>CM077085.1:49351662-50064162 GCA_039513925.1 Platanthera zijinensis | reverse complement strand
CAGTCAGAGCGGTGCTGTTCGGGCTGGAGGAGGTCGGGACGGAGCCGGGACAGGTCGGGCGGAGCTCGGTCGGTGCGGTTCGGGCTGGAGCAGGTCGGGCGGAACCGACGGTGTAGAAGGCGGTAGATCCGGAGTTTCGGAAGCGGGGAGGAGAGTTACCTCTGATAGCAAGTTGTTACGTGCCCTAGATCGAGAGCGCGTGCACGGGGGAAGAGGAGGGAAGTCCTCGAGGGAGGCGGAAGAGGAGCTCCAGCGAGCTATGGCGGCGGCTGCTTATGGCATGCGAACGGCGGGGCGAACTTGCGGAAATCGCGAGGATCGCAATTTAGGAGCCGGCTAGGGCACCAGGGGGCAGAACCTATGTTGTTAAAGGCGCGCCTCAGGCACGCCTAAGGCTCCAGGCTCACCAGGCTCAGAGGTTTGCGCCTTCGTGCGCCTTTTTTGCGCCTTTGGACATTAAAGGCGCGCCTGAGTGTGTTTTTTGTTGTAAACCTATTTTTTTTTAAATAATGAAAAAAATAATACAAAAACTCAATAATTTTTATATGATTTAGTGTTTTTGATACATAATCGATCATTGAGAATTAGATATGATGCAGACGATCATATTGATTTTATTTTTTAAGAGATATAAATGATAGTAATGAATGATTAATGAGTAGAATATATAAAGATTATGTTCAAGAACATGAATTGATGTTTAATGTCGATTATTTAAAATGAATGTGGTTGCGCCTTGTCTTCTTCGGGCGCGCGCCTGCGCCTTGAGCCTTGCGCCTAGGCTCCAAGACCCCTTTGCGCCTTGGTGCGCCTTGCGCCTTTAATAACTAAGGGCAGAACTGTGAGTTAGGAGAGAAAGTTGGAGAGAGATAGGAATTAGATAGAGGAATGTGAGAAAATAAAAATAACTTGTTGCTTGCTTGGTTCATTGGTTCACCCCACCGGGTATTACTAGTCATAACCCAAATACCCCATTCTTGGGCTTAGACACGGAGGATCAAAACGCGCGCATAATAAAAATAGAAAATAAAACTAGATAAGGGCCGACGATATACGCGACCAAGGCGGGACCGTAACACAAAAATCATTTACCCAACTTGGAACTAAACCATCTGCCTTTGTTTGTTGGCCTTATTGAGCATCTTCTATTACGTTCGATGCTAGTGAAATTTCATGTGGTGCAAGATCTTATCACGGTCATGGAGTTGTGTCCTCCACATGGCATTTCCTAGCATGTGTTGTACGATATTGGGGGGCACCCGACCATAAACCCACTAAAATGGAGTTGTTCTAATGTATAATGGAGGTATTGTAGGAAAATTTCACCAACTCAGCCATTTGCCCCAGTCTCATGGTCGATCTGACGTAAAACATCTGAGATATGTCTCTAAGCAACAATTCAGGGCCTCAGGCTGGCTGGCAGTCTGTGTATGGTATGTTGTGCTCATTTGAAGTTGTGCGTCATGGAGTTTAAACAACTTATACCAAAAATGTACTCATGAAGATTAGGTCATGGTCACTCATGATCGATCAGGAAAACCCATGCAAGTGCATCACTTCATGGATGAATGTCTTGGAAACTGTAGAGACTGTGAACGGGTGGTGGATCGATCCACCACAATTAGAATACAATCATATTTGGAAATTTCAGAATGCATGGCGAACAGTGAGATAATTTCAGTGGATTTCCATTGGGGAGGCAATGATAGTGAATATCGGGCATGCATCTTGGTTGGCTTTAAAACTCTCGAAAATGGGTCGTAGGTCCATATCGCATGGTACTCACCGCCTGCGAGAGTAGCTAGGTAATAACCGCAAGCGTTGCTGACTCGAACATGCAGGAAAGAGTGTTGGTGGCCTTCCTGGACTTGTAAGACCTAAATTGAACCGTGAAGTCATAACCTAAGAGTTTGCCTATCTAGACCTATTGTGCTAGTGTCGACATCTTTTGTATCAGGAGATACTACATATTATGATGGTTTGTGTGAACTGTAAAATGTTGGCCCAGTATATCTGCCAATGTTGAACTGAAAAAATGAGTGCCATTAACTTGTTTTTGTAAGCGAGCCGAGAGCTGACTGTAATGATCTGACTCACAATATCAGAGGTATTATCCATTTTGGTTCTACCAAACCCAAGCTAAGTTGAACCGCGCAGTTTTATTTTTTTCCGCAAGTGGCCTACTAGTACATCCCAGGAGGTCACCCATCTCAAAACTTCTCTCACCAGTGCATGCTTATTTTGGAGTTTTCAACACAACTCCATTACTTTCTTTGAAAATACACCTTTGATATTTGAGGTTCTAAATTATTACTTAAGCCTAGTAATTTTTCCTCCATTTTTGATGTGTGATTCACCTCCTTTCTTCACTTAAGAAGTCTGTCATCTTAGAAGTTAGTCAGGAGTTGTCTTTCTCTAGACTTCTCCGCCCAAAGGGCACTCTCCGCTCTCATCATATTTGAGATATTATACAGACCTTGGTCGAGGAATGCTGACGTATGTGATCAGGAGACCACTTTGAATGAGATGCCAGTCCTAGACTGATCACACTCTATGAAGAAATCTTGGAGAAGTCAGGCATGGCAAACACAGGTGTAGTGTGGTGAAGGTTGTTGCTTCCTCTGGAGGCCAGCGGGAGGCTGTGTTAGGAGTCTTTCTGAGGAGGGTCGTTAGTGACTTGCCAACATGTGGTACTCTCTGATGAAACAACAACAATATCTTGTAAGGATGAGGAATCCTCATACGTCCCGCAAGGACCATGGTGATGATCATTATAAAACTTCCACCACCGTATCTTAATACTTTGAAATACTGTATGCGGAGATACTACAGACCGAATAAGAAAATTCTCATTAGTCACATGCACATTTCTTAGGATTGACAGATTGAGTGTTGTTGGATTGTCTCCAATGTGGCTACCAGACAGAGCCAATGTTCCTTTCTTGTGAGTCTGTAAATAAGTATTTCATCAAAAAATACGAGGACATACTTATAGTGCACATGACAGAGGATGTCGTTCATCATACCTTGTAAGTTGGCATCAACGTTGCTAAGCCCAAATGGTTTAATCATGAACATAATGTCTGTCATAAGTGCCGAACATAGTCTTGGGAATGCCCCATGCACTGATGTGAATTTGGTGGTAGTTAGAACATATGTTTAGCTTGAAATAGCAAGTGGTGTCACAAAGCTCGTCGAGAAACATCAGAATCATTGGAATCAGATACTTATCTGTCACCATGGCTTTGTTCAGTTCCCTAAAAGCGCCAATTGGCGTATTTTTTGCACACCAACTAGACTTGAGACCGGGCTAGCACCAGGACAAGTCAATCTAATTTTGAGCATTCTGGCAACCATGCATTCAGTCTTATCTTTCTGATGTAGCCATACCGATATGAGCAGACATAAATCGACTGCACTCCTCTGCAAAGCGGTATACGGTGGATGGTAGACTTTGTGCAGGGAGGTTGTGGGGTTCCTCAAAGACTTGAGAGTAGGTTTCTGAAAGTTATGACAGTTGTGGAGAAGGAGAGACCCCAGATTGGCCAAATATTTGAGGAAGGAGGCAAAGACATGCCATAATAAAACCCCAAAAATCCACTAAGTGGGTCTTCAACAGAGCTCGGTGAGAGACCTCCATGCTTTGGAGGGAGGCATCTCTCACCGGGATGTGCGGCCGACCCCCAGTTGATGGACATCGACATGTGGACCTAATTGACACTGACATCTCCTAGCATTTTCAACCATGTTATGCCCAAAATTTCATCAATACCCCCCTAAGGTAAAGGTGTAGAAGTCCGTCGTGACGTAATATTTCCCAATTGGAGTGGCAGGAAGCCCTCCTCGGCCCCCTCTGCCATAATATGCTCCTAAGTGAGCGTCAAATTTGCAGCCGTGATTTCGTCCTCATCATCCCAATAATAAATATAGTTCTTTCAATGGATAATCAGTAGTCACGAGTGAGGGGGTGTGATTGTTTGTAAAAGAAGCGCAAGCCTTTACTTTGTAGATCGTTGTCCTCCTGCTTGAATAGATGATATGTAGCAGCAGTCGTGGTGGGTGAGGGAAAATGTTAGTTTGGTTGGGTGGGGGGGGGGGGGGGGGGGGGTAGTGGGTGGTAGTTTGGACAGTAATGGTGGCAGTGGGCTTTGATATGTGGATTGGAGTAGGAGGGTTAGGGACATAAGAGGGGGTGGATGACGAGAAGCAGATGCGCTTAGAGGTCTTGATGGTAAAGTACGCATCAACCAACCAAGAGACATCCTTGGCATCTGAAATATCGATCAGGGTGGTATCTTTAGATGGGGGAACAAATATGTGGTTGCATCCATTGCATGAAAAAACACAAGTAGTGGTGTGGTGGGGGGTAGTTAAGGGACATTGTTAACAAACTTGATAAATTTATCAATGTATTGTCGAGTTGAGTTAGAGTGATTTGGACTAGGCTCGAAATTGAAATTTTCGAGTCGAACTCGGCTCAAAATCGAAATCTTGGCTCGACTCAAAATCAAATCGAGTCGGCTCGAAATTGAGCAATTTTTGTCTTTATTCCTAGTTGGCTCAAAATTAAATTGGGCAACCTCTAAATTTATCAAATGAAACACTTAACGTCTTCGTTCTTTTAATTTAGATTTAAATTATAGTATTTTTAATTTTAAAATAAGAATATATTTTTTTAATCAATCTGAGATGATTCAAATTATATTTCGAGCGATTCAGGGCTGGCTCGAAATCAGATTCGAGTCAAATTGAATCGACTCAAATTGAGTTGAATCAATTTTAACTGATTCTGATTTGACTTAATATTCGAGCGATTTCTACTGTGGGGAGGTTACACAAACTCTCTGTCATATTACTTGAATAGCGTGATCATATCGCTTAATGAGGCTTTGGTTGAGATCTTGCCATGTGAGGCCCGGGGTCATGAGACGAAGCCAACACACCAATGTAAAGCGGAGCCCCCCATCTTGAGATGCATGGCCGAAACCTTCTGTGGCTTGTTTTAAGATGAATATCAAAGAATTGCTCAATTTTGTCTATTAACTCATTGGGCATACCATTAAAATTAGGTACTTCGAGGGAGCGGGGGGGGGGGGGGGGGGGGGGGGCATAGGCATCCGCAAAGGTTGTCATAGTGTTTTTATCATGTGGACTGGCCGGCTGGCCTTGAATGCAAGAAGGGTCGTCGGATGACGCCTCTCATGCTTCAATGCATTATAATATGGCTGGCATGGAGGCGAGGACATTAGATTGTTCCTCGAGGTGATGCTCCACAACATCTTTGCGGGCATCGCCTTTAGCACGAGTGGTGAGCATACTTGACAAAAATATGCATAGTCGTGATGCCATAACGGACCAAGGCTGCCAGTCGGTGACTGTTCCATTCCTAGACACAGGCAATAGGGGATCTAGATGTTGGGACGAGCGCTGGGTGAGCGTTAGACGATGAATGAGCTTTGTCGCGAGCATCGAGGTAGATTAAGCAAATGGCTACATGTAAAGTGTGCATCATCGAACTGGAGTGAACTTATTGCTAGTCTCATTGAACAGTGAGAAGATGTGAAAGCATACATTAGATCCGACAACTTTGTGTAAGTGAAAATGACTAGGTCGGACCAATGTTAGCTCTTTGGAATTTCTAGGGTTTCTTATAAGAAAAAAATTGGAAGAAGGAAAAAATCCAAAAAAATCATTCTTGGCTGGCCCAAGACTTCTGAGTTCATGCACCAAGATATCCTGAACACATGTAAGAGTATTTAAGCTCAACCCCAGGGCATTATAGTAAATATGCGTAAATAGAAAAAGTGTGATAATGTAAATGCGAAGAAAATAAAAGATAATGGATGTTGCCTTATGCGTTGTCGCTCGGCGGTGAGATCTACTTGTAAGAAGCCCACCAAATACTTGTCCTGACCTCATCATCATGTCTGTCACCGCCTTCCTTCTTAACACCGTAAGTTTGCTCGCTTCTCTCGGGTGCACGGGCTTCACTCTGTCAACAAACTTACCTCGCTCGACCATGAATCGCTCGAAAAAAGGTACGATTGCTCGGCCTCTTCTTGATTGGACAAATTCGGTGCCTTTGGCCGAGTGAGACATGGTCAAGCGAGGTAGGTCTGTCGACCACTAGCAAAGCCTGTGCACCCCAGAGCAGTGAGCACGGGCGTAGCATGGGATTCATGCGGCAAAGGCCGCTGGGATGCGGGCAATGCCCACCCAAGAGCATCGAGCACGGGCAAAGTCCGTGCGAAAATGCTCGTTATGTATAAAAGACTTATCTGTTGATCAATATATCATATAACCTGCATCTCTTTTTTCCTCTCAACAAGGAATACACCCGCCCTTATAAAAATGAGCTCACCAAAAATTGCTCAATCCTTTAGTATTAGATTGCAGTTGTTAACAAAATGTAAATTGAGAAATGTTAAAAGTTAATCAGACAGCAATGAAGTGCAGGCGTTGGTGATAACAAAGTTTCCAAAAGATTAACGCATTTCAATGATTACATTTTGATCTAGAGGCACAACAGCCAAATGCGCATTCAACTCCGGGTAATTACTGTATAGGGTTCGGTCGCAATACAATGTGTGCGGCTAGATTTGTAAATATGAAATTTGTATTTGCTATTGTTAGAGAAATAGGATATAATGTAAAGACCCATTAATTTGGCCCATTTTATTCTCTCTTGCTTTAGTCCCACATCTCTTGTATATGACTCTTCTCCTCTCCTATATATATGTGCTCATACTTGTTTTTGATATATGAAAAAGCACTCATAAGGTTTTAGACCATTTCTCTACATGGTATCAGAGCGAACGGTCCGGCCTCTCGGTTTTTAAACCACCTGTCCTTCCGGCTTACCTCGCGGCCTCCTCTCCTGTCTTAGCCGCGGTCTCGTGCGGCCTGCTTCTTTCTAGTTGCACGGTCTTCGTCACCGCGGGTTCCCGCGCGGACTTGGTCTCTCTACCCGCTTCCTCTGCTCCGTCTCTCTCGTGGCATCCACCTTTCCTCCTCCTCCTCCTCATCCTCCTCCCTTTTATAACCTTTCTCATCGGTGGGGACCACACCTTCTATTCCTTTCTATCCGCTGCGGGCTCCCTTTTCTATCCGCTGCGGTCTCTTCTTCTTGGTCGTGGTGTCTCTTGCCGCGGGTGCTTTGTCGTCGTGACCGCTGCCGAGTTCTCCTGTCTGCTCCACAATCTCCTACCATTACGGACCTCCTCTGTCCGCTTGGCTTGTACCTTATCCGTTCCGGTCTCTTCGCGCGGCTTGTCTCTGTCCGCTTGGCTTGTCCCCTATCCGATGCGGTCTTTCCCCTTCACCTGCTCGCGCGGTTTCGTCTCTGGTCGTGGCCTAGTTCTTGTCGCTGGTGTTTTATCACCGTGACCGAGCGACCTCTTTCCTCCTCGCCTCTGCCGACTTCGCTTTCTCTTTGCCGACCTTCTCTCCTTGGCCGTCTGGCTTATCTATTGTCCTTTTGTTGCCCGGCTTCTCCTGTTCGCCGCGACTTGGGTTCTCTGCCCTCTACCTGTCGTGTGTTAGTATCTGCTGCTAGCCGCTGCGGATTGGTCCTTCTCGCTGCGGCCTGGTTCTCGCTGCGGGCTTGTTCTCGCTGCGGCCTGGATCTTCTCGCTGCAGCCCGGCTGTTCTCGCGGCGGCCTTGTTTTTCTCGCTCCGGCCTGGTCTTTGTTGCGGTCTGGTTCTTCTCGTTGGTCCTTGTTGCGGCCTGGTCCTTGTTGCGGCCTAGTTCTTCTCTGCTTGGTGCTCCTACTGCGGCATCTGCGGCGACCTCCCTCTAAAGATGTGTGCCTCTTTTAGCACTGATCGCCCCACCACTGGGCTCTGTGGTGTCTATCTATGATGGCGGGAGTTCATGTCTTGTACACAGTTCCTCATGGATTTTAGACTCCGGAGCGACACACCACATTACCCCACTACAACCTCCACACTACTTGGCCTCTGTGCATCCTAAGTTCATCACTGTTGCAAATGGGGATACCACTCCCGTCTCTGGATCCGCCGACATCCTTCTTACTCCCTCTATTACTCTTTGATTTGTGCTCCATGTTCCTGGCTCTCCTTTTAATCTTCTCTCTATTAGTCGTCTCATTCACGACCTTAACTGCGAAATAACCTTCTCTTCAACCTCTTGTGTTGTGCATGATCGCAAGACGCGGAACATCCTCGGTACTGGGCGGCTGTCCAATGGGCTCTACATTTTCATTTCCTCTTCTCCCACCGCTCTCTCCACCATCTCTTCTGTTGACTGGCATCGTCGTCTTGGGCATGCTCCTCTTCCAATTATCCAGAAAGTTCTTCCTGATGTTTCCCTTTCTGAGTTTCGGTATGAATCTTGCATTTATGGCAAACAACATCGTGTCTCGTTTACCTCTCCTAGTACTCGGTGCGATGCCCCCTTCTCCTTAGTCCATTCTGATATTTGGGGGCCATATAAGCTCCCTAGTGTTTTTTGCTATCGGTATTTTGTCACATTTATCGATGACTACTCATGTGTTACTTGGTTGTATTTACTTCGGGATCGTACTGAACTCCCCTCGACTTTCCGTGCCTTTCTGGTGGAGACTCGTACTCAATTTTCTACTTGCGTAAAAATTCTCCGTACCGATAATGCGTGTGAGTATACGGGCCGCACCTTCTCTAATATCTGCACAGAGTTTGGTATTGTTCATCAGACCTTGTGTGCATATACTCCTCAACAGAACGGCGTCGCCGAGCGGAAGAATCGGCACCTTCTCGAGGTCGCCCGATCTATCATGATTTAGATGCAGGTTCCACCTCTCTATTGGAACTTTGCCGTCTCTACTGCCTGTCATCTCATCAACTGCATGCCCTCATCCACCTTGAACTTCGTGACTCCTGTCACTCTCCTCTTTCCTTTCAATGCTCTGTTCTCTCTCACGCCCAGAGTCTTTGGATGCACATGTTATGTTCATAACCTGGCTCCGCCCACAGACAAATTCTCTCCACGAGCAACGAAGGTGATGTTTGTTGGCTACTCCCGCACCCAAAAAGGATATGTTTGCTTTTCTCATGCCGACGGTAAACTAATCATCTCTGCTGATGTCACCTTTTGGGAAGATCAACCCTTTCATACCATCTCTACAGATCCTTTTCTTTCTCCTCCTATAATTCGGCCCGTGGTCCCCGTCACCCCCTCTCCTTCCAACACCTAACCCCCCTCTAATCCGCCCTCTCCTTCCAACACCTAACCCCCCGCCAATCCGCCCTATGCCGCTTATCATTCAGGTGTACTCCCATCGCCCTCCCAGTTCTAATGCCCTGTCGCGGCCTCCCTCCACCGATGTGATTTCGCGGCCTGCTGATCCGGTGTCTACCTCCACAGCTTATCCTATGGAGAATTATGTCTCGCTACATCGTCTGTCCCCGACCCTTCACACCTTTGCTACTTCATTATCCTTTATTTCTATTTCTACTTCTATACAAGAGGATTTGCAACATCCGGGTTGGCGTGCTACCATGGATGAAGAAATGCGCGCCCTTTGGGCTAATCAGACATGGGTTCTGGTCGCTCTACCACCTGGCCAGACTACAGTTAGTTGCAAATGGGTCTTTGTCATCAAGCATGCTTCTGATGGGACAGTTGACCGTCTTAAGGCACGACTGGTAGCTCGTGGTTTTACTCAACAACACGGTCTCGACTATGTGGAGACCTTCTCTCCGGTCGCCAAGCTCAACACGGTTCGTGACCTTCTCCCTGTCGCTGTGCATCGTCGGTGGCCCTTGCACCAACTCGATATCAAGAATGTGTTTCTCAATGGCGACCTACAAGAAATAGTCTATATGCAACAACCTCCTGGGTTTGAGACCACGGGGGAGTCCAGATTGTCATCTTAAGAAATCTATCTATGGTCTCAAACAATTTCCTCGGGCATGGTTCGATAAGTTCAGTAAAGATGTTCAAGCAGTTGGTTTTAATCGGAGTTCGGCAGACTTCTCTCTGTTCACTCGACATAGAACAACAAGCACGATTCTCCTTTTGGTATATATTGACGACATCCTAATCACATGCGATGACCCAAAATGAATACTAGAGGTCAAACAACACCTTAGTTCTGTTTTCCAAACAAAAGATCTGGGAAAACTTCGATACTTCCTTGGCCTTGAAATCGCAAGACGTCCTGATGGACTTGTACTATCCCAACAGAAGTACTGTCTTGACTTTCTCCGTGATGCTGGCTACTTCGGGTGTAAACCTGTGGAAACACCGATGAATGCCAATCACAAGCTATGTGCCCATGGGTCTGACTCTGATGGTCTGCTTTCAAACCCTGAGTATTATCGACGTCTTGTAGGAAAACTGCTATATCTGACAGTTACAAGACCTGATATCTCATTTGTTGTCGGAGTAGTCAGTCGATATATACATGCTCTTCGAGGCTCTCATTTACAAGCAGTGGAACGAATCCTCAGATATTTGAAGACTGCACCAGGACAAGGGTTGGTGTATAAACCATCCTCTTCTCTATCTCTTGTTGCATATTCCGATGCAGACTATGCGGGCTCCCTGGATGATCGACGCTCTACTACGTGTTTTTGTACCTACTTTGGAGGGAATCTTATTACTTGGCGCAGCAAGAAACAATCTGTTGTTGCTCGCTCTTCTGGTGAAGCCGAGTATCGTGCAATGGCCGCCGTTATTTCTGAACTCACCTGGCTGGAGGCTCTTCTTGGAGATCTAGGGGTCACTTATCCTCGCCAACAGTTTTGCTTTGTGATAGTTAGGCCGCAATCCATATTGCGAAGAACCCAGTTTTTCATGAACGGACCAAACACATTGAAGTTGATTGTCACTTGATCCGTGAAAAGGTTCAGTTAAAGAAGTTAGAGCTAGAGCATGTTCCCGCTTCTAAGCAAGTTGTTTACATTCTCACCAAGGCATTGCCCCGACATTTGTACCATCAGTTCTTATCCAAGCTTGGTGCCTATGACTTGTATGCTCCAGCTTGCGGGGGAGTGTTAGAGAAATAAGATATAATGTAAATGCCCATTAATTTGGCCCATTTTATTCTCTCTTGTTTTAGTCTTACATCTCTTGTATAGGACTCTTCTCCTCTCTCCTCTCCTATATATATGTTCTCATATTTGTTTTCGATATATGAAAAAGCACTCATAAGGTTTGAGACCATTTCTTTACAGGTATCAGAGTACGAACTCTGTCTGGAAATGATCATGAAATGAAATCTTATCCTTCTTCTAGCTTTAACTTCTTATAATCTTCTCTATTTCTTCTTTCCTGTCCTCAATGTACAACCTCGGGCTCGCAGGGGCCAGAGGCTTGAAAAAGGGGTGTTAGGCGAGACGGCCCAATACGGTCGTCAATTCGCAGAGCGAGTGGATCCCTCCCAAAGCAGCAGGCGAGAAGGCCCAGGCGAGAAGGACCTGAGCAACAGCTGCGTCATGAGATGGGCGAGTCAGCGCCAACGGAGGAGGCATTCGCGGGCAAGTAGCCGACTCGCCAGGCGAGAGGACTTCAGGGGGGAGCTCTCGCTAGCGAGACGAAGCTCTCGCCAGGCGAGAGGCCTCCAGAAGGGAGATCTCGCCAGGCGAGAAGACCCTTTAGGGGAGGTCCTGTCAAATCCCCGGTTCGGTTTAAGACCGGTTCAGGTGGGGTCGGGCCTATCTTTTAGCCCCGTAGGATTTTACGCTTTTGCCCTGGGTGGTCTGCATGTAGCCCTTCAAAACAGCGGAGTATGGCTGTTGGCAGACCCGACTAAGGGTTTTCTTGTAATTTCAGGACAGCTCCAGTTTGTTATTAGCAGTCCCAGTTCAGAGACCTATAAATAGACCGGTAAGGTGCCTTAGAAAAGACAGATTTTCCCTATGAAGCACGGATACTTCCCCGAAGGCAGCGTACCCGTACCAGATACGTATCCGGTACCGGTACTGGTACGTACCCGATACTCGATGGATACACCTATGTGGACACACTTGAACTTAGAACATCATTCTACATACTGATAGGAGTCTGTTTTTCTAGAGTGAATAAATGTTGGCTCTATGCTAAGAAGCGTTGGTACGTCCAATTAAGTTGTGTATCTGTACTGAGTATGTTTCCAGTATCGGTACCTTTGTGTTACAAGTATGTGTATTGAACGTGTTGATTCAAAGCAAGTTATTAACAAAATGGCTAACTTGTCTTTAGACTAACCAGAGATTGAAGATGTTGATCTCCAACAATGAAGAAGAAAAAAAAACTGATAAGTAACTTAAGTTTAATTTTATCTCTTTTGGTTAAACATATAAGATGTTAAATTTTGTAATATTTACGAATGTTTAATGTTTGAAAACTTCATGTTATATTGCATTGATTTGTGAACTTGTACTTCTAAGTTATGATTTTTGTTTAATGTTTCGATGTTTTGAGAACTATTTATTGCACTTGTGATATATAAATATATATTATATTTGTTATAACGTATCATGACGTACCCGTATCCTTGTTTTTAAAATTTTGTCGTGCCGCCGTACCGGGTACGTATCGTATCTGGTACCCGTACCCGTACAGGTGCTTCCTAGGATTTTCCCAAACTCTTCTCCTCTCATTCTAAGGCACCTAGCCCAGCATTGGCTAGGGAGGGGAAGGATTTTCCAATTCTTCCGGGTAAGAGGTGGGACCTCCGCGCTGAGGCTTCCGGTCTAGTATTTTGAGGGCCTTGTCCAGAGGGTCGTCCGAAGAGAGTAAGGGCGAGCTGCATTTTCAGTTTCGAGCTTTAGGAGGGACCGACTTTGTTGGTTCCAACATTTATGGTGCGGTGAGCGTGGAACAACAGCTTGCACAGAAGAACTTTTGGTGACCTTATGGAGGGGGATCTTGAAGGAGATGGAGGTAGGTCCCCGAACCCGGGAGGTTATGTCGGGGGGGCGGAGTTCATGACATCCATTGGGGGGATCATGGACATGCTGAAGCAGATCTCACAGAGAGGGGAATGCGAGACCCCTCCACCCCAGGAGCCAGGTCTCGCTCCCCGCGAGGGAATCGACCAGGAAAGAATAGGCGAGGACGCACCCGGGAGGCGACCGAGAAAGGAGGTAATGGCGGAAGGCAGCAGGCGAGACGTGGAGGGTAGAGAACTTTTCGCCAGTCCAGCGAGTGCCGCCTCGCCTGGCGGGATGGTTGCGCGAGTGGAGGCGGCGAGACCCCCGGCGAGAGGATCTCCTTTCTGCGAGTTGATCCTCTCGGCACCCGTCCCGGAAGGGTTCCGTGAGCCCGAGATGACCTACTATGTGGGGAAGGACGATCCCCTCCAGCACCTGCAGTGGTTCGAAGACGCAGTCTCCATCAGACCAATGACAGACGCTTTTAAGTGCCGCCTTTTCGCCATCACCCTGAAAGACAAGGCTAGGGATTGGTTCCACCAACTCCCGGCGGGGTCGATCTACGGCTTCGAGGATCTGAGCAGAAGCTTCCAATTGCGCTTCTCGACCTCTAAGAAGAGGAAGAAAAACCCGGAGTCCATTTTCTTGATCAAGCAGAAGGCCGATGAGTCCTTGGCTCAATATGTGGACCGCTTCCAGGGGGAGATTCTCGACATCCAGGAGGTGCCTGGTTTCGCCCTCCAGATGGCTTTCACAGTGGGACTAAAGGAGAGCTTTTTTAAGTTCAGCCTGACCAGGAAGCCACCGTTGTCATTCGAGGGGTTGATGGAGAAGGCTGCGAAGGAAATAGCTATGGAGGAAGCAAACCCGGCCTTTGCTAGGAAGTTGGCAAGACTGACGGATGTGGAGCAGAGGGAGCCGGGAGGGACCAGGCAGCAGGAGGGAAGGAGAAGGGAGGAGCCAAGGGGGCCAGTGCCTCCGGAACTGGGCTGGAGGTAGCCAGGGGGTCCTGTTCAAGGACAAGGGAGGGGCCCCCCCAGGGAGGAAGAAACTATTATCCAGGATAGGGAAGGTTTAATCCGTTAGGGTGGGGGCATGGTCCGAGGCCACTCCCACCCCCGCCTCAACAAGCAATGGCCATCGACCGAGGAAGAGGAAGAGGGCGAGGAAGAGCGGGAGCAGGAGCGGGGAGGAGGAGGAACCCCCAGGAGGGGAGGCAGGATGGGGGGGTAGCCTTGCCGTATTGCGACTTTCACGAGGAGGAAGGCCACGCGACGGCTACCTGCCTAGAGTTTCTAGAATTGAAGGGAAAAAGGGTAGCAGGGGAGCAGCAGCTACCGGTGCGGATTGTAGAGGTGACGGGAACAGGGGAGGAGGACCGGTGTGTGGATCGATCAGATACGGGAGATCGAGGGGGAATCGGGGTGATCCACGGGGGGGGGGGGGGATTGAGGCTACCCGCAAGGCCAGCCTCCACACCATGTACCGTCGGAGCGTCGCCTCGACGTCGCAGGCCCCGCCCCCAGATGAGAAGATTACTTTTTCCAGGAGGGATCTACCAGATCACGAAGATCCTTTCTGCGATGCACTGGTGATCAGGACCGCCATCGAAAACTTCACGGTGTCCAGAATCTTGGTGGATAATGGGAGCTCCGTAAATGTTATCTTCAAAAAGGCATTCAATGAGATGAGAGTGGAAGCCAGGAGAGTGTTGGTGGCAGATGGACCGTTGTTCGGATTCTCAGGAGAACGGAAGGAGGTTGAGGGAGGAGTAGGGCTCCAGGTAACTCTGGGGGGGGGGTCCAGAAACTGCCGCTTTGTGATAGTGGACGTCCCCAGCAGTTACAACGCGATCTTTGGGCGCCCTCTGATCAGCGCCTTCAGATGCGTGCCGTCCTCGTTCCATCAATGTTTGAAGCTCAACTCAGGGGGGACCCAGATCAGGGTGCGGGGAGATCCGAAGGCAGCCCGAGAATGCTATGTGACGGCAGTAAACACCATCTCATGGAAGGGTGATGCAGAAGAACTAGAGAGGAGGATGGAACAAGAAGAGCAGGTGGACGGAGAGGAGCAGGAGGGGAGAGATGTGGCTGGTGTAGAGAGAGGCATTGCGGTGGAGCCAGAGATGGCGGGAGAGCAGGTGGACGGAGAGGAGCAGGAGGGGAGAGATGTGGCTGGTGTAGAGAGAGGCATTGCGGTGGAGCCAGAGATGGCGGGAGAGCAGGTGGACGGAGAGGAGCAGGAGGGGAGAGATGTGGATGGAGTAGAGAGAGATATTGTGGTGGAGCCAGAGATGGCGGGAGAGCAGGTGGACGGAGAGGAGCAAGAGGGGAGAGATGTGGCTGGTGTAGAGAGAGGCATTGCGGTGGAGCCAGAGATGGCGGGAGAGCAGGTGGACGGAGAGGAGCAGGAGGGGAGAGATGTGGCTGGTGTAGAGAGAGGCATTGCGGTGGAGCCAGAGATGGCGGGAGAGCAGGTGGACGGAGAGGAGCAGGAGGGGTGAGATGTGGCTGGTGTAGAGAGAGGCATTGCGGTGGAGCCAGAGATGGCGAGAGTGCAGGCAGGTAGGAAGGAGGCAGGAGGTGCCAAGGGCAGGAAAAGGAAGAGGGGGGAGATGAGGGAGTCGTCCGGAAAGGAGACTCAGCCGGAAGGAAGGACCTGGGAGAGAGTGGCTGTGGTTGAGGAGGAACGGGAAGCGGGGAAGGGCCGGTCAAGGGAACCAGAAGAGGAGGAGGAGCCTTCAAGGCTGAGGGCAGCAGTGGAGGTTCTGGAGATGGACATCCTCACAAAGGATGGGCGAAAAGAGAAGATCAAGGTCAGCGGAGAGCTCACCCCCCGAGATCAGGAGGAGATCCGGAGGTGCGTGCAAGAGAACATCGATGTTTTCGCCTGGAGTGCAGCTGACATGCCGGGGGTCGACGCGGACGTGGCGTGCCACCGCCTCAGCCTCGACCCCAAGGTCCGCCCCATCCAGCAAAAGAAGAGGGTCATCGCTTCCAAGATGGCCGGGCCTATCAGATAAGAAGTGGAGAAGCTACTTCGGGCAGGGTTCATATCGGCGAATAGGTATCCGGGGTGGGTGAGCAATGTTGTAATGGTGAAGAAAGGGGAGGGTAAATGGAGAATGTGTATCGATTTCTCTCTTTTGAATAAAGCATGCCCGAAGGATTGTTACCCTCTGCCTCGAATCGACGCGCTGGTTGATTCAGCCGTCGGTTTTCCACTAATGAGTTTTTTAGATGCCTTTTCAGGGTATCACCAGATACGCATGCATCCTCCGGACATCAAAGACGTCACCTTCGTCACTGAGGATGGGTGTTTCAGTTACAACATGATGCCCTTCGGATTGAAGAACGCATGGGTGACTTACCAAAGGATGATGGACCGGGTATTTCGGGAGCAGAAGGGGCGGAACCTCGAGGTCTACGTAGATGACATGATGATTAAGAGTCGAGACCTCGAGTCTCACCTCTTGGATCTGCGGAAACTTTTAAAACTATAAGAAAATATAAAATTAGGCTCAACCCTCTAAAATGTGTATTCGGGGCCAGCAGGGGGAAGTTTCTAGGGCACCTCCTCACCCCTGCTGGAGTGGAGCCTAATCCAGACAAGGTAAAAGCAATCCTGGAGTTGGGATCTCCGAAGGACGCTAAGGAGGTCCAACGCCTTACTGGTAAGTTGGCGGGGTTGAGCAGGTTCCTCTCCCGGGCAGGGGAGAGGTGTTCCTCCTTCTTCCGAACTCTGAGGGGTGGGAAGGAATTCGAGTGGACCCCCGAATGCGAGAAGGCCTTTCTAGCTCTGAAGCAACAGCTCACCCAGACGCCGCTACTTCAAGGGCCGCGAGAGGGGGAGAATCTGTTCCTATACATGGGAGTAGGGGCAGAGGCCGTGAGCTCGGTCCTTGTGCGAGAAGAGGGTAAGAAGCAATTCCCCATATATTACGTGAGCAGGGTCCTCAAAAAGGCAGAGCTAAGGTATCCCATCCTCGAAAAACTAGCCTTCGTCCTCATCATCTTAGCCCGGAAGCTCAGGCCGTACTTCCAAGCCCATTCCATTCAGGTCGTGACGGACCACCCCCTCCGCCGCATTCTAGAGGGGGTGGAGCATTCGGGGAGGCTAGCCAAGTGGTCGATAGAGCTTAGTGAATTCGACCTCGCCTACGTACCTCGGGTAGCTATCAAGGCGCAGGTGATGGCCGATTTCTTAGCAGACTACGTTGTCGAGGTCAGGGAGGTAGAGACACCTCCCATGGTGGCTTGGGAAATGCTCGTGGATGGGGCCTCGGGCAGAAGTTCTTTTGAAGGTGGGGTGGTTTTAACAAGTCCCGAGGGGACCAGGATCGAGCAGGCTTTGAAGATCTATTTCACCCTTACAAACAACCAGGCAGAGTACGAAGCCATCATCGCCGGGCTCAGGCTGTCTCGTGAGCTGGGCATACAGGACCTCAGGGTCTCCACGGATTCTCTGGTGGTCGCAGGGCATATCAACGGGGAATTTGAGGTGAGGGAACCGACCCTCCAGCTGTACCTAGTAAAGGTGAAGGGTATCATCGGGCAATTCCGCAGCTTCTCAATTCAACATGTTCCAAGAGAAGAGAATACTAGGGCAGACCTGCTCGCTAAGCACGGCCCTCAGGCCGGAGGGATCATGACAGAGCTCTTTAGACCCTCTATAGAGGAAGGGGAGTTAATGGAAGTGGACCAGGAGGGGTCCTGGATGGACCCATTTATGACGTTCTTGACGTCGGGACATCTACCCGAAGGGGACCTTAAGAAGAAGCGAGTCAGGTACAAGTCGGCCTATTACCTGCTGAGGGAAGGGATCCTTTACCGGAAAACTTTGTCAGGCTTACTAGCTCGATGTGTGTCCGAGGAGGCGTCAAGGGTACTGGAGGAAGTCCACTCGGGGGAATGCGGAAGCCACTCAGGGAGTCGGACCCTGGAAGGGAGGGTGCTGAGGCAAGGCTACTATTGGCCTACCCTCAGGAAAGATGCTGAGGAGTTCACAAGACGATGCAGAAAGTGCCAGGAGTTCGCTCCACTTCAACTCCTCCCGGCGCAGAGATTACGCACGATAACGGCTTCATGGCCTTTCGCCATATGGGGAATGGACCTGGTAGGCCCGTTTCCCCAGGCCAGCGGCCAGAGGAGGTTCTTGCTGGTCATGGTGGACTACTTTTCAAAGTGGCTGGAGGTAAAGGCCTTGGCAAAGGTGACAACGCAGGTGGTCAAGAACTTTGTATGGGGGGAAATTATCTGTCGGCACGGGCTCCCTTTGGCCATTGTCACAGATAACGGGCCACAGCTCGCTAGTAGGGAATTTGTAGACTTCTGTGCCCAACTTGGCATAGATCTTCGGTTCGCCTCGGTTCATCACCCCCGAAGCAACGGACAGGTAGAAGCCGCGAACAAGATCATTGTTAACCTCTTGAAGAAAAAGGTAGAAAATCTAAGGGGAAGTTGGGTGGAGCAGCTCCCCTCCGTCTTTTGGGCTCTGAGGACCACACCGAATAGCGCCACAGGAGAAACACCCTTCAGACTGTCCCATGGCTCGAAGGCCGTCATACCCATAGAATTTGAAGTTGAATCCCCCAGAGTGACAGTGGCAAGGAGAGAAGATGAAGGATGACAAAAGGACAATGGGGAGGAGCAGAAGCTCTCTCTTGACCCGGTAGAGGAGCTCAGGGAGCTAGCGTCAATCCGGCAGGAGGAAGTCAAACGCCGAATGTCCAAGTACTTTGATAAGCACATCAGGATAAAACAGTTCCAAAAGGGGGACTTGGTCCTCAAAAAGGTAGATGCCGCAGGAAGGGGGGCCTCCGTGGGGAAGCTCAATCCTAACTGGGAGGGTCCCTTTATTGTAAGGGAGGTCTTGAAGTAAGGGGGTACCACCTCCAAGATGTGGACGGGGTACCCCTGGATCGCGCCCGAAGCGGCGATGACCTGAAGCGATTTTACTCATAATGTTGTACCCTCTTGTATTTATTTGAATATGTTTCTAAAAAAGATTTTCCTACTTGTATGCGCGACACGATTTCTCGGCACAATGCGTTTCGAGGCGACCGTTCTTGAAAGATGAGACTATTTTGAAGGTTGTTGGGAGAGGAGACCCCGAGCAGACCGCTGACCAGGCTCCCATCAAGCTGGCAGGGCTGTAGGCTCACTCGGTGGTTGGAGGTTGTTTGGAGAGGAGACCCCGAGCAGACCCACTGACCAGGCTCCCATCAAGCTGGCAGGGCTGTAGGCTCACTCGGTGGTTGGAGGTTGTTGGGAGAGGAGACCCCGAGCAGACCCGCTGACCAGGCTCCCACCAAGCTGGCAGGGTTGTAGGCTCACTCGGTGGTTGGAGGTTGTTGGGAGAGGAGACCCCGAGCAGACCCGCTGACCAGGCTTCCATCAAGCTGGCAGGGTTGTAGGCACACTCGGTGGTTGAAGGTTGTTGGGAGAGGAGACCCCGAGCAGACCCGCTGACCAGGCTCCCACCAAGCTGGCAGGGCTGTAGGCTCACTCGGTGGTTGGAGGTTGTTGGGAGATGAGACCCCGAGCAGACCCGCTGACCAGGCTCCCATCAAGCTGGCAGGGCTGTAAGCTCACTCGGTGGTTGGAGGTTGTTGGGAGAGGAGACCCCGAGCAGACCCGCTGACCAGGCTCTCATCAAGCTGGCAGGGCTGTAGGCTCACTCGGTGGTTGGAGGTTGTTTGGAGAGGAGATCCCGAGCAGACCCGCTGACTAGGCTCCCATCAAGCTTTCAGGGCTGTATGCTCACTCGGTGGTTGGAGGTTGTTGGGAAAGGAGACCCCGAGCAGACCCGTTGACCAGGCTCCCATCAAGCTGGCAGGGCTGTAGGCTCACTCGGTGGTTGGAGGTTGTTGGGAGAGGAGACTCCGAGCAGACCCGCTGACCAGGCTCCCATCAAGCTGGCAGAGATGTAGGCTCACTCGGTGGTTGGAGGTTGTTGGGAGAGGAGACCCCGAGCAGACCCGCTGACCAGGCTCCCATCAAGCTAGCAGGGCTGTAGGCTCACTCGGTGGTTGGAGGTTGTTGGGAGAGGAGACCCCGAGCAGACCCGCTGATCAGGCTCCCATCAAGCTGGCAGGGTTGTAGGCTCACTCGGTGGTTGGAGGTTGTTTGGAGAGGAGACCCCGAGCAGACCCGCTGACCAGGCTCCCATCAAGCTGGCAGGGCTGTAGGCTCACTCGGTGGTTGGAGGTTGTTGGGAGAGGAGACCCCGAGCAGACCCGCTGAACAGGCTCCCATTAAGCTGGCAGGGCTGTAGGCTCACTCGATGGTTGGAGGTTGTTGGGAGAGGAGACACCGAGCAGACCCGCTAACAAGGCTCCCATCAAGCTGGCAGGGTTGTAGGCTCACTCGGTGGTTGGAGGTTGTTTGGAGAGGAGATCCCGAGCAGACCCGCTGGCCAGGCTCCCATCAAGCTGGCAGGGCTGTAGGCTCACTTGGTAGTGGGAGAGGATTTTTGAGAGGATCCGGGAAGCACGCGTTGGTCGGGACCACCAAGTGGGTAAGACCGATGAATAGTTGCGAAACAATAACGAGAGATGGGAAGCCCCAAAGGGAAAACCACACCATTGATCAGCAAGAGGAAAGGCTCTGACCGTAAAGGAGTAAGAGAATCCCCTGCCCCCAAGGAAAAGGAGAGGGGACTAACTTTTAAAGGCCACTTGCTTCGGAGAGGTATCAGGGAGCGAGGCGAGATGGGGGGAAAAAGGCATTCCTATGCGCGAAAACTGCGGGACACGGTCGACACCCTCTCCGGGGATGAATGGATCCTTAGATCCCGCAGACAATCGAAGCAAAAAGAAGAAAAGAAGAAGAGATGACTAGCCCTAGAACCACACGCGGGTAATATATATATATATATATATATATATATACACAGCACGTCCAATAAAATAGTCCGATACAAAATTACATCAGTTGCAAAAAAGAAGCATTGTAAGTAAAAGAAAAGTAGAACTCGGGAAGCTTTAATCCTTCTCGCTGGCCGACGAACCCTCCTCCTCGCCGTAGATCTTCGGCACAAGGTCGCGAGCGGTAACGAACTCGCAATCATCCTTGACGACGCCCATCTCGCGCATCATCTTCAGGATCAGCTCGGCGGTTCGGATATTGGCATCTCGGCATAACTCCTCGACCTCCTCATGGGAATACAGAGAGGGGGGAGGTGGGGGAATCGCCGAGCGAGAGGTCGAAGGGGCGGCGCCCTTGAGTTGGGTGACCTGGGCCTTTAGCTTTTGCATCTCTGCTTCCAGCTCCGCTATGCGCGAGTGTAGTCTCTCAGCCGTCTCGGCATCCTGCGGAAAGTCTTTGTTAGATTGAGGACAGGTACATCGAAAATGAACTAAGAGAGAACTCACCACTCCGCCGCGAGCCTTGGCGAGAAGGCTCTCGGCCACCTCTAGTCTCTTCGCCAGATCTCCCGACTTCTCGCGCTCAGCGGCGAAGTTGGCCTCGGAATCTTTCCAGTTTTGGTTGTTGAAAATCAGGCGGCGCGAGAGCCTATGCGAAAGCTCCAAGGTGCGCAGTTGGGATTGCGTCGCCCTCAGGACCAGATCTCGCGAGGAGGCCTTGTCAAGAGGATCGAGACCATGACCTTCGTAAAGACCAAAGCACAGGGAGAAGGCGTGGCCCGTAGGCTGGTCCTGCTCCCTCCAGGAGGGGAGGAGAGTGGAGATTGAAACCCGATGCGCCCCTTTGTCCCAGATCAGTGTTGGGTCGTTGGCAGCATCAGGGACAGCGGGGCCCATGTTGAAATTGAAGTGGGCAGACGGTGCGGGGAAGGGAGAAGGAGCCCCCTCGCGAGAAGGGGGCCTGGACAGTTGTTGAGATGAGCCGGCGTGTTGCGCGAGGGGTGTCGTCTCCCCAGAGGGCGAGACGGCCTGGCGAGGAGAAACCCGAGGAGGGGACCGGGGGGACTGGGACCCTAGGGAAATAGGGCTCGGGGACCCCAACGTCACCACAGTCTCCTGAGGAGTTCTCTTGGCTGGGGGGAGAGAGACCACCTTCTTCACCTTCATTTTCATCTTTTTCGAAGGGCTGAGGCGAGACGGAGCGGGGTCTTTGGCCGGCCTCTTCTTTAGGGAGGGGGTCAATGATTCTTTGGCCGCTTCAGCCTCCATGCTGGCGAGAGCGACGCCCTTGGACGGCTTGATGCTACTTTTGTAAGGGGGGTGAACTGGTACGTTCCTCTCTCCCGGTAAAGGCGAGACGGAATGTTATCGTGGATACCAACAATTAGCGAGAAGGAAATAATAAAGGCGAGATCAAAAAAGAAGGTCGAGCATACCTTCACCAGGAAGTACGGGGAGGAGCGAGCCGAGACCGCGTCTCAGATACTGGACCTCAAAGTTTTTTCCGGCGAGGTACTCGCAGAGGAGCTTATCTGTGCCGCCGACTTGGGGGGTTGCGTAAAAGACTTCGGCGGGCGAGACAGGCGCGAGCGGAACGTCGCCCAGGTTGCCGCAAATGAAGACGAACCGCGTGAGCCAATGATGATTCTTGTTGGGCGTCTCGCAGACCTTGAGACCCTGCCTTGTTAAGTAGGACACCCCGTCCTGATTGGCGTGATAGATAAAGAGCTTGCGGAAAACTGTGAGGCTGAACTCTATTCGCTTTCGTCGCATGTAGCTCGCAAAGGCGACCAGGACGGAGATGACGTTAGGGTTCAGCTGAGCTGGCACGGTGCCGAAATACTTCAAGACCTGTTTCACCTCTGGCCAGAGGGGTAATCTCAACCCCGCCTCGAAGTGCGAGACGGGGAAGGCAAGCTCTCCGGGATAGAACGTGTTTATGCTCTCGCCGACCCGGGGGGGGGGGCATTCAAAGCCTTCCGGCAAGTACTCGCGAGTGAAGGCATCGTACTCATCCGCGGAGATACGTCCGGGCGGAAAGTCATGGTCCGCGAATCGCTTCCCGCAGCGGCTGCGTCCCTCGCCATCCTCCGACCTTTTCTTTCCCATGATCGGGCGAGACGGCTGGAATTGGGGACAGGGGAAGCTAGCGAGGTGACCGGGAAGAGAGGACGCGAGACGGTCGTCGAGCAGTTGGCGCGTGAGACGGACGAAGAAGGAGAACACAAGGTTGGGGTGCAGCGACTTAGGAAAACGTAGGTTTGATCCCGGAAAAGGGGGTATTTATAATGATTAGATCCGAGAAAATATACGGGCGGAGAAGTTGTGCAGAGGAAGGGGAAGAGGCGGTCGGCCTCTTTCTCTCTCCAGACCTCGATTTGCGAGGCCCTAAGTGGGCCCTCAGCACGGCCAAGCGGCGGGAAATAAATTGGAATTAAAATAAAAAATTGGTAAATCAAGGAAAAATTAGCATAAATACAAAATTTAAATGCCGTGTTAAGAGAAAATCGAAAAGCAGGCGATTATTAAACCAATAAAGTTCTTCCCGCACAAAGCGGGTGGCGAGTTCGCAGGATGCATGGTAAGGGCGGGACGGAAGCATAAATAAGATTATTACATTCATGAACGAAGGGAAGAGAGGCGAGACTCGAAGAAAACTTGTCAATTCTTGTGCCACCTCCAGCGCCCCCCACCGCGAGACCTTGCACGGGGAGGGCGGTTGGGGAGGTGGAAGGCGCGAGCCGCGTCGACACCGCGTCGAGCGAGACGGAGCTGCTGGTCGACCTCGCTCAAAATCGCCTGGGGGTCAGTCTCGTCTATCTCAATATCAACATCAATCTCCGAAGAAAGGTGGGCGCACTCCACTTCCAACCAATCGATTCGATGGTCCGCAGCTTGTTTCCCTTTCTCCAGCTCCTGAATGATGCGTGCGTGCTTCCGCAGCATCTCCGCTACCCTACGCTTCATTTCCAACGGATCCATAGGGTCGCCGAGGTAGTCTTCAATTTCATCTATGGGAGGAGGGGGCGAGACGACCATCTGCCTAGAGTGATCTTCAGCGGGCGAGTCCTCGGCCAGCGAGTCCTCGGCATTCGAGTCGCGCACACCTGCGTGGAGAGCTTGGGAGGTGAAGTCGAGAAGGGGGTAGCAAGGAAAGGCCCAAGAGGAAAAGCGTCTTACCAAGGCGGCGAGAGGAACCCTCGGTATTAGGAGGATCATCCGTCCTCATCTCAGGAGCAGAGGAAGGAGTAGAGGGTTGTGGCGAGACGGACTGGCAGCGGTGTTCAGAGATATTGATTCGTATAGTCTCTGGACGATGGGGAGGCGCCGGGACCTTCTAAGTACGGGCAGCAAGTAAGCATGCAAGTGAGATAGAGATAAAGGTAGGTCAATGTCGATAGACTTACCTCCTTTTCTCTAGGATTGGCCGAGGTAGGTGGGATACGCCTTCCCGAGACGGTGCGAGAAGGCTCCCCTGCCGAGAGGGGAGGATCAGCAGCTTTCGCCTTCTTGGGAGGGGAAGCAGATAACGGTAAGGTTGGAGGAGCGCGCACCGGGATCTTGTTCAGAGCCGCCGTAGCCGCCTTATTTCTCCGGCGCACCGCCGCGATGCGGTCACGGAAACTTTGGCTGAGAGACATGAGGACGGAAGCTAGAAGGGGATAGGGGGAAAGAAACGACCTCCTGCAGTGAGAAGAGTCCGTTATTTATAGATATTGCAAGGGGCCCACCAAAAGATTCCCTCATAAATCCTCTTTAATGACGCGAGCCTCGGTTGGACTATCTTTCCGAGTTTGTAACAACCTCGAAAAGAGCGGGGATTGTGTACAACCTCGGGCTCGCAGGGGCCAGAGGCTTGAAAAGGGGGTGCTAGGCGAGACGGCCCAATACGGTCGTCAATTCGCAGAGCGAGTGGATCCCGCCCAAAGCAGCAGGCGAGAGGGCCCAGGCGAGAAGGACCTGAGCAACAGCTGCGTCATGAGATGGGCGAGTCAGCGCCAACGGAGGAGGCATTCGCGGGCAAGTAGCCGACTCGCCAGGCGAGAGGACTTTAGGGGGGAGCTCTCGCTAGCGAGACGAAGCTCTCGCCAGGCGAGAGGCCTCCAGAAGGGAGATCTCGCCAGGCGAGAAGACCCTTTAGGGGAGGTCCTGTCAAATCCCCGGTTCGGTTTAAGACCGGTTCAGGTGGGGTCGGGCCTATCTTTTAGCCCCGTAGGATTTTACGCTTTTGCCCTGGGTGGTCTGCATGTAGCCCTTCAAAACAGCGGAGTATGGCTGTTGGCAGACCCGACTAAGGGTATTCTGGTAATTTCAGGACAGCTCCAGTTTGTTATTAGCAGTCCCAGTTCAGAGGCCTATAAATAGACCGGTAAGGTGCCTTAGAAAAGACAGATTTTCCCAAACTCTCCTCCTCTCATTCTAAGGCACCTAGCCCAGCATTGGCTAGGGAGGGGAAGGATTTTCCAATTCTTCCGGGTAAGAGGTGGGACCTCCGCGCTGAGGCCTCCGGTCTAGTCTTTTGAGGGCCTTGTCTAGAGGGTCGTCCGAAGAGAGTAAGGGCGAGCTGCATTTTCAGTTTCGAGCTTTAGGAGGGACCGACTTTGTTGGTTCCAACACTTAATTCTTATGATGCGCTCCCAATCCTTGAAGATTTAAGTGTACTAAACAGACAATGGAGAACGAGTTTATACAATAATATTGGTATTGAATTCTGTTGAAGGAAACATGTAAAGGCCCATTTAGTCACTTAGCTAGAAAGTTTAGTCCCACATCTTGAATGAGACATTCTCTCCTCTTCCCCCTTCTATATATTTGTACTCATACATGTATATTTTTGAGTTTTTTACATGGAATATATAAGAATTTTCTCCTTCCTGTAAGTTTTCCACATGGTATCAAAGGTAAAAAGGTCCTTTCTGCGGATAGTTTTTTTTCTTAACCGATGTCTTCTCTCCTCTTTTTTTTATCTGCCTCTACCTCTCTAGTGGCTTCCACTTTCTCTTTGTTTCTCTCTTGCCGCGACTCGCTCATCTCTAACTGTCACTCCTTCCGCGGCTTGTTGTTCCTGTTACTTCAAATCTTCCACCTCTCCTTCCCACGCCAATCCCACCAAACCCGGCTCTCCTTCCCACGCCACTCCCACACAAACCACCTCTCCTTCGCGTCTATACTCGCCGTCCTCTTTCGTCTCCTACCCTACAGGAGATGCCCTCCTCTGATGATATTTTGCAGCCTGTTGATCCGCCAACTGGTTTTACTGCACACCCGATGACGAATTATGCCTCCTTCCACCGCCTCTCTCCAGAACTTCGCCAATTTGCTCTTTCTTTGTCCTCTATTACCATCCCTACTTCTGTCCAGGAGGCTCTCCAACATCCGGGATGGCGGGCGGCTATGGACGAGAAAATGTTTGCTCTTTCGGCGAACTACACTTGGGATCTTTTACCTCTTCCTTCTGGACAGACTTGCGTGAATTGTAAGTGGGTGTTTGCCATCAAACATTGTCTGGACGGAACGGTTCAACGTTTGAAAGCTCGTCCGGTAGCTCGTGGTTTTACTCAACAACAAGGTCTAGATTATGATGAGACTTTTTCTCCAGACGCCAAAATCGATACTGTTTGTGTGTTGATCTCTCTCGTTGTTCATCAGCACTGGCCGTTGCATCAATTGGATGTCAAAAATGTCTTTCTGAATGGCAATTTGCAGGAGATCGTCTATATGCAACAACCTCCCGGATTTGGGACCACGGGGGAGTCTCGTATTTGTTGTCTGAAGAAGTCACTTTATGATCTCAAATAGTCGCCTCAGACATGGTTTGACAAATTCAATCAAACGGTTAGTGTTATTGGGTTCTCTCGGAGTTCAGTCGACTTCTCGTTATTCACTCATCATCGTCCAACCGACGCAGTGATTCTCTTGGTATATGTTGATGATATTCTGATTAAGGGAGATGATCTTACAGGAATACATATGATCAAACAACATCTGACGACTGTGTTTCAAACAAAGGACTTGAGAAGCCTTCGTTACTTTCTTAGTCTCGAGGTGGCTCGGTGACCTGATGGGCTTGTGTTATCTCAAAGAGAGTACTGTCTTGACTTGCTTCATGATGCGGTACTCTGGGTGCAAGCCTGCCGACACTCCTATGAATATCAATCACAAGCTTTGTGCTCATTCCTCAGACTCTGATTTGCTCCTTCCGAATCCAGAGTACTATCGTCGTCTTGTGGGAAAGCTGATATATCTAATTATTACGAGACCTGGTATATCATTTGTTGTTGGTGTTGTCAGTCGATTCATGCATGAGCCACATATCTCTCATCTCCAAGCAATTGTGCGCATTCTTCGATACTTGAAGACTGCTCCTGGACAAGGACTTGTATACAAACCCTCTCTGTCTCCCTTATCTTTGAGTGCATATTCTGACACTGATTATGCCGGTTCATTAGATGATCGTCGTTACACAAGTGGATGTTGTATTTATTTTGGGGGACATCCCATTACATGGCGTAGCAAGAAACAGTCTGTAGTTGCTCGCTCTTCTGCAGAGGCCGAATATCGTTCAATGGAGTTGTTGTGTCTGAGCTTACATGGCTTGAGGGTCTCCTTCATGATTTAGAAGTCAAGCTTCCTCACCGGCATCACCCTATTTTGCGACAGTCAAGCTGCCATACACATTGCCAAGAATCCTGTTTTCCATGAACGAACGAAACGCATTGAAGTTGATTGTCATTTCATTCGGGAGAAAGTTCAATTGAAGAAGATAGAGTTAATGCATGTTCCCGCTGCTGAACAAGTTGCTGACATCCTCACCAGGGCCTTACCACGACCTCTGTACTATCGGTTCTTGTCATAGCTTGGTGCCTACGATTAGTACGCCCCAACTTGCGGGGGAGTGTTGATGGAAACATGTAAAGGCCCATTAGTAAAAGTCCATTTAGTCACTTAGCTAGAAAGTTTAGTCTCACATCTTGAATGAGACATTCTCTCCTCTTCCTCCTATATATCTATACTCATACATGGATATTTTTTAGTTTTTTACATGGAATATATGAGAATTTTCTCCATCGTGTTTTTCCAATCAGAAAATAGAGCAGAAATCAGTAAAAGAAAAGGAGGTAGAGTTGCCCTAAGAGCTTAGCTCTGAACGGAACAACCCTCTTCTTCACCACACAACCTCACAATTACATCATAATCCCTCCCTGACTCCCCCAACAGCTATTTATAGAAGAACCAAGGGAAAACAGCGACACGGATAACCGCACCATGCTTATTAAAAAGCTACATTTAACTCCCGTTTAATTTTGTTTCCCGCTAAACATTGAACCGGGTTCAACCCCACCAATATCAGGGACACATGGTCTTCTCTCTCACAAGCTTCTGCTCCTGTTCTTAGTAACAGGATCCCTGTTACAATTTGGTGCTCTTGTCTATCCTAAACCTCATTCAGTGTGACTTTCCGATGGCACAAGAATCCAAGACCTCCAACAACTGATCCTCGACTTCAAAGAAGATCCATTCTATGAAAATTGCTACGGTGAAATCCAATTACTATTCTAGCAGGCAAAACGGAAGATATCTGAATACTATACACCCATATCAAAGACAATGTTTTCCCGTTTATTATATTTTCAAACTATTCTTTTTGCAGGTTTGTTCAAGATTTAGAACACGTCTCAGAATGGTGACCACACCAATCTTTAAAGGCAAGCCTCAGACACCCATTGATGCCCCTATTCCCACCTCAGGCAGGTGATATTCTTGAACCATCATCGCAGGCGTCCACCTCGATCAGATATTGCTAACCCCAGGTATCATCCTCTCAGGTCGATAATACAAATTCACCGATGGTATCTCTAAGCCTGCCTCCTCCGTTTTCAAGTCCACTACATCCATCACCTGACACAAAACTCGATAAAGTCTGAACTTTTCATCAGGTGATCCCACCGGTTGGTTGTTCCCGTTCTTTCAATAATATTTAACTAGAAGATAGGTTAATCTTGACATCAATTCATTTAGAAAATCTAGCTTCACATAGGTGTCAAGGGTAACTTCATTACTCCTAGGTAACTAAATTTTACGATTAAAATGCGTGATTGTGATGGGCGGAATCCTTTGAGAATGCTCCTAATGGTGAAGAAGGGATCAAGAGGGAAGCCACGGGGAGAGAGACATCATAAGGGAGAAGAATATTGAAGAAGATGAAAGGGAAAGAGACTAGAACTAAGAGGACTAAAAGACCCAACATTCATTCATATCTCCAATTACAGCCTGTTGAAATTATCGAGTCAATGTCGGTCTTGTAGTGTCTTTATGTATTTGAGGTTTAGTCCCACACCGTCTATCGGTGTTATGTATCTTGTTGTAACTCATATATTGTTTCTAAGTGGATGAATTAAGTATCAAACATTTCTTTTCTCTACTATTTAACAGGGTATCAGAGCCAAACAATTCCTCCGATGCAGAACGCTAAAATTTATTTCCCCCGTGAGCTACAAATTTCTGTCTCATCCTCGCTCGAGTCCCGTCCCCGTCCTGCATTGCTGCTAGAGCTCCCGTCGAGCACATATATTCTCGTTCCCGTCGAAGGAATCGTCGTTTGATTCCATCGACGGAGCGGCCACCCATTCCTTCGTTTATCCTGCTGCTTCCCGTCGTGCCCGTTGCTGAATGATCTCGTCATTCCTATCGCAGCTTGTGACCGTTGATCCCCTCGACGAAGCTCTCTGCTAATTTATCGTTGTGCTCTTCTGTTGATCCAGGCGTCGACAACGATGGTGGAATCCTGTTTTTCATCGCAACCCCTGTCCGTGTCTTCTTCCCGCTCGCCTGCTGCGACTGTTCTCTTCCCGGCTGCTACTCTGACATCCATGCCCCTCGACCTCTACTCGACGACTACTTCCTGTTTCCTGTCTCGTTCCGTGCTGCTGCTCTGGACGATGATCCATCTCACTGCTTCTCTGCTCTCGTGGATGATGTTTCTCTTTGTGATGGGCTCCCTCTTCCTGCTCACCGCTGCTTGACTCTTTTTTTGCTTGCTATTGCTTGAGCACTATGCTCACAGCTGTTTGATCCTTCTACTCGTCGTTGGCTTGTGCTTGTGCTTTGCTCGCTGCATGTGGCATCGTGATCTTGCCTGCAGCTGTTCTTCATAGCTGTTTTATGTTATGTTTTTTGTGTGTGTTGTGTTTAGTCTTGTCTTAGTGTTATGCCTTCTTGCATGTGTTATCCACGTGAGCCCGTGAGGGGGAGTGTTGAGATGAAGACAACTCGGATGATCTTTCCCAATAATTTTGCATTTATTCCACACGGACTCCAGTCTTATGTCATATGTGTCTCCCCGTAAATTCTTTCGATTGGTTGTGTGTTGGGACACGACTGATGTTGATTGTTTTAATCTCAACGGACTATGTCGTGTGGGACCATGTCGTGCGAGACTGTTTCGTGTGGGAGCACCCTTTGTGTGGATTGTCCCTGACGGATTATCCCTGGTTGCTCAGTTGATGATTTGCTTTACATCTTTCGTTCTCTTTCGCATGTTGTGTGTGTAGGTGATGTTGATTGACCGGTTTCCAGTGAGTCCACTTTGTGTGTTGGTCCTGCGTCATGTATGGGTTTGCGTCATGTGTAGCTATGTCCCCGACTTGATTTCTCGGTTTGGAATTTCCCCCGGTGGCTCGTTTGATGTTTTGTCCCGCATTGCCTACCTCCGTTGCGGTTATTTGAGCTAAAGCCCCCCCCCCCTTCAGCTTGCGAGGGAGTGTAGGAATTATCGAGTCAGTGTCGGTCTTGTATTGTCTTTATGTGTTTGAGGTTTAGTCCCACACCGCCTATCGGTGTTATGTATCTTGTTGTAACTCATGTATATTGCACCTAATTGGATGAATTAAGTATCAAGCATTTCTTTTCTCTACTATTCAACACAACTCATTAGACTTTATTTGTAGTCTTTATGCACAATACAATATCTAAACATGACTCAGTAAACAGACTTAGTACCACTCCCACATGTCTTTATTTGTAGTCTTTTTGTATAGGGAGTACATTTGTAATTAGATAGTTTTAAGTTGTAACAGTCCCACCCCCACATCATCCAATTAAACAAGTCAATATTTTAGAAGCCGCGGGTGTCGTGTTGAAAATGTAGTCCCACATCCGGGAAGTCATGCAGTCTTAAACACTTAGGCCTCATTTGGTGGGGCGGATCCGCGCGGTCGCGGCCAATGCACGTTTGGCGGGGTCGGGGTCGTGCAGCAGGATCCACCCCGCCCTATATTTTCTGCAGATTCCCATGAATTCCATCCGCGCCGCGGCAACCGCGGTGGCAGTTGCCTCCCGCGCGGATTTCATCCACGGGTATTAAGCTGTGCCAAACGAGCCCTTAATGTGTCGGTGTTTTTCTAACTTGACAGTCATTTGATACGCCTGAATAGAATAACACAATAGTATTTTGAAATAAACAAATCATTTATTTTTTTATTAAAAACTAGTGTTTTCCCAAAAGACAAAATCAAATAGAAAGTGTAGGATGTTTTAACTTTGGTTATCTGCAGCAAAGCAGAGTGCTAACTGACAATGAATATTACTTCGAGAAAATCATTGTTTTGCCATCCCTGACAAAAATAATTACAACTTACATATTATTTTTCAACAAATTGTGCTCGCCATATTCTCGATTTATTTTACTATTTTTAGATTATACACATAAGTTCTAGGCTTCATTTGGCATAGCGGTGGCAGTCGTAAACGCATGGGTTAAACTGTCTTTTGTTAACAAACACCTAACAAACTTGATCCGTTTAAACATAAAAGTGGATGAAGGAAGTTCCTTAGAAATGCCTTAAATAATGACAGTTTAACCCCCCATGTTCACGACCGTCACCACTGTGCCTAAACGAAGCCCTAATATGATGTCAAAGCATTCAGTAAAAACAAAACAAACACATTTCTACTTTCTAATATTCAATTTCTTCTCGCTTACACAACAGGAGGCGGCCTTCGCACAGCTGAAAACTTGGCAAAGTGCAGCTATAGCAGTTGTGTTCTTCCTCAGCCCAGCTATTGGATTGCAGGCTATGGTGATTCTGATGATAGTCGCTCTCTGCATAGCAATGGCTGCCTTTCTGTTCCTGACTCTACAGGTTGAGAAATCCTCTGCTGAAATTCATTGACTGCTATTTCACCTCGTGCTAGCCATTTCCGAGCATCATTCGCCTCGGGTTAGCTATTTCGGAGCATCATTTTCATCGGGTTAGCTATTTCCGAGCTCGAGAATTAGTGTATTATGGTGTGGCAAAGTAGATCTTGGTTTGGGAAATTATTCATTTGACTAATTTCTATTGTTTTGTGCCTGGCTTACAATTGTTATTTTGTGTTTATATGGGAGCAATTTGTTATCATGGTAGTGGACCAGTCAATATATTTATTTACCTCTTCTGTTATTCAATGTATTTTCATAGATTTTTTTAGGGTAGTTTAGGGTTCGTTTGGCACGGCGTTTTGGCCAGCCATTTGGGGCAAACGCCACCGGACGGCGGGTAAACAAACGCCCTCCGGCGGCGTTTGCTCCTGCTGGACCCGCCGCGCCATGAGAAACCCTCCGTTTCGATCGTCCACCCCATCTCCTCCCGCCGTGGCTCCTCACGCCTAAACAAATAAACCCTTAGGGTTCATTGATTAGGCGGTGGCGGAAGCAGACGGCGGGAGCAGACACGGCTTTGGAACCGGAGGCGTGGAGGCGGGGATCGAAACGGTGATTTTTACCTCCTTTTCTCAGGCTGGCGGGTGGAGACGCGGCAAACGGTGACCGAGGATCATTTGTTTAGGCGTTGTCCAGGTGGCGTTTGCTCTAAACCCCCGACGAAAATGCCGAAACAAATGAACCCTTAGTCATTAGAACTATTGGATCCTGATTTGTTTGTGAAGGGAGGCTGTCAAATCAATATTGATCCTAGGTTGGTTCACTTGAAAAAAAATTTGGAGCCAGCTTGTTTTTTATTTCCTTTCAAATTTGATGCGATTTAGATTTCTAGGCGGCTCTTAAAGGAATTTGAGAAAGAAATAAAACGTGGAATGTTAAATTATTACATAATTTGAGTTGAGATAAACTCGAATATTTGATTTCAAGATGGGCCTAGGGTTTCATTGGGAGACTCCTATCATTTTGCTCCAAGGGTTTCATTTTTATGCACTTGACTTCTTCACCTAGCAGTATGAAATTAATGGAGACTCATGCGCAAGGCTCTCAATTCCAAGGCTCTCATTTGGAGGAGAAATTTTTGGAACCGAAGCCCGTATGGAAATCTGGGTCCGGGAGTTCTGGATCACCGTTAAAAGGCATGTGGGGCCCACGCATTCTAGGAGTGTGACATACACTTTTGCACGGGGCGCATGCATTCAAGGCTTCTCATTGGTTCCGGTTCCAACCGGGAACCGGACACAAAAATTCCGCCATTTGGAGACTTCTGAAACAATCCTTGGTAGGCATGCTAAAAGAAAGTTTCTCCTGTGCAAATTCTATGTCTAAGGTTCCGTTTGGCGCGAGTTTTTACAAAAACACTGCCTTCATAATAACTGAGATTGGACGACGGTTTTGAACATAAAAGTGAAACAAAAATTAGTTTTGAACATAAAAGTGAATGAAGTTCCTTAGGTGAGATTGGACGACGGTTCATAATAATTGCGTTCATGACCGCCACCCTCGTGATAAACATAGTCTAAGATGAGCTTTGATAACAATCATTGTTAGAGTGAAAATATACACTCATAATCAAAGTGACCCTAGCATGTGGGTTGAATCACTTGTAGCTCATGTCAAAATAAGCATTGTTGGTAAGTTTAGAGTTGTAAAGATTCATGAGGATACCATAGATGTCATTACTCATCCTCATATAGGAGGAATCTCGAGAATTTGTGATTCTCGAGGAAATGGTACCAAGTAAATAAAGATTAAGGCTTTGTTTGGAAGGACTTATTTTCACCGGTCAAGCGGTTACGACCGCATGAACCGGTACTTAATTATGGCCCGGTTCATGCGGTCGTAACCGCTTGACCGTTGAAAATAAGTCCCTCCAAACGGAGCCTAATATCTCATGAGTATTAAGCATAAAAACAAATTTTGATGATCATAATATAATTTTAAGATTGTGGATTCGCTAAGGGTGCGTTTGGTTTGAGGGAAATAGATTTCAGATTTGGTTTTGGCAATAAATAAAGCAAGTTCGGCGTTCGATTGGACGGAAATAAACTGATTTTGGTTTTGAGCAAAACCGCAAGTTTTCCCTTTACCCTTTGCACAATTCCTGTCCATTACTCGGGTTTTTGCCTCTTACGCGCAGAGAAGCGACTTCCTTCCTGAGAAAAACTCGTGAAGCCCTGCACTCGGCGCTCCTTCTCCGTCGGGTTTTCGCAACATTTTCTTCCACGTGCAGAGATCGGGAGTTACTTCCTGAGAAATCCTAGCGACAGTCTGCACTCGCCGCACTTTCTCCGCCTTCGGTGGTCGCAACATCTGCTCGAGAAACCCTTGCAACTTGTGCTCTCGCCGCCCCCTTAGATGGTCGTCCGTGCTTAGATTTTTTCTTCTCCTCCTCCCTGTTTGCTGCAACTTCTCCTCCTTGTTTGCTGCAACCACTCCTCCCTATTTTTCGCTTATCAAATGAAATTTTTTGTGGCTAGCAAATGACCGTTGAGGGCATTGATGAAGTCTTTGTCTCTATCCACGAAGAATTTTATAAAGAAAATTTAATTTCACCGTGCATCAAGAAACAATATAATAGCTTCTCAAACTAACATTTTTTTTCTCGCCTTAGGCTCTATTTGTTTGGGCGTTTCGCTGTTTCATTTTGGGCAAACGTTGCCGGAAGGAGGGTAAACAAATGAATCTTCGGCGGCGTTTGCTCCGTTTCCATCCGCCCGTCTTGAGAAATCCCCCCAAAAGTTCCGTTTGGAGCTTCTCTAATCAACATTTTCTCCCACCTTAATTTCATTCATATGTAATTATGTACTTATCTTTACTGGGTTTGATATTAATGTCCACCCATTACTTCTCCGCAATTTTTATTTTTTGGGGTTTTGCATATTATTTGGACATAGAGCTTAGCTGGATATTTCCTAAAGTAATGGAATTTCTGTTCTAATTGGGAAATTGGTATTTCCTAAAACAATGACAAAAAAACTTACCTGAGTATTTTTATTTTTTGGTATATCACGATATTTTTGCAAATTGGTTTTTTTATTTATGTATTTATATTTCTTTTCGTTGTCATATGCTAGATGGATCTTGCCGAGTTGAGAGAGAAATTAATTAAAGAATATATTATGAAATACGGGTATCTCATAATATACTCGGTGCTTCTTGGGTGATGTTGTTGTTAAGCTTGCAGATTTTATACTTCTAATTAGAATTTTTAATTTCATGCAATTCCTGTTGATGAATTCCATCATGCAGCCAAACAACAGAATTGCTCAATTCCAATTCTTGCAGGTCAATACCTTCCTGCAGCCGAACATCATAATTGAAATTCAGGAAAACCAAAACCTGGTGGTTTTTGGTTTTACTAATTATCCAAACCTGCGATCCGAACGGACCCTAAGGATTCGTTCGTTTGCACGGAATTGAGCTCCTAGAATTGGAATTGGATGTCTAATTCCAATTCTGTCGTCTGTTTGCATGTTTGACGTTAAAATTTGAATTTTAATGAATTCCGTGGAATTCATTTTAAACTAAAGACAATAGTTTTCAATATATATAAGAATTGGACAATTTCGGTCGAGACACATTTTTAAGCTAAACGTTCGAATTTTCGCCCTGGAGTGCGTGTTGTCGCACGGGCGCAAGTTTGTCGTCCGTGAGCGTGTTTTTCGATGAGGCGCGCATTTTTCATCATGGTGGCGTATTACGCTCTGACGCGCGTTTTTTCACCGGGGCGCGATTTTTTCGCCCAGGTTCGATTTTTTAAGCCAGGGCGCAAATTTTTTCACTGAAGCGCGATTTTTCTCACGGGCGCGATTTTTTACGCGAGCTCGATTTTTCGCTCGGGTGCATTTTTTTGCCCGGACACGATTTTTTAAACCGGACGCGAATTTTTCGCCTGAGCGCGTTTTTTCCGCCGAACGTGGTTTTTTCGCCGGGGCGCGAATGTTTTCCCTCGGCCGTGATTTTTTCAGTCGGGCGCAATTTTTTCACCTGTGTGCTATTTATTTCCCAGGCTGCGTATTTTCGACCGGGCGTGATTTTTTTGCACGGGCGTGAATTTTTCGCCCTGCATCGATTTTTTCGCCTGACAGCGCTTCTTAAGCTCGAGCGCGATTTTTTCGCCCGACGTGTTTTTTTCGCTCGGGCACGATTTTTTCGAACGGGCGCGAAATTTTCACGCTACCTAGAAATTTTCGTCCGGTCGCGCTTTTTTCGCCCGGGCGCGATTTTTTCGCCCGGGCATGAATTTTTTCACCCTGCCACGATTTTTTTCACTCTGCCGTGATTTTTTCTCCAAGGCACGATTTTTCGCTCAAGCGCGATTTTTCTCTGGACCACGAAATTTTTCGCCCAACCGTGTTTTTTCGCCCGTGCACGCTTTTTTGGCCCGAGCTCGATTTTTTTCTCTCGACCCCTTTTTTTTGCCCACACGAGATTTTAAAGCCCGGGCGCAATTTTTTCCCCGACGCTATTTTTCCCTCAGGCGAAAAAATCACGCCTGAGCGACAAAAACGGGCTCGTCCGTGAGAAAAAATCACTGCCAGGCGAAAAAAATCTTGCCCGGGCGAAAAAAATCTCGCCCGGGCAAAAAAAACTCGTGGTCGAGCGAAAAAATCACGGTCATAACACACATTTGTTTATATCAGTTTTTTCATAATATTTTTCAATTATTATACTAAATTTTATTTAACAATATTTTTTAATAGGCGAACGCTGAAATTGGAATTAGTCACCAATATTTAATTCCATAATATTCATCAATATTCAATTCTAATATCGAATTCCAATTCCGTGCAAACGAATGGGTTAGGATTCCGTTTGATCGTCGAATTGGAATTGACATGAATTTCAATTCGATTGTTCGATTGGATATCATAATTGAATCACATGAATTGGAATTAAAGAGTTTTGCTGTTCATATAGACAAAAATATTTTAAATAAAGTTGAAAATATCTCTAGCAATTTGTTCACATGCAGCCAACATAATAATCTTTTGTTATCAAATAATCAAGCGAACATAACAAATAAAAAAACCCTATGAAATAGGCTTGTACCTCTTGCAGTTGAAGCGTTGAACTTAACTGTGATCTACTTGCTTGAAAATATCTTGTAATTCCTCGTCCTCGACCTTTTTCTCGTGTCATTGATCATTCATGATATGTTTCATGTTGTTGTTTTTGATGACTTCGCCCACGCGCATGTTGTCTATTTGAACCTCCTCTGGAACTGTCTTGCCCTCCATAGTAACCACTTTGTCGCTCCTCTCCAAGTTACCAACTTGCTTGTAGTACTTGCTCTAAATTTTCATTTTGACTTTTGTTTTGATTCATTCTTAGCTCATGTGCTTGAGGTGATTTGTGGATTTCATCAATAGTAATAGTGGAAAGATTTTTTGATTCTTCTATTGCTATGGCAATATTATAAAATTTAGGAGCCAAAGTCTTAGGGCGTCTCCAATATTCTGATATCATCTAATGTTTCTCCATTTCTTTTCGTATGTTTCTCCATTTATTTTTTTGAGTTTCAAAGTTAGCTTGTAAGGCTTAAAGGAGTAACATTTTTTAACTTTATATACTTCTTGGAAAAAAAATTCAAGCTTACATCAATGACTTCACACAAAAAATTTCAAATGTGAACTCATCTACATATTTATTTAGAAAACATAGAGCCTTCTTGTTATTTAGCTTATTTTAGTTTATTCTTTTGAGTTTTGAGTATTGGTCACAATTACTTTTTTTATCGGCATCTCCCGTTCAACATAGCCTGCTTTAATTATATCCCATAAATCGTGTGAGCTAAGCAAGACTTTCATTGAATACTCCAATTATCATGTTTGGCTCAACAACTTCGAAATTTGAGGATAAAACAAATTTGTAACTTCTTTTTTTAGATTCTTAAGGAACTTAACATGTCTGTTTTCTCAAGATAATTATGCATGGCAGGTTTGTTAGGAATTCTTGATGACGATTGACGCCAACAAACATAATCTATTCATATCTTGAGCAACGCTTCATATACGTTTTACAACCTTGCTGTAATATGAATTTGATGGATTTTAAAAAAAGTAGACAGAAAATCACTCAATGTGTTTCAACACCACAATAACTCATAACTCCTCTTAATTCTTATTTTCTTCACCTTGTGTTCCAATTAAAGGATTCATACTATTTATAGGTGTGAAAGAACATTCTTAAAAGTGCTCTAAAATCTTCTTGACACAATTTTAAAGACTTTTTATTCAAGAATATTCAATATCTATGTTTTATAATTAGTTTATATATCAATGTACAAATTTCATAAGAAATTATTTTCTGACGCATTCTATAAAAATCCAAAAGAAAAACAATGTTGATATTCAATAATAATCTCATGCAAAAATAAGGGACATTTTAAATATTTAATATATAAGCTTGATATTAATCAACATAAACAAGTTGTGATGTGGTCGTCCACAACTGGACTCATCCCCATCCGACATAGGGTTCGGGAGGGGGATAAAGTGCAACCATGCACTTTACGGTAAAGTGAGACCATGCACTTTACAGTAAACTACGAGCATCCAACAGTCCACGTGGATACCCACGCACATCTCAAAGCACTTCGAGATGTCTGCGGATATCCACGTTGATCGTTGAATACCCGCACTTTAACCCCCCCCCCCCCCCCCCCCTCGTACATGAGGATGGTGGCTAACCCCATAGCAAACTCTAATCCCAAACTGACATACCATGACTGCAGACCTCAATCATTAGATCCTATCTGACCATAACTCCCCTTTGCTATCACTTAGCATACATCACACAATGATCTTGCAAACTCCTAGGGTGAGGTATAATTCACCTTCCTGGAGGTATTATCACATCCTAGTAAGTGCTCCCATTATCTCTTGGTCAGTGCTCTACTAATCTCATAATCATCACCTGCTAATCCTATGAATATTTAATATCAATACAATATTTTTTGCATTTAGCAATACTTCAAAGCTGTTTCCTAAAACTACAAAGTGTTGCCAAAATATTGAAAACTATTGTCAGAGAGGTGTTGCTTATACGCATGCTATCAAAAATCAAAGACAACCATTTTCATACTTTTAGGCAACACTATACAAAAATTGTTGTCTAAACTCTTAGAATAGGCAAGAGTTCTTTGGTGGACCTATTGCAACATTTTAGAAATATTGACTTGTATTGTTACATTTAAAAACTATTATCAAAAATCACAAAGGCAACATTTAAAAATTGTTGTCGTAAAGCTGAGACATTTTAAAATATATATTATATACTAAATTTACAACTGATTCTTTTAAATATTTATCTGCAATGAATGAACTCACACTTGAATTTAAACTAATATCCTAACAAAACAAAAAATACTAAATTATATTTGACTAAATAAAAACATAAACGACTTCACAGAATATACAAATCATCAACATATTGCTTCATTTAGAACCCGGGCCGAAAAAATACATCATTAATTACACTTTCCTTTCCATTACAAGCCACTTCCATTGGAGGACAAAGACAAGTATCAATGAATATTTGCAATTTCATTTGAAAAGCAAAATATGGCAGTAGAAGAAGCTATCTAATTTTGGATTTAAGTTTAATTTAAATTCAAAATGGATGTAAAGATTGACATTGATATTATAACTTTCACTTTTGTTAATAGTTGTTTGACCTATAGTTTATAACATCGAAGCCAAGCAGCAAAACAAGTGCACACATACGGGAGAGAAATTCAACTTGCTATAAAAATAGCAGTATCAAAAGATGTTGGCCTAGTCTTTTTGCAAGAAGGATCTTTCTCTATTGAATCCTCTACAATGGAATCTTTAAAAGTTAAGAGTTGTTACTCACCTAGAGGGGGGTGAATAAGTGTTTTACTTAGTTGAGTTTCTTGAGTTTTTCTTAGATGAGCACAATGATAAAGTAAAACAGAATAATAAGCCACAACACAGCACACAACACGACACACAGAACACACGAATTTATAGTAGTTCCCCAAGAATGAGTACATCCACTTTTCCCGTTCACATATCTAGTAGAAAGCTAGCTTAGGTTAAACTTCTCCTCAGATCCTAAGATATTACAACTCAGGAACACAAGTTCCCTACCTCAGACAAGCACACAGGTCTTACAACTCAGATCTTCCGCTGATCTACACCTTAGGCTCAACTAAATCCCTACTGCTAAGATTTTCCACAAGTCCTACAACTCAGGCTCCACAAGCCCTACAATTCAGACTTTACATGCCCTACAACTCAATCTCAATCAACAGAAATCTACACTCAGATCTATTACAGATCATACAACTCAGATTCAAAAAGGAATCCTGCAAAGAAATATAATACAAATTTGACTCAACGCCCTAGAGCTTGAGTCTTCAGGTAGAAGCACACATCAGCCTTCTTCTTTTTCTTGATTGGCACTTGAAACAATCTTCTTGGAATGATCTGGGCTTGATTAAGAGTACTTGTACCGGAGAAGAGATCTTCGGAAGTAATGTTGTTTAAGTAAGATCAGGAAGAACCTTTCTCTGAATCTTGCACTGTGAAGAATGGATTCTTTAGAATGTATGAAAACTGCTCAACACTTTCACAGAACTTGGATTAAAGATTTTCTCAGGGTTTCTTGCAAAATTTAGCAAAAAACTCCTCAAATTTTCAAGTCCCCCTTGTATACTAGACTTGGTCAGCAAGAAGACTAAGGACTGAAATAGTATTTTCCAACGGCTAGACAATCCTCCTTAGGCAAATTCTGAATTAGGAATACTCAAATGACTATTTTTATTTGGCCTAAGGAAGGATTGCAGAAAACGAAACATTCTGGCTTGAATTCTTCAATCGATTAGCAAGTACTTTAGGCAACAATCCAGAAATGAAATCTTCACAGGCTGGCAAAATCTATCTAAGGAAGAATTTTGAAATCTGAAAATATTCTCTAATGAATGAGTATAATTCTATCCGCTGGCAATCCCTGAATATATATATCAAATCCCATCTATTAATTTATTTTAAATTATCTGCATAATATGCGCCTTAAATTAAGGATGTAGCTGTTGTGCCATGCGTCAGACTGGTGAAAATAATTCTAAGTGACCATAACATAATGCTATAGACAAGGTATAATGGCCCTCATGATTTTTTATGTAGTCAGCTTAAAACACATTAAAGTCATACAAGGAAACTCCTAGCACTTTAGCCAATTCAGCATGTGGAAAAGTTCTGTCACAATGCAATCAATGTAGTCGATGCAGTCAAATTTTTCCGTAGTCATGAAGTCGATGCAGTCGAATTTTTCCTTAACCATAAAGCCGATGCAGTCGAACTTTTCCTTAACTATGAGGTCGATGCAGTTGAACTTTCCTTAACCATGAAGTCGATGCAGTCGAACTTTTATTTAACAATGAAGTCGATGTAGTCGAACTTTTTCTTAACCATGAGTTCGATGCAGTCAAACTTTCCTTAACCATGAAGTCGATGTAATCAAATTTTTCTATAGAATTTTGGCTATGCAACTGATGTTTTACTTAACCAAATTTCTATTTCTGTCTCCGTTTTTTGTCCTTAGTGGCTTTCTCTTTGGTAATGACATGTCTAATATATGATTTGGATAGAATTCAACATGAGTTTTGCTTCTTGAGGGATTATAATGGCAAAACCCTATTTGAGTGACCATATGTCTAACAATACATTAGTCATGCACTCTAATTATACCTATCACACCAAAATGCAAACATCCATCAAATACATGATGTTTATTATCATCTTGAGTCCTTGTTCAAATCAGGAATCTTGGGGACAATATTCTCAACAATCTCCCCCTATTTGAAGAAGTTATAACTGAAATTCTTTGATTTCAAGGGTAGCTAAACACCTAGAGGGGTGAATGGGTTTTTAGATCTTTTTAGTTTCACTTAGACTTTATCTGAGTTAATGTCTGTTGTGATTAGTTAGTATTGCTTTCAAGAAAATTACGCACAGCACACAGATGATTTATAGTGGTTCTCCAGAGTATGGGTACGCTCACTGTCCCTCCCGCCTTTCTAATAGTGTGTTAGACAAGACACTTCACCAAAAACTCGGCTCCTAAGATCTTACAACATGATCCCGCAGGACCACTCAGTATCCTCCAAGACCTATAGCTCGGGTACAAAGCCCTATAACTCAGTGATCAAAAGCTCACATACCTCATTCCAAAAGGCCTACCACTTAGGCTAAGAGGATAGCCCTACCTCAGATTCAAAGGATCCTACAACTCAGGCACAAGTGCCCTACAACTCAGGCCAAAGCCTATACTCAGATTCTTAATAGAATCCTACCACTCAGATCTATACAAGATCTTACACCCGACCTTTATAAATAGGCTTACAACTCAGATGTAGAAAGATCCTATAAATAGGGAGAAGTTTGTTGATGTTGAATAGACAACATAGAAATGATCTTTGAGTCTTCCTCCTTCTGTTCTGAGAAATCTCAGCCCAAATTTATTCTTCAGAGCTCCAGAAAATAGTCTTCAGGATAAGCTCTGCTTGGGCTGTGAAGTAACTGCAATAGGGGTTGGACTCGACTGCTTTTCTCTCAGATAAATATCTCTGTCCTTGTTGTTAACGGTGTTGATCTCAACAGCTATCTTGTTGAACTTTTGGATCAGTCGATTTACACTTTTGCTTTGAGCTCTGCAATAATGGTGAGGAGGAGGAAGAAGTTGCGCCGCTTTGCGAAAATTCAAACCCTAAAAATTCTTTTCTTCTCTATCGATCTCATTCCTTTTATTATCCACCGTCCAACGACTCTTTTGACCCGTGGGCCTAGCTTTAATTGCATATATATAGCCTTCCTTTTATAGAATAAATCTTACAGCAGGTCGTCGGCGCCATTAGTGGTGGAAAATATCGTACGATAGCACGGTGTGCCCCGTAGCATCGTGAGTGACCGAGATGGGCGCTTCACATCTAATGACTGGAGGCTAGTACATCAACTATTTGGTACCAAACTGAAGTTTAGTACAGCCTTTCATCCGCAGACGGATGGTCAGACCGAAAGGGTAAACAGGACGATGAAGGACATGCTTCGTATGTGCGCCCTAGATTTCGGGAAAAGTGGGAAGATCACTTATATATGATCGAATTCGCTTGCAACAACAGCTACTAGGCAAGCATTCAAATGGCGCCCTTTGAGGCCCTATATGGTAGAAAGTGTCGTACTCCATTGTTGTTGAAATCGAAAAATCGGTCCCTGTGGAGTTCGACCCTTGCGGAAGGGGTGATCACACACTTACTTCTCTACTCAGAAGCCCAAGTGACAAGGGAAAAGGACCGGGGACAGACCCAAGGCTTCAGCACGGAGGTCCCACCACACACCCGGAAGATCTTAGAGCGCTTCCCCTCCTTAGCCAAGTGCTGAAGCTAAGGTACCTCAGAAAGCACTAGAAGACCGGGCACCAGCAAGCTTGCCTTCTGAGGTACCCCTTGGGTCCTATTTATAGGAAAAGATGATCTGCCAATACCCAGCCGTCACTGTTTTCGAGGACTATAGGCAATCTAGAGGGGGTAACATGGTAAAAACACCCCGCAACTGAATGGCGAGCTGGACCTGAGAAGAGCCCATCGAGCGGGGGCGGCGAGTATGGGCGCGAGAAGGCTCCCCCCCCCCCCCCCCCCCCGCGTCGAGGTGAAAAGCGGCGAGTGAGATCGCCTCTCTCAGCGCCGCGGGAGAGGGCGTTGGATGAGCTCGCCTCTCTCAGCGCCGCGGACCTGACTCGCCTGACTCAACGCCACTGGAGAAGACGCTGAGTGAGCTCGCCTCTCTCAGCGCCGCGGACCGGCTCGCCTCGCCTCAGTCCTGGGAAAGTTGGGCCTGAAGCCCCTGCTCGCAGATGACGATCGCGTTGGCACTCGCCAACCCCTCGGCTCTAGACGAGCACGTACTCGGCCGGCCCCACGATGAATGGCTTCCTCTCGCCGGGCTCAGCTCCACGATCTTCGAGCTCGGCCCGACGATTGTTGAGCCCGTACTCGGCATGCTGGGGTCGGCATACCCTGCTGAACTCGCCTGGGGCTCGGGGGCGGTTTGGGCTGACCGGATCGGCTCCTGTTAGCCCACTCGCTGGATACAGGGTTGTACACAATCCCCGCTCTTTGCGAGGTTGGCACAAACTCGAAAAGAAACATCCAACCCACTAGGATCCTGCGAGTGCGACAGGAGCCGAAAGGAATCTCTTGGTAGGACCCACCGGTGGCTATATATACATGCCCTGCCTGCTCGACTGACTTCTGCCCCTCTCTTTACTTAAGCCCTGCCGAGATGCCACTCCCAAAAGAGGTCATGGAGCGACTCGCGAAATCCCGCGGGGAGACCGCCCTTCGCGTTGCGGCCCTGACGGATCTGAACGCCCCGGCTCGCCGCTTTGTTGAATTTGGCTCGGCCAAGAGGGCGAGGCCCTTTCCTCCCGAGGCCGAGCACATCTTTGCTGACCTAAAGAACACCTTGGCCAATGGCTCCGACTCCTCCAACCATTCTGCCCTGGCCCCTCATGATAAAGATTTTGTGGATCTTACCGCCAAATAGGACCAAGGCGGCGAGGTCTCCACACCGAGGGTCGAGAATCTACCTGCCAAGGCGCCTGAGCATTCCTCTGACCCACGCCTGTGAGACTCGCCCCTTGTCACCGAAGTCATGGAGCCGGATTCGCGGGGGCGGGTATCGTCAGCTCGCCTTCACCCTCAACAACCCTCTTCTGCTCCCACGGCTACTGGGGTGGATGCCGAGCACACACCCGCTCCTGCTTCCCCCCGAGATTCTGAAGGTATGTCCCTGACCCCCTCATTTTGCATCTGATTCTAACTGGCGCTCGCCCCTCCCACTCGCTATCTCGACTTCCTTGTGCAGGCTTCCCTAACCAATCTGGGGCCGATGACTCAGCCGAACAGGCCATCTACTCGCCCCTTCCATCGCCGCGCGCTTTGGAAATCTTCTTGGACTCGGAGGTGGACAACCCCGAACGGTCGAGGCAGAGCCATCTGGTCCTCAAAAAGTTAGTGCGCAAGATTCAGGTGCTGAAGAAAGACAATTCCAGGCTGCAGGAGGAGTGCGCGCGGCTTGCTGGCGAGCCGAGGGTCAGCTTGGTGTATACGGCGACGTCTTCCTCCATACTCTTCGATGAGATTGATGAGAACCTGCGAGCGGCGAACAGGAATCTAGGGCAGCTTCGACAACTCTTCGCGCAGCGGCTGGCGACATCGGGTCGGTGTGACCGGGGTAATTAAGGACGGCTCCCTTGCGAGCCGACCGATACTCGCCCCCACTGTCGCCTGTTCTATGCGCGCGCTTTTCTGTTTTTCCTTGCTCTGGACAATTTGATCTTTTAATGCTAATAAAGTGTATAAATTTTTATCATGCGAGCGTATCTTTTCTCCTTCAAGTGGTGCGTGCCTTTTCGAATTCCTCATCTAGGCTCGCCTAGGTCGGCGAGTAGAGAGTGGCGAGACGGGATACGTGAGACAGGGTATGCGAGCCGAGCTGGTCAGTCGGTTTCGCTTCCCCTCCTTTTTCTATAAATAGGGATCCCCACCTACCCCCGGCTACGCCTTTATTGCCTTCTCATTTCTTCCTTTCCTTGCCCTCCCCACCTGCTGCTCGCGTGCTTTCGTTCCCTCAGCGAGTATGGGTAAAGGAAACCACAACTCCGATGGTCGCGCCAAGTGCGCCAAAAACTTCGCGGACCACTATTTTTTCGAGGGGAACACCACGGCGAGCGAGCTCGCCGAGTTTGTGGCGGACTATGTCCCTGCCGGCTTTGTGGCCCGCCTCCCGGCGGGGCATGAGGCCGTCAACTCCTTCTTTGAGGACGAGCTCTCCTTCCCCATCTCGCATTTTGAGGTGGGGTTGCGCCTGCCGCTCTGGCCGGAGGTCCTCCAGGTACTTAAGTACTACGGCGCCGTGCCCGCGCAGCTCAACCCCAACGCCATTGCTATGATAGTGGGGTTTGCCTGCTACCTCCGCTGAGAGCGGATCGAGTTCAACATCACCGTCTTCCGCAAGCTCTTCTCCTACAAAGCCAACGTCGACGGGGTCGCCTTCTTCGGCGGTACATCCATAAATATCCGCGAGGTCGCCAACAAGAATCACAATTGGATGTCGAAGATCGCCTTCATCCGCGGCGACCTCGGCAACATTCCCTTCTTGCCCCTGCATAAGAGAGAGGAGGTGTACCGGCCGCCGTCCGTGTCTGGCAATGACGCCGAGCTTCACAAGTTCTTTCTGTACAAGGACTTTGAAGTCGCCTTCCTCCGCCGCGGCCTCGAATCCCTGCCGTCTGTCCTTCCTGGTGAAGGTTTGTCTCGCCCACCTTCTGCTCGCCACTTGGCCTAATCAATCAGAACCTTATTTTTTGGCTAAGTTTTTTTTTTCAGGGGAGCGATTGATCCCGGTGAACCCTCCCTTGCCGGCCCGGGAGTGTTTTCGGACCCGCTTGAGCGGGCCCGGGCCGCGGCTGAGGCGTGCCGGGAAGAGAAGTTCAGAGGTAAGCCCTCCAGCAAAAGGCGGCTGGAGCTTGGGGGGCCGAGCTCGGTCCACCGCCCCTCGGCCTCTAAAAAGGCGAGGGTGGTCTCGCGAGGCCGGCCACAGCAGCCCGTATCGCCCGTCAGGTTCATGAGCTCGCCGGAGGTTTTCTCCGACGAAGCCCCAGCGAGCCCGCTGAAGGAGACGTCATCCCCTCGCGGGAATAAGCGTGGGTCCTCCTCCCCTCCTTCCGTGGAGGAGGTTGCTCCCAGTGGCTCGGGAGCTCCAAAGGACCACCCCCACTTCGGGAAGGGGGGAAGGAGCAAGGATGTGGCTGGCGAGCCGATGCTGGTCTGGGATGAGGGGGTCCACCGCGTCTCCGTCTCCACTCGCTTCCCCTCCTGGGGAGCTTGTCGGCCTCCCACGGGCCACGCGTTTGCCCTTGGCTTCAGCCTCTATGGCCGGGAGGGCGCCGATGCCTACCAGAACTTGACTCCTTGGCAGATAGGCCACGAGGGTCTGCAGGCTCATCTGAGGGCCTTCGAACTTCACCATATGATGGTCCGCCGCGGCTTCCAGCTCAGCCAACTTCTGATAAAAGCCGAGCAGGAGCGCGACCTGGTGGCGGAGAAAGCTGCCGACGCGGAGCGGCGGTTCGACATTGCCGAGCGCTTACTCGATGAGGCCTCGGGCGGGCTGGTAAGAGCCGACCAACTCTCATTTTAATTTGGGAAAATATTTTACCGAGAATCTGACCTTTTGTCTTTTCAGGATGTCGAGTCCGCCAAGGTGTTGCAGGCCCGCGCTAGCGAGTTAGAGGGTGAGACTGCCCTGCTGCTGGTCCACCTCGCGGATCAGGAGGCTAGATCGCGCGAGCAGGAGGCCCTTGCTGCTCGGTCGGCGACCGAGGTGGAGGCGCTAAAGGAGCAGAACCGCTGTCTCCAAGGCGAGGTCCGTCGGCTGACGGAAGCCCTTTTCCCCCCAGACGGCGCCGAGCCCCCTTTCCCCTACAAGCGGCCCCGAGTTTTCGGCGAGGGGTAGGTCATGGAGCGGCTGCGAGTCAACTCGATCGAGTCTACTGAATGCCTCTTGGACGCCATGAAAGGATCGGGGATTCTGGCCGAGGGCTGCGAGGAGGTGGCGGTCCGGGATCTTCTGCCGAGCCTGTTCCCGCCGTCCCCGCCCAGCGAGAAGGAGCAGAGCTTCGGCTCCCTCTTCGATGGGGCGAAGGGCAAGGAAAAGTCGCTCGGAGGCGAGGAGGATCGCCATTCGGGAGAGGAGGGTGAGAGCTGACCGAACTTCCCCCCCCCCCCCCCCCCCCCTTCTCTACTGTCTTTCTTCTTGTAATCATCCCCCCCCCCTTTTTGTAATCTCGCCAGGGCGAGCCTTTCCCCTTTTTGCAAATATAATGAAAAAAAATTCTATCTCTTTTTTACCTTTAGCGCTAGAATGCACGTGAGTTAGGATTCGCGCTCGGCGAGAGGCCTTAAGCATTGACAGCGACCAGACTCGCGATCTCTCCGCTTACTCGCTAGGTGACCTTTGCGAGAGCGGCCGCCGCAGGTGCCAGCCTATCATTCCGAGAAAAGATCTTCTACCGAGAAGACCCCTGCGAGTCTGGGCTCGTGCGGGAGGCATATTTTTCCTTCGACTAGGTGGGGCCAAAAATCCTTCCTAATAAGAAAACCAAGGGAAGCAGGACCCCTTGGGCTCGCCTCTCCGACTGGTCGGTTTGCTCGCATATGTTTGCCATGTGTCAACCTTCGGGTCCACCCCCCCCCCCCGGACCGTGACAACGTCCATCGTGACCCTTGCCCTTGCCGGCTCGGAGGGAATCTGACAGCGGGAGAATCGAGACCTACCCCCGGAATGAGAATACACTACTAGAAAAATAGCTTTTAGCCACGAATTCTTTTGCCACGGGAGAAAAATCGTGGCTAATAGTGAGTATTAGCCACGATTTTTTCCGTGGCTATAAGTCTAGTATTAGCCATGGTTAACTAATCCGTGGCTAATATTGGACTTTTAGCCACGGTTTGCCTGAACCGTGGATAAAAGTCTAGTATTAGCCACGGTTTGCCTGAACCGTGGCAAAAGGTCGTGGCTACATTTAGTCCCACACTGCCAAAAAAAACGAAATTTTGGGTTTATAAGGAATTTATTTCAATTAGTATTTGAAATAAATATGGCGGCGGCGGCCGGGTGGCGGCGGCTGTCCGGCGGCGGCGGCCCGGCGGCGGCGGCTGCCCTGCGGCAGCGGCGGCCCGGCAGCGGCGGCCCGGCGGCGGCCCGGCGGCGGCCCGGCGGCGGCCCGGCGGCGGCGGCGGCGGCCCGGTGGCGTGCCGGCCGGCGCCGGCGGCGACGACCCGGCGGCGGCGGCGACCCGGCGGCGCGCCGGCCGGTGGCGGTGGCTGGCCTGAATTTTTTATGTTATGAGTGGCCCTTTAACCACAGCAATTAAACCGTGGCTAAAAGTCCAGTATTAGCCACGGCAATCAAACCGTGGCTAAAAGTCCAGTATTAGCCACGGTTTTGGACTTTTAGCCACGGTTTGGACTTTTAGCCACGCTCGTATTGCCCACGCCCATTTTCCGTGGGTAGACCGTGGCTAAAGTCTTTAGCCACGGTTTTGGACTTTTAGCCACGGCAATCTACCGTGGCTAAAAGTCAGTTTTCTGGTAGTGATATTCAGATCATTTGCTTCTCCCGGGTACTACCACCGGGCCAATCAGCTAGATGGGAGCCTGAGGGCGGGTGTTGAACATCCTCCGGGCTCAGCCTTAGGGTCATAACGACGTCCATCGAGACCCCGGCCCTGCCAGCTTGGAGGGAGCCTGGCAGCGGGAGAATCGAGACTTAACCCCAGAGCGAGAATACCTAGAATATTTTCCTTTCCCGGGTGCTACCACATGGCCAGTCAGCTAGATGGGAGCATGAGGGCGGGTGTTGAACATCCTCCGGGCTCAGCCCCAGGGTCATAACGACGTCCATCGAGACCCCGGCCCTGCCAGCTTGGAGGGAGCCTGGCAGCGGGAGAATCGAGACCTAACCCCAGAGCGAGAATACTTAGAATATTTTCCTTTCCCGGGTGCTACCACCAGGCCAGTCAGCTAGATGGGAGCCTGAGGGCGGGCGTTGAACATCCTCCGGGCTCAGCCCCAGGGTCATAACGACGTCCATCGAGACCCCGGCCCTGCCAACTTGGAGGGAGCCTGGCAGCGGGAGAATCGAGACCTAACCCCAGAGCGAGAATACTTAGAATATTTTCCTCTTCCGGGTGCTACCACCAGGCCAGTCAGCTAGATGGGAGCCTGAGGGCGGGCGTTGAACATCCTCCGGGCTCAGCCCCAGGGTCATAACGACGTCCATCGAGACCCCGACCCTACCAGCTTGGAAGGAGCCTGGCAGCGGGAGAATCGAGACCTAACCCCAGAGCGAGAATACTTAGAATATTTTCCTCTCCCGGGTGCTACCACCAGGCCAGTCAGCTAGATGGGAGCCTGAGGGCGGGCGTTGAACATCCTCCGGGCTCAGCCCCAGGGTCATAACGACGTCCATCGAGACCCCGGCCCTGCCAGCTTGGAGGGAGCCTGGCAGCGGGAGAATCGAGACCTAACCCCAGAGCGAGAATACTTAGAATATTTTCCTCTCCCGGGTGCTACCACCAGGCCAGTCAGTTAGATGGGAGCCTGAGGGAGGGCATTGAACATCCTCCGGGCTCAGCCCTAGGGTCATAACGACGTCCATCGAGACCCCGGCCCTGCCAGCTTGGAGGGAGCCTGGCAGCGGGAGAATCGAGACCTAACCCTAGAGCGAGAATACTTAGAATATTTTCCTTTCCCGGGTGCTACCACCAGGCCAGTCAGCTAGATGGGAGCCATAGGGCGAGTGTTGAACATCCTCCGGGCTCAGCCCCAGGTTCATAACGACGTCCATCGAGACCCCGGCCCTGCCAGCTTGGAGAGAGCCTGGCAGCGGGAGAATCGAGACATAACCCCAGAGTGAGAACACTTAGAATATTTTCCTTTCTCGGGTGCTACCACCAGGCCAGTCAGCTAGATGGGAGCCTGAGGGCGGGTGTTGAACATCCTCCGGGCTCAGCCCCAGGGTCATAACGACGTCCATCGAGACCCCAGCCCTGCCAGCTTGGAGGGAGCCTGGCAGCGGGGGAATCGAGACCTAACCCCAAAGCGAGAATACTTAGAATATTTGCTAAGTGTCTTTGATGCTCTTCCACGGAAGTTCCACCACATCTCATGTCATTGTTACGATTATTATGAACAAAAAGGAGGCTCAAATGAGTGAAACACATTGCATTGAAAGAATTGAGGCACATACAAACATTCAGGGATAGAAGCATTTCAGGTCGTCGCCGCTCCAGGTGTGGCTCAAAGTCTCGCCCTCTACATTTTGGAGGCGGTACCCTCCCGATTTTAATGCCTCCTTTACAATGTAGGGCCCCTCCCAGTTTGGATGGAGCTTGCCCACGGCTGCCGATCTTCCCGCCGCATCTACCTTCTTTAGAACCAGGTCGCCTTCCACAAACTGCTTGATCCGGACATGTTTGTCAAAATACTTAGCCATTCTCCGCTTGACTTCCTCCTGCCGAACCGCTGAGAGGTCGCGTACTTCTTCTATCAAGTCTAAGGAGAGCCACTGTTCTCCCTCATTTTCAACTCTCCACTCCTCCCTTCCAGCTTCCGCCTCAGCGACCCTGGGAGTACGGACCTCAAGTTCAATGGGGAGCACCACCTCGTTTCCGTGAGATGGTTTAAAAGGCGTCTCCCCCGTGGCGGTGTTGGGAGTAGTCCTCAGGGCCCAGAGGACCGAGGGGAGTTGCTCCACCCAATTCCCCTTCAAATTTTCCACCTTCTTTTTCAGGAGGTTCACGATAATCTTGTTGGCCGCCTCCACCTGCCCGTTGCTCCTTGGGTGGTGGACAGAGGCGAACCTGAGGTCAATCCCGAGCTCTCCACAGAACTTGATGAACTCGTTTCTGGCGAATTGTGGTCCGTTGTCGGTGACGATGGCTTGGGGCATCCCATGCCTGCAGATGATCTCCCCCCATACGAAATTTCGAATGATCTGTGAGGTCACCTTGGTCAACGCCTTCACCTCCATCCACTTGGAGAAATAGTCGATCATTACCAGCAAAAATCTTCTCTGCCCGCTTGTCTGGGGGAAGGGACCTACAAAGTCCATTCCCCAAATTGCGAAAGGCCAAGGGGCCGTGATACTCCTGAGTCGCTGAGCCGGTTGTAGTTGGAGGGGGGCAAACAGTTGGCACTTATGGCATTTTTTGACAAATTTTAAGGCATCGTGCCCTAGGGTAGGCCAGAAGTAGCCCTGCCTGATGATCCTTCCCTCCAGGATCCGACCTCCCGAATGGCTCCCACATTCCCCGGAGTGGACCTCTTCCAAAATCCTCGACACCTTCCCCTCCGCCACACAACGAGCCAGTAATCCCGAAAGGGTCTTACGGTAAAGTTGCCCGTCGCACAAAAGATAATATGCTGACTTGTACTTGAGCTTCTTTCTATCCATCCCTTCTGGGTACTCTCCCGTGGACAAGTAGGTAGTGAATGGGTTCATCCATGTGGATCGCCGATCTATTTCCATCAACTCTCCTTCCTCCAGGGATGGGTGAAAAAGGTCCGTGATAGTGCCCCCCACCCGAGGGCCGCGCTTGGCAAGGTGGTCGACTTGTTCACTTTACTCTCGTGGCACATGCTGAATGGAGAAGGTTTGGAACTCCCCAATAATTCCCTTAACCTTGGCCAGATATCGTTGCAGGGTGGGCTCCCTCGCCTCGAACTCCCCGTTGATCTGGGAGGCTACTACCATAGAGTCAGTGAGGACCTTCACATCATGCACTCCCAATTCCTTGGCTAGGCGCAATCCTGCGATCACTGCCTCGTACTCGGCCTGGTTGTTGGTTATGGAGAAATGTATCACCACCGTTTGCTCAATCCGGGTCCCTTGGGGACTCTCCAAGACGACCCCAACCCCCAAGGAGTGTTTCCCTGAAGCCCCATCCACCATCACCTTCCAAGGGATGGGGCAAGTGAGTTTGTCTTCTGCTACCTCGACCACATAGTCAACCAGGAAGTCAGTCATTGCTTGCGCCTTAATTGCGAGTCGAGGGACAAAGGAGATGTCAAACTCGCTCAACTCCACCGACCACTTGGCGAGTCTTCCTGAGTGCTCCACTCCCTCGAAGATGTTGCGGATGGGGTGGTCGGTTACCACCTGGATGGAGTGTGCCTAGAAGTAGGGCCTGAGCCTCCGGGCCGAAATGATTAGAGCGAAGGCCAACTTCTCCAAGATGGGGTAGCGGAGTTCCGCCTTCCTCAGAACCCTACTCACATAATAGATGGGCAGCTGCTTCCTCCCCTCTTCCCAAACTAAGACAGAACTCACGGCCTCCGTCCCGACCCCTAAATACAAAAACAAATCCTCCCCCTCCTTCGGCCCTTGGAGCAAGGGGGCCCGAGTCAACTGCCTCTTCAAGGCCTGGAATGCCTCCTCGCACTCCGGGGTCCACTCGAACTTCTGACCTCCCCTCAAGGTTTTGAAGAAGGGAGAATACCTTTCCCCAGCTCGGGAGAGGAACCTGCTCAGTCCTTCCAGCTTCCCCGACAGTTGTTGTACCTCCTTCGCATCCCAAGGTGACCCCAACTCCATAATCGCCCGGACCTTGTCAGGGTTGGGTTCGACTCCGGCGGGGGTGAGGAGATGACCCAAAAATTTGCCTTTGCTCGCCCCGAAGATGCACTTCAGAGGATTCAACCTCATCTTGTATTTACGCAGGGTGCCAAAGGTCTCCTCCAGATCCTGGAGGTGAGAACCGACCTCCCTACTTTTTACCATCAAGTCATCCACGTACACTTCCAAGTTCCTCCCCTTCTGTCCCTGGAATACACGGTCCATCATCTTCTGGTATGTTGCCCCTGCATTTTTTAACCCAAAAGGCATCATCTTGTAGCAGTAGCATCCATCTCCTGTGATGAACGAGACATTTTTTATGTCAGGAGGGTGCATCCTGATCTGATGATAACCTGAAAAAGCATCTAAAAAACTCATCACAGAGAAACCAACAGCTGAATCTACCAGCGCGTCGATTCTAGGCAAGGGGTAACAATCTTTCGGACATGATTTATTAAGCAGTGAAAAATCTACACACATCCTCCACCGACCGTCCCCTTTTTTCACCATTACAACATTCGAGACCCAGCCGGGGTATTGAATTTCGAAAATGAAGCCGGCCTTAAGGAGCTTGGCGACTTCCTCCCTGATTGGTTCGACCAGCTTGTCCGTGACGGACCTCCTCTTTTGCTGGATGGGGCGAGCCTCTGGGTCTAGATTGAGACGGTGGCAGACGACGTTAGCATCGATCCCAGGCATCTCGGCTGCGCTCCAAGCGAAGACATCCACATTCTTTTGGATGCATTCCAGCACCCTGCCTTGATCCTCTGGGGTCAGCCCCCCGCTGATGCAGACCTTCTCCACCCTGCCATCCTGGGTGAGAACTTCCATCTCCACTACCTCCTCGGCGGCCTCCAACCGGGACTGCTCCTCCCATTCTGCGATGTCCTCCCCTCTTGGAGTAAGGACCTCCCCTCCTACGATCATCGCCTCAACCGACTCCTCAGGGAGTACCTCGCGGGCTTCCCCTTCCATCCTTCCTTCTTCCCCGCCTTCTTCTCCGGCCTCTTGACCCTCCTCCTCCTCCATCCTTCTCCCCATCTCTTCGGCCTCCTCCTACCAAGAAATGGAATTCACCACCGTCACGTAGCATTCTCGAGCTGCCTTGGGGTCGCCGCGAACCCGGACCTGGATCCCCTCCATGTTGAACTTAAGACATTGATGGAAGGAGGAGGGGACGCAGCGGAAGGCACTGATGAGGGGCCTTCCAAAAATGGCGTTGTAGCTGCTGGGGGCCTCCACTATGACGAACCGGCAGTTCCTGGACTGCCCCCCTAAGCTGACATGGAGTCCCACTCCCCCCTCTACTTCTTTCCTCTCCCCCGAAAAACCGAAGAGAAGCACATCGGAGGCCAGCACTCTCTTGGCTTCTAACTGCATGACATCGAAGGGCTTCTTGAAGATGATGTTGACGGAGCTCCCATTATCAACGAGGATCTGGGAGACTGTGAAATTCTCGATGGCTGTCTGGATGACCAGCGCATCACAGAAGGGGTCATCATGACTCGGCATGTCCTCCCTTGAGAAGGTGATCCTCTCCTCTGGGGGTGGAGTCTGAGATGTGGAGCCGATGCTCCTTCGGTACATGGTGTGGAGGCTTGCCTTCCGGGAAGTCTCGACTCCCACCCCCCATGGATCACTTTGATCCCTCCTCGGGTCCCCACATCGGCCCGATCTTCGCAACGATCCCCCTCCGCCTGAGGCCGGACTTCCTCAATCCGCACCTCCTGATGATTCCGCTGCTGCTGCTGCTGCTCCCTGTTCCCCCGCATCTTGAGGAACTCTGGACACGTGATCGTCGTGCGCCCCTCCTCTTGATGGTAGTCACAATAGGGCAGGTCTACCCTAACCTCCCTCCTCCTCCTTAGCTGTCCTCTCCTTCTCCCCCCCCCCCTAAGGCGATAGCCATGGCCTCCTCCTGATCGGGAAGAGGGGGTCTCTGGCCCTGCCTCCCCCCTGTTGGAGTTACCATGGTGATCTAGAAGTGGTCAAACATATAATCTCACTGCCAACGCGATATGAGCCTGCAGGGTCGCACATAAGAGATGTGGAGAAGTTGGATGATTGACTGTGTTGGTAAAGGTTACCAATCACCGACCTTGAATGGGGTTATGGGCAAAGTGTTGCCTTAAAGGATCGACGGGATTGGGCAAAAGTTGCCTTATAGGTTTGGCCAGAATAGTCGACCGAGGGTCGACGATCGTCGACCGCGGGTCGACGATCGTCGACCGCGGGTCGACGAGAATCGTCGACCGCGGGTCGACGAGAATCGTCGACCGCGGGTCGACGAGAATCGTCGACCGCGGGTCGACGAGAATCGTCGACCGCGGGTCGACGAGAATCGTCGACCGCGGGTCGACGAGAATCGTCGACCGCGGGTCGACGAGTATCGTCGACCGCGGGTCGACTATCGTCGACCGCAGGTCGATGATTATCGTCAACCCATGTTCGGCCTGAATCGTCGAGTATCGTACTCTGATTCTCGCCGATTGATTCTCGCCGACTGATTCTCGCCGATCCTGTATGATTCTCGCCGAGTGATTCTCGCCGATTCTGAGAGATGATTCTCGCCGATTCTGAAACCCTATTTTTGTGTGGTCTGTGGATAGCGATTTTACCTAGGTTTATTTATGCTTTGAGTATAAATAGATACTTAGGGTTTTTTGGGTATATGGATGAACATCGACTTTTCTTTTGACCAAAACGAAACCGACGGAAGTGTTTCGCCGCCGTACTCGCTCCGTCGACCTCCTCCTCTCCGGCGATTGTCGCTGGTATTGTTATTCCTGGCGCGGACCTAGCAGTCCGTAGAAGAGCAAGGTGCAGTCGATCTCCTTCCTGATTATCCGTGTGACGGAAAGGTCGGTGTTCTCCCGCTCGTGTGGATTTCTGCAGAGACGTGGACGTTATTCCACGTAGAACTCGCCACCGACAAGGAATTACACTTGGAGCATCTTTGTTGAGTAGTGACTCAACACCAAAGAGGTAATTTTTGCCTAGTTTTGTAATAACTTCTTGATTCAACATTCATGGCCCGATCCAATCTCTTTGGGTTGTTCTAGATTTTATTACTTCCGCTGCGTGCACAAGCGTTGTGTCAACCTAATAGAGAAACCCAACAGTGGTATCAGAGGGAGGTTACGACCATGATTGTTATTTTGGAAGTTAGGTTATTCCAGTACGTGTAAACCTAGGGATTTAGAAGTGTTCTAAATGTCTAGATTTAATCTTGGCACCCCGCCGGGAACGTCTGGAATCTTGTGGTAATTTCTAATCGTTAGGAATTACTGTCTCCTTAGCAGTAACCATCCCTCCGTTTTGTTTTGGATTTTGAATCCAACATAGAGAGATGAGCTTGTCTACTGCTTTAAGTTGAGTTGCCTTTGTCCCTTGTCCAATGCATGTAAACCTGAAGATTTGGAAGTGTCCAGATGTTCAGATTTATCCCTTTTCTTCTATCAAATGTTGATAGTGTTCTGTTGTGCACATAAAGGATGCATGGGGATTTTTGTGAAGTGTTTTTCTTTGGATGTGCACATTGATCAAATGTTGATCATGGTTAATTGTTAACCTATAATTAAAATCCCTTCCTCTAATATTAAGTGTTCGGATGCCTTCCGATGGATGACACTCTTCCTGCCTCGATCGATGAAGTGTGGGCTTGCCAAAGCAAGGTGCATTAATCTATCTTGGTAAGGGTGCAAGCGGATAATTGTGATATCCCACTATCAACATCGGGTCTAGCTTAACTAGGTGACCTCAAAGGTTGAGTGCCTAGAGGCATGGGGTTAGCATGCACCATATGATGGATGCGAATAAGGAGTTATTCACTAACTATACAAGAATTGCATGAGGATGCAATTGGCAAGCGTTGCCTACCTAAATAACCACATCGTGAGAGGAAAGCCAAAGCTGACTCATAGTGTTGGTGAAATACGGATCTTGTCCACTAAGAGAGTAGCTCGCATGAACTCTCCGAATTGATAGTGAGGGCTATTATTTCGAATAAAATAGTGGGAGTTTTAATTGAAGTCCAAATTAAAATAAATTATATTTGAAATTTTGGTACTGATGTTATTCTGCATAAATTCTTATAGAATTCCATGACAAGTGTTTCACACTCCACGTTGTCTCTTAGAGCCATCCTTGAGAAGGACAAGCTCAGTGGGACTAATTACATGGACTGGTTCAGGAACCTGAGAATTGTTCTCAAGCAAGAGCGAAAGCTCTATATCTTGGAAGAGGAAGCCCCCTAGGTGCCGACCGGGAATTCTTCCCGTGCTGATAAGGATACTTATAAGAAGTATACTGATGACGCTTTAGACGTCGAGTGTCTTATGCTTGCCACCATGAACTCTGAGCTTCAGAAGCAACATGAGAACATGAGGTGCAAGGAGATTGACGAGCATCTCAAGAAAATATTTCAAGGGCAGGCTCGTCAAGAGAGGTTCGATGTCACAAAAGCATTGTTTCAGTGCAAGATGGGAGTTCGAGACTTAGTAGGGACTCACGTACTCAAGATGATTGGGTATATAGAGAACCTTGAAAGACTAGGTTTTCCTCTGGGTCAAGAGTTGGCCACAGATATGATCCTGCAATCGTTGCCGGACAGTTACGAGCAGTTTGTCTTGAACTACAACATGAATGAGATAGACAAGACACTGCCCGAGCTCCTAGGCATGTTGAGAACTGCCGAGATCAATATGAAGAAGGCCAAGCCTGCCAGCCCCATACTGATGGTGCATAAGGGCAAGGGCAAGGCCAAGGGCTTCAAGAAGACGAAGGTGGGACCTAAGTCACATCTTGAGCCCAAGTCTTCTGCACTGATGAAGAAGAAAAGCACGGTGAAGGAAGGGAAATGCCACCACTGTGGCAAGGCTGGTCATTGGAGGAGGAATTGTCCTTCTTATATTGAGGGTCTGCAGAAAATGAAGGGAGGTATGACTTCCGCTTCAAGTATTTACGTTATAGAGATAAACCTTTCTGCTCCTTCATCTTGGGTATTGGATACCGGATGTGGTTCTCACATTTGTACAAATGTGCAGGAACTGGGAAGGAGAAGATTGCTGAGTAAAGGGGAGGTGGACCTACGCGTTGACAATGGAGCAAGAGTTGCTGCTGTTGCTGTGGGGGTTTACCGTCTTTCTTTGCCCAGTGGGCTTGTAATAGAACTGGATAATTGTTATTTTGTTCCGGCCATAACTAGAAACATTATATCCATTTCATGTTTGGACATGATTGGATTTTCTTTTATAATTAAGAACAACTGTTGTTCTATATTTAAGAATGATATTTGTTATGCTGTAGCCCAATTGTTTAATGGTCCGCATACATCACTATAAACGAGAAGCGCATATCCAAGCTCCATAAAGATGGACTTTTGGACTCATTTGATTATGAATCATTTGAGCGATGCGAATCTTGTTTGTTAGGCAAGATGACTAAAGCTCCTTTCACGGGCTATACTGAGAGGGTTGAGGATCTCTTGGGTGTTGTACATAGTAATGTATGCGGACCCATGAGTTCCATGGCTAGAGGTGGGTATTTCTACTTCGTTACATTTACTGATGATTTCAGTAGATACGGATATGTGTATCTTATGAAGTGCAAATCCGAGACCTTTGAAAAGTTCAAAGAGTTCAAAAATGAAGTAGAGAACCAGTTGGGTAAAAGGGTTAAAGCACTCCGATCTGATCGAGGTGGCGAATACCTGAGTCATGAGTTCCGTGATCATCTAAAAGAGTGTGGTATTGTATCACAGCTCACTCCACCTAGAACACCACAACATAATGGTGTGTCTGAGAGGAGAAATCGTACTCTGTTAGACATGGTACGTTCGATGATGAGTCATGCAGACTTGCCTGTTTCCTTTTGGGGTTTTGCTTTAGAGACTGCTGCAATGACATTGAATCGCGCTCCAATGAAAACGGTTCTAAAGACACCATATGAGATATGGACTGGGAAGCATCCTAGTATGTCGTTCATTAAAATTTGGGGCTGTGAGGCATACGTGCGACGTCAAATGCCTGACAAGCTGGAACCCAAATCAGATAAATGTTATCTGGTGGGATATCCTAAGAAAACGAAGGGGTATTACTTTTACCTACCGTCCGAGAGCAAAGTGTTTGTCGCAAGGACTGGCGTCTTCTTGGAGAAAGAGTTCTTATCAAGAAAGACTGAAAAGGTAGAACTTGAAGAAGTTCAAGAACCACAGGTAGTGAATGAACCGCAATTGGATTCTGAGATAGGACTACAAGATGTTGTAGCTGGAGAACCTACTCAAGAAGCACAAGTCCTACGTAGATCTGGTAGACCGAGGTTTGAGCCTGAGAGATATGGATTTCTCGTGTCTCAAATAGGTAATGTGTTGCTTATGAATCATGATGATGAACCAGCAACCTACCAAGAGGCTATGAATGGACCGGACTCCGACAAATGGCTTGAGGCTATGAAATCCGAAATGGACTCCATGTACGCAAACCAAGTTTGGAACTTGGTGGAACCACCTAAAGGGGTACGACCCATAGGGTGCAAGTGGGTCTTCAAGAAGAAGACCGACATGGATGAGAATGTACAGACATTCAAAGGGCGACTGGTGGCTAAGGGTTTCAAGCAAATTCATGGTATTGACTATGATGAGACCTTTTCCCCCGTTGCCATGGTTAAGTCCATAAGGATATTGCTTGCTATTGCTGCGTATTATGACTACGAGATCTGGCAGATGGATGTCAAAACGGCTTTCCTTAATGGAAACCTCCTTGAGGAAGTGTACATGACACAACCCGAGGGTTTTGTATCCCCAAATGAAGCCACTAAAATATGCAAGCTGAACAAGTCTATCTATGGACTGAAACAGGCCTCTCGAAGTTGGAATCTTCGTTTTGATGAGAAAATCAAAGAGTTTGGTTTCATCAAGAATGAAGATGAACCTTGTGTTTACAAGCGAATCAATGGGAGCATTGTGGTCTTCCTGATATTGTATGTAGATGACATACTTTTGATTGGGAATGACATTCCTACCCTGAAAGTTGTTAAGAACAACCTAGGGAACTGCTTTTCTATGAAGGACTTGGGTGAAGCGACTTACATACTCGGTATTAAGATCTATAGAGATAGATCGAAGAAGTTGCTGGGTTTGACCCAGAGTACGTACATCGAAAAGGTGTTGAAGCAGTTCAACATGCTTGAGTCCAAGAAAGGATTTTTACCCATGTCTCATGGTGTGAATCTCTCTAAGGACCAGTGTCCAAAATCTTGTGAAGATAAGCACCGCATGAAGTTGATTCCATATGCTTCGGCAATTGGATCAATCATGTACGCGATGTTGTGTACTCGACCCGATGTCTCCTATGCTTTGAGCATGACTAGCAGGTATCAGTCAGACCCCGGTGAGTGTCACTGGATTGCAGTCAAGAATATCCTGAAGTACTTGAGAAGGACTAAGGATGTATTCTTGGTGTATGGTGGAGAGGAAGAGCTCGTTGTAAGTGGTTATACGGATGCTAGCTTCCAAACTGATAGAGACGATTCAAAGTCTCAGTCAGGGTTTGTGTTTTGCCTTAATGGAGGAGCTGTGAGTTGGAAGAGTTCCAAGCAAGAGACAGTTGCTGATTCTACAACAGAGGCCGAGTATATCGCTGCGGCTAACGCAGCGAAGGAGACTGTATGGATTAGGAAATTCATCGGCGAGCTTGATGTAGTTCCTAGCATTGTTGGTCCCGTAGTTCTCTACTGTGATAACAATGGTGCAATTGCACAATCTAAGGAACCTAGATCCCATCAGCGCTCCAAGCACATACTTCGGCGGTTCCATCTTATTCGTGAGATTGTCGAACGAGGAGATGTGAACATTTGCAGAGTACCGACTGAGGAGAATATTGCGGATCCACTGACAAAGCCTCTCGCGCAGAGAAAGCATGATGGTCATACTAGATCAATGGGTATACGATACCTGAATGATCAACTCTAGTGGGAGTCTTGTGGGTTGCATGTAAACATATATTTTGTTGGTTGTTTATTGTTTATTCATTTGATGAATTTTGTACCTAAATATTTCTTTTTACAATTAATGGCAAGTTCTTTTATTATGATTTTTCTATATGATAGTTAAATTGTAACATAATAAATATCCTTAGAATGTTCGCTTCCATAGGACATCAAGTACGTGACTTGAATGTGAGAGCTTATGATTTATTTGAAGCTTCATTCTTAAAAGGTCCCTGGTCGTTGTATCGTCATAGAAACTAAGGGTGATGATGATACTTTAAGACTAGCACGTGTGTTGACTGATAACCAGTTCTCACAGGTCATGATATTGTGATATCAAGTCATCACGTGGGTACTTGTTAATGAACAAGTTGTACTGGACAGACCCAACCTGAGATTACTCTGTGGATTGTTATCTAAACGTGTCACGAGTAGGTCTCAATTGATAATGGTGTTGTGGTCCTTTGACCTGAAGTCACAGCATTCATCAAGTGAGGAAGAGCGTGCTTTGATGCCATCTAAAGTCTTCCTTGAGAAAGGTTGATGATAAGGGTGGTTGTTGGGTACGTTACGAATCATTTGGGTGTTTGTGTATGAGCAGATATGGGATTTGTCCTCCTATATGACAGGAGTTGCATCCATGGGCCCCTTGATGGAACTGGACTGAGAAATGCATGGCCATGCTTGGTTGAGTCAATATGTGATATTGGACTCACCATTCTCTGGAAGTCCGTCCTGGATCAAGAAACTTGGATTGAGCTATTATGAGGGTGACACGGTCCATGCCTCTAGTTCTTTCCGAATGTAAGGGACAAAGGGACAAAGACAACGCTGATACATTGGTCATGAAGGCTTATGAGTTATGAACTCTTATTGCTTGGGGAGCAATGATGCATTGCTAGATGCCGCTCATTGTTTGTGAGGTTTTTGTTTTGATACTTTCAAGATCAAGTGGGAGACTGTTGGAGTTACCATGGTGATCTAGAAGTGGTCAAACATATAATCTCACTGCCAACGCGATATGAGCCTGTAGGGTCACACATAAGAGATGTGGAGAAGTTGGATGATTGACTGTGTTGGTAAAGGTTACCAATCACCGACCTTGAATGGGGTTATGGGCAAAGTGTTGCCTTAAAGGATCGACGGGATTGGGCAAAAGTTGCCTTATAGGTTTGGCCAGAATAGTCGACCAAGGGTCGACGATCGTCGACCGCGGGTCGAGGAGAATCGTTGACCGCGGGTCGACGAGAATCGTCGACCGCGGGTCGACGAGAATCGTCGACCGCGGGTCGACGAGAATCGTCGACCGCGGGTCGACGAGAATCGTCGACCGCGGGTCGACGAGAATCGTCGACCGCGGGTCGACGAGAATCGTCGACCGCGGGTCGACGATCGTCGACCGCAAGGTCGACGATCGTCGACCGCAGGTCGATGATTATCGTCAACCCATGTTCGGCCTGAATCGTCGAGTATCGTACTCTGATTCTCGCCGATTGATTCTCGCCGACTGATTCTCGCCGATCATGTATGATTCTCGCCGAGTGATTCTCGCCGATTCTGAGAGATGATTCTCGCCGATTCTGAAACCCTATTTTTGTGTGGTCTGCGGATAGCGATTTTACCTAGGTTTATTTATGCTTTGAGTATAAATAGATACTTAGGGTTTTTTGGGTATATGGATGAACATCGGCTTTTCTTTTGACCAAAACGAAACCGACGGAAGTGTTCCGCCGTTTTTCGTTCGCTCCGCCGATTCCCGAATCCCGCCGACGGAAGTGTTTCGCCGCCGTACTCGCTCCGTCGACCTCCTCCTCTCCGGCGATTGTCACTGGTATTGCTATTCCTGGCGCGGACCTAGCAGTCTGTAGAAGAGCAAGGTGCAGTCGATCTCCTTCCTGATTATCCGTGTGATGGAAAGGTCGGTGTTCTCCCGCTCGTGTGGATTTCTGCAGAGACATGGACGTTATTCCACGTAGAACTCGCCACCGACAAGGAATTACACTTGGAGCATCTTTGTTGAGTTGTGACTCAACACCGAAGAGGTAATTTTTGCCTAGTTTTGTATTAACTTCTTGATTCAACATTCATGGCTCGATCCAATCTCTTTGGGTTGTTCTAGATTTTATTACTTCCGCTGCGTGCACAAGCGTTGTGCCAACCTAATAGAGAAACCCAACACCCCCCTGGGGGTGGAACTGGCCGCGCCCACCTTGGCGGTTACCTCCTCCCTGGTAACCCCTCTGTGGCCCTTGATCCTGCCACTCCGGCCTCCAACCCAATCGGTTATTCGGCTCCTAACGCCCCCACCTGGGCTGCTGCGGTTGCTGTTCTCTCTGCCGGGGCTCAACCCTTCTCTCCTCCTGGGCTCGACTTCCCTTTGGCTTCTCCTCCTCCATGGCCCACCTGGCCAATCTCCGAGCGAACTCTGGATGTGCTGCCTCCATGTCGGCCTCCCTTGCCGCCCTTTCCAGGAGCGCTTCGAAAGATACTGGAGGCGTCCTTTTCAACTCCATGGCGAAGAACCCGGGTTGGAGACCCAGGGTGAAGGCCACCATCATGGTGTGCCCTGGCATCTCTTGTACCTGGGACAGTTCCTCCTGAAACCTATCCAGGTAACTTCCCAGGGTCTCCCCTACTTTCTGCCTGATATAGAACAAGGACTCGACCTCCCTCTTCCTTTTCTTTGAGGTGGTGAATCTCAACATGAATCCCCTGCGCAAGTCCTCGAAGCAGTAGATGGAACCGGTCGGGAGCTGATGAAACCACTCTCTCGCTTTCTCCCTGAGGGTGATGTCGAAGAGCCTACACTTGAAGCCATCCGACATCTGTCGGATTGATACCACGTCTTCGAACCACTGGACGTGCTGGATCGGATCTCCCTTCCCTGAGTAGTAGGACATCTCCGGCTCTCGGAACCCTTCTGGAACTGGGGCTGACGAAACGAATTCGCTGAAGAGACTTCCTCCCTCGGCCGAGCGAGTTGGGAACTCCCTCCCCACCGTCTCGCCGAATAGGTACTCGCCTGCCGAGCCTAGGAAGAGGACTCGCCCCCTCGGCTCGCGCTCCCCCTCGCTCGCGACCTCCTTCCCCGTGCGCCTGAGGGGCGCATCGTTGCCTAGTGCTGGATCGGCGACTACGGGAACCGCTGGCGTCGTGCTCTCGGCTCGCATGCCGAGTGCGACCCTGACGAGACCGAGTACTTCCTCCCTGAGCTCCGCGGACATCCCCGCCGTCGCGGGAGGGGGAGGAGGTGGCGAGCTCGCCCTGCCTGAACCTTGCCCTTCGTCTCTTGTCATCGGTCTTACGGAAGATTTTCTGTGCTGACCACGCTCCACGCTCACCGCACCAAAGTGTTGAAACCGAAAAATCGGTCCCTGTGGAGTTCGACCCTTGCGGAAGGGGTGATCGCACACTTACTTCTCTACTCACAAGCCCAAGTGACAAGGGAAAAGGATCGGGGACAGACCCAAGGCTTTAGCACGGAGGTCCCACCACACACCCGGAAGATCTTAGAGCGCTTCTGATAATTAGAAAATATGTCTATTTTCGTGATATAATTTAGTTCTATATTTAATATAAATTAGTGATACATTATGTATTTTTATTTATAAATTGTTTCTTTTTTATATTATTGTGCTAATTTAAGCTATATTTACTTTTGTAGGAATAATGTTGTGCTCGCATTCCAAAAATTGGATGATGATATATTTTGTTGGAGTTGTCGCGTTAGTCGCGCCCGTTCTAGTTTCTCTCATCCAAATAATGTGATGACTCCGCCAAGTTGACGTCTTCCATTGTCGTCCAAAGTTGCTAGCTACTCCCGACCAAGAACTTATGTCGCCGCCACCCGCCAAAGTCGCACCCATGCATGGGCGAGCTTCTCCAAGTTCACATTCACGTGAATACCCCCATGCATGCTAGCCATATTCACTTTATTCCATCTAATTAAACCACCTCCAGCTTCTTTCTCTTTCCCATTCATTCCCACCATTTCATAACCAGCCACCTCCTCTTTATTCCCGCCACCTCACCATAACCGCCATCTTTTCATCTTGCTCTACTCTCTCTCTCTCTCTCTAAACCAAAACCCCCACCTTTTCTAAAACCAACGCCAGCTGAACCTCCTCTCCTTCCTCTTTAATTTGCCAAAACCCATCAACTCCTCTTTAATTTGGCAGTTCCCCTCCCATCCAATCTCATGCCACCACATCATTTCTTCTTAATTAAACTCATGCAAACCTCTTCAAATCCAAAACTGCCACCTCTTCCTCTCCTAAAAAAAAACCGTCAGCCACCTTTACTTATTTAAATAAATACCACCACCAATTAATTACATCCATGGCCCACCTCCTCATTTTTATGATGAAACTCTTCATTTGCCTCTCATCTTCATTCCTCTCTTTACCTATATAAAGGACCCATTGGAGCCATGGTGGAGGGGGGACTACACATCAGATTTTGGAGAGAGATTATTGGAGATATTGTGGAGAGTTTTATGAGAGTTTATTTTGTTGTTTTTATAATATTTCTTATTCTCTTTCTTGCGTTTTAGATTTCTGTTCCTATGTACTAGTCGTTTCATATAAATAGAATTACAATTTTCTCTTATCTTATCCATTTTTGTGTTTTTTTAATCATGCAAATACTTAATTTATCTATGAATTCCTCTAACGCTATGAGTAACTAAATTTTCATTAGTACTCGATCGAGACGATCCAAGGATGAGATAATCATGTTTTAATCTTTATTTTTTTCTCTTTGGTGAAATATTTTTTTTGTTTTGCCCTTGCTTTTTATTGAATGAGATCATAACTTCGATATATGATTTTCATTTATGTTTTCGTACCATAGTTAGCTGAGAGGCTCTTGTACGAATTGATCGCTCGGGGGTAAAAAGAATTTGTACGCAACCCTTGAGAGAGGACGGCGAAATTCTTCCGATTTGCGGGGTTCAATTTTGAAAGCGAGTTTTAGGTGTTCGGATTGAGAACGAGAGTTCGACCGATTAACTTAAACTCAGTTGGGTAATCCTTGAGAGAGGAGTGCTCATGCTTTGGAACTCTACGGTCAAAATATTTTATTAAAGAGAATTAGAGTTTTTTTTCTTTGATTATTTTCATACCGAGGTGAGTCGAGATCGAGTGCTAGTTTTTTTTATATATATTTCAAATCATCATTTTCATTCGTAATCGTTTATTTTACTCGGAAAAAAAAACTCAAAATCCAATCGATAAGATAATAGCGATTTTCTTAAAGTAGAAGTAATCGACGCTCCCGGATTTAATACGACCTTGATTTTAATATCCTATGCTATAATCGATAAGGTACGCTTGCCTTTGTCGAATATAGATTCGGAGAATATTTTTAATTTAAATAAGAAATTTTTACCATCAGCTTCCCCTCCTTAGCCAAGTGCTGAAGCTAAGGTACCTCAGAAAGCGCTAGAAGACCGGGCACCAGCAAGCATGCCTTCTGAGGTACCCCTTGGGTCCTATTTATAGGAAAAGATGATCTGTCAATACCCAGCCATCACTGTTTTCGAGGACTATAGGCAATCCAGAGGGGGTAACATGGTAAAAACACCCCGCAACTGAAGGGTGAGCTGGCCCTGAGAAGAGCCCATCAAGCGGGGGCGGCGAGTATGGGCGCGAGAAGGCTCCCCCCCCCCCTCGCGCCGAGGTGAAAAGCGGCGAGTGAGCTCGCCTCTCTCAGCGCCGCGGGAGAGGGCGTTGGATGAGCTCGCCTCTCTCAGTGTCGCGGACCTGACTCGCCTGACTCAACGCCACTGGAGAAGACGTTGAGTGAGCTCGCCTCTCTCAGCGCCGCGGACCGGCTCGCCTCGCCTCAGGCCTGGGAAAGTTGGGCCTGAAGCCCCTGCTCGCAGATGACGGTCGCGTTGGCACTCGCCAACCCCTCGGCTCTAGACGAGCACATACTCGGCCGGCCCCACGATGAATGGCTTCCTCTCACCAGGCTCAGCTCCACGATCTTCGAGCTCAGCCCGACGATTGTCGAGCCCGTACTCGGCATGTTGGGCTCGGCATACCCTGCTGAACTCGCCTGGGGCTCGGGGGCAGTCTGGGCCGACCGGATCGGCTCCTGTTAGCCCACTCGCTAGATTTGGGGTTGTATAATTGTCATGGTTGGAGACAGGCGAGTCAAAGTTGTATAAGCGGAAGAAAATTGAGGAGGCGACTTCTATTGTTCGGAAAATCAGGGAGCGACTATTGATAATGCAAGATAGACATGCTAAATATTACAATACCAGACACAAAAATGTTGAGTTCGTCGTGGGCGATTGGGTTTACCTGAATATCAAACCATTCAAGGGGGGTGTCAAGGATTCGACAACTGAAAAAGCTAAGTCCGAGATACCTTGGGTCATTTGAGGTTTTGGAGCGCGTTGGTGAAGCCGCTTATCGACTGAAGCTTTCAATAGAGCTTAGTGGTCTACATGACGTATTCCACATATCTGTGTTGCGGAAGGTGGTGCAAGAGCTTACGCAGGTGGTTGCGGCGGATCAGGTACCGATTGATGGTGGATTGACAATAAAGGTCAAGCTCATTCGTATTGAAGATTCAGAAGTCAAGCAACTTCGGAATAAGTCTATCAGGATGGTCAAGGTTTGTTGGAATAACTGTGGCCGAGAAGAGCTGTCATGGGAGTGGGAACAAACTATGAAGGCAGAGTTCCCCGAGCTTTTCGTTTGAGGTATACATTCATAGTATTAAAACTCTTTCTTTTTCCTGCAATATGTAATTTCGGGACGAAATTCTTTAAGTATGGGAGATTTGTAACACCCCAAATTTATGTAGGCAGGAAAAGAGGGTACCGCGCGGCGGTAGGCCAATACCGTGTCATGGTAACGCCATGCGTTAAGAGCGTCAAGTAAGGCGAGTTGACTCAAAGCTTTGGTTATCGTACGACGATAAGCTTATACCGTGTGGAGGTAGCGTCTGGCATCAAGAGTGTTGAGTGAGGCGAGGTGACTCAACGCCTAGACTACAGCGCGGTGGTAGGTTATTTTCGCGCAGCGTTAGCCATTTAATTGGCCGAGCTCTCGGAAAGCTATCGCCCGGTGGTAGAGATACCGCAAGGGGTAGCTTGGCGATTTATTTGTCGAATCTTTCAGGTTTCTACCGCGCGGTGGTAGTAACTATTGTGTGGCGGTAGCAGGAGTGGTCGTGTCATAACCGCCGCTAGCTATCGCGAAGCGTTAGCATCCTATCGCGTGGCGATAGCGAAGCTGTAACGACGTGGCCATGTGTCGGTCTGCGGTTGGATGGCTTGGGCGGTGGCACGCAAATCGAGGCATTGATTAGCAGTACCGCGCAGCGGTAGCTAGTTACTGCCCGATGGTAGCACTGTTTATAGTGCTGGTTTAGCTGTTTTCACTTCATTCTTTTGGAGTTTGAGAAACTTGGGCTGCACTTTTGGAGGAGGAGAAGCAGCACCAGAGGGAAAGGTGATCTCGCCGCCATTTGAGATTCGGAGCTCGGATTCGCGAGGCGAGCTCAGATATACAGAGGCAAAGTCGTTGTGTTCGTGTTCATCCGACTAGAATCTCTCCCATGGTGCTGAAGAGGACTTCTAGGGTAACGATTCTCTTCCTTGGACATGTGAAATCCTTTTTTGACATTAGAGGGTAGACACTCCACGAACACGTGGAAGTGGTTCTCTCGACGGGTAGATCTGTGTATCCCCGTTAGTTTTGCATTTAGATCCGGAATCGAAGTACGGAATAGGCATGTTATGTGAAGCCCATCCGGAAGGTTGGTCTGGATTGGTGATGTTTGTATGTTTCGTATGTCGAAGAAGACTCCGTGGTTATTGTGTAGATTTCGGAGTCGTGGGATGTGCAAGTAGCTGCGTTGAGATTACTGAAAGTAGACTCCAGGAAATCACCCGATTTGGGGGAAGAATCAATAGTCTTTCCCCTTACCGTATGGCGATAACGCTACCGTCGGCGTTAGCTCCCAGTGAGCGTTGTATTGTTTGCTGAGGACTGTTTTTTGGAAACCTTGTGGTCGTTTGTTGAAGCCTGTCTATGGGAGACCTGTGAGCTATTTTTTTATGGCCTGTCTTGTGAGACCGGGAGGCCGTGGATGCCTGTCTCTCGAAGACCTGGGGGCCAATCTATGGAGATTGAGCTTAAGTTGCTCAGCTTTGCTAGCCATGAGTGCTTGTCTGGGATCCTTACAGAGTATAGATCATGCAAAAAATGGAAAGGGGATGCTGACCCGCGTCGGGCCTGCGTACCGGACGATTTGAGCACGGGATATGGCTGAACTGTACCCTCCCCTATGCCGGTCAACTTAGACTAGTCATAGTGTAAAGCACATGACTTGTCGTAGCACTGGGGCGTTGTCTCTGGCCTTGGCCCTTGTGAGACTGAAAGCTCAAACGTTGTTGACCATCACTGAGAATGGTGGTGTGACCATTGTGGTCCTATGCACCAAGATTGTGCCCTGAGAGCACGTGGCATTGGGCATTTGCGCCAACATCTGTGGCGAATGGTGCTTAAGTTGCACGTTTGATTGCCATTATATGGTTATACTAATGTCTGCAGGGAAGGAGCACCGCCACCCCGAATGCGGGGTGAGATCGTTATAATTTGGTCCGTTAATGCTGACTGTTACTATTGTTTGCCACCGTGTGGTGGAATGTTTCGTGCAGGTGCAGTCGAGCCAAGCGGTAAATAGCAGGCTGGAGCCCAGGAATGCTAAGCTGGCCCTTTAAGGCCAAAACGAATGACCCGTTTAGTTTTATTGTTCATGTGTGTCCGGCATGCATGCCTATGTATGCAAGATATTTTAATTTGAGTTGAACAATGTAAGGCCTTAAGACCAAGACCCTAGTTATGTATTTGTTTTACATTCCTAATTGTGGCAGTGGACATTCATTTTGTTGTTGGGTTTTATTTATAACCTTTAAATTATATCCGCTAGAATGCACTCTGTGTTAGGATACACATTATTTGATTGTGGTTTAAATTTAGTAACTCCTTGGTCTGTCCGTGGTATATGACGTCGGGCCCCGACCGGACCTTCTGTTATATGCTATGTGACGGATAGGAGTGTTACACAGTCTAGGTTCGGGGAATGATCTTTCTCACAGTAACCATGGGGGAGTATCAAGGCTAGCATCCCACAACTTCCAATTCATGGTCGTAGGATGCAACTCCGCCTACAATACCATCTTTGGCAGCCTATACAAGTCGCGTTCGGAGCAATTCCCCCCATTATGCATTTAGCGATAAAGTTCATAACACCCAGCAACATAGGCATTGTTCAGGAAAATCATGCGATAACGCAAATTTACTATCTGAACCAGGCCCAACCACTGCGAGGCGCAACTCATCACACTGACAACTTTGATCTATGGGACGAATCTACGATGTAGCGGGCAACGCTAGTAGAGGGCCTAATTGATGTTTCACTCCACGTTGGGGACTCTACCTGCACAGTGAAGATCGGGTCGTTCTTGTCCCCAAAAGAGCAAGAGGAATACATGAGCTTCTTATGCATGAACCAGAACATATTTTCATGGAGTACCGACGACATGCCAGGAGTGGATCTGTGAGTTATCATGCATATGTTGAATATTAACCCTGCATGCAGACTCATAGTCCAGAAAATGCGCAAATTTGCACCGGAGCGACTCCAGGCCATAGAGGAGGAAGTACACACAATTTTAAATGTGTGATTCATTAGGGAAGCGACATACCCCACTTGGCTCTCCAACATGGTTATGGTAAAGAAGGCTTCAGGAAAATGGAGGATGTGCGTCGACTACATCAATCTCAACCACATCTGTCCAAAGGACACCTTCTTGCACCATGCGTCGATCAACTCAAGGACGTAATATCTGGACACGATCTCCTCAGCTTTATGGGCGTTTATTTGGGATACAACTAGATCTGGATGAACCCGGCGGATGAGGAGCACGCCTCCTTCTGCACAGACAAAAGGGTATATTGTTATAAAGTGATGTCGTTCGAACTAAAGAACGTCAGAGCTACCTACCAAAGACTGATGAACCAAGTGTTCAAAAATCTCATCGGACTGTCTAGGGAGGTATACGTCGACAATATGCTAGTGAAGAGTGTCTAGCATGGCCACCACTTGGAAGATCTAGACAATTGTTTCAAGCTTCTCTGTTGTTTCCAGTTACGCATAAATCCTTCTAAGTGCGTGTTTGGGATTACCGCGGGAATATTCCTATGCTTCGTGGCGATGCAGCGTGGAATTGAGGCTAAACTTGAGAAGATTAAGACACTAGAAGAGATGTCCATCCCTCGCACTATCAAGAAAGTTCAGCGTCTCAACAGAAGGATAGTTGCACTCTCACGTTTCTTTGCTCGGACTAGGGATAAGTACCTCCCCTTCTTCAAGCGCTCTGTGGAGCACGGGTGATGAGTAGTTATTTATACACATTTTTGTATATGTTTTAGTTTAATATCTAAATAAATTTTGTAATATTTCATGTAAATCATTTAATAAATGGTTTGTTTTAAATAAAATTATTTAGAAATTAGACTATGAGTAGCTACTCTAATTATCATTATGATTTGTTTCAAGGTTCAAGGTCGTCCGACCGGTCTAACCGGGATTGAACCGCCTTGTTGTAATGAAAATATATATATGCACATATAAATAAATAATAATGATAAAATAAATAAATAGTAATAATAAATCTAATATTATAAGTGAATTAAAATATATTGTTTTTAATAAATAAATTCGTATAAGAATATTATATATATAATATAGATCCAAAATTTAAAGAAGTTTAACGGGCCTAGTGGACGGGAGTTTTGGTGTTTTGTTTTGTGGTTGGTTCCAGACACAGCGACAGCAATTTTGCCTGGATTTTTCATGACTAACCCGCCCGCTACCCGCCAGCATCCGGCTACCCGCTATCACGCGCCCGAACCCGCAACCCGATATTCCAGCCCGCGAGCTGCCAAGCTTCCTACATCTTCTCCAACCCGCCTGGTGTCATGTTCAAACCCGCTATCCGCAGCCCAGTCCTCTGTTCAAACTTCAAACCGCCAGCTGCCCAGCTTCTCCATCAGCACTTATCCAATCCGCCAGCTGTCCCCACCCCAGGTGTTCATACAGCCAACTGCCTATTATTTTTGCCTATAAATAAGGACCTCGCCTCTCCAAGTGAGTGGGGGGATATTTTGGAAGTTTTTTTTGAGTGTTTTGTGAGATGTTCTCTTGCTATTTCCAAGCCCTTTGGTGGGATTTTTTTTGTTCTTAATTTCAAATTTATGTTTTGTAATTTTCTTTTCAAGCGATAGAAATATTTGTTTTCATTTTGTTCTTCTCTTTATGTTTGTGTGTGTATTGAGAGTCAGATTTTTTTTTGATTTAGTTTCTATTTTATTTTTGTGTGAATGTGTGTATGTCTGTGTGAGTTTAGATTTTATTTCTTTTAGTTTAATTTTAATTTTGTTTGTGTGTGAGTGTATGCGATAGTATTTTTATCTTTTTTTTGTAACTTAGTATTAATTTATGTTTGTGTGTGTGAGTGCATGAGAATTTAGTTTTTCACTTTAATTTAATTTAGTTTCCATTTCTTGTAGAGTGTGTGAGTGTATGAGATAGTATTTTTATTTTTTGTAACTTAGTTTTTATTTCAAGCAAAGTATGGTGTTCTTAGAGTTTATGTCATTTTTTGCATTTCTTTTATTATTGTAGGGTGTGTGTGTGCGCGCTCTAACAAGCTTCATTTCTTATTTTTTACTTTCTTTTTGCGCTTTTTAAAATCGACTAAACGTACCCGCAACCACCTATATATTATCATGAACGCCCTATTTTCTAACGCCATCCTCATTCCGATGAACGGCTAGTCTCTTTTAGCACTCGATATCGAAGAGAATTGAGACAAATTAATGGTTTTCCAAATTTAGAAATCTCCTTTTCAAATCAATTATCAAACTTAAGATTTACCGTTGATTTATTTCGAGTGATTTCATATAGACTTATATGACTTTCATTTTCGTTTTCGAACACTAGTTAGCCGAGAGACCCATGTGTATGAATCGATCACTCGCGGGTAAAGAAAATTGTGCCCTACCCTTGAGAGGATGAGCGGAATTCTCTCAGATTGGAGTAATGACCTAATAGTGGGGTTCACAATATAAAGCGAGTATTAGGAGCTTCGATTGTAGAACGAGAGTTCGGTCGAATTTTCCTAATCTCAGGTGGGCATATTTCTCGAGAGAGGTGTGTTCATACTTATGAAACCTCCACAGTCAAGTTGTTTAATTAAATGAAAAATCAGAATTTTATTTCTTAAAATCTATTTTTTGACTCAAGGTAATTCGATATCGGGCGCTATCCTTATCATCGTTTTCAAAACCGTAAGTATTAAATCACTACCGATACTTTAAAATTAGTATTCAAAATCAACGTCTCTTTTTGATAAAATAATAGCTCGATCCTCACAAGTAAGAAAAATCAACGCGATCCGTGGAAAAATACGACCTTGATATTTTCTAAAAATATTCTATATTATACGCGATAAGGTATACTTGTCTTCGTCGAATATAGGTTTGGATAAATTTTTCAAAAGCTTTCTGAAGCTTTGATTTTACACCATCAACGAGACACTAGATTCAGTGGAAGGATGAGTGTCTAACCTCCTTCGAACAACTCTAGCAGTACCTGACCACTCTCTCGCAACTCTCCAAGCCCACCACAGGGGAAGCCCTTTCCCTATACTTTACAGTCTCGTTGCATACACTTAGCTTGGTCTGGTCAAGGACAAAGGAGGGATTCAGCACCTGGACTATTACCTTAGCAAAATCCTATCCGACACCGAGAGCCGAAATCCCGTGGCAGAATAAATGGCTCTGGTCTTGGTATTTTCTGCAAGAAAGCTCCAAACGTACTTCTAGGCCCACGCCATCAAAATACTCGCATAACTGCTACTCTGCTCGATCCTGCAGAAGCTAGAAGTATCAGGAAGACTAATTAAATGGGCGGTGGAGTTGAGAGAGTACATCCAGTTCTTGTCAAGACCCGTCATCAAATCTCAAGTCCGGACAAACTTCATAATGGAATGCACAATCCCATCAGAGGATGCACCAGCTCTGACGACGTGACTCCCGCACAGTGGGTTTTGTATGTGGATGGGACATCAAGAACTGAGGGGGAAGGCACATGCCTGCTACTAACGAGTCCCAAAGGGGCCACTCTCGAGTATAGCCTCAGACTGAAGTTCTCAGCCACTAACAACGTCGCAGAGTACGAGACACTAGTTGTCAGCTTTCGCTTGACCATCAACTGCGGAGTGGAAAGCTAATCATCAACACCGACTCTCAGATGGTGGTCTAACAGATCGAGGGAGACTATGAAGCTAAGAATGAGTAACTCGTACGACACCTTTTGCTGGAAAGGTCTCTCCTTGGGAAATTCGAGGCCCACTAGATCCTCCACATTCGCCGAGAGCAAAACACTAGAGCTGACGTTTTGTCCAAGATCGCCAGCTCCATCACAGGGTATCAATCCATGTGTCATTGAATCGAGGATCCGCTCATCCCCAGCATCATCGTCCCGTGGGAGATCGCCGCCGTAAATGGAGGAGAGCCCTACTAAATGGATCTTATTATTTATATGGAGAGCGGACAACTTCCTGCAGACCAAATGGAGGTCAGACGCCTACGAATCCACGCTGCCTCATTCTTCATCAACGCCAACAAGCACTATAAACAATCTTTCTTCGGGCCTTACCTAAAGTTTTTGCGCCCATCCGAGGTAGACTACGCTCTAAGGGAGGTTTACGAAGGCATATACATGGAACATCTGGGAGGTAAGGCTTTGGTACTAAAAGTCTTACGTCAAGGACTCTATTGGCCCATGATAATGAAGGATACGCTTGAATTCACTTGAAGATGCGGAAACCGCCAATTCCATTCCAACATCCTGCATCACCCCCCCCCCCCCCCCCCCGTTAGACTCACCCTCCTTTAGAGCGCATGACCCTTCGCAAAGTGGGGGATCGATTTACTCGGCCCTTTCCCTCCAACCTTCAAGCAGAGGAAGTTCATCATCTTGGTGGTCGACTACTTCTCCAAAATGGGTAGAAGCACATCCGCTGACCAAAATCACTGAGGAGAACACCAAGCGGTTCGTTTGGAGAAACATCGTCTATCTATTTGCTATCCCAGCTATCATCGTGGCTGACAATGAGATGCAATTCACAGAGAAGGTCTTCACCAAAATGTGCGAGAACTTAAAGATAGAGCTCCACTATACGGCTGAGGAAAATCCCCAGACTAACGGATAGACAGAGGTCACCAACCGTACCATCCTGAAAGGTCTGATGACCCGCCTATAAGAAGCCAAGGGGAAGTGGGTGGACGCTCTCCCCAACACCTTATGGACCTACAGGACGACGATAAGAACCCTGACCGGGGAGACGCCCTTCAACCTTTGCTATGGGTCAGAAGCGGTTATACTTATCGACATCGGTGTCCCATGCTCCCACATCTAAGATTTTGATCCAATGGAGAACAAGACACTCCTTTGGGGAAACCTGAACTTAGTCCAGGAAGTCAGGGACAAAGCAGCTTAAAGGATTGTTGCATATCAGAGTCACATGACCCGCTTCAATAACCGAAGGGTAAAGTCGAGAACCATCAGTATCAGAGACATTGTCCTCAAAAATCTCGAGGAGGCAGGGAAGAGACCCCTGAATGACAAGCTCTCCCCAACATGGGAAAGACTCTTTATCATCACTACGATAGTAAAATCTGAAACCTACAAGCTAAGGGATCCAAACTGGAAGACGCTCCCCAAGACTTGGAAGGCACAGAATCTGCACCGCTTCTACCAATGATCAATGTCACATGAGATGGAGAAACGCAAGGCCGAGCTCTTGCACCTATGTATCGTCCCCTACCATTGACAAAATTGGCATGTCGAATAAACAATCCCCGCGATCTCCTACTATCAAGGCAAGATGGACAAAGTTGCACCCACACCTCCACTTGGACGAACCCTGGTCCTCTTGAGATGTGAACGAACAAATGTTATTCTCCACCTCCACCTGGACGGACCGATTCTCCTGAGGCGTGAACGAACAAAGCTTCTTCGCCACCTCCACCTGGACGGACCTCGGTCCTCCTGAGGCATGAATGAACAAAGGCTCTTCGATACCATCACCCGAACGGACCCCGATCCTCCTGAGGCGTGAATGAACAAAGGTTCTTCAACACCTTCACCTGGAAGGACCCCGATCCTCTGAGGTGCGAATGAACAAAGGTTCTTCCTTACCTCCACCTGGAATGACCCCGGCCCTCTTAAGGTGCGAATGAACAAAGGTTCTTCCACACCTCCACCCGGACAGTTACCCCAGGCCTCCTGATGCACAAACAAACAAAGATTCTTCGCCACCTCTACCTGGATGGACCCCGATTCTCCTGAGGCGCAAACGAATAAAGGTTCTTCCCCACGTCCACCTGGATGGACCCCGGTCCTCCTATGGCATGAACAAACAAAGGTTCTTTGCCACCTCCACCTGAACGGACTCCGATCCTCCGGAGATGCGAACAAACCAAGCTTCATCTCCACCTCTACCCGGATGGACCATGGTCATCCCGAGATGCAAACGAACAAGATTCCTCTCCATCTCCGATAGAACGGTCTCTGAGTCCTCCTGGAACCCAACAAGAGACGTTAAAATCACAAAAGCACGCTATAACAGAAATAATGCGCAACACATCAACTGCCAAGATCCTCTATCTAATATCAATTGTAGGATCTTCACCTCACAAAGCTAACACCGAGTCATGCCGAGATGCCAATGCTCCCACAAAGTGCCATAAACAACAAGTAATTTGTCAATTGAAGAATCACGACCCCAATGCGAAAAGATTAAAATAAAAAATTCTCAGGCTTGTCACTTTGTAGATCCCGACCTGCCTCCGCCGCCTTCAGCCTCCGCCGACCACCGTCGACCGCCACCATTATAGGGAACGCTGCCCGGGCTTCCCGAACTTCCCAGGGGGCATGTCCGTCTTTTCATTAAAATTGGCATCAAGGTGACTGGAAAGGAGGATGCCATTTGCCAGCTCAGGATCCAACCTGACGCAAATTACTAACATGTCCCTTTAAAAAACTATAAAAAAACCACAGGTCTTCATTTGAAGGCAAGAAGCACTAGAGATTAGAGAGAGCTCTGAGGTTTTCCGGCGAGAACGTGAGACTTAGATTGTTTCTCTACTTGACACTCGCTCCGCTCCCTCTCTAGCATGCACATCGCCCGACGTTTAGACGTTTTTGTGAGCTCGAGAGAAGGCACGAGAAAGCACTCCTGCGATGCTCGCATGAAGACACTCCAAGACTCCAAGGACTCAACATTTTCTCTATAAGGACGGTCTCATCCAAGCTTCATGGACGCTCCAATCAAGGCTCCGTGTGCGCACTCATTCAAGCTTCATGAACTTAGTTTATTTTCTTCTCTTCCTGTATTCAAATCTTGTAACGGAGAGGTGACTTGTAACCCTCCGAGGAGACCTCCAATACTTGTAAACTAAAAGCTAAATAATGGATTTTGGCCCGACACAGATCCGACCACGTGGTTTTCATCCTTTCTGGGTTTTTCACGGTAAATAAACTCCTATCATTACTGCTGGATTATCATTTACTGTTTTGCATGTCCGACCAGACTCTGAGCTAATGCAGACTGATTCCCTAGGCAGTAAAAACTCGGGTGACCCACAATAATTATATTAAAACTAAAAACCCCCATTTGATGAAACATCCTGTTTACCAATTTTGCCAAAAATTGACCAATCAAAAAATTCAAAAAGTTTAAAAAAGTATGTACATTTAGATAATTGACAAAATTCTACAGCTCTATGACATTGATAATTTTTGATCTGATTTGAAAGTGTGCTGAAATTATTTTGGCGAACAAGGACGGAGGAAGAGAGGAGAAAATTTTATATACGCTCAGCATTCCATATGATGGTCCGTAAATAAATAGGACCTCTAATATGTTTTTCGGGCTTCTTCTGTAGCTTTGGGTGGAAAAAAAATTCGCGCTTTCGCCGAACGTTTCGTCCTCTCTCCTAAAACGCTCCGCCGTAAAACCAATCATAGTTTTCTACCCTTAATTCCTGTTGATCCATCTTCATCCGGGGTTCAAGCATTCTTCTCTAATAAGAACTTCTCCAATCTTGCGACCATTACAGCCTTTTGGTACGCTTCGCTTCTCCCCCCCCCCACCCGAAAACCTACTTGATTTATTTATCGTCAGAAAACCAATCGTTTCTTTTCATGGCGATAGAAATCGTTGCCCTCGTTTGTCAGCCTTAATTCCTATTGCTCCATCTTCATTCGAGGTTCAAGTTTTCTCCTCTAAAATCAACAAAACCAATATCGCGTTTAGGTATTTTTTTTTCTTATTTTAGTTTGACACTTTTCTGATCTAGCAAAATATAGTTATGTTATGCATGTGTTTTACAGTCCTAAGGTTAATGGATTATCTATCTCTTTGAGTCCTAAATTTTCTTGTAATGTTTGACGCTTCCAATTGTAAGTCTTTCATTTTTTTCAGTTCCAATCTTGTTGTAACAGTTAGGTTAAAGCTTAGTTTTGCACCTGTATAATTAGAGTTGTAAGTTCCAGTTGTAAGCTGAGGTTATAAACAAAATGTGATAATATCTTCTGTATAATGTGCCATGAAATAATTACAGTTTCATGTCTGTTTTTTTCAATCCTAAGGTTAATGGATTATCTATATTTTTTCAGTCCTACTTTTTTTTGTATACTATTTCACGCTTCAAGTTGTAAGTCCTCCATTGTTTCCAGTTTCATTCTTTTACTAACAGATAACACTTAAAGCTTTTGCAGCTGTATAATTATAGTTGTAAGTTCAGGTTATAAACAAAATGTGATAATATATTCTATATAATATGTCATGAAATAATTACAGTTTCATGTCTGTGCTTTACAATCCTAAGATTAATGAATTATCTATATCATTGAGTTCTAAATTTTTTTAGACTGTTTCACGCTTCCAGTTGTAAGTCTTCCATTATTTCCAATTCTAGCCTTATACTAACAGATAACACTTAAATCTTAGTTTTACAGCTATATAATTATAGTTGTAAGTTCCAGTCATATTATACTGAAGATATTATCACATTTTTTTTATAACCTGAAATTACAACTAAAACTTACAACTGTAAATATTTTATTTGAGTTAGTTGTAGTTATAAGTTCAATCATGATTTCGGTTTTTTATATAATTACAGTTCATTTTGTAAGACCAAATTGTTGTTTATACCTTTTTTCGATTTCAAGTTGTAACTTCTGAATTCTTTATGGTTCACATTTAGAATCTAATTATAGTTCTAAGTTTAACTACTATTTTTTTTCTTTTCAACTCGTAAATCCAGTTATAAATGACCTATTTTTTATGGTTCTCTAATTCTTATGTTTATATTCTTGTAATACTTCTTCTTAATAGGTGATCTCAAGCAAAGTCTACCCAATTTATAAGTTTACTTTGGTCCAAAACAACAAGTAAGATTAATTACACATTATATATGATGTATTTATATATATATGCTAATTCATAACTTTTGTTGTTATATCTGATAACAATTATCTAAACTCTAGATATGTTGAGTCAACTTTCAAAATAAATGCATGTCCTTTGTTAGATGTCCTGGAGGAGGAATCTAAGCGGGTTTTGAGGGAAGTCGGTTTTCTTCCGCTGTTTGAGATGCCTAGTTTACCTCAAAATATTCTATTATTTTATGTTCTTGTAAGGACTTTTAATAGAGATAAACAGGCTTTTTTGATAGGAAATAACTACTTGAAATTGACCGTTAATGATGTGGCCTTGACCTTGGGACTACCAAACCATGGAATAAACTTTACATTTGTTAGACTGTCCTGCATTGATTTAACACATAAAGATTTGATTAAGGAAATTTATGATCTCAGTTTTGAAGATTGGTCTCCGATATTGGAGAGCAGGAGATTGGATAACCTTATCAAATATTTGGTCAATATTTTCTTCTTTCCGTTGAAAGGGATGAAGATCCCGGCCTCCTTGCACAAAATAAATGATTTATCAACCTTCGTAAAGTACAACTAGGCGAAGGCAATACATCATTTTTTGCTATCACAGGTTGATGACTTAAGTCAAGCTAGTGTAGTAAAAACAATTGGTGTAAATTTGGGATACCTAGAGGGTTGTGCAACTATATTATTGGTAAGGACCGTAAATTGCAACACGTACTCTCTATATTATTCATTTTGTATTCATAATATTTTTGGTTATAGGTTTGGTTATACGAACACACTAACGTGCAAGTGATTGTTCATGAAATAGCAAGACCAAACTTTTTGAACATTTTGAAGACCGAGAAATGTTTACTCACTCAAGAAGAGGAAGAGGACGATTTTGACTTCGAACATGTGAAGAAGAAGATGAAGGATATAAAAGAGAATGAATTTGATTTTGAATTAAAAGCTAAGATAGACGGTTATATTGTCAGTACAGAAGAACAACAAATTGCTGCTAAAAACAGAAGAAGTTATTAAGGAAAAGTAGGAAAAAAGTGACGAACAAGAAGGTAAAGAATCAGGAGAGAAGGAGAGCTGAAGAATAATTATTTGACGAGGGGTGGCGAGGAATAGAGGTCTGTCTACAATCATTTATTAAAACGGAAGTCTAGAAGGGAGTGGAGTCATTAAAAGATTATTGTGATTCATGGTTTGTAAGATTGGAAGCCAGTTCTTATGGGCGACCACAACCGCAACAACAAAGAGGATGTCCCACATCTTCGCTGCCTACAAAGCCCGATTCTCATCAAAAGCCATGTCTTTCTATAGTGAAAATAAAACTCAATAACGAGGATAATATTCTTATTAGTAGTCTAGTTAGAAATGTAAAGACTAGAGCTTCTAGAAAGCAGAAAGCAACAGATAACCCTTTAAAAGAGGAGGATAGTTACCCGGGCAGATCATATATATCGGCTGCTGAGCATAAAATTATAAATGATATGTTGGAAAAATTCTCAGAAAGGTAATACGACTCTTGTATATAATTTATATATTTTAATAAATCCATGCGTCATAGTTACTTTTTTGGTTTGCTATTTTCAGTAGCACCACTATTTTTAATACTGGAAATATCTTGATGATGCGAGGAGGAATGGATGACTTGCTTGAAGGTCGTTGGCTGCACAATACACATTTAAATGCGTTTGCATTAGCACTTAGTATCAAAATCAAGCTATCAAAGAGAAATCTAAAGAGTTTTCTTTATGTTTCATCATATCGGACTATGCTGTAAGTACACTATCAAAGTTTTTTAACCTATATTACACATTGCGTTGATATTTACTAACATTGCTCCACAGTACTACAAGAGAACCAATACTCAAAATACTAGGTGTCTAATTAGCCATTTAACCAAACTCAGTGTTAAAAACAGTGAAGTAATTATCATGTCATGCCACCTAACAAATCATTGGGCATTATTGGTGTACCGCCTAAAAGAATGTAAATGGGAGTTTTACGAATCGATGAAAAGAAAGCGTCATTGTTCAGGCCTACCAGGACTGGTAAGATTTTTTTTAAAAACAATGAACTAACATTAAAATATTTATATAATTATTAATTCTGTAAACTATCTTGCAGGTAAAATTTCTCCATGAAGAGGCAATTAAAACACTTTTATCTGGCATTAACGATTGGCCAATTGTAGAAGTTACTGGATTACCTCAACAAGCAAATGGACATGACTGCGGCGTATTTGTTCTCAAATTTATGGAGGTGGTGCTATCAAACGAAATATGTCCTGGAATGAATGTTGTTCTTGGCCTGCTGAGACGACAAAGTTCCGGGCCGAAATTGCAGCAAATTTATTTACAACATTTTCTGAAATTAGTTCACATTAAACATAAATTTAACATGTTGTGCAACATTGAATATTTGTAGTCGTTGGGTTATAATGATCTTTGGAACTATAAATTTGAACTCTATGTTGGGTTGTAAACTGACTGCAATTTGTATGAGCAACCGCAGCTACAAATTATAACACTGTAACATTGAATATTTGCAGCGGTTTTTGCTACCTTATATTGGTTTTCAAAAGATTTTTGTGGTCGTTTTTGAACATTAATTTAACATGTTGCTAAATTTCCTTAATAATATTATTGTCATGTTCTATGTGACTATTCGTTGGATTTATAACTTTGTTTTAATAAGTACTATAACTTATAAGTGAAATGTTGTTATTTTTTAGATCTGACACATTTTACCTCTAGTGTTAGTTATTTTTGAACTGTAATTATCAAGTATTTTGGAACTGTAAAATATAACTATAATTATTGTACAACTCTGTGTCCAGCGAGTGGGCTAACAGGAGCCAAACCGGCCGGCTCAGACCGTCCCAGAGCCCCAGGCGAGTTCAGCAGAGCATGCCGAGCCCAGCGTGCCGAGTACGAGCTCGGCAATCGTCGGGCCAAGCCCGGAGTTCGTAGAGCTGAGCCCGACGAAAGTAAGGCCAATGGAACGGGCGAGCAGATCCGGCCGAGTACGTGCGCGCTCGGAGCCAAGGGACGGGCGAGTGCCAGTACGCCCGTCACCCGCGAGCAGAGGCTTCAGAGCCAACCCGCCCAGGCCCAAGGCGAGGCGAGTCAGGCCTGTGGCGTTGGGTAAGGCGAGCTCGCTCAACTCCTTCTCCTGTGGCATTGGGTAAGGCGAGCTCACTCAACGCCTTCTCCTGCGGCATTGGGTAAGGCGAGCTCACTCAATGCCTTCTCATGTGGCGTTGAGTGAGGCGAGCTAGGCCTATAGTATTGAGCGGAGCGAGCTCCCTTGGGGAGAGCACCCCCACCGCCTTTTACCTTGGCATGGGGTGAAACTTTCCCGCTCCAGTACTCGCCGCCCTTGTCGAGCGGACGCTATCTCAAGGCCAGCTCGCCCCTCAGTTGTGGTGTGTTTTTACCATGTTACCCCCTTTGGACTGCCTATAGTCCTCGAAAACAGCGAAGGTTGGATATTCGCAGACCGTCTTTTTCTATAAATAGAACCCAAGGGGTACCTCAGAAGCACGCATTTTCTGGTTCCTAGCCTTCTAATGCTCTCTGAGGTACCTTAGCTTCAGCACTTGGCTAAGGAGGGGAAGCGCACTAAGATCTTCCGGGTGTGAGGTGGGACCTCCGTGATGGAGCCTTGGGTCTGTCCCTGGCCCCTTTTCTTAGTCATTTGGGCTCGTGGGGAGAGAAGTAAGTGTGTGATCACCCCTCCCCCAAGGGTCGAACTCCTCATGGACCGATTTTTTGGTTTCAGCAATTATAATGATTTTTGAAACTATAAATATGAACTCTATGTTGGGTTGTAAACTGACTGTAATTTGTAGTAACAATTTGAGCAAATGTTGTTGACGCCCGTTTATTTACCCGTCGTCTGATGGTGTTTGCCCCAAACCAAGTCTAACTATAATCACCTCCAAAAGAGCAACCATAACCAACATGCAACAACTAAAAAATAGTGATTGGAGGTAACATTTACAATCTAGACGGACTTAAAACTGCAAAATTATAACACTGTAGAATTTACAACCACTATAATTACAGTTGTAATTTCAATTAGCGTTTTAGTCATATTTTTAATTGTAATTACAACTGTACTTATACCGAAAAAACTAACTGTAATTACAACTGTAATTATACCTAAAAAATTAACTGTAATCAACTACAAATGAGCAACCACAAGCAAATTGCTTTGTCAGTTATTCTCCTAAAAATACTGTATTTGCTAACTGTAATCAACTACAAATGAGCAAACACCAGTTCTACTCTGTCTGCATCGCCAAGACCTCCTCTTTTCTATATATTTTTGTGGAATATATGAGTTTCATATGCAAGATATTGTACAAGTAACAATTGCAGTTCTAAAAACCATATTAATTACAGTCCAAAAGAACAGTACTTTTATAGTTCCAGAAATAACATGTATTATTATTGAAAATTAACAAACCGTAAAATGACTGTAATTTGTAGTAATAAACTGAGCAAATATCGTTGACGCCCGTTTGTTTACCCGTCGTCCGACAATGTTTGCCCAAAACAGAGGCAATAACGAAACGTCAAACCAAACCAAATCTAACTATAATCAACTCCAAAAGAGTAACCACAACCAACATGCAATAACTAAAAAAATAGTGATTGTAAGTAACATTTACAATCTAGACGGACTTAAAACTGCAAAATTATAACACTAGAGAATTTACAACCAATATAATTATAGTTGTAATTTCAATTAGTGTTTCAGTCATATTTTTAACCCTAATTACAATTGTATTTATACCTAAAAATCTAACTGTTATTACAATTGTAATTATACATAAAAACCTAACTGTAATCAACTACAAATGAGCAACCACAAGCGAATTGCTTTGTCAGCTATTCTCTCAAAAATATTGTATTTGCTAACTGTAATCAACTACAAATGAGCAAACACAAGTTCTACTCTGTCTGCAACTCCAAACCTCCTCTTTTATATAGATTTTCGTGGAATATATGAGTTTAATATGCAAGATATTGTACAAGAAACAATTGTAGTTCTAAAAACCATATTAATTACAGTCCAAAAGAACAGTATATTTATAGTTCCAGAAATAACATGCATTACTATTGAAAAAAACTTATAATGATACAAACTGTAATATAATTAACATTGTAAATCTTCAAACACACCAACAAAAATAGGTTTGTAGATAATGTTGATCTACAAGAAGAAGATGTAATATTTAAGATACTTCTAGAATATTTGAATGACGTTTGTCACTGCAATCACCCATAAAGTATAACTCCTAGCCGAGCTTGGATCATCACCAACTACAATATCAAAAGAATTGAGTCAAACATTTTTTCCCTACAAGTCAATAAAAGAAAAATATTAGCATAATTTCATACTAATAAATGAGCTAAACTATATCATGAAAAACAAAAAAAAATACTAAATAATTGTAAATCACTACAAGAAAAACCTTAATTAGCAAGGGGCAAAATTCCTTGCTAATTAGCAAAATTCATTGCTAATTTTAATTAGCAAGGAATTTAGGAATAAAAAAATACCTAGCTAATATGATCCTAGATAATTTTAGCTAATAAATTTGCAATAATTTTTTAGGAAGGTATTATATCCTTCCTAAATTAGCAACGAAAACTACATTCATTGCTAATGTTTTGTATTTTATTGATCTAAAATAATATTTATATATAAACAAAAAAAGAACCTTAAAAGGTATATTTGCTGAGAATCAAACCCCAAACCTCCCATATACAATAACATATGCTTAACCAACTCACCAACCAAACTAATTTATTCTAAAAACACGTTAAATTATATATATACACACACAAAAAAATGTTTAAATAATTTATATAAATAGATTTAAATGATATATTTATATATAGTTATGTATATGATATTTAAAATATGAATATATATAATTATTTATATATACGTGCATATATATATATTATTTAAATATATATATGTATATATATAGAAATATATATATATATATTTATATAATTTATACAAATATTTGATTATTTTATTATATACGTTTATATATGTATATAAATAATTTATAAATATATATATAAACAAAAAAAATATTTTATAAGGGAGGAATAAGAAAATTAAAAATTCTCTTTTTTTAATTAAAACTTCATTTGGGGAGACGCTTTCAAGCCGGTGCGGGAACAGAAGCCACAACACGGCAGAAAAACAAACGGGTAGCATCTACTCTCGTCTCGCCAGAGGAACGAATCGAAAACTCTCAGTTTGGAATCCTTGCCTCCCTATCTAGCTCCGAACGACGACGACGTTTTCACCCGCTCGTCTGCTCTTGTCGATCAAATGAAGTCTAAAAGAGATAAAAATTTTCAAAGAAAATAATTTTGTATCTCTATAAATATTTTGCAACAAAAAAAATTCATTGTTATTTTGCAACAAAAGTTTTGCTACGAAAAAATTTGTTGCTATTTTAGCAACTAAAATTTTGCACCAAAAAATTCGTTGTTATTTTAGCAACGAGTAAATCCCTTGTTATTTTGGTAGGTAAAATAAAAAGTATATTCCTAGCTAAATTTGATGCTAATTAGGAAGGATTATAAAGTCTTCCTAAATTCCCTTCCTAAATCATGTTTTTCTTGTAGTGAATAGTGTGTGTTTTTTTAGTCTCTCGTTCCCAGTAGTCCTTCATACGAGCATTTCTTGCACCTTTTTGCCTCTTCATAGGTGGATCCAGAATAGTTGGTGGATTATTAGGATTTTCCTCTTCTACAAATCCTTTCTTTTCCCTCTCATATTTATCCAATATCTCAACGGTATACTTTATCAACTCATTCATAACTTTCATAACGTGAATTTTTGTAGGCATGCAGTTCTCAATGCGTATAGCTAAATTATAACTAGAACGCATGAGATGGTTCCTGAATATCTTGTTCGAATCATACTCTGTAATGGATGATATATTAGGAAGGTACATGCCCTTCTTTGCATCAACAGTAAATCGTTTGAGCACATATTTCATTGGAATTTGTTTTACATTTCTCAAATTGCAGACTCTTAAAATATGTTGACATAGTAGCCCTTTGGTCTCAAATCCTCTGCATGAACAATCTGAATCAAATGTGGTTGAGTTGAAGTTTACATACCATCTTTTGTCATGCTCGGAACCATGACAATTATTTGTTACAAACAACATGTGCTCATCATCATGCTGTGTTTCATCCACAATGCTTAATCCAAACGCTCCCTCTGTGTATGCCTTCTCAAAAATTACGTACACTTTTGCACTATCTAGTTTCGAAGCGCGCTTCAGTAAGACACATTTCTTGTGCTTTAAGGTAACCACACCATGCTTGCTTTTAAAATCCTGCTCACGCTCACCCTTATGCCATGAAGTGGCAAGCCTTTATAAGCCAAGAAAACACTCTACTAGAGAACTAGTACTTTTAAAACTCACATGTAAACAATTATTAGCTGATTCGCTTCTTTGGGTTGATAAAATTTCAAGATCGAGCACATCCTTATTAAAAGTAGTCGACAACTTCCTCTTTGCGTTGTGCAAATCGTTCAACCATCTATTATCTTGTAAATTTCCTTTCATGATCATCTTGTACCAATATCTATCAAAGCCAATTTCTCCATCACAGCTCGTCATGCATCGATAGAAATATGCCTGAATGCTACTGTCGTTGTTAAAACTAGGAACTTTAGAAGGTGCCTTTTTCAAGATGTGTCATTGGCACAACTGATGTCTAGTCTTGGTGAACACTCGCTCAATAGCAGCAGACATAGTTTGATCTTGATCTGTAAAAATAGATGTTGGTTCATTGCTACCAACCCACTTAAATAATTATCCCAAAACCCAACGGAACGTCTCAATAGTTTCTTCCGCAATGAATGCCCCCCTATGAAAATGTTCTGCCATGATGGTTCACCACAATGAAAGGTACGTGCACATGCAAGATTATACTTATACAAACGATACGTTGTATCAAAAATTAGAACATCATCAAAACAATCATAATCCAGTTTGCTATGACCATCAAACCAAAAGAAACCCGTCAGCCTTTTTTGCTCATCTGTCTGAACATAGTAGGAGAACATGTTATCATTTGATTGTTTCTCTTGTAATATGTGAAGCAAGCTACTTGCGTCACCGCTTTCAATTAAAGTTGCTCTTTGACGCTGAATATAGTTAAAAGCATCCGTCTTGCAAAAAACCAATATTTTCAGAACCTCCGGCTTCATCCAACACAAAGTTGTATGCATCAACAGGTTTAATACCTGCCCTAGTCATGCTTTTCATGAGATTACCCTGCATTTCAGATATAGAACGACGAGATCTCAATAAATTGCTCTCTTTCTCTGTTGCCAACGGGTGGTTGTGTTCCTCGACCAATTTTGTTACTTTCCAATTTTTGCCATCAGAATTGGAATGGAAATGGATACAAGCAAGACAACCAGTGCGTGTATCTAATTTACAATACTTCTTTGGTGATGGCTTTATGCGTTTACTTTCCGATTTTGAACAACTATATTCTCTGACTTTGATAGTTTTTGTATGTGTCCAGTAAGTAATGTGTTATTTTCGCACACTAAATCCAATCCGGTGTGCATAATCACAATACATTATATATGCCTCTTTCTCCGAATGCACAATCGAAAACACAACAAGTTTCTTTACAAAGAACACAATCTATGCCAGTAATTTTTTTTGTTTCAAAATCAGTTATAATTACAGTTCAAAATCACTATAATAATTCCAGTTGAAAGTTACAGTTCCAAAATAATTTATAATTACAGTTCAAAAAAACAAACAGTAAAATTATAATGTATGAATGTAAAAAATATTAGACAATTAGACCGGACCGGATTTTACAAACATCAACATTCCACAAAAATATAGATACATGAAACATCAAAACTAGATTCATCAGAAATTTTAGCATGAGATGAATATTTACAACCCAACATATAGTAAAAATATACTCATTGAATTACAGTTCCAAAAACAATACTAATTACAGTTAAAATTTTCAGTCTAAAAAATTAGATAATTACAGTTCAAAATTACGAACCACGGAGTTATAACGGGCAGGACTTAAAAAACATCAACATTTCCCCAAATTTACAGTCAAATGGAACCTCAAAACTATATTCAAGAGAAATTATTGGAGGAGATGAAGAATTACAGTTGTTTCCGATGACAGTAGAGAATCACTTCTTGTTTTATTTTGAGGCTTTCTCAGATCACCTGCCAATTTGCGTTAACTGAATCAGAAGTTACACGTATGTAGTGCAACGTAAGAGGAACAATAAAAGAGAAATCCTTAACTTCATGGACGTCAATGTAAAGATCAAGATGAGAGAAGAACCTACATTTGTCGGAGGCAGATCAAGATAGACACTCGGGGGGGGGGGATAGTGAAGAAATGCGATCTTCTTCAATAGGAAAAGTAACATCTAGGTTGTCGCCTACCAGGAAAGAGACGCCATCACAAAGAACTATTTTGTTTTCCGACATAAATGCGAGCAGCTGGGTCATCGCCGGTCGCCGGGAAGAGTTGCAATGTAGAAGAATCACACACTTTTCCTTCTCGGAGAGGGAGAACCTATGTCCTCGGCTCTGACGAAGAGTTGCGAGGCGGTGTTTTTGGGAGAAGAGCTTTCCACCAAAAGCGCGGAAAACATATTAGAGGTCATATTTATTTACGGATCATCACATGGAACGCTGAACGTATATAAAATTTTCGCGAAAGAGAGAGGGGCGACACAACTTTTAAGAATAAAAACTGTCTTGCGTATGCCATGACAAGTGTTTGTCCATTCATGTTTTAGTTTTAGTTTTGTTTTCATTTTGTATATACAATAATACAATATAAAAACATTTGAATTAGAAAATAGGGGAGGGGAAGGTAGTTCACTTTTATGTATATTAAAGCTCCGTTTGACACAATGGTGGTGGTCGTAGGCGCATGAGTTAAACCGTCAATCATTAAGGATCATCTAACATATATCATCCGTTCAAACATAAAAGTGAATGAAGTTTCTTAGATGAACATTAACAAATGACAGTTTAACTCCCATATTTATGACTCCCACCACCGTGCGCGAAGCCTAAATGGCTGTACTCTTCATTCATTAATATTTTAATTTTAAAAAAGTGATATAGCAGTAGAGGTGTCCAAAAAAACTGGGCTCACCGACCCGGCCCGGCCCGGTGAAAAGCCCAGTAGGCCCGGTCTCGGGCCAAGCCAGGCTCGGGCCCAGGCCGGGCCATGGGGCCCTTCCGGGCCCCAGTATAAGGCCAATGCCCGGCCCAATGCCCGGGCCGGGCCGGGCAAAGCCCGGGCTAAGCCCAGACTAGCTGGAACAAACGGCTCTAAGAGCCGTTGGTTCCAACCAACGGCTCTTAGAGCCGTTGGTTGCCAGCACCAACGGCTCTAAGAGCCGTTGGTAATAGCAGCCACTTGGCCTTCTATTTGCAGCCCAAGTGACATTTTTTTTAATTAAAATTTTTATTTTTAAATTTTTATTTTTTTTAAAAAAAACTATAAACCCCCCCTCCTTTCTTCCTTTCACCCCCCCACCCTCTCTCTCTCTCTAATCTCTATTTCTCGCGAACATGTCGTCAATGCAGGCGTCGTCTTCCTCATCCGTCGCTCACGAAGTGGTGGAGCACAAGCGTACGACGGCTGTTTGAGAATATTTTGACTTAGTACAAGTCGGCGCGGAGCAAAAGACGAGGTGCAAACAGTGCTCGAAATTACTTTCGACCGCTGTCAACTCGACACTCGCAAGACACGTTAAGTCTTGCGCAGCCAAACAAGCTCCTCCCGAGTCGACCCAGGCGCAATTATCCGCATCCGGACAAATCTGGAAGTACGATCAAGGTCGACAGCGAGAGCTGTAGGTGAAGAACATCATCAGACGCGGGTTGACGTTCAACCACTACGACAACGAATAAGAGACCGAGTACATTCACCAAGGGCTACAACCCAAATATCATCAAGTAAGTCGATCTTCTATTAGACGCGACGCGCTTAAATATTACTTATAGGCAAAACAAACTTTAATAAATTTTTTTGAAAAATTTGAGGGTCGAGTGAGTTTAACGAGCGACGTTTGGATAAGTAGTATAAAATTAGGATTATCATATATGTCTATAACGTGTCACTGGGTCGATCCCGTTTCCTGAGATCTAAATAAACGAATAATTTGTTTTGAAAGTTTCGAAGTCCCGCACACCGGTGAAGCGATTTATCAAATAATTTCAAAATGTGTGCACGAATTTAAAATAAAAGATAAAATTATGAGTATTTCTTTCGATAACGCCACAAATAATACAACCTCAATTGAGTGGTTAAAACGTAATTTGAAACATATGTTAAACGACGCTTTTTTTCATACTCGTTGCGCGTGTCATGTTTTAAATTTAGTAGTACAAGATAGTTTGTCATATATGGAACCATACATTAATAAAATACGTTTAATGTTACAATTTATTTATAGTTCTAAACAACGACGTCAAGATTTTAAAAAATTCGTAACCGGTCAATGTCACAAATTTTTGAAACCTCTATTTGACATGCCAATTAGATGGAACTCTACATATATAATGTTAAAACGAGCGATTCGCCAAAAAACACTATTAATGAAAATTTATACTTTGTTAGGTCAACATGAATTAACCGAGTCCGATTGAATAATTTTATAAAATTACATGGATTTGTTAGAAGTTTTTTATACTGCGACAAATATTTTATCGGGCGTATATTATCCTACTAGCCTGCTAGTTATTGAAAATATTGTTAATATTTCACAAAAATTAAATTATTTTAAACAACACGCCGGATGGATCGAATTAATAAAAATAATGACAACAAAATTTTTAAAATATTATAGAGAAATCCCAGTTATGTTTTCATGCGCCGCCGCTTTGAATGCTCTTTTCGGCGTAGACGGCGTAGAAAGTTTTATTGAAGAAATAAATAACAATATAGACGTATATCTAAGTGATTCAGATTTAGATAATCTGAGTCTTTTAAATTTTAACACTATTTTTACTGAATGTTATAATTATTACGATAATTTATATGGGTCGTGGCCCCGAGAAGATGTGTCGCAACTCAAAACATCTAGTAGTTTTAAAAATAAAATGTTAGAGTTAGCCTCTAGGAAAAAAGCGCGCACAACATCTAGTAGTTTAAATGAATTAGGGTTGTACACAAAAACACAATTTCGTGATTTTATGTCCACGGACGAATTAGAAAATTTCGATATTTTAAAATGGTGGAAAGGTAAAGTAAATACCTATCCTATTGTGGCCTATATGACCCGAGATTTACTAACGATCCAAGCTAGCACGGTAGCTTCGGAGTCTGCTTTTTCTCTTAGTGGCAGAGTTTTAAACGAGCGGAGAAGTCGGCTAAGCGAAGAATCGCTCGAGATCTGCATATGCTACAAGGACCACCTAGACGCGATGAAGAGAAAGCAGCATATTTCAGCGATCGAGGATAGCTCGTCGGACATGGAAGACGAGATGGACGCGATCAATTTAAACAAGGGCCAGTAGACAACTTTTTGTATTTTTGTCATTTGTAATTTGTCATTCACAATTATTATATTTAGCGTTATTAATTTAATAATTTAGAATTTTCAAATTTTTAAATTTGTATAATTTCGTTACATTAATAAATTTTTTTTTTTCAATATTGCATTATTGCGATGTGTTTTTTTATTTTTTTTGTAAATTCTATGTTTTGATTTTTTTTTTATGAATAAAAAAAAATATTTATTTTTAAAAAAAAAAAAAAATTAACCGGGCCGGGCTTAGCCTGTGCCCGGCCCGGCCTGGGGGGCCTTACCAGCCCCCCAGGGAGCATAGCCCGGCCCGGCCCGGCCCAGTTACAGTGCAAAAACCGGCCCGGGCCCGGTTCGGAAAAGCCCGGGCCCGACAGGCCCGGTCCAAGCCTGGGTCCGCCGGGCTTTATGCGCACCACTATATAGCAGTAGATGCTGTAGCAAACCGTATCATCTGCAGTTTATAAACATTTCTCATTTTAAAAAAATCTGCATTTAATTGAATTAAAAAATATAATATTATTTTTTGCTAAAATAAAATATTTATAATTGTAAGAATTAATTTATTTTGTTTTAATTTTACTTTTAAAATTTTATGCATTTTTTACGAATGCCAAGAATATCTAATATCTTTTTTTTTCTCTTTATAGCCACGGATGGACGAATTCCCCAAATTAATATAAAACAAGAAATGATTAGAAGTAGCCCATTGAATAAGCTAGTGAAAAATCTGATTTTAGTGATATGGCTATCTCAGCAATGGGGGCAGATGACATTCTCGCAGCTGGTGTGGTGAGATCACTTTTTGTATAGGTTGAGCGTATATTGAATAAGCGTGGGATTCGATCAAAAATTTGAGGCTCTGTTAAAATTTGGCCGCTCGTACTGATCAAATATACGTTCAGCCACGCCAAAATAAGCCTCCATTTGGCACGATGGTGGGGATCGTAAAGACAAGAGTTAAATCTTCATTCGTTAAGAATCATCTAACAAACATCATCAATTTGAGGGTAATTGGTAAAGTGCACAATGAAAATATCGGTTTTTGGCAAAACGCACTCTCAAAATTTAAAATTAGCAAAATGCATCCCAAAGTGATTTTTCTTGTCAATGTGCACCATCAGCAGCCAAAAAATGAAATGACCAAAATGTACACTCTAGGGTGCATATTGCAAAAAAAAGTCACTTTGGGGGATGCATTTTGCAAATTTTAAATTTTCGCGGTATATTTTGCCAAAAACCGATATTTTCAGGGTGCACTTGTCAATTAACCGTCCATTTGAACATAAAAGTGGATGAAGTTCCTTAGGTGGGCGTCCATAAATGACAATTTAGGCTTCATTTGATGTAGAATTTGGAGCTCTCTGTTTGGGGCAAACACCACCGCACAACGGGTAATCAAATGACCGGCGGCGACGTTTGATCAGTATGTCACGAGAAATGGAGGAAAATGAAAGAATTCCACGGGTGCCTTCCCCGGTTCCAAAAACGCTCATTCTTCTCACGCTGAGTAAAACGTCAAATCAAACAATGCCTTATTAAACTCCGTATTCATGACAGCCGCGGCAAATTCGTCATTTACCTAGACACGCAGTTTTGTAAGTTTACCGGGAGATATTTCACCTCCTGGTACTTCTTGGTGGAGCGCAGCGAGTATTCGTCCCAGTCATTTTACCTGGAAGGAGCAATGGAGGAAATCGAGGAGCTTAGGGCGAAGGCAATCGCCTCGATGCAATCTTCTGCTAAAGCCAATACGCCATCCGCCGGTGCTATTCTTGCTGGTGGTGATCGCGGTGGCAGCGGCAAGTTCAAATACCCTAAATCAAGAGAGGAAGGAGAGTTATTCTCGAGCGATGAAGAGGTATGAAGTTCTTTTCCCCTACCCGGCTTTCATTTCTCGGCCTCACCTCTCTTAAGCTTTGGAATCGTTTACTTTTGGATTAATAAGATCTTGCATTCCATTTCCTTGATAAATTTGAGCTAGTGTTTTTACTGCCGTTTTAACTGGAAATCATTATGTTTAAATTGATGTTGTCTGGAATTCTAGTAATTAGCAGGAGTCATTTAGCACCGTTTGATGAATTATATACTCTTTTAGCTTTCTATGGGTTATGATTTAGGCTCCCTTTGGCACGGGGGTGGAGTTTCTGAACGACCGACCTCAACTAAGTAACTTCATTCACTTCTATGTTCAAAACTAGTTTTCTTTTCTTGGTGGGGTTATAACCATTGTCTTGCCAAACATGCATTCTATGCTGGTGGGGTTTTTATTCAAACTCACCGGAGCAAAAAAGTTGCGCCAAATGGAGCCCTAGGGAGGCGGCACTGTGGCGGTTGTGAATGTAGTGATAGGAGTTGCGGTCATGAGTGCAGTGGTGGAAATTGTGGTCATGATCTTTGTGGTGCGCTGCCGTGGTGGTGAACACAATGATACTATTTGGATGAATTGGGATTTCAATGCAGTGAAAAAGATAAATAGTTTTTTTATGTTTGGTAGTATCAATGTTGTGAAGATCGAGATCTTAACTAAGATCGGGAGGCATCCATAAGATCGTAAAACGTAGGATCGACACGGATCGCAAGATCGTATTTTAATAAAAATTAAATCAAAAGAATGAGAAATATGTATTAATCTACATACCATCAAATAAAAATATAATATTTCATACCATATCAAATTACCAATGATATCATCACATCAAAATATTAATATAAAAGACATAGATGCAGTCGCATACTCGCATACCATACCATCACATTAAAATATTACATTCCAAAAAGTCAATAGTGTTCAATCCTACTTTAAAGAAAATCACTCAAGTCAAAATTTAAATTTTCCCCAAAAGCATCTTAATTTAAATTTCTGTCCAGATTTTCACACAAATCTGGACTGAATTTTTGTCCAGATTAGTGTGAAAATCTGGACAGGAAATCTGTCCAGATTAGTGTGAAATCTGGACAGAATTTCTGTCCAGATTTTCACACAAATTTGGACAGATTTTCTGTCCAGATTTTAACACAAAACTGGACACAAATCTGGACAGATTTCATAAGAGTATAAGACATTAAAAAAAACTATCATGACAAGAAGAAGTAGTTGAAAAAAACTCTTTTGAGAAGCATACCAAAAGATGCTTTAGATGGTGAGGGAGAGTTGGCTGAGTTGGCTGCAGCAAAAGATGCTTCAAATGAGTTGGCTGCAGCAAAAGATGCTTCAAATTGTGAATTGGCTGCAGTATTTAAGACAACAAAAAATGCTTTAGTTGGCTGCAGTAATTAAGAGGAAGCAGTAGCAGCTGCAGTAGAAGAAAGCAGCAGCAGTTGCAGTAGAAGAAGGCAGCAGCAGCTGCTGCAGTAGAAGAAGGCAGCAGCAGCTGCTGCAGTAGAAGAAGGCAGCAGCAGCTGCTGCAGTAGAAGAAGGCAGCAGCAGCTGCTGCAGTAGAAGAAGGCAGCAGCAACAGCTACAGTAGAATAAGGCAGCAGCAGCTGCTGCAGTAGAAGAAGGCAGCAGCAGCTGCTGCAGTAGAAGAAGGCAGCAACAACTGCTGCAGTAGAAGAAGGCAGCAGCAGCTGCTGCAGTAGAAGGCAACAGCAGCTGCTGCAGTAGAAGGCAGCAGCTGCTGCTGAAGAAGAAGAAGAAGAAGAACTGACCTAGGGACGGCGACGGGAGAGCGGGACGACGACGGGAGAGCTTCTGCGGCGAAATCGGGAGAGCTTCTGCGGCGGAATCGGGAGAGAAATAACAATGCGCGGGATGGAAAATAACCTAGCGACGGAATCCACGGAATCGGGAAGAAATAGGCGCGGGATCGAAAATAATCGCACGATCCAACGATCCTATGATCTTAAGCGCCGATCCTGGCGATTTTGCAGGGAACCCGATCCTGCCCAACTCGTGACTCGTTTTTCCCGTAAAACTCGTAAGATCGTACGATCTAAATCGAGATCTTAACAACGTTGGGTAGTATAGCTGTATGATGATGGTTTACTCAAAACTCATAGGCATAGTGTAAATTAAGCATAAAAGGTATAAAATTAGACAATTTAACATCTTCAAACAATTTGGTTCAAAATGCTAATGAAGATAAGATATAAAAGTCAAGATATATTCATTGAGTTTCTCCTTTATGCTCAGAAAAGGATGCCTCCAATCCTTTAGTTTTATTGATGTTTCACATGAAAATTGTAAGCATACGGAAATAGTGTCGAGCAAATGTTAAAACTATATAGAAAAGGTTGCATCACAAGTTTCAGCGATGGGGACATACACAACATTAATGATTACATTAATGTTAGAAAGCAATACACAACTCGCCAAGATCTCTAGCTGGATCTAGGTCGAGAAAGCAATGTCTGTAGGCCACTTTAACTTAAAATTTCTCTTTGTTATGTCCAAATTGTTAAAATAGGATTATGAAATATCCTTGTGCGTTTTATAATTGACTGACAACAAGATTTCTTAAAGTTAATTTTTCATATGCACTCTCTTTGTAACAAAGTCAATCACTTTTATTTTCTTTGATCACATGTTCATTTGATTCGCGAATCGCGATGCACAAATTTTTTTATCATCCTCACATTCAACATACATAGGGTCTGCACATGATAAAAAACATATGAATGTAATTATGCATAATCATAGTCATCATAGCAATACAATCAAATGTCTTTTTCAAAGGAGTATTGTGGCATGTCACAATGTATCCTATCTATACTTATATTAAAAAGGAAAAACACCATTTGGTTAAACATTCAACTTTCCGATTTTACCCTCTTTATTATGAAAATTTCATTCTCATTAATTTATGTTTTTTTTATTTTAAAATATGTGCTCTCACACAGGCAAATCATTTGCTTACAATAAAAAATGTGTTCTTGCCGCCGCTCGCAAACCCCCATGCAGAAGGAAAAAATGAGCGACGGGCGAAGTAGGTTTGCGAGCGGCGGGAGCGCCATCACGGAGGCAGCGTCGTCATGGCGGGAGCGCCGTCATGTCGAGGCAATGTTGTGAACAAAGTACTGTCGCGAAGGACATTGGGGCTCCTCCCCCCTGCACAGTCATGATTGAGGTACTGCCGCGAAGGACATTGTAGCAAATACACGATGACGTCTACCAAATAATTTATCTACATAATTTAAAAATTATATTAGTAAGCTTATGAACCATCCCAATATCACGTCATAACTGTAAATTGATCACATCTAGTTGGTAAAAAACATATAAAATCTATAATCTGATAATGTCAAGTTTATGGAAAAAATGTACAAAATTTATAAACTGATATATCAAGTTCATAAAAAAATATGTTCCAAAAAACAAAAAACAACAAACTACTATGTATAATTTGTTATGAACCTCATGGGAGATTCACCGCCAGGGTTGAGAAGCTTGTGGATTTAGGGGAGATATATCAAGTTCATAAAAAAATATGTTCCAAAAAAACAACAAACCACTATGTATAATTTGTTATGAACCTCGTGGGAGATTCACCTTCAGGGTTGAGAAGCTTGTGGATTTAGGGGATTTCAACCACTATAGTGGATCATTTCTCGACTTTATTGACGGTGGATGAAGATGATAATGAAGAAGAGGACAAATAAAACCTTACTGCAGTTGCCTAGGAGGGGGCTCGAGGGGAGCTCTAAACCCTTTACCTAAACTTAAATACGTGAGGATTAAAAACTAATGCTTCATTTGGTAGAGCGGTTGTGATTGTAAAATGAGTTGTTGTAAATGGAGCTGTTGGAAACTGGTTGTTGGAAATGAAGATATGTTTGGGTAGTCTGTGTTTGTAGAGCTGTTCAGAACAGAAAACCGTTTGACAATATAGCGGTGACGTTCTAATAAAAAAAATTATAAAATATTTTCTATTTTTTTGTTCTAATATGTAATATTAAATTGCAGAAAATATAAGTACGTCGAGGTATGCAGTTAGGACAACACACATAACAACATCTAAACATCCAAATACATGCAAATATCAAAACATCCAAATACATAAGTTGACTACGCAGATACCCCAAGTACGTTCAAGCACCATGTAGTTGTTCGACAATCGAGTCATGCATCTCATCAACACTAACTCGAATTCCTCTAACATGATCTCTACCCGAGCTTTCATCATTTTGCCCTGATCTTCTTTGACGTCCCGCTGGGTAAATGAAAAGCTCGTCTTGATCACAAGCCTGAAAATGATCGTCTGAGCGGGATGGGTGCCTGCGAATATAATTATGCAAAGTCATTGTTGCAATCACAATGTCTATTTGCTTTGCCAAACTATATGACGGCATATCCCTAAGTATCTTCCATTTTTTTTCCAAACTCCAAATGACCGTTCTATAACACTTTGTAAGGATGAGTGAGCCCGATTGAATATTTTCCGGCGTCCTTGTGTAGGCCTGCTGCAAATTCTGAAATTTGGTAAATGATACCGTGTGCCTGAATATGGTTTCAAAAAACCACGTTGGAGAGGATATCCTGCATCAATTACATAATATTTGTCTACAAATTTTAAATTTAATTTATGTCAAACAAAGTAATTAAAAACTATTAAAATCTCAAGATATACAAGTCTCTCCTGGTGGACGATACAAAAAATTATAACTCGGATTCATAAGGGCACGTTGAAAAATACGGCTGTCATGAGTAGAACTCTCCCAACCTGCTAGTACAAATGTGGAACACATATTGAAATCACAAACCATCATAACATTCTGTGTTGTTGTACCGTGACAGCCAATGTACGCAACTTGTTGATCAGCAGGAACACGCGCATCCACATGTGTCCCATCAATAACTCCAATACAGTCTTTAAAGAACGACATGTATCGAGCATCATTCAATATTTGGGGGGGAAAATCATTGAAAAGATGATCTACAGGCAATAATGACATCAGAAGATAATCTCTTAATAACAGTGATTCTTTTTGCAAAAAATCTACTTATAGTTTCTGTGGAGTGTTGGAATCGTTCACCTGCATTTGCATGGGTACATTATGACCTAAAATATGCAATGTAACTACAAGTACTTCTCACGGTAGAGTTCTCCTGGATTCTTGCAGTCCATATTGTTGTGTGAGGAGTGTTATCAAATCTACAAATATAAGTTTCGACATTCAAAATGAACTGAAAAATCTATGAGGGTGTCCATCGAGAAGTTCACCAACCCATCTAGACCCTATTTGGCTTGATGTCATGCAAGCTACATTTGATGAACCACCGGCCGTAGGTAGGTTAATATCCACTGATGCTAAATATTGTTGTCCACTGACCGCTCTATTACGATAAAACCAGCCAGTTACTTGCCGCTGAGTCTCCTCATTAGAACTGTCAGTTTGATCAGAGGAAGATATTGTAAATCTGCAGTAATTTTAAATTTAACAAAATATTAAGACATAAGTGATCATAAAGTCTCTGAATCTAGTGCAAGATTAAAAAAGTACCAGCATAAATGAAATCACGTCACAAAACATCACAAAACATATGTCTGGTCCAGAGAAAAAAAATCTAGCATACAGATAACATAGGTCCATCACAGAAAAAATCTAGCATAAAGATAACATAGGTCCATCACACAACAACTAATCAAAAGTCCATCACAGTGCAACTTGCCCGATCTTTTCTCATAATGAGTCTGCAGCCATTTGAGCCGACGATCCTTTCGAATGCTCATAAAGGTTTCTCGGTAATGTTTTTCTGTCAGAACCATGGTGTAGTGGTCGTAGAAGTCGTACTGTGATTCATCCATAACTTCCGGGATAGTTTCGAGTTCAAAAATCGCCTCAGGAATGGTGTATACGGATGAAGATATCTGGATGCGAGGAGGCTCCATCATGCACTTCCCAATAATGCGCAATGTCTCAGCTATATCATCTAGTATCGAGCTCCTTGTTTTTTTATTAGTCATTCTGCTTTTTCCCTTACTGATCGTCCGTTTGTTCCTTGCTTCAACTGAAGATATCTGAATGTTGAGCCTCGTTCAAATGATGTTTGTCATCTCCAACAGATATGTCATGTTCGTCAATTGACTCATGCTCAAAATGTCTTGAATTTGGTGCCCAAGCTAGATCTTCAGCTGCTACGACCTGACTAAACATCATATTTAGCTTCTTTTCTAACTCATGGGGTATGCCAGAGAACTGAAATTTCCTTGCACTTGGAAGCACCTGCGATGGAAAGTAATAACTATCAGTCGAATAATCTATAATACAGTAATTGTAACAAGAGGTTTAAAATTAAAGTGCGTACTTTGAGGCGTTCATTCCACCAATCTTCTGAAGCAACAATAGTTTTGCGGATTGGATCCCAGCCCAAACCCGTCTCACGACCCTTAAGTTCTCGCCATAACTTCCAATTTTTCTTTAGTTGATCCCACTTATTCTTCATTTGATTACGATCATAAGATTTTCCCGTGCGAGCAAAGAAACATGTTGTTAGGTTGGTCCAATCATCCCTGCTAAAGTGCGTTGTTGGGCGATTACCCAACTCAATTTCTTTCAAGCAATGGTCACAAAAAACCGAAACATCATTGGCCTCCCAATTGACACTAACACCACATTCTTTATGTTTACCCATAACGTGTAAACTGGATGAGAGAAAAAAATAACCAAACATACATTAACATAGACGAACACACACACAACACACATAACAGACACACAAATACACTCACACACACTCACACACACTTAACACATACACAACACATACATGAAAGCACACACACACTAATAAGTGATCACACACTCATGAACGCACGCACACTCATGAACGCACGCACACACATGAACATATGAACAGAGACACACACTCACCCCCCTAAACGCACAAACACACACACATACATGAACACACACTCACACACACATGAACACTCATCACACACACTTTAACATACATGATCACACACACTTTAACATACATGATCACACACACTTTAACATACATGATCACACACACTTTAACATACATGATCACACACACACATATGTGAAAAACACACACACACACATAAATGATCACACACTCATGAACACACACAACACATACACATAACACACATGAACGCACACACACACATGAACACACACACACACACACATGAACACCCCCTAAACACACAAACACACACACACATACATGAACACACACTCACACATACATGAACACACACTCACACACACATGAACACTCATCACACACACTTTAACATACATGATCACGCACACACACGCACATGAAAACACACACACACACACGCACATGAAAACACACACACACACGCACATGAAAACACACACACACACGCACATGAAAACACACACACACACATAAGTGATCACACACTCATGAACACACACAACACATACACATAACACACATGAACGCACACACACACACACATACATGAACACACTCACACACACTCACACACACCACTCTCACACACACACATACACTCACTCACACCACTCACACACACTCACACACCACTCACACACAGTCACACACACATCATACACATACACACACGCACACACACACACATGAACACACACACAACACATACAACACACACACATATATATGAACACACACACACACACAACACACAACACACGCAACACACACATGAACACACACAATCCAAATACATATAAAAATTCCACAAATTTCACAAATTTCACAAATTTCATAAAGAGAAGCGGGTATACAATCCAAATACATAAATTCTACAAATTTCACACAATCCCAATACATAAATTTTTTTAACACAATCCAAATCACCCAAATCAACCACCCCAAAACCAAAAAGACAAGCGGGTATACCTTCTCTATGGTTGATGGTTGTAGGTTAGGGTCAAGATGTTGCACTCCACACAGTTGGAAGGGCGGGATCTCCACAGAACATGGGAAAAAGGTGCTGTGAGAAGGTGCTATAAAGTGTAAAGGGATGAGGCGTAGGAGAAAGTGCAGTGAGAAGACAAACCTGCAGGAAGAAATCCGGTGGTGGAAGGAAAATCCAAATGGAAAAGAATCCCGGTGCCTGGATGCGGCGGTGGAGGAAGAGAAATGCTGCGGGATCGAGATCCGGCGGTGGGGAAGAATCCAGATCCGGCGGTGGAGGAAGGAAAATGCGCAGGAATCGACTCGGGTCGCCTGGATGCGGACTCGGGTTGCCTGGATGCGGCCGTCAAATGCGCAAGAATCAACTCTCCTCGCCGGCGACGGGAAAGACGGCGGAGCTCCTGATGCCCTAGCGTCACCCACTTCTCATCTCCAAAAAATGCGAGAAAACGGAGGTCGCCTCGCCGGTTTCGGCCCGCGGCTATCTCAGCAGCGATAAAACGCTGAGCTGCTCGAAACGATGCGGAAATCCAAACAGGATATTAGAGGCGCGGTTGCGTTTAGGTGAAACGCACCAGAGCTAAACGCTCTACCAAATGAGGCCTAATTGAGTAATTAAAAGAACTTTCTTGCTTCCTTTCATTCATGACTCCATCGGTCTTTATAGAATAACAAAATGACATAATCGTAATAAGTCCTAACATAAAAAAACTAATGATGAATCTGTTACGGATCCTCCATCCATGTATCTTGTATTATTATTATTATTATGTTGAGTCGAGTCATGTTGTATCGAGTCGTGTTGGCTTGAGTCTTATTAGTCGTAGCGTCTAAGTATTTTAATATTTGTTTAAAGTTCATGTTATTTACAGTTATGCCATCGGCTCCTATATTTATAGGGCCCTTGGGGTCATGTATTGATTATGCAAGAAGAAATATTAAGTTGCTTTTCTCATCCCAAGCTCTTCTCCTTCCTTCTCTCCCTTCTAGGGTTTCGGCCCACTCTCTCATCCCCTCCACCACTTCTAAGGGTTAACCCCCTTTGTATCCTTCACCTGCTGCCCCTCCGGCAACCACCTAAAGAGGCACGTAACAAACTTGGTATCAGAGGATCTTTCCTCCCCTCCAGTCCACATTCCCGTCGTTCCTGGTGATCGACCGCTGTTCTTCCCTTCCGAACCCACCAACGTATTTCCCAGCAACCACAAACCCTCCAGCCAGTGGATCTGCAAACCCCTCCGCGCTGCTCTGCCTCTCCTCTCTCCGCAACCCAGAGAGGCCGCTTGGCTCCGCCTACTTCCTCCTGCAAGGCTTCCGGAACCATCACATCCAGTCGGGGCTTCATCGCCCTGAGCCCAACACCCCCGGTCGACGACACTGCCGCCGTATCCTCCTTCGCCGTCGCTCAGCGCCAACCCAGCAGCCACTTCCGCCCGAAGCTTTCCGCAGCTTTTCGGCTGTTCCGCGTCCGCCTCCTCGAGCCACCCCCTTCACGCGTTTTATTTATTTATTTATTTATTTCCCTTTCTGCCTTTCCCCACCTGTACACGCCACCTCTCCCTTTTGTCCCATCTCACATTCATTTTTTTATTTTATTTCTCTGCCACGCCATCCCCCTGCCACGCCAGCCCCCTCTATTCATTTCCTTTCATTTCCATTTCCTGCCACGCCAGCCCCTCTACTCATTTTCTATCTTTTTCTCTCATCTTCTTTCCCTCCTGCATACGCCACCTCTCACATCCTCTTTTCATATTTTTTTTATTTTATTCTTTCCTCTTTTATTTTATCCCCTTTCCTTATTTCCTCCTCCATTCTTTTTCAATTCCTTTATTTTATTTCTTTTCTTTTTAATCTTCTCCTATTTTCATTCCTCTTTTTCTCCTCCAGTCCACTCACAACACCCCTCCTTCTAATATTTCTTATCTTATTCTCTCCTCTTTCTTATTTAATCACCCTAATTAAATCCCTACCCAAATTCTCTCATAATTATTAACTACTTACTTAATTAGTTAATTCATTATCCCTTCCCATCATGTTGATCAGCGCCACGGACCGCACTATGCTGATTGACCGGCTCGCTGAGCTGGACCGCCGTATTGCTCAATGAGCGGCTCGACTGGCCCCCCTGGATGCTCAGCTCGACCTCCGCCTCGACGCCCTCCGCATGTCCCGCACCTCGCTAAAAAATTTCCTCTCTCCACCTCCCTCCACGGTGGTCCTCCTTCCACCGCTTTCGCCTCCTCCACCTCCTCTCCTTCCTCCGGCTCCTGCATTGCCGCTTTCTCCGGCCATCTCACTGCCTCCTCTTCCGGCCTCTCCACCGCCGGCCCCCGCCAAGCCACTTCCACTGGCCACTCCACCGCCAGCCCCCGCCGGCCCCCGCCAAGCCACTTCCACTGGCCACTCCACCGCCGGCCCCCGCCAAGCCACTACCACCGGTCACTCTACCGCCGGCCACCGCCTTGTCACTCCCACCGGCCACTTCACCGTCGACCCCCGCCAAGCCACTACCACCGGCCACTTTACCGCCGGCCCCCGCCTTGCCACTCCCACCGACCACTCCACCGCCTCTCCTGCATACCCGTGCTCCATTGGCCCCGACGGATCCGTTTCTGCTGACGGTCGCCGCTCCTCCATCCGCCGTACTGCTGCTGCTCACCACTGCTCCACCGACAGTGCGAAAGCCATTACCTCCGCCACACGTCTTTCCGACGGCGCCGCCGCTACTCCCCTACACCGCCGCTACCGCTAGAGACCAGCAGGCACTATTCTGGCGCGAGATCAAGCTGCCAGATGATCCGCCATCCAGCTGGAGTTCGAGCTTGGGGACAATCTCGATGTCAAGGACGGATGGGGTGTTACGGATCCTCCATCCATGTATCTTGTATTATTATTATTATTATGTTGAGTCGAGTCATGTTGTATCGAGTCGTGTTGGCTTGAGTCATATTAGTCATAGCGTCTAAGTATTTTAATATTTGTTTAAAGTTCATGTTATTTACAGTTATGCCATCGGCTCCTATATTTATAGGGCCCTTGGGGTCATGTATTGATTATGCAAGAAGAAATATTAAGTTTCTTTTCTCATCCCAAGCTCTTCTCCTTCCTTCTCTCCCTTCTAGGGTTTCGGCCCACTCTCTCATCCCCTCCACCACTTCTAAGGGTTAACCCCCTTTGTATCCTTCACCCGCTGCCCCTCCGGCAACCACCGAAGCATCCTCCGTCGCATCCTAAAATGCATAACGTCATCATGCGTCGTGGATTTTCATTTATGCATTTATTTATCATGTATATTTCTTTCGTCGCACCCTACTTTGTTTGAAATTGTTCAGCTTATCGATTTGACCATCCGATGAGACTCTAAATAAAAAGTTTGGTAATTTTAGTCATAGGATGTAACTGGCAAACCTATAATTATTTTGGAAAACATAAATTTAATTGGAAAAATTTCAAATGCAATAATTATTAAGAGCTGTGTTGGAAAGGTATTATTTAAGTGGAAATTGGCTATTTGGAAAGATGACCAAAGAAAGATCTCAACGTATTGAGAATCATTTCTTGGAAAAGTTTATTTGGCAGCATGAAGTTAGGAAAGAAATCAAATGGCTACACAAAACATTTGCCTCTATAAAAGAAACCCTACCGTGAGGAGGAAGGCAGACCAGATAATAGAGAAATGACTCATTTATCGATTCTCTACCTTGCCGGTAACCTCCACCTGCCCCGTACTATCTTCTTCCTCTGTTACTGACTGAGCCTCCTCAGGCGACCACATAGTTGATATCGGCCGCAGCCCTAACAGCCTCGACCAAGATCCAGTGGTACTCTCCACCCCGGTTCCAGGTTCAGTCGCCATAGGCTCCGTTGAATCAACGAACCTGCCCCATACCAGACGAGCTTTCAACCTCCTTTAGTCAGCGCCAGTCAACACTGTATCTCCTCCCTCCGGCGGCCTCCCGAATCCTCATCACTGCCAATTGCTGTCAATTCCATCGACTGTTTCCAGCAACGGGCGACCGAATTTGCTCTGCCCTTGTAGTTGGGTTTGGGATCAACTGCCTTTTGTGGTAACTTTGTCCGTTATTGCTCCGTTTGTTAGTCATAAATTTATGCATCAACTTAAATAATTAAGAGCTTGCTTCGAACGTCCAATTACTTTCAGTATCGTATTTCATTAATTATTATTTGTGCTTTGCTTGCGGAAGATCGGGTTTTGCTACAGTTCAACTCATAAGACGATGAGTCACACTCAAATAAAAATTAACGATTTTAATGAAGTTTGTCACTCAAAAGTGATTTTGACGCGAAAATTCAATTTGATCGCTCGACCCAATTTCAAAAGTAAAATCGTGCGTGTAAAAAACATTGTATTTCAAAATCCAAATTTGAGTCTACATCAGCTAATGACTAAAATACATTAACGACTTCTAACGACACATAATATAGAGAATCATAATTAAAATACATAAAGAATCTCAATAAAACACTCTTAAAATACGACACGTAACATTCCACTCTTCTTTAATTCAAGCTTGTCCTCGAGGGCATTCAGAATGAGGTTATTTAGTTTCTTTATTTTTCGCAAAAACAACTACTTAGAGTGAGTTACCATGGCTGAACTGTTGTCAACAGGTAAACCGATGTTGTGCTCATTGATGTTGTGGATGGCGACTGTCGGCGGATCATTGCTTGCCCGAAGATGGCTTCTAAATAAAAAAATCAATGCTTTGTTCATATATAAAAATATATTTATTTATTTGTATCAAAGTTGCAGATGTCGGATGTCGGGGACACGTCGGTTTGAGTTTTCATGTCGTTTTTTATATTTCGGGAAATATATCAGGGATATTTCATATATTGAGTTTAATATTTAATTAATTATATATGTAATTAAATATTATTTTTTATACATGTCACAATACTAACTATTTTACAAGCTATTGAACTTCTAAATATTAAAAATTATATGTAACATACAATACTTTAATGATAGAAAATGTGTAAAACTAGTAATTGTAACTTTTTAAAACTTACAACTATATATTATTTCTATGAGATAAAATTTTTAAAAATTAAATTTCAAACATACCTCATTTTTCATCACTTATAGACTTATCTATAGTCGACAGAGTAGATATAATATAATCTTCATCAGATGAACCCTCTAGATCTGCCTCGTCCACCTCAGATATTTTTCTCTTTCCCCTTTTTAATAACTAATTATAACTTCTTTGCTTGTAGCTAGTCTTGGAGGCATCCTTTCATCATGATCAACGTCGACTATATTGCCAATTTGCGCTCATGTCAGCCCCTCTCCAAGAAAGACTTCATCATTGTCATTTTCATCCTCCTCAGGATCAACATTTATAATCCACTCTTGTACCTTTACAAAATCAACATTCTTAGCTACCAATGGATCTTGAGATGTCTCTGAATATTTCGACTTCAGCAAAGCATTCAACTTTATAAATACCAGATCGTTCAATCTTTTGCTGTCGAGTTTATTCCTCTTCTTAAAATGTATCTACAAAATTTTTAAAAATGTTAAATAATGCATACAATTATATAATAAGATATTTATGTTGAACTAATTAACAAAATTAATGCATACTATCTCTAAAGTGCTCCAGTTCTTCTCACAAATAGAGGATGAAGTAGTTAGACTTAAAATCTTCATAACCACAGTTTTAAGGTGTGGCGTATCAGCACTGTTAAGCCTCCACCAATGCACTGCGAAAATTAAAATGACAACATAATTTATATACACATAATACATCATTAAAAATTAAAATTAATTAAAAAAAAAATTAAAATGTACCTGAGTTTAACTTGAGATTTTGTAGCTGTCTCTTTGCCATGTTTTTACCAAATAACCCTTGTTGCCTTGTTGGTATTGTTAAACATCAAGCTCAACAGTGATGTGATCATATGTAGAAGGATCTTTCCTATATATCCTTGAGAGACACTAAACAAAAATACTCATAATCCGTCAGCCTCAATCTCCACTCGACGAGAATAATAAAAATAGGGGTTTAAGTATTGACCTGCAAGGTTCAAGAGGACTTTTCAATCTCCACTCGACCAAAATAATAAAAATATGAGTTTAAATAATAACCTGCAAGATGCAGAAGGCTTCACATCTTCTCCTCCCATATGCTATCAATCAACTTATATATAGGAAAATATTTGTTCTCTTGGTGATCGAGAACAACCTCTTCCCGAGCTATTTTTATATCCTTATATAGCCACCCCATGGAAGGTGTATTCCCGTCAACTCTTCTCAAAATTTTCGCAAATGGTGTGAATATACCAACAACCAGCTCGACATTCGCCCAAAATCTAGCGCTTATCACTATCATTGCAACCTATCATATATAAATTAAATTAGTAAAAAAATTCTATAAAGCTACAGTTGCAAACATATATTTTAAATGAAATGAATAAAAATGCAATAGTTTTACCTAAGGGTGCAACTCGGATCTGTTCGGTTCGGTTCCACTTAGAACCAAGAACCAACCCGTGTAGGTTCGGTTTCAATTTTTTGGAACCGGAACTGACCCACGGTTCTAAATTATAGAACCGGAACCGAACTTGAAATATCGGTTCGATTCCTGTTCGGTTCTCGGTTCTTTAAATTTAGGGTGTAAATATGTTGAACTAGAAAAAATAAATGCAAAATCAATGTTTATAAATCGAAGAAACTAGGAGACCTTAAGCTTGCATGACTCCAAAATCATCTAGGTTTCTTAAATTACTAAATACATTTAATAATCTCATCATACAAAATTTTATATTCAAAGATTATAACAATTAAGCAAAAGTTCAACATTGTCAAATCATAAGCAAATAATTCATAAAATTACACATGAAATACATTCATCAAGCTAATTATTCATCAATTTCTTTCAAGTTTCTTGCTCATCACAAATATATTTTTGATACCTAAATTCAATAACTCGTTTCTCGGGTCGGTTCTGGGTACCAGAGTGTAAGAACCGAGAACCGAACCAAGTGGTTGGTTCTGAAAATTTTAGATCTAGAACTGAATCGAGACATATAAGAACCGACCCGAACCGCTCGGTTCGGTTCCAGTCCGGTTCTCGGTTCTTCAGTTATTTTTGCACACGCCTAGTTTTACCTGCTTTCCTCCGATACTACTGACCAACTTTGTTACATCCCACTTTGCAGATGTGAATAGGCCCCTCAATTGATTTTTCTTCTCTAAGATATTCTCTAAAGATAAAAACACTGTAGTGAATCTAGTCACACCTGGTCGAATAAGCTCATGAGAATCCAAATCCTTCGTCGATTCTCTAAACATGTCGAGACAGATGGTGTGACCGTAAATGAAGATAGAGAGTTGGCGGCCCAAGGAGATAACACTCTTTTTTGGCTTCAATTTTCCCACATCTTGTAACAGTAGATTAATAGTATGAGCTGCACAACTAGTCCAAAAAGGCTTAGGCCTTTTCAAAGCCATAAGCTTTGTTGCAGTCATATTATTGGACGCGCTATCTGCCACAAGCTGCAAGATATTGTCCTCTCTTGGGCTCTCATGACTATCAATCGCCTTATCCAAGAAGTCAAAGATGAAATTTCCATCATGTGTGGATGATGAGACATTCTTCGAAAGCCAGAATGCCACTCCAAATCTACAATGTATCATGGTGTTCATCACACTTCTACCTTTCCAATCTGTCCACGCATAGGTCATGATAATGCATCCATTCAATTTGCAGGTTTGCGTGAATGCACCCAAAATCTCCTTCGTCCTACGTTCGTAAAATTGTCTCTCAACTCATAAAATATTGGGATATTCATCCCAGGTCCGCATAACCCAATGACATGAGCTATCTGCTGGAAGGAGGAATTACATATGACATTAAATGATCCCATTTTCATATGTTCATCTACCTATGTACATTACAACGTCATCTCTGGCTTTCTTTTTGTACCTACTCTTTATCGTGCTTTGTTGAGAATCTTTTCTCTTGCTAGACTCAGTACCTGAATGAACAAATTGGTTCCTACGTATGACCGTCTCCTCTAATTCATCATCATGGACTCCAACAACCATCTTATTTAAGGTTGTTTGGTACTTTGCACTCTTAACTCTATTACTCTCTAAGTTTGAGTTTAGGGCCAACTCTGCCTTTGCCTTAACGTCTGCGGGAACCTGAGGGCATGACTTAACATTACCCTTCCACCCAACAAAGTGATGCTTGAAACGTGTAATTCCACAATTCACTATTTGCTTGCAGTAGTTGTATTTGATTCAGTTGGTGTCATTTGCAACCAACTTCTCACCAAATGCCCAGAACAGATCTCTACTGGTTGGTACCAATAATACAGATACCTCACTTGATCCAGCAGAAGAAGTCATTTTATGGAATATGAAATGAAAGCAATATTAGTTAGATGAAATAAAATAACAAAACTACATAATGAGAGAAAATATTACAACAACAACACTCAAGCCTTTATCCCACTATAGTGGGGTCGGATATATGGATCCTTTATCGCCATTGTGCCCTATCTTTTGTCATAATCTCACTAATGCCTAAATACATCATGTCTTTCCTCATGAGAGAATATTAGTTGAAAAAAATCAACATCAGAAAAATCCCATAATTTCATTAGATCGTTAAATCTTTAGTCATCTTTCATATTATCCACGCAACATTTTATTTATCCAACAACGTTTTGCATCATCAGTTACACTAGTATACAAAGTTATAACTATCATTCAAAGTATCCAACAAAGGAACAAAACATTCAAATATCATTCAAACTTTCCAAGTATCCAACAAAATTTCCACGTTTTATTTATCAGAAGGCACAAAGCATCCCACATTTTATTTATCAAAAGGCACAAAACAACAAGGTAACTAAAAATAAAGTTGAATATACATGCATCATTGATTACAAAATGAAGTTGAAGAAATAACTAGTAATAGAGGTATTTCAAATCATTTGTTGACTAATAAACATGCCAAAAAAATAACAAACAGTAAGACCAGTAAGGCAACAACCAATAAGACAACAACCAATAAGGCAACAACCCACAAGGCAGCATACCAATAAGACAACAATTTGCAAGACAACCACCATTTTACACAACCAACAAGGTAGCCGACAAATATGGCAGTAGGGAGCAAGGTAGCAGGGCAGTTGACTAATAAGGCACCAAGGAGCAAGACAATAAGGTAGCATGATAACAGCCAACAGGGCAGTAGGGCAATAACAACTAGCACAACAGCTAGTACGACAACAACAACTAACACCAAAAAACTAAAAATGCAGAGCAAGAGAATGAGAGGGGGAAGTAGGGAGAAGAAAGCACCAGCCAAGAGAGTGCCGAGATCGAAAGCACCAGCAAAAGACGAGATCCCGCGAGATTGAGAGCACTAGAGAGAAGATAGAACAACCAGAGTGAGAGCACCGACGAGCAAGAGTGCCGAGAGCGCGAGAGAATAACCAGAGTGAGAGCATCAGTCATGTAGGGAGAAGAGAACCAAAGAGCTAGAGTGTCGAGAGAGTGAGAGAACAACCAGCGTGAGAGCACCAACGAGCAGGGAGAAAAAAGAACTAGAGAGCTAGAGTGCCGAGAGCGCGCGAGAGAGGGAGAGCACCAACAGAGAATGGAGTGCGCATGCGAGAACAACAGCGAAGAGCGCGAGGGAGAGCTAGGGCAGGAGCGGCGTAGTGAAATAAACCGCGCTTGGGGTCGGGGAGTTAAATTCAGCGGCCCAAGTATTATAAAAAAATAATAAAACAAAAACGGGCGATATGCCCTTTTTTGGGGCCGGTATACGGCCCGTTTTTTTGAAAACGCCATGAACAAAACTTAAAACTGTTTCGTGTCGTTTTAACTCCCAAACCTTCATGTCGTCGGACATGTCGGACGATATCCACAACACTATTATGTATGTTTATAAGCATAACTATATCTCTACTAATATACGAAAACTACTCTTTGGTGAAACATTGCCTGATGTCCCTATATTGCCCTTATAGTTGTATTCATAATTACACAATTATACCAAACTTTATATTAGTATATTATAAAGACAATATCCTTTTAGGTAATTACACAACTTTACAATATTAAAATACAAAAAATAAAAACACTAGATACCCTAAACCTATTGTCTTTAGCTAGGAATGACAAGAAAAAAATTAATGTTTTAATGTTAAAATATAATTTGTTTTACAAAATAAAAATTGTATTCTTGATTTATATTTTTTTACGGTCATTTTGAGTACTCATATGTATATGTTGCGGGTCGGGCGGAGCCCGCCGGGAGCGGGCGGTGCCCGCCGTCGTCGGTCGGGTACTGTCACGCGAGGTCATAGGGGCGGGTACTGTCCACGACAAATGTCGCCGCCCACGACAAATGTCGCCGCCCACGACAAATGTCATTCCCACGACAAATGTCGCACCACCGGCGAATGTCGCATCCCGGCGAATGTCGCACCCCGCCGAATGTCGCACCCCGCCGAATGTCGCACCCCGCCGATTGTCGCACCCCCGCCGAATGCCCCCAGGTCCGAAGGCCCGTGCCTGTCACGTGTATAACTATATGTATATATATATGTCTCTCTCTATATATATGCATTGATACTGTATTCAGCACTTTCTACAAGAAATCAAACCATGAGTTAAATAAAATATACAGAATACATTATAAATAAAAATACTTATATCTGTATTAGTTAAACATGCTATAGATACTTGTATCTAATTGCTTTAAGGGTAGCCAGCGCACAAAGCATCCCTGTGCATCGAGGGTCCGTGGAAGGGTCCCACCACAAGGGTGAAATGTAAGCAAACTTTACCCTGCATTTTTTTCATTATCTCCGGAATAATAGAAGTTCAACTAGAAATTGGATTATATAAAATCCTAATAGCTGTATCAGTTTATCATGCGATATGGACTTGTATCTAATTATTTCATCATATTTTTCATTATTCTAATGAAAAAGGCAGAAATGAAATTGACCTCCTAGACCTCACAGTGGGAACTATCCATTTTTTAAATTTGAGTGTCAACATTTAGAGTTCAATTCTGATGTGTTTCATTTGAATAAATGCTTGAACACACTTCCAGATATCTGACACTTGCAGCAAAACAAAATTCTCATAGGCCCCCCTCCGTTGTTCTGAATTGGATCCATGAATTATATTGATTCCAATTTTTGCAGGAACTGAAAATCCATTTATGTTATTTGGCTAGACAATATAAAAATATAATTGAGTACACAAAAATGAATTTGATCAAATTTATGGATTAGCTGTATGAGAGAATTCAGTCTCAAAATAATATTTTTGGTAAAATTAAAATACATTACATAGTGAAGAAATTTAGTACTCTCTTCATAAACTTTCTATAAATCTACTCGATTTCAGAGATTTTTATAACACAATATCAACTCTGGTTAATTAACTGAGGTGATGTATGATGTGTAGTAATAACTCTATAAAACAGCTAAATTTTTTCCAAATCACTTGACGAAACCCATATTTAAAAATGGCATTAGACTAAAAAAATGCCTGACACGGTCCCGCACGACACGGTCCCACACAAAAAAACCCGCTGAGATTAAGACAACCAACAATGATCGTATCACAACACATGTACCCAAGGTAGCATATGTTGGATGTCGGATTAATGTCAGTTTGCATTTGAAATGTCTGATGTTGAATATATACATATTTTTTGTAAATATGCATAATTATACATATAATGAATGCTTATAAATTACACAGTAAAAAAATATACACATAATGTATATTTATAAATTACACAAATGAGAGACGTCGATTACAATAAACAACAAAAAGAGTATCAAATGAGAGTGAGACGAGAAAGTTGCCGAAGCTAGCGCAGAGAGATGCTCAAAATAAAATATTACCGCTTAGTTGCTTAAAATAAATTATTTTTAATACTCTCACTGATATATCGGCCTCAAAATATCGGTTGGTATATTGGGTAAAATCGATATATCGGGCAATATTCTCAAAAATGTTATTTTTGCTTAAAATGTCAATGCTGCGGCGTTTTCACCCAAAAACCTTTATGTCGGCCGACATGTCGGACATGTCGGCCGACATCTACAACAACGCATGTACCACAACAACAACACTCAAGCCTTTATCCTACTATAGTGGGGTTGGCTATAAGGATCCTTTGTCGCCATTGTGCACTATCTTTAGTCATAATCTCACTAATGCCTAAGTACATCATGTATTTTCTTATAGTTTCATTTCAAGTCTTTATTGGTCTACCTCTCACTCGTTTAACATGCCTAGTGACTAGACTCTCACAACGCCTAACAGGTGCCTCTAATGGTCTCCTTTGTACATGTCTAAACCATCTTAGTCGAGCTTCCCGCATCTTCTTTGCAATTGGTGCTACTCTTGTCTTATCCTTGATATATTCATTCTTAATTTTATCCAGTCTCGCGTGTCCACACATCCACCTAAGCATTCTCATCTCCGCAACTCCCATTTTTTGCTCATGCACACAATTCACTGCCCAACACTCAGAACCATAGAGTATCGCTGGTCTAATTGCAGTGCGATAAAACTTTCCTTTATGTTTTAATGGTACTTTACGATTATATAAGATCCCTGACGTGCCTCTCCATTTTAACCAACCCGCTTGGATTCTATGCGTCACATCTTTATCAATACCTCCATTTTTTTGAACTATCGATCCAAGATATTTAAAACACTCACTACGTGAAGTATCTTGATCACCCAGCTTAATAACGAAGTCATCTGTTCTTCTTGCACTACTAAATTTAAGCTCCATATTCTCCGTCTTTTCCCTGCTCAACCTAAAACCCTTATTTTTTTAAGTGTCTCGCCAAGATTCAAGTTTTGTGTTTACACCTTCGCGCGTCTCATCGACCAAAACGATATCATATGTAAACAATAAACACCAAGGTATTGTTTGTTGGATATGTTTGATGAGTTCATCTAAGATGAGTAAAAAGATAAGGGCTTAAAGCTGAATTTTGATGTAAGCCAACAATGATATGGAATTCCTGTGTTAATCCTTCAGATGTCCTCACCCTTGTCCTCTAGATGTCCTCAAGAGATGTATAGCTTTCATGGTCTACCGTTTTGGAATGAATCAAAATTGATTCTCTGATATGTTAGTCTCCCGTCTTACTCTTCGTTCTATTACTCGTTCCCATAGTTTCATGGTATGACTCATTAATTTAATTACTCTATAATTAACGCAATTTTGTATATCTCATTTGTAACAACCGTAAATTTTACGCGAAATTTATTTTATTGTAGGGTCGAGTCGCGACGATTTTTGATCGAGGCAGCGCGTCGAATTTTGTTAGTGTGCAAGGGTTGTGTGAGGAGTGGGTTGCGTATAGCCAAAAATAATAGTTTTGGAGTGCGAATAGCAAGTCCCACCCCCCATGCCTTATGCGGTTATTATCAAACTCCATACCCGACGGTTTTTAAAACCCGCACATTTCCTTCTCACGGAAGAAAACTGCAAGCCCGACTATTTCCCCTCTCCCGTTTCCGCAGGCGACGGCGTCCGACGTCTCCTTTCCGCCAGGCCGACGACGCATCTGCCGCCCTAGCCGCCACCCGTTTCATCTCCAGAAGCTAATTCCGACAACTCCTCCCTCCTCTGAAGGCGCCAGCAAGCCTTCCTTTTCCTTCCTTGGCCTTGGAAGTGCCGGGTTTCAACCCTAGCCGGTGGTAGTGGAAACTTTTGGTTTTTGGTGAGTCTATTTGCCCCCTATCTCCATTCCTTTGTGGAAATCCTTCGATTTGGAGGCTAGGTTAAACTAATTTTCATTTCCTTTGCCCTAATTAGGTCTTGGGGTTCGAGTTTCACCGCGGAATTTGAGTAGGACGCTTTGAGAGCCTAAATCACTCCACGAAAAGGTAATATTTGGGTTTTAGCGCTTGTATTTTGTAACCCTTGTTGTTTGAAGATTTTTCCACCGGAAACCCTTAGGGGAAAATTATGAAATTAGGGCTGTCCTAAATTGCAGGACTTCGGTGGGGTCGGGGCAGCACTTTGAAGGTCCCCAGCAGTAGGATTACCTTCGAAATAGAAGATGTCGCCGCGTCGAGTCTACGAGCGCCGCACCACCACGGTAAGGAAACCTAACTTCTGCTATTTAGACATAATAAAAAGTATATATTTTGTATACACATGAGTAGATTTATTTCAAGCACCATGACCATGCATAGAAAGGTGTGGTGTTAGGAAAACGGTTACGAAAAACGTGTAGGGTGACACGATTTCCCTAAGACCCAAGTAGTCGGATCATGAACAGAAACGTAGAGTACGAAAGCGTTAACCGTGTTCGTAGGTTTGGAATATGTTCCGAACAAGGACGTGAATGTCCATTCTAGTAGACCACAAGAAAGTCAAGGGTCGCTTAGTAGTTCCCCAAAAAGATTTCCCATGCAGAGTAGCGTCAGACCAAAAAGGTCAGCCAGCACACAGAGTTCTTTCGTGCTAGGTAGAGGCGCACTACCTTTCTCATAAGACACATGGAACCTTATGAGTAGTACAGACTTGGGAATTGTCTTCCCTTGAGCCAGCTAGCAGATTCGAGACCATGTCCGCGTGATACTAGAACAATTGAGTTCGTAAGATGGTCTCGGGTCGTCAGTTTCAGTTGCGCGTTAGGAGCTACTCTGCCTAGAGCCTTCCTAGTAGATGAGCAGGTTAGAAGTCATATAGAACTTAAGTATAGACCTGACGTGAGACAATATGCTAGTTAGTGAACGCCAGGACTTAAGTTAGTGAACCAAAAGTCACGAGCTTAGTACGAGTAGATGTTTGACCAGGAAGTAGTGCGAAGGCATGCATAACATATAACATAAAATGTTTTCAGTGCACGAGACTGTTTTAAAGGCATGCATGCATACATATGTAAAACTGTTTTAGTGTCAGTAGGAGGAGTTATTTTTCCTTACTCTGACCCTTCGTGGGCACTGTTTTTCAGGTGACCCAGGTGGGAAGCTACGTCTAGGATGAGCATTATGGTGTCGTCAGTTTGTAGTATTTTTCTTATTCAGTTTACTCTTTTTCAACATGTACTTGTAGATGTGGACATTGTACCTGAATTTTATTTTATATAACTTGTATCAGACTATTATTGTTATTCAGATTTTCAGTTAATGCAATTCCAATCATGTTTAGTTGCTCTGTGAATCCGGATATCAGGTATGTGGTTACCCTTAGTTTACTTTTTAAACTTCCGCTGTAAGTCTTAAATTGCTTAGTGTAGACTTTTATTACCTGCTGCTACTAGTTTTAATACTGTTTCCTAATTTTCTTTATATCGCTGACCCGGCCGGACGACTGATTTCTGAAATACTAGGAAGGGATGTTACAAATTGGTATCAGAGGGAGGTTTAGGATCCCTGGACCCTAGAAAGAATTCACAGAGCCATAGAAGTGTATAAGAGTAAACTTTTGTTAGTAAAGTACTTTAAGTGCGATTAAGCCCTAGTGTTCGCTAGAGTACGAAATAAGTTGGTAAGTCAGATTTCTTAGATGCTTGATAAATAATCAGATTTCCTTTATATATTCAATCAGGCACCACGAGTTAGTGAACCAGGTGAATCTTCACGTCAGGACCCTATTCCTAATGCGACCACGGGAGACGCTGCCGTGCCACAGGTACCATCAGTTCCAGCAGCTCCAGAGGGCACTGACATAGCGTCTCAGATTGCCAAGACGGTTACTGTTGCCTTGATGGAGTTTCAGAGAGGACTGGCTGCAGGGTTTCCAGCTCCAGTACAAGTACCAGTCCCTGCGCCAGCTCCTGCAGCAGCACCTGTGGAGATGACCCCGGAGCGCTATTTGAGAAATTTTAGAGAACTTCAGCCTTCGAACTATAATGGGGATGAGACCCCGATGGATACAGATGATTGGATAGCTAACACCAGAGACCTGCTGAATGTTTTGGAGTGCCCGGAGAATAAGATAGTTCCTCTGGCAGTTTTCCTCCTCCAAGGAGAGGCAAAGATCTGGTGGGACAAGTACCGGGCAGATGATCCTGCAGGTAAAATGCTATGATCAATTCCTTTATTTTAGGAAGTAATGTGTTAATTTTAAAATAGTATGACCATACTTTTGGCCAGGTCGTACACCAGACATGTTTACTTGGGGCGAGTTCTCTAGAGCTCTTGCTAGTTGGTTCGTGCCTCCTTCCGCACGACGAGGTCTCCAGGAGAAGTATCTGAGGCTTTTCCAGGGGGACAGGACAGTTACTGAGTACGAGCGAAAGCTGACTCATCTGGCTCGATATGCGGGCGTGATGCAGGGAGATCAGACCGAGAGGTGCAGTCGCTTTGTGGATGACTTGCGTGACTCGTTGAGGCAGCCGCTGATGACTATGGTCAACGCTGATTACAGGAGCTTAGTGGATACAGCTCGCAGACTGGAGGCTGACCAGCAGAAGGTTCAGAAGCGAAGTAGTTTCCGTGCGAAGCGATCTCAGGAATCGCACCCGCCGCAGCAGAGCAGGATTGATCAAGGAAAGAACTGGAACAAGAAGCCAAAGCCTGAGGCTAAGAAGAATGGTCAATCTGGAGATAGGAGCAAGGACTACCCCACTTGTCCCAAGTGTCAGCGTCGCCATTCAGGAGAGTGTTTGGCCAGTGCAGGCGTATGCTACAAGTGCCGACAACCTGGACATATAACTCGTTTTTGTCAGGAAGTTGGTGTAAATCAGGTAATCAAGGCCCTTTTGTATTAATTACATTTATGTAATTTCAGTTGATGTTAATTATAATTTGTTCCTGCAGTCGAAGTACGAGGTTGGTGGTTCTAGCAGGGCAGATAAGGGCAAAGCGTTGATGATTACTGATGGGAGACCACAACAGGGTCGAGATTTAGTGCAGCCCAGAGCTTACGGGTTGGGTCAGCAGGAGGCGAAGGATCAGGAGGATGTTGTGACTGGTAAGTGTTGTTTTGCTTAACATGTTGGTTTTTAAAATCCTCCGTAGTGACACATTTATATTAATCCTTCATAATTCATCCATGTAGGCATTCTTATGATTCGTAATTTACCCTCTAAGATTCTGTTTGATACGGGTGCCTCACACTCGTTTATCGCGGAATCTCTAGTGCGTAAGTTGGATTTAGAAGTCTTCCCAGAGTCAGTACCGCTGGAAGTCATGATGTCAAATGGATCCCTTCTGCAGACCAGAGATAAGTGCAGGGTACCGGTACAGTTTGGTGATACCGAGATTATCGTGGAAGCTTTGCAGCAACCTATAGCAGGATTCGACCTAATTTTTGGTATGGATTGGCTTTCTGCAGTCAACGCCAGTATTGACTGTAGGGCGAAGCAGATACAGTTTGATGGCCCCAACCAGACATCTTTTTCTTTTCAGGGCTTGAAGGGAGTAGTGAAGATGATCATATCTGCAGTCCAAGCGAGAAGGTGCATTAGTAAGGGTTGTGAAACTTTCGTAGTACTGATGAGCGCGGAGCCTAAGGCTGACTTGTCAGAGGTACCAGTGGTGCAGGAGTTTCCAGATGTTTTCCCGGAAGAGCTCCCTGGTGCCCCTCCAGATAGAGAAGTTGAGTTCCCGATAGATTTGCATCCTGGGGCTACACCGGTAGCCAAATCTCCCTATCGGATGGCTCCAAGGGAACTAGCAGAGTTGAAGAGTCAGTTGCAGGAGCTGCTTGATTTGGGTTTTATACGCCATAGTACTTCGCCTTGGAGTGCTCCAGTGCTTTTTGTGAAGAAGGACGGTAGTCTGAGATTGTGCATAGACTACCGCGAATTGAATAAGCTGATCGTTAAGAACAAGTACCCGATTCCCAGGATTGATGATTTGTTCGACCAGTTGGTGGGAGCGAGCACTTTTTCCAAGTTAGATCTGAGGTCGGGCTATCATCAGTTAAAGATTCGTGACGCGGATATACAGAAGACTGCTTTCAGTACCAGATATGGACACTTCGAGTTCGTGGTCATGCCGTTCGGGCTGACCAATGCCCCTTTAGTATTTATGGACTTGATGAACAAGGTTTTTCGGGAGTACTTGGATCGTTTTGTCATCGTCTTCATAGATGATATCTTGGTGTTCTCTAAGAGTGCAGAAGATCATGCAGCACACCTCAGAGTTGTTTTGAGCACACTCAAAAAGAACCAGTTGTTTGCAAAGTTTTCTAAGTGTGAATTTTGGCTTTCAGAGATTGCATTCTTAGGCCACATCATCAGTCAAACAGGAGTTAGCGTTGATTCGAAAAAGATAGAGGCTATTAAGAATTGGCCAAGGCCGACGACAGTTTCAGAGGTTCGCAGTTTTTTGGGTCTTGCTGGGTACTACAGGAGGTTCATTAGAGATTTCTCGAAGATAGCTTTACCACTGACTTCTCTCACTAGGAAGGGAAAGGGGTTGGATTGGACAGTTGAGTGTGAGTTGGCTTTTGAGGACTTGAAGGATAGGTTGATGACCGCACCGATTTTGAGTTTGCCTTCAGGGCCACACGGATTTCAGATTTATAGTGATGCTTCAGGTCAGGGTTTGGGTTGTGTCCTCATGCAGCATGGAAAGGTCGTAGCCTATGCCTCGAGACAGTTAAAGGTTCATGAGAGGAACTATCCCGTGCATGATTTAGAGCTTGCAGCAGTTATTCATGCCCTGAAGATTTTGAGGCACTACCTCTATGGAGTGCGTTGCGAGATCTTTACTGATCATAAGAGCCTCAAGTATATCTTTGATCAGCGAGAGCTCAATTTGAGGCAGCGTAGATGGTTAGAGTTTCTTTCAGACTGCGATGTAGACATTCAGTACCATCCAGGAAAGGCGAACGTTGTAGCTGATGCTCTTAGCCGTAGAGGCTCGTGTTTTTGTCTTCTCACTCAGCAGGAGGAGTTAGTACGAGAGCTGGAGAGACTGGACATTGTCGTTGTGCCCCGTTGCAGGTTTGGTTTAGCTTGGTTGAGTTGGATGGAGATTACTTGCGACATTAAGGATAGAATCAGGACAGCTCTACCTTTGGATCCAAAGATGGCAGAGATTTGAATCTCAGTACAGTCAGGTCAGAAAGAGAGGTTCTCTATTCAGGATGAGTTATTATTGCATGATGGCAGAGTGTGCATCCCAGATGTTAGTCACCTTCGCGAGGACATTCTTTTCGAGGCACACAATTCCAGGTATTCTATACATCCCGGTAGCACGAAGATGTATGCAGATCTTAAGAAGACAGTCTGGTGGCCAGGTTTGAAGAGTGATATTACAGATTATGTAGGGAAGTACGAGACATGCAAGTTGGTTAAGGCCGAGTGCCAAAGGCCTGGAGGCAAATTGCAGCCACTTCCCATTCCCGAGTGGACTTTTGAGGATATATCCATGGACTTCATTCATGGTCTGCCGAGATCGCAGAGTGGGAATGATTCGGTGTGGGTTATAGTTGACCGACTTTCTAAGGTCGCCCATTTCATTCCTCTTAGGAAGACGGATCAAGGTCCGAAGCTGGCCCAGTTATATTTAGACGAGATAGTTCGACTTCACGGTGTACCCAAGACTATAGTTTCAGACCGAGATGGCAGATTTACCTCCAGGGAGTGGCGTTACGTACAGGAGAGGTTAGGTACCAGGTTACATTTCAGCACCGCATTCTATCCCCAGACAGATGGACAGACCGAACGCACAAATAGGACTTTGGAGGATCTGCTTCGGATGTGCATTCTGGATTTTGGAGGAAAGTGGGAGAAGTATGTTACTCTTGTGGAGTTCTCCTACAACAACAGTTTTCAGGCGAGTATTGGGATGACACCGTTCGAGGCCCTCTATGGTAGACGTTGTCAGACACCGTTATGTTTGGCTGAGAGTGAGGAAAGATCTTCTATCAGAGAGTCATGGATTGATAAGACTACTGACAGGATTAAGCTCATTCAGGAGCGTATGAGGACAGCTCAGCATCGCCAGACCAAGTATCATGATCAGAAGCACAGGTCAGTAGAGTTCAGTGTTGGAGACTACGTTTATCTGAAGGTCAGACCAGTCAGAGGAGTCTCTAGAATAAAGCGGATGAAGAAACTGAGCCCCAGATTCGTTGGTCCTTTTGAGGTGCTGGAAAGAGTTGGTGAGGTTGCATATATGTTGGCCTTACCTGAGGAAATGAGTGGTGTACATGATGTATTCCACGTCTCCTATCTGAGGAGAGCAGTCAGAGATTCCAGTCAGATCATCAATACCGAGGAAGCACCAATTGAGACAGATCTTAGTATTGGAGTTAGACCAGTCAAGATAGTGGACTCGAGGATTCAGAAGCTCAGAAATAGAGAGATTCGCATGGTCAAAGTCCTTTGGATGAACTGTGGCCGTCCAGAGTATACTTGGGAACGAGAGGATGAGCTTAAGAACAATGCAGACTATTCTTTTCTCTTCGATTCAGGTATGGTTACAATTTTCGAGGACGAAAATTTTTATTAGGAGGGGAGATTTGTAACAACCGTAAATTTTACGCGAAATTTATTATATTGTAGGGTCGAGTCGCGACGATTTTTGATCGAGGCAGCGCGCCAAATTTTGTTAGTGTGCAAGGGTTGTGTGAGGAGTGGGTTGCATATAGCCAAAAATAATAGTTTTGGAGTGCGAATAACAAGTCCCACCCCCTATGCCTTATGCGGTTATTGTCAAACTCCATACCCGACGGTTTTTAAAACCCGCACATTTCCTTCTCACGGAAGAAAACCGCAAGCCTGACTATTTCCCCTCTCCCGTTTCTGCAGGCGACGACGTCCGACGTCTCCTTTCCGCCAGGCCGACGACGTATCTGCCGCCCTAGCCGCCGCCCGTTTCATCTCCAGAAGCTCATTCCGGCAACTCCTCCCTCCTCTGAAGGCGCCAGCAAGCCTTCCTTTTCCTTCCTTGGCCTTGGAAGTGCCGGGTTTCAACCCTAGCCGGTGGTAGTGGAAACTTTTGGTTTTTGGTGAGTCTATTTGCCCCCTATCTCCATTCCTTTGTGGAAATCCTTCGATTTGGTGGCTAGGTTAAACTAATTTTCATTTCCTTTGCCCTAATTAGGTCTTGGGGTTCGAGTTTCACCGCGGAATTTGAGTAGGACGCTTTGAGAGCCTAAATCACTCCACGAAAAGGTAATATTTTGGTTTTAGCGCTTGTATTTTGTAACCCTTGTTGTTTGAAGATTTTTCCACCGGAAACCCTTAGGGGAAAATTATGAAATTAGGGCTGTCCTAAATTGCAGGACTTCGGTGGGGTCGGGGCAGCACTTTGAAGGTCCCCAGCAGTAGGATTACCTTCGAAATAGAAGATGTCGCCGCGCCGAGTCTACGAGCGCCGCACCACCACGGTAAGGAAACCTAACTTCTGCTATTTAGACATAATAAAAAGTATATATTTTGTATACACATGAGTAGATTTATTTCAAGCACCATGACCATGCATAGAAAGGTGTGGTGATAGGAAAACGGTTACGAAAAACGTGTAGGGTGACACGATTTCCCTAAGATCCAAGTAGTCGGATCATGAACAGAAACGTAGAGTACGAAAGCGTTAACCGTGTTCGTAGGTTTGGAATATGTTCCGAACAAGGGCGTGAATGTCCATTCTAGTAGACCACAAGAAAGTCAAGGGTCGCTTAGTAGTTCCCCAAAAAGATTTCCCATGCAGAGTAGTGTCAGACCAAAAAGGTCAGCCAGCACACAGAGTTCTTTCGTGCTAGGTAGAGGCGCACTACCTTTCTCATAAGGCACATGGAACCTTATGAGTAGTACAGACTTGGGAATTGTCTTCCCTTGAGCCAGCTAGCAGATTCGAGACCGTGTCCGCGTGACACTAGAACAATTGAGTTCGTAAGATGGTCTCGGGTCGTCAGTTTAAGTTGCGCGTTAGGAGCTACTCTGCCTAGAGCCTTCCTAGTAGATGAGCAGGTTAGAAGTCATATAGAACTTAAGTATAGACCTGACATGAGACAATATGCTAGTTAGTGAACGCCAGGACTTAAGTTAGTGAACCAAAAGTCACGAGCTTAGTACGAGTAGATGTTTGACCAGGAAGTAGTGCGAAGACATGCATAACATATAACATAAAATGTTTTCAGTGCACGAGACTGTTTTAAAGGCATGCATGCATACATATGTAAAACCTTTTTAGTGTCACTAGGAGGAGTTATTTTTCCTTACTCTGACCCTTCGTGGGCACTGTTTTTCAGGTGACCCAGGTGGGAAACTACGTCTAGGATGAGCATTATGGTGGCGTCAGTTTGTAGTATTTTTCTTATTCATTTTATTCTTTTTCAGCATGTACTTGTAGATGTGGACATTGTACCTGAGTTTTATTTTATATAACTTGTATCAGACTATTATTGTTATTCAGATTTTCAGTTAATGCAATTCAAATCATGTTTAGTGGCTCTGTGAATCCGGATATCAAGTATGTGGTTACCCTTAGTTTACTTTTTAAACTTCCGCTGTAAGTCTTAAATTGCTTAGTGTAGACTTTTATTACCTGCTGCTACTAGTTTTAATACTGTTTCCTAGTTTTCTTTATATCGCTGATCCGGCCGGACGACTGATTTCTGAAATACTGGGAAGGGGTGTTACATCATTTGTTCTTATACAAATGTATCAAAATACTTTCTCTTCATTGGTCTGACATTTTCTTTGACTTCAGTATCTTATTGAAAAAATATGTAAGACACACAATTTCTTCATTCCCTAGACATTTCAATACGTTGATGGGTATATCGTCTGACCTAACCGCCTTTCCATTTTTCATTTTTCAGAGCATCATTTATCTCCAAAACTTGAATTTTATGATATAACGTTATGTTCTTCTACTCTGATTTACTTAACTTTTTCAAGTTTAATTCATTATCTTTTGTTTCATTATAGAGTTGATAAAAATATTTTTTTCCATCGCTTTTTAATATCCACATGATCCATCAAAACAATATCTGATTCATTATTTATACATTTTACTCAACTTAAATCTCTTGACTTTCTTTCTCTAGCTCGTGCTATTTTATATATGTCACATTCTCGATCTTTGGTATCTAGTCGCTTATAAAATTCTTCATAAGCTTGACTTCTTGCTTTACTTACTGTATATTTAACTTCTTTTTTGACGACTTTATACCTAACAAAGTTTCATCATTCCTACAAGTGTAGAGTGATTTATAGCTGACCCTCTTTGCCCTCACTTTGTCTTGCACTTCCTCTTTCCACCATCAAGATTTTTTATTTAGGACGCACGACCTTTTGATATTCCTAATACGTTCTTTTCACTTATTCTTAAATGTGAATACATAACTTCTCTTGAGCACTAAGATTAATATAAGGGTCATCAACTAGTTGTTCTATAACTGCTGTCTTGAAAAAAATCTGTTTTTCCATCTTCAGGTTCCACCACTGAATTTTTAGCAACATTTTTGACCTTGTCTTAAATTTATTATATTTAATTTGTATGTCCAAAACCACTAACCTGTATTTTTTTGTCAAACATTCTATTGGTATGACTTTGCAATCCTTACAAATTATTTTATCCATTTGCGAGTCATAAAATAATCAATTTGTGACTTATTTAGTGCGCTTTTAAACATAATTAAATGTTTTTCCCTTTTTATGAAAAACGTATTTGTCACAATTCGATTACGTGCTATGATAAAATCTAAAATGGTTTGTCCTTTATTTCCTTCTCTATATTCAAATCCTCTATTACCGGGTTTATAATCTACATTTTTCTTCCCTATAAAATCTTCTCTCTTTGTGGGATTTCCCTTACTAAATCATCTAAATTTTCCCAAAATTGTACTTTAATAGCTTCACTTAATCCTACTTCTGGCGCGTAAGCACTAATCACATTAATAGTTTCCATTCCTATGAATAATTTAAGTACTAAGATTCTATCACCTTTTCTACTTACCCCAACAACTTCATCCCTCCAAGTGGTATTCACAATAATACCTACTCTCTTGCTTGATTTTTTTTTACTGTATACCATAATTTAAAACCTGAATTGTATAAAAATTTAGCTTTCTCACCCACTCATCTAGTCTCTTGCAAACATACAATATTTATTCTTCTCCTAATCGTCGTATCTACTATTTCCATCACTTTTTCTATTAGCATGCCTATATTACAACTTCCAAATCTAAGTCGGTCACAATTTCTACAACATACTTTCCTGTGACGTCTAATATGTGAGGACTTTTGCCTATTTAACACTACACCCAAGTCCTCTTGGAGGTGCAGCGGTCCTTGCCAAGACGCCGCATTCGGACCATACGACGAGTACTCTTGAATATTTAATACTACACCCAAGTCCTGAAGATGCACCAGTCCTTGCTAAGACGCCGCATTCGGACCATGCGACACGTTCCTTAGGGGAACAACTTAGTTTTTGAACAATTTGTCAAATGCCCCATATTCATAAGGGTGACTAAATTTTACGCTGACCATCTACCTAACACAACCTTCACCATTTTTCGTTCAGGCTTGTGACCGGCATAGGTTGGTTTTACAACACTGCATGCACCAGTGAAAAAAAATTGTGGTGAAGGAAGCAACAAACAATAAATCAAAAACTTACACTTAAAAACACATAAAGAACGACCAGACCATCACAAAGCTTCTTTATCGGCTAGAGGAAAACATCCGAGAAGGGGTAGCAACGCCTGGTAGCGCGAAAAAACGAGGGACAGCGACCGGAAGACGGCTGAAATCGTTCGAGACAAGAATGACAACAAAGAGGTGAGCTGAAGAACGATGGCTGACGAAAGAACCACGCTATCAAGGTGCGCCAGAGGCACCGGGAGCACTCCGTGGTTCCTCAGGAAGGCTGAGGCGGACGAGGTACCTGAGGCGCGCCTAGGCGCACCTAAGGCGCACCTGGGCACTCCTAGGTGGCGCAATTCCCTGAAATTCTGTGAATTGGGCTCCTGAATTTCAGTGAATTGGGCGTCTGAATATCAGTGAATTGGGTGTGCCTGAATTTCAGTGAATTGTACTGGGCGCCCAATGCACTGAATTTCAGTGAATTGGGCGCCCAATTCACTGATTTTAAGTTTTTTTTTGTGCCGCATGTGCCTCGAGCGCGTGCCTGCGCTTAGGCTCCTGGACCCCTTTGCGCCTCGGTGCGCTTCGCGCCTTTAATAACATGGCAAAAGAAGAAGTGGGACGCCGAGATTGAAGGACAAGAGTAGCAGTGGGATCCCCATCACTGGCTGGATCAATAAGGACCAGAGGAAGCCGTCAACAGAATCAATAGATACGGCTGAGCAGGATCAACAGAGACAGGCTCGCTGATAAGGAGACATCAACGGGATCGTCGATTAGGAACAACAGATGCAGAACGAAAGCTTGGAGGTAGGATCGACGGGAGAAGGAGACTTGTTGTCGATGAAAGCAGCAGTTGACCGACTAGATCGAAAAAACCAGAGATGGCGAGCTTGATGTGATCGAGAGATGGACGCATAGACGGAATAGAGCGGCCTCACTGGGAAACTTGGGCGCACAGGACTAGATCATACTCCGTCGACAGGAATGACATTGTCGAGCAGCATACAGGAGCATTGGAGATCCCCAGAAGCCCTAGGCCTCACGAAAGCGGAAGCGGGCATAGCGGATCACATTTGCTCTGATACCATGTTGAATAATAAAAGAAGGAAATACTTGATATCTTTATTCGTCCCTTAAAGAGGCATTATATAGGACCTTTATGGACTCTTAAAGGTAAAACTGCAATGTGGGACTAAACCCAAATACACCTAATGTCTATAATAGACTGACATGGACTCGATATTTTCAACAAAAACATTCCATAAAGTTATAGTAGAGCATCTAGTTCTCCAAATTATTTTCTGACAATAATTGCCTAAGATTTGGTAATCAATTTGACAATATGTCACCACGAGTGCTCTCGTAACAGTGAGAATAAATCTTCTTGAAATTGGGGATGATCCAACAAATTCCATTTTTTGGCTATGATGGGCCGTTTTTGATGCAGGAGATTTGGAAATTCGATCAATGGACAAGCACCATTAGCAGTCTCCCAACGACAAGAAGAAGCTTCCCAAATATTTAATGATGATCCGACGACTTGTATTTTTTTGTCAACTTCGTCCAACAAAGGTTTCCAGACATCCGTCAATCACATTCACGAACTATTACCACTAGCAAACTTGGAATGGCAAGAAGAATCTTCCTAGATTAGGATGATCTGACAATTTTTTTTCTGATGACGACGATTCAACGCTGATTTTCAGATATTTGGAGATCGGATCAACGAATCGTCACCACCTATGTTGCACCGACACCGACATGGGACACGCGATACGACACGACACGACACGCGACTCGTCAATTCTCAAAAAATATCATATTCCGACACGCCGGGACACGTATATTAAATATTCATTTTTTTATAATTATGAAAATCCTGAAACATTTAACAAAAATAAAAAATTAACAATTAACAAATATTTAAATAAGTTAAGTCATGTTTAAATATTACTCATAAAATATTCAAATGCAAAACTTAACAAATGATCAAAAAAAGATAGAACATTAACACATTACCATTATATATCATTAGTAAAAATAATGGATTCACATGCAAACTTTTTTCCCCACTTTCAATCTTCCTTTTTCTAGAGAAAATATATACGTCACTAGTAGATCCACTTCCACTACTTGAAATGCTAGAAAGGGGTAAAGACACTTTCACGATAAATTACCACCAGCCTCATCATGAGTAACTAACTTAGGGACACGTGTCCGATTGAGCGGGACACATGAGTCCCGCGTGAGCCAGCGTGTCGGATTTCCGACTCGAGTGTCGGATTTCCGACTCGAGTGTCGGAGAGTGTCGAGGAGTCGGAGGAGTGTCGGACTCTCCGACACCGACACGCAGGGCATTTTGAAGTGTCAGTGCTTCATAGGTCACCACCATGATGAGAAGAAGCTCTCTCAATTTCAATGATGATCCAACAACTTTCATTTATTTCTGGTAGGCGGCTATCGCTTCCGATTGCCTCAATTCAACTTTTTTGGCTATTGACGCGAACATAACATACACTATGTTGAGCGACCCACAAAAACATATATAATATTTATAACGAGAAAGCATCACACTTACCAATGTGAAAAGTACCTTACATATATTTGTAAATGCGGATTGCAGACAATATTTTCTAATTCCTATGTATGTAGGAGTTGAGTTTAGTTTAAAATGAATTTCATGGAATTTATTTTGATTTTTGGTTCCTACTTGGAGTTGATTTCAGTTCAAAATTAAATTCATGGAATTAATTTTGATTCCTAATTCCTAGTTTTAAATGCGCATGAAATTAGACCTCCAATTTCAGAGTCACAGTTTTTTTCAAACAAACGGACACTTAAAGTTTGATATCTTTGAGAGCCAGGTGTCATAGTTTAACATCCTTCCACTTTCTTCATTTTTGTGTTGTCATTCTGTAGTCTTATTGTACCAAAGTATCAAATTTCTGGTGTAGCACACATCAGCTACAGTCAAATTATCCTTTCCCACCGCCTGTTTTTGCAGTCTTGCATTTGGAAGTTCAGTAGCACCCTAGTTTGTATGATCTTCTTTCTTATGATTAATTTATTGGCTAGGTTAAATCAAAATACTGCATATGCTTTGTTTTTCTAAAATATCTTGAGTTTTTAAATACTCACATGATTTTCTGGTGTGTTCTTCCTTAAGATCTACCATATCAATGTCATTTCTCTCCTCTCCTCTTATGCAGGAGTTGGCTACTTGTTCTAATACTCCAACAAATACAGCCAATTTAGGCGATTATATGTCCTATACTTTGAGGAATAATTCTATAAATGAAGGTAAAATTATCAATCAGATTTTTCATGGAAGCTTTCTTAACTAGACAAACAATTTGCCTCATTTTTCAAGTAGTATTGCTGAGGGCCAATGTATAATTAAAACATTATCAACATAATTATTTTTTAATATTCTTGACATACCAAGTTAGTATATCACATATTTATGTCTTGTTTCAGAATTATTGCAACATGCTAGACTCAAATACAAAATTTGGTTTCAAATTTAGCTTTTTGAGTATATGAATTTACTGATATATTCTTATAATCTTCTAGGTTATTGTAGAAAATTAATAGATTCTTTAAAATATCAAGAGGAATAATTAATCAAGAGAGAGGCTCCCGACATGCTCAAGTTGCCTGCACTGTATCCTGGAAGTTCCAAGTTGGAGTCAAAAAGTCTCTATGAATATAGGTTTAAGATTGCTTATGATAAAAAACCTTTATCTGAACGCAGCATTAGTGGAGCTTCATGCATTGTGTACACCATCGTAAATCATTTAACTCTAGCTGAATTCTGTTTAAGTGTGTGTGTATATTTTTATTATGTTATACTATTTAAAGCATTTGATTCATGTTACAACTTGGCATACAAATTATTGTTTTCCCTTCCCATTTTGAGTATTTACCCTTGCACTGAATTTTAGAAAAACTGAATGCGAGATAGCGAGAGGGGTCGGTCGGCTTGAAGGAGGCAGGATGAGTTGTGTTACTGGTGGAGGACTCAGATGTAGTGCTGGAGGTGGGCTTGGAGAAGGCGGTGGTGACGAGTTGGCTTGAATAGTTGATGAAGAAGATAGTGGAGGATTTATAGGTGTTGTGAGAGCCGATGATCGAGTTGAAGGTGGCGGTGAAAACTTGGAGGTGGTGGCAGTGAGTTTGTACCTGAAGCAAGCCAAAAGAATTGTCTTAAAGAAATTGTGGAAGAGAAGCAACTGAGAGGAGGGGAGAGTCTTCTCGATACAAATTTGGTCTTCCCCTGAGCCTGGGAGCCAATGGGCTTTCCTCACTTTCGCTTTCTTTCACCGTCTCTATTTGATATTTTGGACCACTCCACATCTCTTCTTCTTTGCGATTTCTTTTCCGTCCTTGCATTATATTTGATATAGGTTGATTGACATCACTTCACTGTTCTCATTCCTAGCGCTCGTATGAGTGTTGGCATTGGAATGTCTAATGAAGTTAAAAAAATCACAACTCCTATCACTTCTAAGATTTATTCTCATGGAATTCAATCATCATGTTTTCATGGAGTAATGCAAATTGAACTTAATGGATGGAACTACCTTCAGTGAGTGCGACCATTTCCCATTTTTATTGGAAGCCGCATGAGGCATGGATCCATCATTGGAACACGACCTTCTCTTCCTTATATGATGCCTCTTATTAGGAATGGGAAGGAGAAAATCTAATTGTTATGGTTTGGTTGCTTAATTCCATGGAACCAAATGTTTCTAACCTTTTAATATTTGGACTGTCAAGGGAATGCCGGTTCTTATTGGGAAGAATTTCTCCAAGAAACAAGGATCTTGCTAGAGCGTATCAATTGCATGGTGAACGGATTTAAATGGAACATATGCAAGACTTTGAAGGTTAAGATTACTAGCTAACTCAGGGAAGGACATAAACAGATCAATATTAGAACTTCGAATATGTGGATTATAGAAATGTTTTTATACAAATATGTCTTGGAAATGCTTTTATATTTCCCTTTAAACTTGAATCTCAAAGATTTATGTATTACAAAGATATGCTGTTCCCTATGTGGGCTCTGGAGCTTATTATGTTAGAGGTAAGAACAGTCAGATCAACTTTTTTTGCCTCAATGGATGTAGGAAATGATATATATTCCTTAGTTATGGATCACGAGATATGTGGTAAAAAGGTTCTAATAATTTCTTCGAATCTAAAAATCAGGATGATAAGAGTAAAATGATCCCCCCATTATGAAAAAGGGTCTTGTCAAAGGTAACGGTTGGGAACTTCATCCTACGTGTGACACAAGACAAATCTATAGGCGGCAAACAAGCGATGCCCTAACCCTACATGTAATGCGATTATTCATGAAACAAATGCAATGATCCTAAACACAGTGTAATGAAAGGGTGAGACATGTGGATGTGCGACCAACATGCAATCCTAATGTGACTTGCGGGAAGATAACTCTATTCACTTTAACTACTATATTTAAAATGCGGTCCGATGGCGAATTCAACACTTAATAATAAATAGTTAAATTGCACACATTATTTTTAACAAAACAAATTAATTTCTTTAAGCAAATCAAGGTTTGGATTTCCTCCACGTGGAGGGCCAAAACATGAGCGCGCAACAAATGAATCTTTCCTGCAATCATAAGTGAATCCAGAACAAAACACTACAAGGCTATAGATCCAATTAAGCATAAGTCAATACCATATAATAATACTGAAAATGAATATACATACAACAAATAACAACTCACAAAGCATGGAGGCTGCCATAGGAGGGTAGATTCGACAAGGTTCGACGATGCGACGACCCAAATATGAATATGTGTCTGTATCTGGAAGTAGGGGCACTGGATTTGAGTGGAGGTGGCTGGAATCTGTAGAAATAGTGTTGGATCTGGATGGAGGGGTCTGAGTGAAGAGAAGTTGGAGAGGGGGTAGGCGGCTGTAGATGTGAATCTGGGCGACTGAACGATTGGGAACTTCATCCTACATGTGACAAATGACGAATCTATAGGCGACGAACAAGCGATGCCCTAACCCTACATGTAATACAATTATTCATGCAACAAATGCAATGATCCTAAACACAGTTTAATTTGTTTGGCGGGGGGTTTTTTGAGCAGCATGTCACTGTTTTTATAAATGCCCCGCCAAACAAAATAAAGAAACCCACAGTGGAAAAAGTTGCCGCCATCAAATCGCTCTTTTTTAGCAATTTGGAGTCGTGTTTTTTTTCACGACTCCTGAATCGCGCGATTCGCGATTCACGATACTCGCCCGCCCTCGCGCAGATGTCGCCCAGTTCCGCCAGTCCCTCCAGTCCTCCTGGAGCTGTCTCCGCTAGTCCCGCCTGGAGCTATCTCCACTCTCCGCTAGTCCCACCTGGATCATTCCAAATCTTTCTGGCGTTTCAAATTCGCCCTCATCCTTAAAGCTTTCTAAGGTTTCAAATTCGCCCTGACATTTATTTCTAGGGTCCTTCCTTCTTAGAGCACTTCCTCCCATACTTTCCTCCTCATCTATGTAATTTTTGGAGAAATTGGGGGAGTGTTCTAATGGTTGATTTTTTTTTCCCGAAAAACTGCCGCTTGAAGGCCACAGAAGCTGGGGGAGCAAACCTTTGTTGATCATGCTAGTTGATTGTTGATTCTTCAAAATAGAAGCTGGGGTATCAGCAAAACTCTGTAGTTGATTGTTGATTCTGCAAAACAGAAGCTGGAGCAAAACTCTGCTAGCTTGATAGATCTGTTGATCCTAATTTTTTTTTGTGCTTCATTACAATCTTTGCAGTTGTATTTTTTCTATGTTTTTATAATATAAAATTATCTTAGAAATTTTTGTTTTATAATAGGAGATTAGAGTTTTAATTTATTGAAGAAATTTCATTTACACCGCACAGCTGTTTTGCCAAACAATTTCACAGGTTCTGCGTTTGAAACAACACCGCAAATACTGTTCTTCCAAACAGCTTCACAGATTCTGCCATCACTCTGCAAAACAATTTATTATTCCACCACTGCTTCTCCAGTCGCTACAGCCGCACCAAACAAAGCCTAACATGCGATCCTAATGTGACATGCAGGAAGATAACTCTACTCACTTTAACTATTCTATGTAAACTGCGGTCCGACAACGAATTCAAGACATAATAATAAATAATTAAATTGCACACATATAATTTTAGCAAAACAAAATAATTTATTTAAGCAAAGCAAAGTTTGGCTTTCCTCCACGTGGAGGGCCAAAACAAGAGCGCACGGCGAATGAATTGTTTCTGCAATCACAAGTGAATCTAGAACAAAACATTACAAGGCTATTGATCTAATTAAACATAAGTCAATACCATATAATAATACTTAAAATAAGCCTCCATACAACAAATAACAACTCACAAAGCTGTTACGTGCCCTAGATCGAGAGCGCGTGCACGAGGGAAGTCCTCGAGGGAGGCGGAGGAGGAGCTCCGGTGAGCTATGGCGGCAACGATGGCTTGCGGCTTGCTAACGCCGGACGCGGGGACTGCAGAATCGCGGAATCGCGATTTGGGCGATGCGGCGGGTTCGACGTACGGCTAGGGCACTCGGCAGGGATTTGGAGAAACGTTGAAAGAGAGAGAACTAGAGAGAAGAATTTGAAATAAAAAAAATAAAACTTGTTTTTTTGCTTACTAGTCTTTGCTCACAACCAAGTATAAATAGTCTATCAAAAATGCCCCCTCCTTGGATTTAGACACAGAGGATCAAATACGCATACTAAAACATAAAAATATAACTAGATAAAAGTCCGCGACATGTTCGACCAAGGCGGGATCAAAGTGGGTCCGTAACATCTCCACCCTGCCCGACGACAAGCTTGCCCTCATGCTTGGTTTGTGGTGACGGTCGACGTCGGATCCCCCATATCAGTGTCAGCATCCCGTTCAGCAACCGGGTCATTTACCTCCAACCAGAAGAGGCGCTGACAGCGATGTCCACGGAAAAATGGCTTATCGTAGTTGTAACAAAGGCCCTTGGCACGACGATCACTCATCTTCTGTGATGACAGTTAGCGAATGGCAGCAGGGCGGTCAACATCGTGATCCGGGGAGAGGAGACTGACTGTGGCCGATGGCAGAGGGCGCAGAGTACGACTGGACCTCTCGGTGTCCTGGTGATGTAGATGAGGGCGATCCAAAAGCAGACGCTTCTCGCAGATGCGAGCCATGCTCATTGCAGTGGTCAGATCTGCGGGTGCCTGAAATTCCACTTCCATGCGGAGGCGCTCGTGGAGTCCCGCTGTGAAGATGGACACCTACTGTGTCGGAAGAACGAAGGTAGTGCGGGCCAGGTGGACTTGAAAGTGTTTGAGGTACTCGTCGATCAGACCGGTCTGCCGAAGATATATGAGATCCCCCAAGGTATTGCTGTGGAGGGGTGGGCCGAAGAGGAGGGTCCAGTTTACCTTGAAATCTTCCCAAGATAGGAGTGGTTTCTCCCATTGCTGTTGGGAAAAACAAAGTTGCGCGGGGCCCATCAGGTGGAAGGCAACAATATTGAGCCACTCTTCCCAAGGGTTGCACTGGTGGGCGAAGAACTGCTCGCAATGAGAGAGCCATGACCGTCAAATATTGGAAAATCTAGCCGCATGTATTGTGACACCCGGTTGCCTTCGTGCCGCGAGGGCAAAAACTCCGGCAGGGTAGGCGGAATTGGCGCCTCACTGGAGGAGCCCATTGCCAGTTGGGCCGTGCGATTAGCCGCTAGTTGGGTGGTGAAGGAGGCAATGAGGGCGTTGTTGTTATCTGCTAGGAGCTTGGCGAGAGACTCAAATATTTGCGAGAGAGAGCTGTTCGGCCATTGCGTGGGACGAAATTTGTGGGTTATCGACGCCAGAGAAAATGGAGGAAAGAGGGATCGACGACGAAAGTAGCCTGGTAGAGGCAGCGAGCAAGGGGCCCCCGTCGATGGAGGAGCCGAGTAGGATGCGCTGCGGAGTAGGGCTGGCGGAGAGCGGCCTGGGCGAAGCCGGTCGGGCCAGTGGAGGCTGGGCGACACTTGTTGGGGCGGAGCAGGTCGGGACGGAGACGATCGGGCCGGAGCAGTCCGGTGCAGAGCCCCCTTCACTGGTGGAGCTCGGTCGGAGCAGTGCGGTTCGGGTCGGAGCAGGTCGGGGCGGAACCAGAGCAGGTCGGGGCGGAATCGGAGCAAGTCCGGTGGAGGTCGGTCGGTGCGGTTCGCGCCAGAGTAGGTCGGGCGGAGCCGGCGGTGCGAAGCGGTCGGGGGGTGTAGAAGGCGTTAGATCCGGAGTTTCAGCGGCGGGGAGGAGAGCTCCCTCTGATTCTAAGCTGTTACGTGTCCTAGATCGAGAGCGCGTGCACGTGGGAAGAGGAGGGAAGTCCTTGAGGGAGGCGGAGGAGCTCCGGCGAGCTATGGCTGCGGCTTGCAAACGACATACATGGGGGCTGCAGAATCGCGGAATCGCGATTTGGGCGATGCGGCGGGTTCGGCGTGCGGCTAGGGCACCCGGCGGGGATTTGGAGAAACGTAGAGAGAGAGAACTAGAGAGAGGAATTTGAAATAAAAAAAATAAAGCGTGCTTTTTGCCTACTAGTCTTAGCTCACAACCAAGTATAAATAGTCCAAAAATGTCCCCTCCTTGGGCTTAGACACGGAGGATCAAGTACGCACACTAAAATATAAAAATAGAACTAGATAAAAAGTCCGCGACATGCGCGACCAAGGCGGGACCAAGTGGGACCAAGCGGGACCGTAACAAAAACACGGGGGCTGCCGTAGGAGGGTAGATCCGATAAGGTTCGACGATGCGACGACCCAAATATGAATATATGTGGCTGGACCTGGAAGTAGGGGGTTGGATCTGAGTGTAAGTGGCTGGAATCTATAGTAATAGTGCTGGATCTGGATGGAGGGGTCTGATTGGAGAGAAGCTGGAGAGGGGGTTGGCGGCTGTAGATGTGAATCTGGGCGACTGAAGGGGTAGATCTGGGCAGATTTTTGGAGCGACAGCAGGGTGGGGTTTGAGGGGAGAAGCTGGGTGGTTTTATGGAGGTGATTTGGGTGGGATTTGGATGGGGTCTGGCCGGGATCTAGAAGGGGGCTGGATGGTTTTGAGGGGACAGCAGGCTGGGGGTTTGAGATGGGGAGTTGGCCGGTGTCTTTGGAGGGGGGACATGGCTGTATTTTGAGAGGGGAAGTTTCAGATTTATGGAAATAGAAGAGGGAAGGATTCTGCTAGCTTGCCCGGCGTGAAAAACAGAAAAGGGAAGAGGGGCCTTGGGACTTCTTTGAGGTTTTAGCTAGGTCTTTGGGAGGGGGAAAATGGAGGTTAGAGATAGAAGATACCTTGGGGATGAAGGAAACCACCTAGGAGTCGTCAATTAGGGCCTCACGGAGGCGTCACTGTGAGGGGATCGCCTGATTCCAGGAATAACTTCTCCATAATTTGTTAATACCTCAAGGCAGTCCCATACATTCTTATTTATAATAAAAGAAGACTAGGGCAACCCGACATCAACGACTACGAGTAGCCGGCGATGTGGCAGCCCCGATTACATGAAATAAAAGACAAAAATGAAAATATAATATATGGAAAAAAATATGTGAACGATGAGCCGGAGGCATCCGTGGAATCAGATCGCCGATTTGAAAACGCTTAATATGGAAAGTAGCAAATTCGCCGAGAACGGGCCAAAATTCATGCTCTACCATGATCCCACGTCGTCAATCCCCATCATTCTCTTAGGCTTGAAAGAATTCATCTTCTAATGAAGAGATTAGAATTCTCTTAGTGTATGCCAAGTAAGAATCGATGAGGTCCATCAAAGGCTGTTAAAGTATCGCTGATGACGAAGAATCCTCTCCAATGGTACTCCTGTCTCTGTTCGTCAAACATCCGCTTCAATGGAACTCCAGTGTTTGTGTTATGTGGCGTGTTATGTAGCATGTTCGCGCCGTTTTATCGTCAATTTCTGCGTATTTATTTTAACATATTTTGACCCATTGTCGTAAGCCTAAATGGGGGGCCCTTTTTGGAACCTACTTATGTGTTTGTGTGAACAATTTGAAAGAGGAGGAAAAATCAGAACTAAATTCCCTTTCTCTCTCTTATTTCCCCTCTTGCTCTCTCTCTCACTCTAAACCCCACGGTTCTTCTCTTCCGTGTTGCCCTAGCCGAAAACCGCACGGTTCCGCAGTCGCATAACTCCCGATCGATCGACGACGCTGCCGTTCTCCCCCGCCACCATTGCTCCTCCTCCGGTGACACGATCCAAGGGCAAGGATCGTAACAACTTGGTATCAGAGGGTCTCTCCTCCGCTCGGCCGCACCCGCTATCGCGCGAATCGGCCGCACAGTCCGCCATTTCCGCCGATCCTTCCTCCTGCGCACGGGAACATCCCTCCAGTCCACCGGCAACCCACGACCAGCCTACCCTGCTCGCCGGCTCGTCGTCCAGCTCCGGCGACCTCGCTCCGGCCACTTTGGCGTCGTCCAGCTCCGTCGTCCGGCTCCGTCGTCCAGCTCCATCGTCCAGCTCCGCCTTTTTTTCCTTCCGCTGGCCTCCTTCCAACGCCATCGGCAAACCGAACTCCTCTATCTCAGATGGCAGATGCTCCTCCCTCCCTCGCTGAGCTCATGGCTCTTTTCCACTCTATGTTCGCGACTCAGAACGCCGAGATGGACGCCCTCAACGCCCGGTTGGATGCCCTACAAGCCATGCCGTCTACTTCGTCTCTGCCTACGGCTGACCACCCTTCGGCAAGCCGGGTGGACTCCGCCGCTCCTCCAGGAGTGGACTACCCCACCTACACACTAACTATCCAGATGGATTTCCCTATCTACGAGGGCCGCGAAGACCCTCTTCCGTGGCTTACGCGTTGCGACATTTTCTTCGCAAACCACCGCACACCGGATGAAGAACGCGTCGACATCGCTTCCTTCCATTTACTCGGTCCAACACAATTATGGTTCACTCAACTTCTGCGGGAACAACCCAACATTTCCTGGGCAGATTTCAGCACGGCTTGCACCCTTCGTTTCGGCCCAGCTCTACAAGGCAATCCACTCGGCGATCTCGCGAACCTCAAACAGGATGGCTCCATCGACACCTACCTGGAAAAATTTCAGATTCTCCTATCTTGGGCGACGCCCGTCTTACCAGATCAGCAGGTTTCTCTCTTCACTGCCGGCCTCCACGAGCGTTTACGTTGGCATGTGGAATTCCTACTGCCACCTAATCTCAACACGGCTATGAGCCTCGCCAGAGCTCGTGAACAACGACTGTTGTTAGACCATCCGCCTTTAGGACGTCAGGGCTCTCCGGGAGCTTACTCTGTCGCCAGCTTGCCTGACACGGCTCCATTCCAGGACGCTCCTCCGCGGCCTACTGTTCGCCGCCGTTTGTCCCGCACTGAGATGGCCGACCGACGCGAGAGGGGCCTATGCTACAATTGTGATGATCCGTTCACGCCCGGGCACAGATGCAAACGCCTATTTTGGCTGGAAGTCGACGACCCACCCCAGGATGACACGACGGGTGAAGCAGTGGCCCAATGCCTTTCGATCCAGCTTGAGGACAAGCTATCTTCGAACGACGGCGGTGATGTTATGTGGCATGTTCGCGCCGTTTTATCGTCAATTTCTGCGTATTTATTTTAGCATATTTTGACCCATTGTCGTAAGCCTAAATGGGGGGCCCTTTTTGGAACCTACTTATGTGTTTGTGTGAACAATTTGAAAGAGGAAAAATCAGAACTAAATTCCCTCTCTCTCTCTTATTTCCCCTCTTGCTCTCTCTCTCTCTTTAAACCCCACGGTTCTTCTCTTCCGTGTTGCCCTAGCCGAAAACCGCACGGTTCCGCAGCCGCATAACTCCCGATCGATCGACGACACTGCCGTTCTCCCCCGCCACCATTGCTCCTCCTCCGGTGACACGATCCAAGGGCAAGGATCGTAACAGTTTGCCCGTTAAGTGTTGCTATATACTCGTAGACCACAATATCAATAATGTTCTCAAAAATCAAATGGTGTGCTGGTAGTATCGGTGTGATCACAGGTGCAGATGGTGAAGACATATATGATTGACCCAAAGTCAGGTGGGCCTCATGAGTGAAATGGGTGTGGGACTGAGGATGTGGAGATGCAGGTTCAAAAGGATGCGGAGGTGCATGCTCTAAAGGATGTGGAGGTGTAAGCTTAAAAGGATATCCATGAAACAGGTCCACATACTTGTGTGGCTTTTAATATAACGTCAGGTCTTCAACATTAAATACGAGATGCATATTCATCCTCATAGGAATATCAAGATCATAGGTATTTGCTCCGATTCTTGTCATGATTGTGTAGAGATACATTCACATAACACTCAAATTTTTAGCAGGCCTCCGAAGGAGCCTCACACCGCGGATTCTCACCATCTCCTATCCGCCTTCATGAAATACCTGCTCTTGCTAGTGAACATTTGCATGCGATTTATAAGATTTATTACCAGTATTGATCCTTCATCGGACCGACTCATGAAACACATGCAAATGATGAACAAATGACTCAACATACACATGCAAATGATGAACGAACGACTCAACATACTCATGCAAATGAAACATAACACACTCTCTAGAGGGCAGCCTGACAATGACCTAAAAATCTCTAAAATGAGGTGGCATATTAGGAGGTTCTTTGGGTGGAATGTTGAAGTATTCGTCGAGTAGGAGACGAATGCCTAAGTGACTTCTTGAGACATCGATACAGAGATGTAGAACTATATGATGCCAAACACATCCCAAGGGTTCTGAGCCATCAGGAGGACCCAATGGTAGGTATAAAATTTCACTGTGAATGATGCCATCACCCAAAGGACTGGCACAGATGGTGATAAAAGAATGCAACACTGGGTGTGTCAGACGCCTCTCAAATGATAATGACCGCCAGATGGCTCTCCAGGAAGTATATAAGAAAGTCATATCGAACGTGAAGCTCATTTGTGCGAAGGCACAAGCCTTACACGCTAAGTTGAGTGCTTACTGCGAAGGGATGCTCGTCAAATGGGTCTCTCAGGGACTCAACGAAGGGTTTCTGATGGGAATCCATCGAATCATGCACCTGGAGGGGTTCGCCGCAAGGTGGGACCCACGTTCATTTATTCGCGCATGAAGACTTTATCGGATCGCTGATCGGACTCCGCGGTTGCGTCCGGGACGTCGCCGCGAGTCAAAAAGCTATATTAGTTTATTTTTTTTAGTTTATTATTGATGTATTTTAAGGGCCGAACCCACCGGCCAATCATAGCCGTTGATGAGGAAGTCCTAACTTTTCTTTTCTTATAAATAGGAGTCTAGAGGGCTGAATTGAATCTTTGCAAAATTTGGAGAACACTCATTCCCGGATTCCAGCGATCCCTCCCCGGTGCCGACGCCGTGGAACCCTAGGTGACGACTCCTAGGCCTCCGAACTCCTCCCCAAGGTAATCCCTACCCCCACCTTCGTTTTCCACCCTTCAAACCCCCATTCCCACCGCCAGAATCCTTCCAAAACCCTCCCTCCAAACCCTCGGCCTGCAGTTCCAGCAAGCTGACTGCCCCTTTTCCTGTTCTGCCGCCGCCGGTATCAAGCAGCCCCACTGCCGGCCTCCTCCAACCCTAGCCCGCCACCACTCCTTCCCTCCCTCCAAGCCGATCACCCCACTGCCTCCTTTCAACCAGCCGACCAACATACTCACCTCCCCACCGCCTGGAAACCCTTCCAAACCCTAGCCGGTCATTCCTCTCATTCCCTTTTCGTGGATCCACTACCAAATCGCCCTTTTCTCTAGATCATGCTAGATCTGAGAATTTCAGCCCTTGTTCCGACGTTTACCCCCACCCCTATTACTATTTTTGTCCGGGTCCGCTCCTACACATCAGATCTACCCTTCCCCGGCTCAGATCTACTTATACGTGGCTGGATCCACCGTTTTATTGTCCGATTTCACCGCTTTACGCCGAGGACAGCCACCTCCACCGTCGCTTCGCCACCGGTTCCATATCCGATCGCCGATCTACACTTCCGGCCCTCCAAATCTTCAGTGCCTCGGTTCAACCCTCTCCTTTGTGAGCTTTTGTAGCGTTGTACTCTTTGATTCAACATTTTCATTTGGGTTATTTATTATAGTTTGCTGCGATTCCTGTTTGTAGAACTTTGTTTTGGTGCCCTAATAACTTGCAGGAGGAGACATTCGCCGCACGCTTCGCTTTGACCCTCCGAGTGGAGGAAAACCATTATAATATTGCCAAAATAAATATTTGCTTGTTCTATTTTAATATTTGTGTGGTGCTGAGTTCTCATTGCTTACAGTTATTTGTCGAAACATTGATCATCACATTGCATATAGGTTTGGATTAGGGTGTCACCCTTGCACTCACACCTAGCGTTGTAGGTTTTGTGCACCCGTAGCCTACCCCTACATCATTTTGGTATTAGAGGTCAAGGTTAAGCCATTTGCATGTTCCGTAGTGGTAGGACATTTAGAGAAAGCATGGTAGAGCCTCAAGTCACCGACGACCGCCCGACGAGCTCGAATTCGGGCGCCGCTTTTGCTGAATTTCAACGCCTTGTCCTAGACCGTTTTGACGCATTAGGTGCCCAGTTCAGCGATGTGCGTCATGATCTTGCTGAGGTGAACTTTCGCTTAGAGCACTTAGAGAATGCCAGTGACACTCTGACATAACGTGATGAGTCACTTGAGGACGACCCTGATGCTCCTCCACGTCAGGACCAACGTCCGAGGGATGGCCCGCCTCCAACAGACAGCCACCGTCGTGATATTCCTCATCGAGCCCCAATCCCGCCGGTAAGGCGAAGTCCTGATTTTGCGATAGATCATAGGCAAGCTTCGGCGCGGGATAGACCTCCCCATCAGCGTGATGAGTACCATATGCCACGTCAGCCTCAGCCTGACCCCAGAGATCGTGTGCTCCCATACGGTCGCCGTGACCATCACCACGATGAATATTATCCCCCGGGTCGGAGAGAGCGTGGTCCCCCACCCGCTCAATACGACTACGCCCATGATGATTATCCCGACCCACAGAGAGGAGGCCACCACCATGACATCACTCGTCGCATCCGACTTGACGCCCCTTCGTTCAATGGTCGCCTAAATCCAAAAGCCTTCAGCGATTGGCTCTTGGACATGGACTACTACTTCGAGTGGTATGATATGAGTGACGTGTGTTGTGTTCGCTTCGCAAAAATGAAGCTGATTGGACAAGCTAAGGTATTTTGGATTATCGCCGAGAGAGCGTTGGAGCGAGATGGGTACTACCCCATCGCCAGATGGGATGAGATGAAACAAAGGTTGAGCGAGAAATACCTCCCCGCCTCCTACCGAGTCCAGTTATTTTAGCAGTTGCAGAACTTACGGCAGGGGTCACTTACTGTCGTTGAGTATATGACTCGCTTCGACGAGCTAGTTGTTAGTAGTGAAGTCTCGGAGGAGCCTATCGCCACCGCCTCCCGATTCAAGACGGGCCTTCGTTCTGAGATTCAGAGAGAGTTGATTCTACATCGTTTAGAAACGGTCGATCAGATATTCCAGCTCGCTCTCGAGTACGAGCAGTACCTCCGATCTTCTAGCACGAGGCAGTTCACTTCTCGGGCTGAGTCCTCGACTTTTAGGAAACCTGCTCCGCCCCAGACCACCACGGCTGCACCCTCACGTATCCCTGCGGATGCGAAGGGCAAAGCCATATCCACTGAAGACCAACGATATGGGGGTATTGTATGCTATCGATGTTCTGGCAGGGGACACGTGGCAGCGCAGTGCCCCACGCGGAGCCTGCTAGTTGAGGGCGAGGAGCAGGATTTAGAGGAAGAAGAGGAGGGTACAGAAGAAGTCAAGGCCACTGTCGAGGAAGGCTTGGAGAGTGACGCCGAGAGATTTTTACTGGTGGGAGTGATTTGACGCCTCCTACACACCCCTCGTGTAGATGAGAATTGGTGACGCACCACCATCTTTTACACGTACTTCCCTAGTGCAGGCGGTCCCTGCAAGTTGATTATTGACAGTGGGAGTTGTGTGAACATCGTGGCCCAGAAGGGGCTTGACCATATGCAGGTGAAGGCAGAGCCTCATCCCCACCCAGATCGTGTCGTATGGGTAGACAAGACGGCGATTCAGGTCACCCATCGTTGCCTAGTCCCGATTACTATTGCATCCTTTCAGGATAAGGTCTGGTGCGATGTTATTCCCATGGACGTCGCTCACGTATTGCTTGGCCGCCCCTGGCTATTTGATCGTGATGTCACGTGCTTCGGCCGCTCGAACACGTATGTCTTTTATGACAAGGGGTGGAAGATTACGTTGACACCCACCCAACCCCGAGATAAGTCCAAGGGTGTGGTAAAGCCGTCTGTGAGTACGAACGCCTCGAGGCCACTGCATATTCTGCGACGAGGTGAGTTTTTGCGAGATAGTATTGAGTCAGATATTATTTACGTTGTCGCCGCTACTCGGGTCACTAGGACACCCCTGTTGATCACCCACCCGCGGTGCGTTCCCTTTTAGGCGAGTTTGCAGACATTATACTCGATGAGCTCCCCGACGAGCTGCCTCCTCCACGGGACATTCAACATGCTATTGATTTGGTCCCGGGGGCTTTCCTCCCGAACCTGCCCCATTACCGTATGCACCCAGACAAGCACGCTGGGCTCAAGTGGCAGGTTGATGAGCTTCTCCGGAAGCAGTTCATTCGCGAGAGTATGAGTCCGTGTGCGGTCGCCGCCCTTCTTACCCCTAAGAAGGACGGTAGTTGGCGTATGCGCATCGATAGCCGCGCCATTAATAAAATCACGGTCAAGTATCGTTTCCCGATTCCACGACTTGATGACCTTCTGGATACTATGTCCCGTGCCCAAATCTTTTCCAAGACCGACCTCCGTATTGGGTACCATCAGATACGAGTTCGTGAGGGGGACGAGTGGAAGACATCATTCAAGACCAAGGACGGTCTGTACGAGTGGCTAGTCATGCCATTTGGGCTATCTAATGCCCCTAGCACGTTTATGCGAGTTATGACGCAAGTGTTGCGGCCCTACATGGGTAAGTTTCTGGTAGTATACTTCGATGACATACTGGTCTATAGCCAGACTCAGGTTGCTCACCGCAATCATCTGAGACTTCTCTTTGGCACCTTCCGCCAAAAGAAACTGTATGTGAATCTGAAGAAGTGCTCGTTCCTTTCCGAGTCTATTCACTTTCTGGGATTTATTATATCGTCTACTGGAGTTTCTGTAGATCCCGAGAAGGTCAATCCATTCGGGATTGGCCTGTGCCCGCCAATATTCACGAGGCTCGTAGTTTTCATGGACTTGCCACCTTCTATAGGAGGTTTGTCCAGGGGTTCAATACGATCATGGCCTCCTTCACGAGCTGTCTCAAGAAGGGCGAGTTTCAGTGGACTCCCGCAACCACTTGAGCCTTCGAAGAAATTAAGGAGAGATTGACGACGGCTCCTGTCCTACGATTGCCGAATTTTAGCCGCTCCTTTGAGGTCGCATGTGATGCGTCATGGGTTGGTATAGGTGGCGTATTGAGTCAGGAGGGACACCCAGTTTCTTACTTTAGTGAGAAGCTGAACGTAGTTAAGCAGAAGTACTCGAATTATAATCGAGAATTTTATGCCATAGTCCAGTCGCTGCGTTACTGGAGACACTATCTCCTTCCCCGAGAGTTTGTATTATATTCCGTCCACCAGGCACTACGTTACCTCAACTCGCAATGCAAGCTGGGACACCGACACGCGAAGTGGGTCGAATATCTGCAGGACTTTCATTATGTTCTCAAGCACCGCACTAGTGTTGAGAACAAGCCGGCTAATGCGCTGAGGCGCCGCGTATCCCTGTTGCAGACGATGACTTCGAGCGTAGAGGGACTAGAGAGATTGATGCTGGACTATCCAACATGCCCTGATTTTGGCGAGATTTACACCGCCCTGTCCCGAGACCCACCCGACCCGGTTGAGGGATATCAGAACTATGAGGGATATCTGTACCGGGGCTCCATCCTTTGCATTCTCCAGACATCTTACCGTGATTATCTGATTTGGGAGTTGCATGCGGGTGGTGCCGCGGGCCACTTCCGGCGAGATAAATCCATAGTCGTTGTCGAGGACCGCCTCTACTGGCCCGGCCTTAAGAAGGACGTAGCTCGCGTTGTTCGCCACTACCGTATCTGCCAGACCGCAAAGGGCACTAAGCAGAATACGGGTCTGTACACGCCTTTACCTGTCCCACACCGCCCTTGGGAGGGCATTAACATGGATTTTGTTCTCGAACTTCCCCGCGCTTTACGGAAACACGACTCCATCTTCGTGGTAGTCGATTGTTTTTTGAAGATGGCGCACTTAATTGTCTGGTGCAAAACGGCAGTTGCGACTCACGTTGCATCTATATTCATGAGGGATGTCTTTCGACTGCATGGCCTGCCCAAGTCGATCGTGTTAGACCGCGATGTGAGATTTATGTGCTATTTCTGGAAGACCCTGTATCATAAGACGAGCACTATTCTTAGGTTCTCCTCGACATATCACCCACAGACAGACGAGTAGACCGAGGTAGTGAATCAGAGTTTAGGGAATCTTTTGCGCTGTTTGGTAGGAGAGCATGTAGGTAGTTGGGACTTAGATCTCTCTATTGCAGAGTTTGCCTACAATAGCTTAGTAATTACGTCTACCAGGTTGAGTCCATTTCATGTAGTATCAGGATATGACCCTAGGAAGCCTATAGACCTCGTCCTGAGTCCTTTAGAGTCGCGCCCTAGTGAGTCTGCTGAGTCATTTGCACAACATTTGCATGAGTTGCATGAGTCGGTTTGCCGACGAATAATAACAAGCAATGAAAATTATAAAGCCCATGCAGATAAGCTAAGACGAAAACAAATATTTACTGAAGGCGAAGAGGTAGTGGTACGAATCCACCCAGAGTGGCTCCCTTCGGAGTCTGCCAAAAAGTTAAGCGCCAGGCGAATGAGTCCATACTCTGTTATTAGCTGTATTCGGACAAATGCCTACCGGCTCGATATCCCGGCTAGTATGAGGATTCACCCAATGTTTAATGTTTAGGATCTGACTCCATACTACGAGCCTCATGAGTATGTGGACCCAAGCAGTGGAGATACCCAACCACCCCCACCCCCACCGTCGTTACCCTACCACCCTCATACGTCCTCACCGTCTGATGGCCACCCAGTCCACCCACTGTTGACATCCACTCACCTGGGAACTCGTCTTCTTTGGTTTCACCGCAGGCACCACCGATCGCACCGGGATCCACCTTTCGAGAGATGAGAGAGGAGTCCGTCACAGAGATCAGATCCCATCAGTTTGTTCCCACCACGGACGGACTGCGATGTCGCTATTTGGTACACTGGCAGGGCCGCCCCGACGCGGACGACACTTGGATACTTCCGGCAGAGCTTGATCGACTCGCCCCTGGACTTCGACCTCAGTACGATCATATCCATTCATCGGAGATGAAGGCTTTTCAGTCGGGGGGAGTTGATGGGACTCCATTGAATCATCCACCTGGAGGGGTTCGCCGCAAGGCGGGATCCACGTTCATTTATTCACGCAGGAGGACTTGATCGGATCGCCGATCGGACTCTGCGGTTGCGTCCGAGACGTCTCCGCGAGTCAAAAAACTTTATTAGTTTATTTTTTTCAGTTTATTATTGATGTATTTTAAGGGACGAATCCACCGGCCAATCATAGCCGTTGATAGGGAAGCCCTAGCTTTTCTGTTCTTATAAATAGGAGTCTAGAGGGCTGAATTGAATCATTGCAGAATTTGGAGAACACTCATTCCCGAATTCCAGCGATCCCTCCTCGGTGCCGACGCCTTGGAACTCTAGGTGATGACTCCTAGGCCTCCGAACTCCTCCCCAAGGTAATTCCTACCCCACCTTCATTTTCCACCCTTCAAACCCCCATTCCCACCGCCAGAATTCTTCCAAAACCCTCCCTCCAAACCCCGACCTGCAGTTCCAGCAAGCCGACCGCCCTTTTTCCTGTTCTGCCGCCGCCGGTCTCAAGCAGCCCCACCGCCGGTCTCCTCCAACCCCAGCCCGCCACCACTCCTTCCTTCCCTCCAAGCCGACCACCCCACTGCATCCTTTCAACCACCCGACCACCATACTCCCCTCCCCACCGCCCGGAAACCCTTCCAAACCCTAGACGATCATTCCTCTCATTCCCTTTTCGTGGATCCACTACCAAATTGCCCTTTTCTCTAGCTCCCGCTAGGTTTGAGAATTTCAGCCCTTGTTCCGACGTTTTCCCCCACCCTAGTACCATTTTTGTCCGGATCCGCTCCTACACATCAGATCTACCCTTCCCCGGCCCGGATCTACTTATACGTGGCCGGATCCACCGTTTTATTGTCCGATTTCACCGCTTTACGCCGAGGAAAGCCACCGCCACCGTCGCTTCACCACCGGTTCCATCTCCGATCGCCGATCTATACATCCGACCCTCCAAATCTTCAGTGCCTCGGTTCAGCCCTCTACTTTGTGAGCTTTTGTAGCATTGTACTCTTTGATTCAACATTTTCATTGGAGTGATTTATTATAGTTTGCTGCGATTCCTGTTTGCAGAACTTTGTTTTGGTGCCCTAATAATTTGCAGGAGGAGACATTCGCCGCACGCTTTGCTTTGGCCCTTCGAGCGGAGGAAAGCCATTATAATATTTCCAAAATAAATATTTACTTGTTCTATTTTAATATCTGTGTGGTGCTGAGTTCTCATTGCTTACAGTTATTTGTCCAAACATTGATCATCGCATCGCATATAGGTTTGGATTAGCGTGTAACCCTTGCACTCAAACCTAACTTTGTAGGTTTTGTGCACCCGTAGCCTATCCCTACATCAGTTTCCTAAGGGGGACGATAATGATTAGTGATGAAACCTGAGTCGTATCATATTTTACTTTTATTTCTAGCATTTTTATTAGTGGTATGCATGTTTTCGCGCTTGTTGTTTCCTTTATTTTCGCATAGGTTAAATAACGTGATATGTTTTGCGTATGTTATTAGCACGTGCTCTTGTGTTTTTGTGCATTTCACTCACGCGTATTTTTTGACTTCTTGACATGACCGACCAATAAGGCCTTGAATGAAAAAGGTCCGTCCAATTAGGTTTGATGATAATTAGGGCAAGCTTTGAATTTTTTTAATTCAAGTATTTAATTTTAAAATTTTGAAATTATAATTTAGTAATCTAATTTTAATTTCAGAAAAATTAAATTAAAATTTGAGAATATAAAAGGGTTTTATCGTCTAAACTCATTTACTTCTATAGTAAAAACACTAAGGCTCCGTTCGTTTCGCAGGAATTGAGATGGAAAAATTGGAATCGACTTCAATTCCAATTCCTGTAGGAACGAGAATTGGAATTGATGTCAATTTCAATTATGCTGTTCGGCTAAATGCTTAAATTCTGTCACAGGAATTGGAATTAGTAATTCCACTGTTCGGTTGTATATTAGAATTTTTTGTCCGGGCGTGCATTTTTCGCCCGGGGGCGCATTTTTCAGCAGGGACGGGCCTCCCCTGCACCCAGACGAAAAATGCGTGCCGGTGCGAAAAATGCGCGCCCGGGTTAAAAAACGCGACCGGGCGGAAAAAGCGCACCCGAGCGGAAAAAAGCGCGCCCTAACGGAAATTCGCGCCCGGGAAAGAAATTCGCGGGCGGGCTGAAAAATGCGCGCCCGGGCGAAAAATGCTCGATCAGGCAAAATATGCGTGACCGGCTTAAAAATGCGCGCCCAACCGAAAAATGCGCTCCCTTGCGAAAAATGCGCGCCCGACCGAAAAATGCGCGCCCGACCGAAAAATGCCCGCCCGACCGAAAAATGCGCGCCCGGCCGGAAAATGCGCGCCCGGCCGGAAAATGCTCGCCCAGCCAGAAAATGCGCGCTCGGGTGGGAAAATGCGCCCCAAGAGAAAAAATGCGCCCCGGGCGAAAAATGCGGTCCCGGGCAAAAAATGTTTGCCCTGGAGAAAATGTGCCAGACCAAAAAATACTCTCCTGGGCTGACGAAAAACGCGCGCCCGGGCGAAAAAAATTCCTCATGGGCAGAAAATTTGCACCCTTGCGAAAAATGCCCCTGTAATTGCACCATTAATCCCCTCCAAAACAAAAATGGAACTTCTCCTTATAAAGAAACTGATCCCTATTTGATTCAGCCAGGGAAAAAATTGAGGAACATATTCCTTTCTGTTTCTCAATCTCTTGTCCGACATCCTCTTCCCAAACGTGACAGCCTCTCCTGACCCCAGGCGCCCTCGATGGCTCTTACAGTCGCCGACCAACTCCCCTAGAGCTCCGACGAACATCTAGTACATCTCCTCTGACAATCCCGTCGAATCTTCCGAAGTCTATTTTTCTTCCAGCCGCCCGAGACCCCTCCTCCAGGTCTCCCCGCCACCCACATTCTCCTTTGTCTACAACAAGTCCACCTCAACAAATCTTATCTATGGTGACCTCACCACTAGTGGCCACGGTCCAGTATGACAATTCCTGTGCTCGGGAGCCTTTTCCACTCTGCCATTGGACCTCTAGTCACCTTCCCTCCACCGTCAAGCTTTCCACCACCATCAGACAGTCATCCATCCACCTCCCAGTCAGTAGTGATTTCTCTCCATTGAAGTCGAAGCACTTCCAGGTTCGCCTGAGCAGAGGCTTGTTCCGTGCTCCTGAGGTATGCCTCTTATATATCACTTGCTCGTGTGATGTTAGGATTTTTATGCTTTAATTTAAAATGAACTTTAAATATCAGAGCTTGCTTTAATCTTCATCTTGCTTGTTTGTCGTCAATTGAAAATCCTTTGCCGTTCTTTTAGTTCTTTAATATGCCCGTGGGATGTATTTCATCATGTTAAATCATTGTTGGAATGCTAGATATTTATGCGCGTTTGTGATCCCTAGGTGGGTTGTCATGTAATATTATGCATGAGTGTTTTTCTGGTTAAACTAGATTGCAAGGGTTACGTTTAAAATCAATTCCTCGATTTTGGAATACATCAACAAAATGATCTTCCAAAAGAGAACCATCACCAACAATAGTCTGTACAGAAATAAATGAGACACCTACAATAAAGTCAATGCTAGACTATTGACCCTCCTAAGGAAGTAGTGGCTCATCAAAATGTTCAACAATGAAGTCAATGATAGTGTGATGATCCTCCTGACGAGAATCATCGATAGAGGTAGTGCCCTCATAAGCGGGTGAGGCAGTCACTATGAGGTCAACACTAGGATCTCGGCTCTGGATCGCAATGTGGTTCGGGATAATGAAAAGGGAAGAGTGGGAAAATCCATATTCAATTGCGGGCCATTAGGTATAGTGTCAAGGACTGTCTCTTTAGCCGAAGGGGAAATTAAGTCTAGATGAGGTGTAAGGGTGGAGATACCATCACAATGTCACTGGGTCGCTCTTCCTCACTCTCGTGACCAAAATCACCAGTCATACTAAGGTCGCTCGCCACTTGTAACATGCGGTCATGATTAGACTCGACTCCAAATTCATCTGGTGTCAGGTCTCTCATGTCAATGAGAGCACTACTAGACGCATCAGTGGCTTGACTTAAATCCCTAGGCTATCTTCTATTAATTCCTCTTAAGGCAGTCCTCAGGTGATCGAGATGAACTTTCATGCGATCAAATTGATCAAGAACTAATCACCAAAATTTGGACTCAAGTATCTCTATCTGCGGAACACTAGGAGGGTCTTGCGATGTTATGTGATCCTGGTGATGATGACCTCTATAGGGCTCTTAAGGGTCATCTAGACAGTCGTTCCTAACATAATTTGTTCGTGCTTGTGGTGGACGTGATCCCTACGAATGTGCAATGGCTAATGAGGATAACCATTATGATAGTATGAGGATCTCTCCGAAGGAACTCTATAAGGTCGAGTATATACGAATTATGATTCCTAAAATAGTGGAGAAGTGTAACGATGATGACCCGAACGATACTTAGCCCTACCATCTAAAATCGTGGAGAGGTGTAATGATGATGATGTGAGGACCTCTCATTGTGGTGATTGTCTATAACATAATGGAATTGTGTCGAGGGGTTGACATGATCTATGGAAGGGGTGGCGCAGGAGAATTATCATTGTAAGAACAAGGAGAATCTCTGAAGTAGTTTTATGAGATCGGGTATAGATAGACTCGCAATCCTCAAATATAGGAGAGGAATGGCGGCGATAACTAGCCATGGAGGAACCTATAGACTCAATTACTGCGTATAACCTCCCTCTGATATCATTTGACGCATGATGAATCTATATGCGGCAAACGAGAGATGCCCTAACCCTACATGTAATGCGACTATTCATGCATGACAACAATAATCCTAAACAACGTCTAATGAAAGGGTGGAGACGTGGATGTGCGACTAACTTTGATGTTGGCCGGGATGGCCAAGTCGAATTTTCACGCATCAAAATCATTCTCAAACGACAAACTTCGCTAAAGCCGTTAATTGTTATTCAAGTACGACCCCTTGAGTGTCTTTACTAGTTGAATCGTAGCGAGATACGATCATCTACAAACAAAACCACACAAATAATTTATGAATAATGGTAATAAAAGCAGTTTGAACATTCGAGACAAGCTCATGATTATTTAAGTGAGTTCATAATTGTAAGCTAATAAAACCGAGCAAGGATACTATAGAGGAGGAGGTCAGTTCCATGTCCATCATGCAAAGGAAGAACATCGTTAGTAGGCAAGTTGTCCGACGAAAGAGTCGAAGTTGATGACAACCGGAAAATATAAACTTCCTCGAGTGGGTGCCAGATAGGAGAGGCAAAGTCGACGACATCCAGTCGACAGTTGGAGGACAGCAATACATTGGATCGGCAAAGAAACGGCGTTGACGGCTGTCATTGCTTGGCAGCTTTTCATCAATGGAGGTCGAGAACTAGGGCGGCGGCGGGAGAGTGCCTGATCCCTTCACCTGATGCCTTCGAATGCTGAAATGGGGCATGGGTGGAATCGACGAGCTGGAGCGGGCAAAAGAGGCCGGCACTTGCATAGAAATGAGACGTCGTTTCTCTACTCTGTCCGAATTTTCCTTTTGTCCTTCTCGATGGTCCTTTAATAGCAGGCTGTCTTTTGCCAAAATTTAATTTCCAATTGACTATTTCCAAATACATCTTTCCAAAAATTTGAAGCCATTTTAAAATGATATTTTTCCCAATATATATTCTTCACTGTTGTTTTGATTTGAAGTAATTTCAATGATATCTTTCCAAATAACCTTTTCCAAGTAATTCTTCCTGATAAGTCTTTCCAAAGTTTTGAAATACCTTTTTTTTTAATAATTCTTGATTTGAATCTTCTCCAATTTAAAATTATGCGTCCTTAAATAATTTATGCTTGCCTTTTTCGTCATAACTATCTAAAATTATCGGACCTTTTATTCAGGGTTTCATCAGGTGGTTAAACCGGTGAGCCGAAAAACTCAACAAGATTGCTGGCTAGGAAAATAATAACATACATGATATAAGATAAAATAAAATAAGAACGAAAAAGATAACTGACGTGTGATGGTATATCATGCGTCCTCAGAAGCGATGGAGGTTGCATCAAATATTTAACCCTTATGTGACATGCGGGAAGATAACTCTACTCACTTTAACTACTATATGTAAACTGTGGTTCGGCGGCAAATTTAAGACATAATAATAAATAGTTGAATCCCGCGCATATAATTTTAACAAAGCAAAATAATTTTTTTAAACAAAGCAAGGTTTGGCTTTTCACCACGTGGAGGGACAAAACAAAGTGCGCGGCGAATTAATCTTTTTTGCAATCACAAGTGAATCCAGAATAAAACACTACAAGGCTATAAATCCAATTAAGCACAAGTCAATACCATATAATAATGCTTAAAACAAAGATCCATACAACAAATAACAACTCACAAAGCAATGGGGCTGCCGTAGGAGGGTATATTCGGCAAGGTTCGACGATGCGGCGGCTGAAATCTGAATATATGAGGCTGGATTTGGAAGTAGGGGGGACTGGATCTGAGTGGAGTTGGCTGGAATCTGTAGAAATAGTGCTGGATCTGGATGGAGGGGACTGGATATGAGTGGAGAGAGGCTGGAGAGGGGGTAGGCGGCTGTTGATGTGAATATGGGTGGCCGAAGGGGTAGTTCTTGGCGGGGTTTTGGAGGGACAGCATGGTGGGGTTTGAGGGGAGAAGCTGTGTGGTTTTCTGGAGGTAACCTGGGCAAGATCTGGAAGGGGCTGGGAGGTTTTGGGGGGACAGCAAGCTGGGGTTTGAGAGGGCTAGTTGGCCTCGATTGTCCGCGTAGCTCCTCTAGCATCTTTGATGGAGCCTGGTACATTCCCGCATCATTTCCTTCATGTTTTCGGTGCCCCACCAGTCCGCCACAGCGCCTGGTACTCGCATTCGTTGTTTTCCATTGCTGAAGCTACCGGAGGTGTGATGGCTCTAATACCACTACTACGAACCTAATTAAGATTCCATGTAACAATGGAATGTGGGGACTTCCCTAAGGCAAGGCCTGAACACGAAGAGGAATGTGGACGTCTGTAAAGCGATAGAAGTACAGGAAGGGGAAATGCAAGAAAAAACACACAACACAAATGTTCAATTCATTCATCATGATTCTTACAATTGCCTGAAGGTGCATAAATTGACCCCCCCTTCGCCATTACACAAAAAACAGTTATAATTACAGCAAACTGAATTGCAGGTACTTCAACTAACCCCATGGAAACCATACATGTATTCCACCACTTATGGCAATTTGCTGCATAATTCAAAAAGTTGCACTCCATGCGAACTCCGGTTGGATACATTTCATGGTTGGTGATCGCCGGTCGGAGAACTCCGATCGGATACCTTCACTATCGGCGACCACTGATTTGTTAAACTCCATGATTGTCGATCGCTGATCGGATACAGTCCTTGATGAATGATCGCCGATCGGTTACACAACATTGTAACAACTATTTTTGCAGCTAGAACACAGATTCAAACCCACACTAAAAAGGTATGTATTAGTCATCTTTTAGAGTTTAAGGAAAAAACCAAGAGATTGTTTTGTAAATATTTGGAGGAGTTTAGAAACATAGAGTTCCATAAGTCACTTTGCAGAGAATTCTTAATTGAATATATGTCTTACAAATCTCATAAAATCGTGAATGAGCTTTTTGTATGCACTTATCTAGAAAAGCATCATTGTATGAATTACTGAAAAAAAACTAGGTTTCAGATTCTCTTCTAGACAGCTCATTGAAAAAAAATATATGTTCTATATTTTTGCATCTAGAACACGATTCAAACCTACACTAAAAAGGTACGTATCAGTCATCTTTTAGTGTTCAAGGAAAAAACCAAGAGTTTGTTTCGTAAGTATTTTGAAGAGTTTAGAAACATAGATTTCCATAAGTCACTTTGCAGAGAATTTTTAGTTGAATTTATGTCTTACAAATCTCGTAAAATAATGAATGAGTTTTTTGTATGCACTTTTCTAGAAAAACATCATTGTATGAACTACTGAAAAAAACTTGGTTTCAGAATCTCATCTAGACAGCCCATTGAAAAAAAATATGTTCTATAACCAAGAAAATACGTCTCAATTATGACAATCACCATCATTTATGACAAGTACAAGTGGAATTGTAAATCTTAAAAATGTTCAATTTTTCAAGTGGCTCATCACTCTTCAGCAGATACATGTTTTCAATTTAACAATTCAGTTTGTTGGTTCAACGATGCAGCATGTCCAAGTTACCATGTCAAGTTCAACATGTTTCAATTCAAGATTCGGCCCAAATAGAAATTTAGACAGTGTAGTTCATTCAAGAAGGATATTTATCAGAGCACTGCTCTTCTCTGTGTTTTTACTCCTTTCTTTAATTTTCTATTATTCCTTAAGTTTCTTTACTCTGGTGCCTCATGCTCTTCTATCGCCCTTCATTTTTCTCCTCCAACCTCAACCATCAACATCTTCCTGTCACTCAAAGAGGTCTTCCTTATCAACATCTTCCCGTCACTCAAGAGGTAGCCAACTCTCCGCTCTTTGTTCTTTTTCCCCAACTGATGTAGCACGCACCGTTTTGTGCACCAATTACCACACACGCGTGAAATGTCGCAACTTTGCTCAAGCACGTTGTGGGCACCCAAACGAGTTCCGCCACGGCGCGTCACTAACACATGCAAAGCACACCTAATGATGAGTTGAACCGGCGCGATATTTCGGTGTGGAGATTTCTCCGGTTAAGGGGGGATCCCAACAAAACTAAGCTACCGGGCGCGAACCCTTCCGACCAATTGGTTGGAGAGCTGCGACGGGCCTTTCTTGCCCCGATTCTTGTTCGCTACTTCCGGACTTACACCAAGCCAATCGTCCACACACAAATAACCAAAGGAAACAAAATAGACGAAGCACACCACGGGGCGAGAGTGAGAAAGCGTTACCCAACCGGAAGCCCGTTGGATCTTCCGATAGAACCCGTACGTCGCAAGACGGGGGCGGCAGAGGCGGCACGCCACAAGAACGTCGGCGTCTCCGGGAGTCAAGCCGTCGGCCACCTGTAGAGCACCGAATCGGGGAAGGAGACGCGCCGGGAGGAGGTTGCCGGTGTCACGCCGTAGGGAGAGATCCACCGATATCGCACCGGGAGGAGGAATCGCGTCGCCGGTGTCGCGCCGGGAGGAGAATCACGAAACGGGAAAGGGGCGGAATGCCCTAGGCGATGGAGGCTCCTGTCATGGGAGAAAAAAATGGGTGAGAAATCTTTTGCTCAATAATTTTTCATAGGGCTTCCCCCCAAATAAAGGAGTATTTATACTCCCAAATACAACACTCCTAACCACACACTACCTTGATCTAATCCTAACCATCCAATTGTTTTAGTCTAAAATTAAGAATGCAGGAAATAGAAATAAACATTAGAGCCGGCTCTTGACCGCCTAACAATTTGGTCGAGCCGGACGAAACGAAAATGCTGAAAATAGTTAACGATAAAAATGATAAATAATTTCAGAAATTGCGGAGCATGTCGCGATATGATCTCCTCGTGTTGGGACGAAGGTCGTAGCCACGCGGCGCGTCGTCGAGTGGAACCGGGTCGGCGCCATCAATCCTCCCCCACTCGAAATCACTCATCACCGGTGAGTGGTCCAAGCGGTAACGGTGTAACATGTCATCATCAAGGCGCTCCATTTCCTCGGCGGTCACCATGTGGCATCGCAAAACGGGCGATGTTTCCAACAAACCAAGTAGCGGTGCACGCCGCCATCCAAAGAAGTAATGAGTTGATCCTCCAAGATACAATCCGGGACAGAAATACTCTTCGGGAACCTGGGAAAAGCATTAGGAGCAAATATAGCATCGACCGTACCCCCATGGGAAGGTGAGGTGGGTACGTCCGAGGGGGCAACATGTAAGGGTGGGGGTTCACTCACTAACCCATGAGAATGGCCGGGAAGAGATGAAGAAGAGGGGCGAAGTAGTTCTTGTAGTGTTTTATGAAATGGTGTAAGATCGGAAACATTAAACACATGGTGTATGCCCCAATCAGAAGGTAAGTCGAGCACGTACGCGTTATCACCCAACTTCTTTGAAATCTTAAAAGGTCCGGCATGCTGGTTGGCCAATTTTTTGACGGCCACCGTGAGTAACCGTTCGGGAATCAACTTAACCTAGACTAAATCTCCGATGTCAAAAACTTGCGCCTGTTTGTGCACATTCACGTTGGATTGATATGCTTTGTATGTAGTGACTAGCCGTTGGTGGATATCGCGGTGCAACGCATGTAGGTGATGAGCAAAATCTTGGGCAAATTGACTAGATTTATATGCGGGAGGTAACGGAATCAAGTCAAGTGGCACACATGCGTTGTAACCCTGCACAATTTCATTCGGTGAGAGGCCCGTGGAGCGATTTTTTGAATTATTGTACGCAAGTTGCGCATGGGGGAGGACAATATCTCAAGTCCCTTTATGGTCGCCCACTAGACATCGAAGTAAATTACCCAAACTTCGATTTACCACCTCGGTTTGACCATCAGTTTAGGGGTGGTAAGCCGCGAAAAATAGGAGTTTGGTGCCCACCAAGATTCATAAAGTTTTCCAGAAATAAGATGTAAATTTAACATTCCTATCAGAGACTATTGTTTTAGGGAGCCCGCGATGGCTAACTACCTCCTTAAAATATATTTTCGCAATGTGAGACGCATCATTTGTACGGTTGCAAGAAATAAAATGGGTCATTTTGGAAAATCGGTCAACGACGACGAGGATAGAATCGTGACGGCGTGGTGTCGGTGGTAGACCCAAAATGAAATCCATGCTAACGTCGTCCCATGTCACGAAAGGAATGGAGAGGGGTGTGTATAATCCCGTGTTTTGCTTGGTGCCCTTTGCAAGTTGACATTTGTTACAACTATTCACGACTTGGGTAACTATGCGTTTTAAACCGGGCCAAAAGAACTTGTCTTCAACCAAAGAGATGGTTTTATCACGGCCAAAATGACCACCCAAACCACTGCCGTGCATTTCCCAAATAATAAAAAGTCGAAGGGAGGAATCCGGAATACATAAACGCGACCCCTTAAATAAGTACCCATCACGTTGAAAGTATTCAGAAATAGTGTGTGGGGATGGCGTGTAATGAGTGAAATACATCCTTAAAATCCTTGCATTCAGCATACTCACGGCGGACACGTTCAAAGCCTAGGACTTTAACGTCATGGGTAGTTAAAAGCAAAGTAACGCGGCTAAGCGCATCAACAACACGGTTATGTTTGCCTTTGCAATGTTTGATCACAAACGAGTACTCTTGGAGGAAAGAGACTCATTTGACTTGTCGCGGGCTAAGCTTATGTTGAGAGTTAATATAGCTTAAGACGTCATGATCCGATAAGAGGATGAATTCCTTGGGCAAGAGGTAGTGATGCCAATGGTGTAGACTTTGTACGAGGGCATAAAATTCACGTTCATAGTTAGAATAATTAAGTTTCAGACCGCTTAACTTTTCACTAAAAATCCAACCGGATGACCCTCTTGGCTTAAAACACCACCTATGCCCTCACCCAAGGCGTCACAAGAGACCTCAAAAACTTTATTAAAATCGGATAACCGGAGAACCGGTGCCTCGGTGATCGATGTTTTATTTTTATTGAAGGCGCTAGATGCGGATTTAGACCAAATAAACTCACCAAGTTTCATACATTCGGTAATGTGAGCCATAATAGCGCTAAAGTTGCGAATAAATCGGTGATAGAAGCCATGAAAACTACGAACGCCTCGAATAGAGGTAGGTTCTTGCCAATCGACAATCGCTTGAACTTTTGTAGGATCAACCTTAAGGCCGTCCGCGCTAACAATATAACCCAAAAAGGCGACGGAGGAATCAATAAAAACACATTTCTTCAAATTTATAAATAATTTTTCAGTGCGGAGAACTTCAAATATTTGCCTTAAATGCGACATGTGGTCAAGTGCGGACATGCTATAAATAAGTAAATCATCAAAATATATCACCAAGAATTTTCCCATAAAACGATTAAAGATTTGAGTCATCAAGCAGGAGAAGGTGCTCGGGGCATTGGAGAGTTCAAACGGCGTGACTAGCAATTCGTACAAGCCTTCCTTAGATTTAAACGCTGTTTTCCATTCGTCCCCTTCTCGAATCCGAATTTGGTGGTAGCCACTCCTAAGATCAATTTTGGAGAAAACGGTGGCACCACTAAGCATGTCCAACAAGTCATCTAAACGGGGGATGAGAAAACGGTACTTAATAGTGATTTTATTGATAGCCCGACTATCGAAGCACATGCGCCAAGTGCCATCTTTCTTCGGGGCAAGGAGCGCCGACACTGCACAAGGACTTAAACTATGTCGGATGAGGCCTTTGGCTAGCAAATCCGAGATTTGGGCTTGGAGTTCCGCATGTGCACTAGGATTAAGGCGATAGTGTGGTAGGTTGGGAAGGGAGGAGCTCGGAAAGAAATCGATAGCGTGTTGGATACTCCGTAGGGGGGGGGGGGGTAATTCGGAGGGGAGTTCCTCTGGGTGGACGTCCTTAAACTCCTCAAGCAAGGTCAAGATATCGGTGGGAAACGATGATGTGGGGAGGGGAATGCCGTTAGCCTGAAGTAAGACTAAAACATAAATCATACCACCGAAAAAGCTTGTTCTTTCAAATGCTTTCGGGTGCATTAAGGTGAGTGGTTGTGTGACCGCGGGGACGGTCGTGTCCTTTGTTTTAAGGTCCTTAGGTGCGGTGGGGCGCAAGGTGATACGTTGGTCTTTAAATTTAAATTCATAAGTGTTAGCACGACCGAAATGAGTAACATTGTAGTCGCAAAGCCATGGACGGCCAAGTAGGACATGACAAGCGTCCATGGAAATAACGTCACACCAAACTTGATCAACATAGTCCTTAATGACAAGGGGCACTAAGCAATGCTTTGTAACCGGAATAGAGGTCTTATTGACCCAAGCCACTTGGTATGGAGTAGGGTGTGGTTCGGGTTTTAATTTCATTCGGAGAACCGCGGCTTTGGAAATCACGTTCATGCAACTCCAACTATCAATTATTAGTTTGCATGATTTCTCACCGCTTTTAAAATACAAGGAAAAAATGCTTGAGCGCTTCCAATCATGACTACTACATGGGGTAGTCAAGATGCAACACATGACCGATAGGTTGTGGGAGACATACTCCTCTTCCATGTCACTAGGAATGTCGGACTCCTCAACGTCACTATGTTCCTCGTAAACGAGATCGTCGTCATCGGTCGTAGGTTCGATCAATGTGACTAACTTGCGGCGAGTGGGGCATTCAACCGCATAGTGGCCGAATTGATTACACGCATAGCAAGTGACGTGCACTTTGCTAGTTTTTCCTAAGGGGATGCGCTCGCCCGACGTGTCATTGGATTTTCGAGCGGTGATGATAACGGTTTTGGAATTATCTTGGAAGACATTCTTCCCCTTTGAGTTATTATCGTGCATGGAGGTGGATTTGGAATGGAAAAAGCCTTTGGAGGATGTCGCCCGCGGAGTTACGGTCATCGAAATATGTTTTTTAATGTCCAGGGCGGCGCTCATGGCGGTGTTGAGATCATGGTGGTCATAGCGCCGGATTTGACTTTGTATTTCCGAGCGAAGGCCCTTATGGAAGCGTGAGACGGTGAGCTCCGTCATCTCTTGAATTTCACAACGAATCATTAATTCGTTGAGCTCACCCATGTACTCGCTCACCGAGCGATTACCTTGACGCAAGGAGGTGAACTCATCAAACATATTAGTGCGGTGGTAGGCGGGGACGAAGTAAGTGGTGAGTAAGTTACGCATTTGGGGCCATGTGTGAGCTATGCCCCATAGTCGACGTTCTTCATTTAGCCAAAACACTTGAGCGCGACCTTCTAATTTCATGCGAGCGACGATAACCTTTTGGTTATCATCCAACCGTTGCCAATCAAAATAGCGTTCCATTTTGATGAGCCAATCCCTAAAATGCTTCGGGTCACCCTAGACGTCAAAACTTGGGGCGTCAATTTTAATGCGTCGGGTGAGGTCGTTATTCCAATCCGCATCCAGGGCATGACCGTCCGCATTCACATGTGGGCGTGGAGGATTGTTTGGTAGGTCGCGAGTAAGGGGATAATGTTGGGGAGGCGGGTGTTGAAAATCGGTTTGAATTGTTTGTGTCAAAGTGGCAAAGGCCGCGGTGAGGTGAGCAATTTGATCGGTCAAATCACGTTGGACGGCCGCCAATTTTGCTTGCGTAACCTCACGATTATCGGTGTTGTCATCCATCGTATCATACGCGGATGAGGACCAGGAATAGTCGTTTCCTGACCGTGTGTGCATAAAATGAGTGTGAAGATTGGAGGACCGACAAAGTTTAAGAAAACTTTGCGCCGAAATCTGATACCAAATTGATGTAGCACGCATCGTTTTGTGCACTAATTACCACACACGTGAAATGTCGCAACTTTGCTCAAGCACTTTGTGGGTACCCAAACGAGTTTCGCCACAGCGCGTCACTAACACATTCAAAGAACACCTAACGATGAGTTGAACCGGCACAATATTTCGGTGCAGAGATTTCTCCGGGATCCCAACAAAACTAAGCTACCGGGCGCAAACCCTTCCGACCAATTGGTTGGAGAGCGGCGACGGGCCTTTCTTGCCTCGATTCTTGTTCGCTACTTCCGGACTTACACCAAGCCAATCGTGCACACACAAATAACCAAAGGAAACAAAATAGACGAAGCACACCACGGGGAGAGAGTGAGAAAGCGTTACCCTACCGGAAGCCCGTTGGATCTTCCGATAGAACCCGTACGTCGCAAGACGGGGGCGGCAGAGGCGGCACGGCACGAGAACACTGACGTCTCCGGGAGTCAAGCTGTCGGCCACCTGTAGAGAACCGAATCGGGGAAGGAGACGCGCCAGGAGGAGGTTGCCGGTGTCACGCCTGAGGAAGAGATCCGCCGGTATCGCGCCAAGAGGAGGAATCGCGTCGCCGGTGTAGCGCCAGGAGGAGAATCGCGAAACGGGAAAGGGGCGGAATGCCCTTGGCGATGGCGGCTCCTGTCACGGGAGAAAAAAACGGGAGAGAAATCTTTTGCTCAGTAATGTTTCATTAGGGCTTCCACCCAAATAAAGGAGTATTTATACTCCCAAATACAACACTCCTAACCACACACTACCTTGATCTAATCCTAACCATCCAATTGTTTTAGTCTAAAATTAAGAATGCAGGAAATAGAAATAAACATTAGAGCCAGCTCTTGACCGCCTAACAATTTGGTCGAGTCGGACGGAACAGAAATGCTAAAAATAGTTAACGATAAAAATGCTAAATAATTTCAGAAATTGCAGAGCATGTTGCGATATGATCTCCTCGTGTTGGGGCGAAGGTCGTAGCCACGCGACGCGTCGTCGAGTGGAACCGGGTCGGCGCCATCACCAACCTTACGATACAATAGTCTTCTCATTAAGTATTTTTTCTTCATATCTTCAATTCTCTCTATTGATTTTCGAATTATTAAATTCTTCAATTTTGTTTTAATTTTGTTTCTCAACTGTTAAATTTTAATTAATCAACTTGACTTTATGTTCAGTTGAGAATGGAATAAATATTATTTCTATTTAAAATATAAACATTACATAACACCTCTATATATACACAAAAGAGAACTCAAACCAATATTAGAGGTACGAGACAAAAAACAATAAAGAGGAACATGGACTTTATAATGAGCCTTCAATAAGCTTTAATTCATCTACGTCAACTCTCCCCCTTGAGATGGGAGTATATGAAGATCATTCCTAGCTTGGAGATATTACCAGGGAAGGTGTCATAGCTCAGGCTATTCGTAAAGATATCTATCGACTGATTTTGAGATTGGACGAATGAAGTGCAAATGCTGTCTGTCTCCCGATATTTATGAATTGTCGATTAATTTTTGTTCAGTCATGTTGAACAAGATTATGAGCGATGTTGATATCTACTTTATTGTTGTTATATAATTGCATAAGCTTTATATCTTGTAGTTCCAAACCGTGCATTATAAATTGAAGTCATAATCCCTCGCATATCCCTTGTGACATTGCTCTGTGCTCGGCTTCTGCACCAGACCTTGCTATCACAATTTGCTTCTTACTCCTCCAGGTCACTAAATTCTCTCCTGCAAAGGAGCAATATCCAGTGATGGATTTGTGGTCATATTGGCTTCCAACCCAATCAACATCTATGTATACTTCAATATTAATTGCTTGTTTCAGTAGACTAGGATTCCATGTCTAGGATACTTCTTTTGGTACACCATAACGCCCACATAATGACTTTCTGATGTCGCAATCTGAGAGAGTGCATGTATTTGCTTAGGATTCCAACTGCATATGCGATACCAGGATGAGTATGTGAGGTAGATTAGCCTTCCACTAATCTTTGGTAGCTAGCGGAGTTCACTTTTTCTCACTACCTTGCCTTCATCGATTTTACAATATACTTCTATGGGGGTATTTGCTGGTGCACAACCAAACATTCTTATTTCTTCTAGTAGGTCCAAGATATATTTCCTCTTAGAAATGAAGATTCCACAGTTTGACTGTGCAACTTCAATTCTAAAGAAATATTACAATTTACTTAGATCTTTGACCTCAAACTTCTTGCACATGCTTGCTTTAAGCCATATGATTTCTTCCAAATTCTTTCATTTGATAATGATAATCGTCAACATTGACAATGAGAATAACCACATTCTCTACTTTTCCTTAAAAAGGGTATGATCGGAGTGACCCTATTTGTATTTCAATTAGTGTCATGGATTTTTGAAACTTTTTAAACAAATCTCTGGGAGGTTGCTTCAAAACATAAAGAGATTTTTTAAGTTGACATATTTTTCCTTTTGATCTTTCCTTTAAGAAATGTTGGAGGGAACAAAAATAATAATCGATTAATTGCAAAGAGCACAAGTCCCCTCTATATATGGAGGCAGACCAAGATAAAAAAGGAATATTACACGAGCTGTAAATAAAAAATATTAATAACCCATATTGTAACACTCCCCCTCAAGTTGGACATGAGATGTTGATCATGCCCAACTTGACGACAATTCTTCCAAAGGTACTTCCACTCAGGCCTTTTGTGAGAATATCAACAAGTTGTCTATCTGAGGGAACAAAGGGAGTACACACAAGTCCTTTTTCAATGTTTTCATTGATTAAATGACGATCCACTTCAATATGTTTAGTACGATCATGCTGGACAGGGTTGTGTGCGATGCTGATAGCAACCTTGTTATCACAATACAACAGAATGAGCTCATCTTCAGAGAGTCCCAGGTCACTTAGCAAAGAACGCAACCAAAGAACTTCACAAACACTATGGGACATAGCCCGAAACTCTGCTTCAGCGCTAGATCTTGCTGCGACTTGATGTTTTTTACTCCTCCAAGTAACAAGATTTCCATCAACAAGAGAACAATATCCTGAGGTAGATCGCCGATTGACCCGACCCAATCAACATCGGTGTAGACCTCTATTCTTAGAGCCGAATTTGGGGAAAACAAGATCCCACTCCCAGGTGAGGACTTAAGGTACCTGAGAATTCTGCGGGCAGCATCAACATGACGAGTCTTCGGAGCATGCATTAATTGGCTAATAACACTTACAACATAAGCAATATCTGGACAGGTAAGAGCCAGACAGATCAGTCTCCCTACATGCCTTTGAAATTAAGATATATTTTCAATTTCCTTTCCATCATCACGACCCATTCTGTGGTTTGCTTCAATTAGGGTATCATCCGGTTTACAACCTATCATCCTAGTCTTCTCAAGAAGGTCCAAAATATACTTTTTCTGGGAGATGAAGATCCCGTGCTTGGACCTTGCCACTTAAATGCCCAAGAAATATTTGAGTGCACCCAGATCCTTGACCTCAAACTCATAAGCCACCTTTTGTTTTAGAAGCTTGATTTCTTCCACATCTTCGCCTGTGATAACAATATCATCAACATAAACAATGAAAATTTTGAGTTTATCGGTCCTATGCTTGATGAACAGTGTATGATCGACATTGCCCCGGTGATACCCAAAAAGACAACATGGCTTGTGAAATCTTCCAAACCATGCTCTTGGAGACTGTTTCAGTCCATATATGGCTTTCTTTAGCTTGCAAATGTTTCCCACTGAACTTTTAGGAGTAAGGCCTGGTGGGCGAGACATATAAACTTCCTAATTGAGATTCCCATGGAGGAAAGTTTTTTTAACGTCAAGTTGCAAAAGGTCCCATCCTTTGCAGGCAACACAGGATAAAAGGACTCTTATAGTGTTCATCTTTGCCACATGGGAAAACGTTTTCTGATAGTCAATTCCTTGGATTTGAGTATACCCTCTTGCCACCAATCTTGCCTTAGACCTTTCAAGAACACCTTGAGAATTTTGTTTGACAGAGAACACCCATTTGCATCTAACCAGTTTTTTTCCATGGGGAAGAGGCACTAAATCCCATGTGTTGTTCTTTTCAAGAGTAACCATTTCCTTAAACATCGCTTCTCTATACATAGGAATCTACAGAGCACTCTGCCAAGATGTTGGTATGGATATGGAAGCAAGGGAAGACACAAATGTCTTATAGGAGGTAGAGACTGAGTCGTAAGAAATATAATTAGAAAGAGGATGTTGAGTACATTATCAGATACCTTTTCTGAGAGCAATGGGAAGCTCTGAAAGCCTTGAGTCCGAGTCCAATGATTGATCTGATTGCACAGCCAAGTCAAGTGTGCTGGTGGGCCTTTCTTTCACCGAGTGTACACCTGCAAGGTAGGAGCAGTAGGAGGAATATGATTAGGGACATGAAAACCACTCACTTCCGACGACAGAAGCTCCCCCTAAAGCGAGGGATAAGATGGTGGAACAGACAGAAGTACAAAGAGGGCAAAGGAGAAGAGGGCAAAGAAGGTGAGTCACCAGGGGCAGGATAATAGGCCTCAATTTCACGAAACGTGACATCCATGGTAACATCACCCTTCTTAGTAGGATGGTGAAAACATTTGTATCCCTTTTGGGTAGGAGAGTCGCCAATAAACACACCTTAGTACTCGTGGATCAAGTTTGGTGGGAGGAGGGTGATGGATGTGAACAAAGCAGACAGATCCATACACCTTAGGAGAGAGCTGATAGGAAGGGACTCGTAGAGTGCCAAGGGGAGTGACATTCCCAAGAATACGAGAGGGCATGCGTTTAAAAAGATATGTTGTCGTAAGGACAACATCCCCTAGTAATACTTGTGAAGATGCATGATAGACAAGAGACAACGAGCCACTTCGAAAAGGTGACGAATCTTACGCTCCGCAACCCCATTTTGAGCAGAGGAATAAACACAAGTGGTTTGGTGTATAATGCCATGATCAACCATATATTCAGCAAAGTACAAATTCAGATATTCACGACCATTATCACTGCAGAGGATCTGAATTTTGACATGAAATGGAGTGGAGATCATGTTATGAAACTTTTTGAAGGTAGTAAATACATCACTTTTTTGCGCAGTAAATATAACCTTGTAGTGCGAGAAAAACAGTCAAAGTGACAAACCAAGCACAACAAGAAATAGAAGATACGGGAAAAGGCCCCTAAACATTAGAGTGAATCACAGTAAAAGGAACAGAGCTTGACAACGAAACATGATTAAATGTAGTACGACAATGTTTGTTAACAACACAGACATCATAAACAAAGGAAGTAAAAACAACAACAAGCATAACAGGAAACAATTACTTCATAATAGGAATAGACGGGTGGCCTAAGCGACATGCCAGGAATATTAGTCGAATGTGCTGGAGTGTAGGGCCAGAGGAGGTGCCACTGGGCTGGAGTTGAGCACGTACAAACCATTGACTAAACTACCAGAGCCAATCACCGTCCCCGTCTTCAGGTCCTGAAAAACACAAGAGGAAGGATGAAAAGTTACAAAACAGTTCATGGAGTTGGTCAAATGGCCAATAAAGAGTAAATTACGTGTGAAATTTTGAACATGCAAAACCGACAATAAAGTGAGAGGAACAAGAGATGAAGCCCTTCCCAGCAATAGAGGAAAGGGAACCATCATCAATGCTCACCTTATCACGACCAGAGAGAGGAGTATAAGATATGAAACCTGAGGTGGAGCCAATCATATGGTCTGTTGCTACAGAGTCAATGATCCACTGAGTGAAAGATTGAGCAGTAGCAGAGTGAACACCCGGAGTCCCAATGTTGGCATACAAAGACAAGGAAGAAGACTCTATATAAAGACCTTGCATCATGCGGCGAAGGGCAAGCACTTCATCAGCCGAAAAACCACCAGGGAGGACAGAAGGATCATCACAAAGACAGAGCAGGAGAAGCATCCATTGTAGCATCTGTGAGATTGACTGAACGAGGAGGTGTATGTCGACCAGGGAAGCGCCCAAAGCTACGACCACTACGAGGAGCACCACCTCTCGGTGGAGGAAAACCATTGAGTCTGAAGCAGGTGTCTCTGGTATGACAGGTCTTCCCACAATAATCACAGAGGAGGTGGTCTTTATCACTACCCTTCAGCTTAGAATCACGGGTAGGACAAGCACCCAACAAAGAAGGGGTACCAACAACAAGAGCAGAACTCTCAGGAGCTGAGTCAGGAAGTAAAGTCTTGCATGACTCACTGGAGGGGCCGAACGAATGGGCGGAGACGCTGGAAGACGCGCTGGAAGGGCTGGAAGAGACGCCACCGCGGAAGACGCGCTGGAAGGGCGGATCGAACGATGCGAGCGGCGGCCCGAACGAACGATGAAAGGAAAAATACGGACAACGACAGTTAGGGCACCAGGAATCGTGGCTCTGATACCACGTTGGAGGGAACAAAAATAATAATCGATTAATTGCAAAGAGCACAAGTTCCCTCTATATATGGAGGCGGATCGAGATAAAAAAGGTATATTGCACATGCTATAAATAAAAAACATAAATAACCCATATTGTAACAGGAAATCTAGTGGAAACTTCATGTATACTTCTTCTTCAAGATAGCCATGTAAAAAACATTTTTTTACATCTTGTTGTTGCAGATCTCATCTCAGGCATGCATTGCATGATAAAATCATGCAGATGAGATTCATCTTGATAATCGACACAAAAGTTTCATGTTACGCCAGAGGTTTGAGTATATCTCTGAGCGACTAGCCACATTTTGTATCTCTCTACAACCCCTTCTTGATTTTGCTTGACAGAGAACATCCATTTGGAGCCAACGAGCATTTTTCCATCCAGGAGATGAGATGATTCCCAAGTCTAGTTCTTCTCCAATGCAGACATTTCATTCTTCCATTGCTTTTCTCCATTCCGGTATATATCACTTCCTACCAATTGTTATGAATACAAACATAAGACAGAAAGGAGGGGAAGGATTTATTTACCTATGTCAGATTGTGATATGAGATATAATTGGGAACAAAGTATTTTATAGAGGCCGACTTACTTTTCAGTTGTATGAGAGGTCGATGGTGTTCTTCTGGACCTGATTCAGAAGAGTGTATCTGTTATGGTTGAATGACAAGGGTTTTACCATCACAACACTAGTGTTGCGCTGTTGATAGACTTGAGGAAGAGGATGATAGACTTGAGGAAGAGGATGAATAAGACTCATAGAAACAAAATTTTATGTGAGGACATGAGTAGATGTGGTAGTTCGACTCGTGGATGGAGGAAGATACGAGTTCACGATGGGAATGGGGATAGTGAGAGCGTCAACATCAGTGTCCCTCTTCCCTTGACGAAAGCCAAAGAATTGTTTCCTTTCACGAAGAGTAACATTCATGGTACAAAAGAAAGATTGAGAGGAAGAGTGATAAGAGCGATACCCTTCGCAGTAGAGGAGTAGCCAATGAAGCACATTTGTGGGAAGGTGTATCTAGTTTATCATGATTGTGTTGATGAACATGGGCAAAGCAAACACATCCAAACATACAAGGAGGGAGATGCGACGTGTGCATGACACAATTGGTGGACAAACGAGAGCTAGGGAAAGCACATTGCATGGTACCAGAAGGAAGACGGTTAATGAGGTAAGCCAAAGTGAGGTCCGCTTTTCCCCAATTGGATTTCTTGAGATTCATTGTAATAAGAAGGCATTGTGTGAGTTCGAGGAGGCCTTTGTTCTTGCACTCAATAACATCATTTTGGCTGAAGGTATGGTGGGCGCACGTGGTTTGATTAAAGTTCCCATGATTGGCAAGGTAGGTGTCAAATACACCATGATCTTTGTACTCTCACCAATTGTCACTTCAGAGGACATGCATAGTGTCGCCAAGTTAATTGGCCACCATCTCGTGAGAAAGGTAAAGGCAATCTAAAACATCACTTTTACTTTTTAAAAAGTACACCTAAGTAGAGTAAAAAAAACTGGCAATAAATGCCACAAACCAACAATGACTAGAGAGAGGTTACAAGAGAAGGTTCCCAAACATCTGTATGAATAACATTAAGGGTCCGTTCGTTTCGCGGGAATTGGGCCATTGGAATTGGAATTGAATTCAATTCCCATTCCCGCAGGAATTGGAATTGAATTCAATTCCAATTCTGCTGTTCGGCTGAATGCAGGAATTCTATCACAGGAATTGGAATTAGCAATTCCGATGTTCGGCTGTATCCTGGAATTCAAAGTAGAGAATTCAAATTTGTAATTTTTATTTTAAACTGAATTGAAATAGCTAAATAAAAATCATACTTCAACAGAATAAAAATTAATAGTTCATACACCGAACATCAAAAAAAGTTCAAAATAGTTCAAAATAGTCTACAACATTATAATAGTCCGCACATGAAACCAAAAGTCCTTAACATAAACTAATCAATCACGTAGATGTAAGCGGAGCCAGGTTCTCCTAATCGGCATCGGTAAAGCCATGAACACGTCGGCTTTCTTGTCGTCAACACTCAGCATATCGATAGCCTGTATGACCTCACTCTCAGTCAAATCCGTAATAGCTGCAATGGCCGCATATATCCTGTCTGCCCTTGAGATCGGCGACGGTGGCGGTGGCGGCTGAGAAGTCACGCTGCTATCATGCTCCATGTTCCTCGCTATCACAGAAACAACATCAGCAATAATATCTACCGCGGATGTTTTCTCCTTCCTCTTCTTGCTCTTTGGCTCAACGTCATCCATGCCGTTTTCGTCCACTGAGTCTTCAATGTGGATCTCGTTCATTTGCTCAGTCGCAGTAGCAGCATTAGCTCCAGTGGCCCGATCAACCCCACAAATCATAGCTAAGTCACCCCAATTGATGATCACCTTGCTCCGACAATGTCTCACTGTCGGATGCGCATACAAGTTTAGTTCAAATTAGAATATAATTAATCTGCAGTTAAATATTTGCTCAATTAAAATATTACCTGTACGTAGTTAGCCCAGACTTCCTCGCTATCAACCTTCACCACATTACGCTCCCAATCCCATCCGAAACCACTGGTATCCAGCATAGTCGATATTTCCTGGTAGTATTTATTCCATGTTTTAATCCTGGCCATTATCTTCTCCTTACTAATATCAACGTGGCAATCATCTTTCAGTGCTTGTATTGCCGCCGTGTATGCGACACTTTTCCAGCCGCTAGCCGCCTTATTTCCCAGATTTTGCTGCTCAAGGAGAGCAGTCGATAACGCACAATCCATCTGCGGCGTCCATGGAACATAGGACCGTTCACTTGGCTTGACACCCTTTCCTTTTTTATCCATTTATTTCTGCATAACATACCCACGTTTTTTGCATAAATTAAGTCAGAAATGAAACACAGAAAAAGCATTTTAACATAAATGGATTAAAAAGAAGTTAACAAAATATACTACATACACATAACATACCCACTTTTTGAACATAAATGGATTAAAAAAAAGTTAACAAAATGTACACAGACACACATTACACACACATTTTTTGGAATAAAATAAGTCAGAAAGTAAAAAACAAAACAAGCATTTTAATTGCCCCGATGAGCACAGTACTCATTAAACATATTCATAGCCATAGTTTCCCTAAACGCGCTCCATTCTGGTGTTGCTTGGACTGGTGTCGCTGTATCCGCGCACTCGAAACTAGCGGAAATTGTATCTTGATTTAATATTTCCACGTCTACCTCGGCAAGCAATCGACCATGATTTTCCAATCTCCTCTCTATAAGAAAATTATGCAGAATGCAACAAGCGTTTATAATTGACGCATCAGGGAGTTTTATGAAGTCAGGACCTAATTTCAAAACTGCTCGAAGCACCGTGTTGAAATGGCGGCTAATTGTATCTGTTGATCGTAGACATGTCCCGCCAACAACCCTAAATTTCTTGTTGTGCCCCAAAACATGTAAAAATACGCTGACTGCCTCTCTAACTCCTACATTTTTTGTGTCTCTTAACAAACCACGTTGGGTTAGCATGTTGCACAAAAGTTCAAACGAGCTTTTATTCATCCGAAGCTGGTTAAAACAATTTATATCTGTTCTGCCGTATAAACGTCTAAACAAACTTTCTCTTACAACATTTTTTGCATCAGCCTCCACGATATTTCTTCTGACCCCACATTTCATCAGCACTACGATAGAAGCAGCAAGAGCGGCAGCTACTGCTGCTCTCCTACGCCTACGATGTTTCACTGTTTCATCCATCTAAACATTAAAAACACACACATTATATATCATCATTAGAATCCGTACTATTATGATAACGTGCAAACACTGCATTGCTTGCCTACAAATCAGAGAAGTATACAACTTCTCACTATGGATGCCTAAGTAATTTAATGCTTTATGCAATATATGTCTAAGTGCTTTAAGTAATTGCTTCCGGCAATTAATTGTGTAGTTTCCTTTTTCTGTACTTAAATTCATTCACATTCTTACCCAAAAAGAATACCCAAAGCATTATATCAATAACAAAATAAAATTAAGAAGGTGTATTATAAGAAAGTATATAAAAGAGGGTTTTACCAAAACAAAGTCACCGGGACAAAAATCAAGATATACACAATCGTAATACCATATAAAATGCACTCATTCTTGGAAGCACAACTAAACCATCAAATACCATCTAAAATGCAAATAAATCTAGTCTCATAATCAAATCAATTTTCAGAAGAAAAATAAAAGAACAAGGAAATCTACATTTACCAATATGAAAACTAGGAGCTTAACTTCATGCTTACTTATCAGGCTCACAGCTACCACTACTAGCTAGCACTACTACATATGGCCAATACTCCTGAGTTAATAAAAATAAAGATCCCATGCTTCGAATTTTCAAATGTCAGAAACTCACTACTAAGCAATTTTTTAATGTTTGTTCTCACATCAATCGTAATCGGCAAGCACTATAGAAGAGGTAATTTATATTGAAGAGCCCCAAATGTCTCAAGGATTAGGTGCAGGCTTCAACATTTCACTGATGAAGAGCCCCAAATGTCTCAAGGATTAGGTGCAGGCTTCAACATTTCACTGATGCAATGCACTGTTGAAGCAGTTCAGTGATGCAGTGAACTGTTGAAGCAGTTCACTGCATCAGTGAACTGTTGAAGCAGTTCACTGATGCAGGCTTCAACATGTTGAAGCAGTTCACTGATGCAGGCTTCAACATGTTGAAGCAGTTCACTGATGCAGGCTTCAACATCCTGAAGCAGTTCACTGATGCATGCTTCAACATCCTGAAACAGTTCACTGATGCAGGTTTCAACATTCTGAAACAGTTCACTGATGCAGGCTTCAACATTTAAGAAGAAGAAGAAGATGCAGGCTTCAACATCTAAAGAAGAAGAAGAAGAAGAAGAAGATACCAGCGGGAGCGGCGAGAAGAAGAAGAGCAGCGGATCGGCCAGAGAGCAGCGGATCGAGGAGGAGCAGGAATCGCGGGAACCAGCAGGAGCGGCGAGAAGAAGAAGAGCGGCGGATCGGCCAGAGAACAGCGGATCGAGGAGCAGCAGGAATCGCGGGATCAGACCTAGCGACGGGAGGAGGAGCAGGAATTGCGAAATCAGACCTAGCGAGGTCTGATTTGCACGTCGCGCATTTACATATTGCGGCAATTCCGACGAAATTGCTGTACAATTCCGATTACCACGTTTCATTTTAGGTACCGAACAGCTGGATTAAGAATTGGTAAATGAATTCCAATTCCAACCGCCCAATTCCCGCGAAACGAACGGGCTCTAAAAGAAATCATACTAGTAGAGGATAAATGAGTCGGACTATGCCATACATGTTTAGAAAGTTCACAAACATCACAAAGTGCTCATAGATCTAAAAAACAGAGGAAGCATCTTGAGAAGATAGCTTGTGAAGTGGGGTCCAAAGACGTTGATGCTACCTTCACACATCTGCGGGAGAGGGAGCAGGAGCACTGAAGATAGCTTGAGGAGGTGAGTGATCCAAGATATCAAGGCCCCCACAAACCCTACTACTGCCAATATTCTTCTTCCTTGCTAGATCCCAAATAATACAACCATCAGGGAGAAAACTTACAGAGCAATTTAATGATGTGGTCAAAAGATTAATAGACAATAAATTTCAAGAAAGTGTAGGAACATGTAAAACAAATGTGAGAGGCACGAAATATGAACATAAGACATTTCCCTTATCAATATTCGAAGAAAAAGAGCTATTGGCGGTGATAACTTTATCACGCTCCGAGAGGGGGGTGCATGTAGTAAAACATGATGATACCCCGATCATGTGATCAGTCACACTAGAATCGATAATCCATTCTGGTTGGATGGCTGAAGCAGATTGTGCGTTTGGAGTTTTTGAGGCAGCGAAGGTATCGATGGAGGGGTTTCCCTGAGGGCATAGTAGACGTCGCAGAGCATCCAGTTCATTAGTGGAAAAACTATTGGAGGGAAGCCGATCAGTATTGGCATCAACAATAGGAGGAGGATTGGGCTGGTGAGAACTACCATGCCCACGTCCACCATTACTTTTCAACGAAGGTCCAAGGTGAGGATATAGGCGAAAACATGAGTCCCAAACGTGACCTTGTTTGCCACAGTGATCACACATCTGAATAGTTGGACTAGGAGGAGGGGCTCAACTAATTCGAGCAAGGGCAGAATGATCGGTCAATCTATCATAATTAAGAGAATGTCGGTGATTCTGGTCACCCAAGATCATGCTAAAGGCTTCCCAAAAAGAGGCAAGAGGCTAGCTGTTCACGACATGCATGCGAACCATGTCAAACTCCACAGTGAGGCTCATGTAACACCCCAACCTAGTTCGTCACATTTCATAAGCCCGAACGATACTTATGATAGGAAGCAAACCAAATAACAGTAATAAAATTGAAATCATTACATAAAAATAACTAGATCACACAATGAAAGTAAATGACTAGAGCTAAAGTTAAAGAAATACCTAAAATTTTGATTCACAGGGCCAAGTAGAAATGAAAAGTGCAAGAATGAATTGCTAAAACTCTTATAAAATGCCTATACTTAAGTTCGTACATAAAAGATACATCAAACTGAAAGGTAAAATAAACTAAAATGTGAAAAAATCCACAAAAGCTTATCCTAAGCGAATCTCTGGACCCGAGCTCCTTGTAAAGAAATGTCCGAAGACATGGTCAACTCAACTGGTGAGTAAGAAAAACTCTTCCCCCAGTGATACTAAAATGACAATTAAAACATGTAGGAGCAGTTAAAATATGCAGCGATTGAATTTATGAAGCATGATTATTAACATGATAATTATTCATGCTGTTATACGAAAGTATAATAACATAAATTTCCGTTTCTGTAATTGCGCATTATGAATTACATTCTTGGTTTTAATTTCTTGAAATTTAAAGGTTCTTGCGTTTTGATTTCCTTCCGTAAGTTAAGGTAAATCAATTTTACGTTCCTCTTGTTAGTTCATATTTCATGGCTTACTATACACATTCTGAATATTGAGTCCCTGATGACAACCGAAGGTGCCGGTGCCCTAACCTGATGTGTCCCTTGTGCGGGACATAGACTCATATTTGTCTGTTTCCAAGCGTGGAAGTGTGGGTCATTGACCCCATGTCTGAGGCTCATACGGTCTACTGGCTTATGAGTATGATGGTGCATTTGGTGCGCACCCATTAGTCACGAGGGAATAACCTCTTATACCCCCTCCTGTACTAATCACCTAGTGGTAGGTACAATCATCACATTATACCGTCTTCTTGACACCGCTAGTCTGAGACTTATTACTTGTTTTAATCGTTTATTTTTAGCCTAATTGCATTCAACATATTTAATCTTTTTTGTTCTTACATTAAGATGTACTTTTTATGCATTGATATGTGTGTCTGATACGATCCCGGAGAGGAATTCGACAAGGGAAGGGTCGGCGGCTAGGTGAGAGAGGAGGGGAAAAAGGAAATGAGAACTAGGGAGCAGCCCTAAAAATCAATTTATCCATAGATAAAATCCTAATACAAGCACCCACACCCTTTATAGCAGCAATTGTGAATAACAAAATATGGTCTTAAAGTGTTGTTCAACCCTGGAAGGAAGAAGTGATTTCATTCATTCCATGAATTAGTCTTTATTTCCTTGATCTAGGGTTCTGTTTTTGTCGTGTGGAAGAGTTGTTGCGGTGCAAATCACAAGAGGGTTAATTAGTTTCCAATTCAATGTTTTCTTAGGTTAATCGTGCTTGATAAGGGTCTCTGGCAGCCCCATATGAATTTTATTTTGTGGTTATATATATTTCTCTTCGACTAAATGATATTATTGGGATTTCAGTGTAACCCTAAAAGCAAGGAAGGATTTACTTGTGTGGAGTTGATAGCAATTCAAATAAATCATGATGTCACGCCGCATCTATGAATGCTGCAACACTGAAGTAAGATATTTGATTCTTCTTGGCTATGCAATAAAGATCTATTGCCTAGGTCGCGTAAGAATGCATGTGAAATTGAAATACTCCACCCTTAAATTGCATGTTAAATATTACATAACACATGTGAAATCGAATCACAAGTAGCATATTATTTTAGGTTGAATGTCAATTAAATTAACATGATTCGACATTGTTACAGTCGTGCACGCCAACGAGACGCATGCAAACCAACGAGACGTCGTGGCGAGTCTACACGTTTAAGAAGGCGACGAAAATTAGCTCGTCGGTCATGAAAGAGACCGACAATGATCGATCTACTTGATTATTTCTATTTGAAGCCGCCAAGCGGCAACACCAAACTTCGCCCGCCGCAACAAATGCCTCTCTTTTGGCGGGCTTTCTATTGATTGAAGTAGCTGTTGCACAGTTACGAAAGAGGAAGCCGTGCGAGTAGTAAACCGCAAAGGCACTAGAATCGATGCCACAACTCTTAACAAATGAGCTCCTGGATTCGAGTCAGCGTGCTTTGAGAGCACTGTTCCCCCTATTTATAGGCTCAAGGGCCTGCCCAAACGGGTAGGGCTAAAATAACTGCCTGTCCAAGGTACATGAGAACCTGGCAGGGGTGACCGGATACAAGTTTTAAGAAAAAGAGACAACTAGCAGACCGCGCGACTAGGCGGTTAGCTCCTGCAGCCTGAATGGCTTCTCCCGGGCGCTTGCGGCTTACTATCTGGCGCTAAACATGGCTTAGAAATTACTAACCGCGCGACATGTGTTTTGCTTGAGGCTGGTCGCGGGATCTTTGGTAAACTAGATCCCCACATATTTTCAAATTTTAAGAAGTTTTAGAAATGTAAGTTCTAGCCGCAAGACCGCGACCGTCTTTTATGCCGAGACGTCTATAGATATTCCCGAGAGCTATACAGTTTCCAGAAAAGCTTTCTAGCCATGTAACGTTATTCACCACTTGCGGTTAACATTTTGCAGACCGCGATATCTGGTCTCAAACTGGATATGATGTCCTCGCTCCTGAGCCGCGAAGAGAAGGCCGCTGAGCGATCAAAGAAGAGGAAAGCTATTATCCGTAAGCCAGGTACCCCAGGTAGCCGGGGACCCTGGGATGTCTTCTGCGCTGGTGATTACAGAGGCCACCCTGAAATCTACTGAAATCGCGCAGATGCCTTCAAAAGAATTGGTGATTCCGGATGCCGCACCGCTCTCCACGTTTATTCCATAGGATCCATCCTTTGATATCACCTACTCTCCCTCCAGCGAGATTTTTTTCAAGGTGTCAGGGTTGGAGGAGAAAAGTGTTGGCTCCCCGAAACCGACGGTAGAGAAGAAGCCAGGCGACGATCTGGTTGCCACCCTTTCGAATCTTATCATCCTAGACGATCCAATTCGCAAAGGGTTTCATCAGGCCGGGTTATCCGCGGTTAAAAAGTTGCGGCAAAGAGAAGAGTTGATCGCTGCGCTTAAAAAGAAGGGTAAGAAGTGAAAAGGACCAAAATTTGCGGAGGAGCGGATGAGAAAGAACTTTAAAAAGTTAAAAACCTAGGATAAGAATGTATCTGCTAAGACTAGTGTGGCTAGCCTCCAGTTTAGTCCGCAGGAAAAGGAGGTTTGGAAACTCCAACTTCCAAGCTGGACGACCACAAGTCAGTTCTGCGGCTAGCATGACCCTTAGTGAAATCTTCAAGGATATTGATGAACTACAGAAACAAGATGGGCTGCTGAATACTTCCGGCGACTACAAACAATGTGATAGCTGATGATACTGATTTGCAGGTGCTAGAGGTGAAGGTTGGAGAATAGGTCTCCGCAGTCTCTGAAGGAGATGAGAAGAAGAAGCTAAGGGAAAGGATCGCTGCAGAAAAATCCTCCCAGCTAGAAGGTCAAGCCGCATTGAACCAGCGAACAGCTGCTGATCGCCCGATCTGGTAAGTCTAAGCCTGTGTCTAGAGTTATAAAGATATATAGGCCTCAACCGCGAAAAAGAAGTCCAAATGCGATCTTAAATCTTTCGGACGATATCTTTCTGTCTACTGCAAAGTTGAAAACCCAGAGAAATAAGGCCGAGCGGTCTTGGAAACAGCAACACATGCGAATGGACCCCGAACAATCTAGACGTCCAACTTTTGATAGTCGCCAGATCACAACTGTGGTTGGGCAAGAGCAAAGTTCACGATTCTGCGGTCTTGTTTTTTCAGAGTTCTTTTAATTGCAAGTCATTATTCTGAGATTGAATCTGATCGCGTGTTTTCTCTTCCCATTGCTGAGCCAGATATTTCTCTGGAGTTAGGTGAATTCGTGTTGCTAGCGCTACCACCAGATTTTGTGCCGAGTAGAGTGGATGGCTTCGAACTGTTGCCAGATTTCTGCGGTTAGCTTGAAGTCCTGAAGGGCATGCTGAGGAAGGAGCAGAGGACGCACAAGCAAGAGAGGAGGCGCTGCGAGCTACCTTGGAGAATGAAAGGAAAGAAGTGCGTGTTGTTCTGGAGAACGAGAGGAAAGATATGTGTGTTGTTCTGGAGAACGAGAGGAAAGAGAGAAGAGCTGTTCAAGATCAGGTCGCGACTCTTGCGTCTGCTCTTGAAAGGGAGAAGAAGCTCCAGGATCATCACATCTAGAAGCTAGAAGATGAAGTCAGATATTATAAAGACAAATACCTGAGTGTAATATGAGAGAGGGATAGGAACAGGTGGCCTGATTCTTTGAACACTGATAGGTCTCAGTCATCAAACCGCGCGGTCAGGGGGGATCCTTCTAATCCCACGAGTCGACTCGCTGAGCAGCTCGCGCGACCAGCAGAACAAGAGGTGCCCGCAAATCATGCGATCTCATGGGACTGCGTGAATCACGACACTTTTCGTATCCACCGGGCTCTCAACACGTCTATCACATGTGACAGCTTCAAGGTTCCCTTCTTCAAGTCGGGGACTATGTCGCACACTTTGGTAGGGATCCAACTGACCGCATGCAATGATAAGAGACTGTTTTGTAATACTGTTGATGGTTGGGGATGATGTGGCTGTTTAAACACACTTTATGCTTGTGTTTATACGATGAGTCAGTTATCTATTCACTGAATTTCTTGGATGCTGTGGTGGTTTGTTTTGTCTGTTCGCGTGAGTAGACCTTATTTGGTATCTGCCTTGTGCTGAATGATGTCCTGCGGCTTGCGCGGATATGCTTTCTTAGTTTGATTAGTGTTTGTGTTTGTTCTGTTGTCAATGCAGGTTCTCGGTCGCGCGGGCTAAGGAACATTGGTCGCGGTTTGGTTCATTATTTGCAGGCCACAAAGATCTATATATAGCTCTTTCGTGAATTCAACATGAAAATTTGAATGCGCCCGAAGCAGAAGTCCAAGCGGCTTGAAAAGATGGTTGCTGCGCGAGCAGATGCCGCTTCCACTTTTAATTCTGCCGACTATAGAGAATGTTGAGTTTCACGAGCTGAGCTTGGTGAATTTGTTGAGAAATATATGCAGAATTTGCCTCTTCTCGCACGGCTTCCAGAGTGGGATGAAAAAATCAGCAGCTCTTCTGTGTATCAAAGAAAAATCAGCACCTCTTCTGTGCATCAAATTGCAGTTCCTATGGACCACTTCGACTGCGGTTTCCGCTTCCAGTAATGGAGGAGGTGATCACAATCTTTGATCACTATAGCGCGGTGCCGGGTCAGCTGACACCCAACTCTATAGCCGCGATTTTCAACTTCGTTGCTTATCTGCGGGCTGAAGGAGTGAGATTCTCGATGAACCTCTTTGACAAATGCTTCTCGGTGCAGTCAATCATGGAAGCCGGCGGGACCATTTTAAATGGAATTTTATACTTTGGATGTAGAGGGCTGAAGGTGGTGAACCAACCGAACAAGGTTCACAATTGGTCGGAACGCTATCTGATCTTTGATGGGAACCTTGGTCTACTCCCAACTAGTCCGCAAATCCGTGGGGAGAGCGAGTTTAAGTCCCGTGAGTTGGAGAAAATTGAGGAGGATATCTACAAGTTTCTTAAGGGTGGGCAACTTGATATCGATCACTATGTCCCGTTGCTCCCCTCGCAGGAAGGGATTGCATCTGAGGATAGTAAGTTTTTTACGGCAACTCAAATCATCTAACCGCATTAATCGCGAATTAACATGGTCTCATCTTATTCTACAGCTGTCCTAGCAGTGCCTGTGAACAAGCCGCAAACCCCTGGCGGCTTGACTCTCACGCAACGAGAAAGAGGACAAAACTATCTTGGAAGCGGCGTGCGGAGGGCGATGTGACCACGGATTCCTCTGAGGACTCTTTTCCCCTTCATGGGATGGGGAGTTCTCTGGAGGATCTACATGGCAGGCCGACTATGCGATTGCATACTAGCGACAAGTGTGTTCAGGTATCAACACTCTCTCTTATTGGGGGAGTGAGAAAGTTACTTGCCATTCCACCACTGTCGGAGCTGCTCTGTATGACAAGCGCAACCTAAAGGCGCTAAGGAAAGTTCCCTCAGAGTACTTGCCACGCTTAGCCGCTCTGGTTAGCGTGTGAGGAGCTTTGTGACGAACCATTTTATGGTTTTTGCCTATAAAAGGTTGTTGAAAGACTACTCGCAACTAGAAGACCTGGTGGCACAAAAAGTTGCCGAGATTGTGCGGTTGAAGGAGGAGAAAATGGTAAGATATCACCTGATGTGTTTGCGGTTACCATGGTTGAAGTCGCGCGACCTGACTGATCCTTTTTCTTTGTATAAAATGCATGACCTGACAAACCCAGGTTTTCAAGACGCCGTTTTTCCTCACATGAAGAAAGGCATTGAAGGAGCCCTTATCCGCCTCAAAGAGCTTGGCGACTTATCTAAAGGGTTTGAAGATTTTAGCTTCCTAGACCTTTATCCCACCCTCATGAGGAGGGTGTCCTCCTTGACCATGCGGCTAAAGGTAAGGAAAAAGTTGGTGAAGGGAATGAGGAAGATGATGAAGAGACATAAGAAGGTGAAGAAGAGGAGGAAAAAGTAGAGTTGGATGAGGAGGGCCAAGGTGAAGAAAATAATAAAGATGCTGAATCGGACACTGGCGGTCTGAAATTGCAGACCGCTAGAGATGCTTATGAAGATACAGTGAAGGATGAAAGAGACCAGAGTTTAGGAAGTGAATATTTTGGAAACAAGAGAAGTGAAAGCAGTTCATCTTTAGGTTCTGAGTCGAATAGTAGTGATTATTCGCTAACAGAAGATGTCGACATTGATGGTGTCGCAGATTCAAATGGATCCCCTGCATCTAAGAAGGCTAAACTGGTTGATTAGAAATAGTTGATAGATGTATTTTGTTTTTTTGTTCAGCCCGCGATCTGGCTTCTTTTGTTAGCTGCGCGGGTTACCAAAGTAATGGAATGTAAAACAATTTTACCTTCTTTCTCTTACCGCTTTTGTAGTGAAATGAATTACTGATGACAAGCGTGGTTTACATTTCCTGTCTACAAGCCGGTTGACAAGTATGATGATTAACGAGATAACACATGCAGGTGGACTTTGCTTGATATCAATCCGTGCGAGTTAATCTTTGTTCTTGAACAACGATTTCCCATAGGTATTAACCACTATGTAGAGCAAGCGGTCTCTGATCACTAATGACTTATGAAGCACTGGTATGGGTACGATACGTATTCGGAACGGTGGTATGTGGAGATCAAAAAAATAATGATACTAGTACTTTCGGGGCACATTGTTAATAAAATTGATTTACATATAAATCTGCATGTATATATATGCCACCTTTTTTTAAAAAGGGAGAATATAAAACATAGAAAAATTCATATTGAGCAAGTCGAAAAAATATCTAGTCCTCTGTACATATTAAATTAACAAATAATTAAATTTAAATCTAATTCTTCATAGTTCTAACGATAAAAAGAAACTTAAGTCAGAATCACATTTTGTTATTACAGTAAACAAACATCTCTAGTTGCATTTATGAGTCATTTTTTCTTTTCTAAAATACATGAAGAATTTTTTTGTTAACTTTAGAAAAACATAGTCATATCACAAAATGCAGAACGATCTATCAAATCCAAGCTTATCCTTATACTAGAATAGCAGGTGTATTTGTCGAGTATCGGGTACGTACCGGTACCGAAAACGTACCCGGTACGGGTACGCGGCCCTTAGGAAAGTATCTGTGCTTCATAGCTAATGACCATGGAATGAGCAATAATTCCAGACCAATATTTTTTAGCCGTGCTAATTTCATAAGAATAATCAATCGATAGTAACGAGGTCTAGACATGGAGATTGCGGCCTGATCGTTGAATTTAGAGCAGACAATTTTCTGACTTGATATCCAAGTCAGTCTGCACCACTAGCCATGCTACACACAATACAATAAGACCTTGGAGCTAGCCGTACGGGTACATTCTTTTCGCGCAACTCATCATAATGGACAAATATGCCAGAGTTAATGTCCCTTTTCTTGATGTCTTATCACAAATTTCCTGCACTTCTTTTGCTAATTAACCCGCACGAGTAAAGTTTACAATTTATGGCGAGTTCATCAAGCCAAACAGATGACTTCATTGTGTTGCTTGCAAAAATATCATGAATATTCAAGTATTCATTGACTAGAAAGTCGAACTGAATCATCTAATCACATTAGCTTTGGTAAGAACCATAATTCCAGGTGTTTTTAGTAACAAAAAATTGAGTACTGAGGTCGCCGCAAATAACCGTGATAATATTAGGAAATAAGCTGAATCGTATATATTTAGCCGCTCCGAGCTTATAGATATGTTCCATGATACATTTATCAGCATGGGTCCAGAACATGCTCAGTGCTAATCATATTTTTGATGAGAAATCCAACAGTTAAGAGATCGCTTTTCCGGAGCTAAAATATCCTGGTGGATTGATAATGCTAACCGCCTTTGTTGTTTACAGTTAAAGACGATCGACCGTGCATGCTGCATGTGCGCATGAGGCAGTATTGCTTTCATCAAGTGATCGTCAGAGTTGTTCGTTTCCCTCAAATATGCTACCTGGGCTGTCTGAATAAATCTAACCGCAAAAAAATAAAGAAAAACTTGAGGGCTATAGATTAGAGCGACCAATCAGACAGGTGCGCATGAGGCAACATTGCTTTCCTCAAGAGGTCACAGAAGCTGTAACGTCAACCCCTAAATGCACGCCAGAGCCGATCGACCACCTAGACTTCAACCGAATGCAGAGGTGCGTCACATGTCGGCTGGGATCCTCAAGAAAACCAAGGGATTGTACAGTCCGAGATGATCAGTTGGGCAGGTGCTCTCTGGGCATCATTGCTTTCCTCAAGAGATCATCAAGGCTGTCCCATCCTAGTGAGCCAATAGGATCCACTGCTCCCATGCCTAGAGTTATAGGCTGTCCCATCCTTGACGATCGATCGGGAAGGTGTGCATGGGGCAGTATTTCTTTCATCAAGAGATGGTCAGAGTTGCAACCTTCCCTCAAATATGCGACCTGGGCGGTCTTAATAAATCTAACCACAAAAAAAAACTAGAAAAACTTGAGGGCTACAGACTTGAGCGATCAATTGGGCAGGTGCGCGCGGGGCTACATTGCTTTACCCAAGAGATCAACAAAGTTGTGGGCCCCCTGTATGCACCGCTTGAGAATTCCAAGGAGTGTTCGAGGGTCACAGGCTAAAATGATCAATTGGGCAAGTGCGCACGAGGTAACATTGCTTTCCTCAAGAAATCATTAAATCTGTAACAATATCCTTATCAGAGCATGATAGAGCTAACTCACACCTAGACCTCGCATGATGCAGAGGTGTGTTAGATACCAACAGGGATCCGAGATCTTGAAGTCCTCCACACGAGAATTGACAAGCTCCCACTACACGGTGCGAAATCTCCCCGCTACACGTGGTTATCGCGGTGTTACGCTAATGACAACAATTTCGTGGGGGTTCAAGCAGGATTCAACAATATCTCCTGGTTTAGTGATCGTTAACCACAAGATGCTTATACATGAGATCATTAGACAGGGAAAATGTTAGTATAGGGATCTCTGTTCAAATAATCATTGTATCGAGGCATACAAAGAGAATACAAAAGTAGGCAGCGTTCAAGAGTAGAACCACTTGAAATCATCACCGCTCCAAGTATGAGGTATACTTTTCTCGTCATATGTCTGAAGTCTATATGCTCCACTCTTGAGGATTTCTTTAATGATATAATGTCCTGGCTAGTTCGAAGCTTCCTTACTAAGCTAGCCCTGGCTGTTGCATCAACCTTTTTTAATACCACATCCCCGACCCTGAATTCCTTGACCATGACATTTTTATCAAAATATTTGCCTACTCTTCTCTTGACTTCTTCCTGCCTGATGAAGGCCTCTTCTTGAAGTTCTTCAATCAAATCTAAGCTGTACTTTATGTCTTCATTGTTAGCATCCATCCAGTCCTCACCTCTTTGCTTGGCGAGCATGACCCTTGGACTGAACACCTCAAACTCTACTGGAATAAGAGCTTTTGAGCCAAGGGAGAGAATGAAAAGCGTCTCCCTAGTAGCTGAGAAAAGTGTAGTTTTAAGGGTCCAAAGAACCGAAGGGAGCTGCTCATCCCAATTACCTTTAAGATTCATAACTTTCTTCTTGAGCAGGTTGAGGATTAGCTTGTTGGCAGCTTCAACTTGTCCGTTGCTTTTGGGATGATGTACCGATGAGAACCGCAGCTTTGTCCCAATCTGACTACAGAAGTTGATCATCTCTGAATTGTTGAACTGAGGACCCTTGTCGGTAATAATGGCCATCAGAATTCCGTACCGACAAATGATCTCCCCCCAAATGAAGTTTCTGATGATCTGGCTAATGCCTTTGCTTCAATCCATTTGCTAAAGTAGTCGATCATGACGATGATAAAGCGATACTGCCTGCTGGCCATTTGAAAGGACCGAAGAGTTCCATTCCCCAAAATGCAAAGGGCCAAGGCGTTGCTATGGACCTGAGCTGCTGAGCTGGTTGAAGCTGAAGAGGGGAGAACTTTTGGCATTGAACACACTTTTTTGCATGTTTGCATCTTTTATCACCTGGGGCTAGAAATAACCTTGTCTAAGAATCCTTTTCTCCAAAGTTTTGCTCTCGAGTGGCTGCTGCATTCGTCGGAGTGAACCTCCAGAAGCACAATCGGTACTTCCTCTTCTGAAACACATCTAGCCAATGGTGAAAGTAAAGTCTTCCTGTAAAGGATTTCTGACACAAGATAATAATATGCCGCCTTTATTTTGAACATTTTCCTGTCGTTGACAGTCAGATGATATGTCCTGTCGAGAGATAAAGGATAAAAGGGTCCACCCAAGATGGACGTTGGTCAATTTGCATTAACTCTCCCTCCTCCACTGCTGTACGAAAGAGTTCTGCCGTTGTCCCTCCTGACAGGAGACCAAACTTCGCCAACCTGTTTGCTTCTGAATTTTCTATCCTCGGGATGTGTTGGATAGTGAAGCTCTTAAATCTTCCAATCTCGACTTTAATCATGGCAAGGTACTTTTGAAGAATAGGCTCTCTAGTCTCGAAATTGCCGAGCACCTGAGGCGCCATTACTAGGGAATCCGTCTTTACTCGAACATCTTCTATCCCGAGTTCTTTTGCGAACCTTAGCCCTGCTAGGAGTGGCTCATATTCTGCTTGGTTGTCAGTAATCTGGAAGAAAAACTTCACCGCCTGCTCCAACCTTACACCATTCAGATTGATGAGGATAACTCCTGCGCCTGAAGAATCCTTCCCAAAAGCGCCATCCACAAAAATAGTCCAGGCCATGGGGGACTTCACTTCCTGGCCTGGGCAAGCTTCCACAGAATCTACTAGGAAGTCAACTAAAGTCTGGGCTTTGATTGCCGTCCTTGGGACATATGAGATGTCAAATTTGCTGAGCTCAATTGCCCACTTAGCCAACCTGACTGAGTGTTCGGGCTTCTCCCACACATTATTTAAAGGAAGATCTGTCACCACTTAAAATGGGTGAGCTTGAAAGTATGGACTTTAGCCTTCGGGCCAAGATAACCAGGGCCAAGACCAACTTTTCCTGGATCAGATATCTTGATTTAGCATCCTTTAGAATCTGACTAACATAATATACTAAGAATTGTTTCTTTTTTTCTTCTCTGACAAGAACAAAACTAATTTCCTCTGGACCAACTCTCAAATAAATATATAGAGTTTCCCCCGCACGAGGGCTCTGGAGCAAGGGGGTTCGACGTTAGGTGCTTTTTAAGATGCTCAAAAGCTACGACGCACTCCTTGGTCCACTCGAACCTAGAGGCTTCCTAAAGAGTTTTAAAAAGGGAGCACTCTTATCTCCTGACCTGGAGATAATCCTGTTGAGGCATGCTATCTTTCTCCCCACTACTAAACTTCTTTGGGAGTTCGAGGAGGTGACATGTCGAGAATGACGTTCACTTTATCAGGGTTTGGCGCAAGACCTTCGGGTGTAAGGAGATGACCAAGGAATTTCTCCTTTCTGGCCTCAAAGACACACTTGAGAGGATTCAACCTCATCTTATACCTCCACAGAGTAGCGAACGTCTCTGCGAGGTCCTCCAGGTGCGATTAAAAGGACTTGCTTTTAATGAGGAAATCATCAACGTATACTTCAAGGTTTCTACTTTTTTGCTTCTTAAAGGCAAAGTTCATTATTCACTGGTAAGGTCACACTTGCGTTCTTGAGCCCAAAAAGCATCACGAGATAACAATAACACCGTCATTCGTGATGAATGATGTGTGAGGCACATCGAGCTTATGCATTCTGATATGATGATAATCAGATAATGCATCCAAGAGACTCATACACGAATACCCGACCACAAAATCAACTAAATCATCTATTCGAGGCAAGGGGTAACAATCTTTTGAGCATGCTTTATTAAGTTTTGTAAAGTCTACACACATTTGCCATTTCCTCCCAACTTTTTTAACCATTACAATGTTAGAAGCCCATTCAGGGTATTGAATTTCTCAAATAAATTTGGCTTTGAGGAGTTTGACCACCCCCTCCCTAATCGGCTGGGTAAGATTCGTCGCCACTGGACTCTTCTTTTGCTTGATCGGCTTGAAGCTTGGATCGGTATTAATATGGTGGCAGGAGACATCTGAATCAACTCCTTGCATGTCGTCCACTGACCAAGCGAACACATCCAGGTTCTTCAAGAGGTAGGAGATCAGTTGGACCTTCTCCTCCTTTGGTAGCTCCGCATTGATTGAGAGCTTTTTCTCCCCATCCTCAGAAACTGGGACTTCTTGAGTCACCTAGGCAGGTTCCAGGTGAGCTCCTTCTCTTGTATCTTCCTCTGCTGGTTCTTCAACAACTTCTGGATGAATGGAGACTTCAAGAACGAGAAGAACTGGAGGAGCCTCCGGAGGAGGGACTTGCTCGGACAAGTTGACCGTCCTGACATAGCATTCTCTAGCAAGCTTTGGATCGCTCCTAATCCTGTACTGCTTCCCCGGAAGGGCAAACTTGATCGCTAGATGATAGGTGGAAACCACCGCTTGATACTCGTTGAGGATTGGTCTGCCGAAGATGGCGTAGTAGTTGCTTGGAGCCTCAACTACTAAGAACTGCACAAGCATGATAATTCCACCCAACATTATCGAGAGGGTAACACTTCCTTCTATCTCTTTCCTCTACCCTGAGAAACCGTAGAGAGGTCCTTCAGTGGAAAGCAAAGGCTTTCCAATCTTCAGGGCCTTCAAGGCGGGTTTGAAGAGGAGGTTGCTTACCGTGTAGTTCTCAATGACTGCTTTTATCACTACAACATCATTGAAGGGATTTGCAGTCAGTGGGAGATCATCCTGGCCAAAGGTGACAATCCCCTCACATGAGCAGAAGAGGTGGAAACCTCCTGCCGGAGGACCTTGGTGATGCTGGCCTTCCGGGAAGATTTGAGCCCGACTCTTCCATGGATATAGAATAGGCGGCCGAGAGAACCCTCATCGCCGGCTTCTATACACTCTGCCTCATAGTTGACGCTACCGAGATGACCGAAGTCATTCACCTCTTCACATTCTCAGTTGCTTAATCTCAAAGAGAGCTCCTGGACCACTCTTCCTTTTCTTGGAAGTCAAAAATCTCAAGAGAAGCTCTCTTCGGAGCTCAGCAAAGCAGCTGATGGACTGGGGTACAGTAAATAGAACCATTCTCTAGCTTGTCCATCGAAGAAAGTGACAAGCAGCTTAAACCTCGTTGCATCTGAGAGAGTTCTCAGAGCGATAGCAGATTCAAAAGCTTGAAGATGAGAAACTGGATCAGTCTCCCCAGTGTATACTGGGAGATGAGGCTCTTTGAAGTTGCTGGGGGCAGGATCCCAACAAACTCTGTCTGTAAAAGGGGAAAGTTCTTCACTTCATCATAAACGGGAAGAGATGGAAGGTAGATAGTATCTGGAACTGGAGCAGCGACAGCTGGAGCAGCAGCAGGAGGGTAAGCTGTATATCCCTCCTGAAAGTTCAGCACACTGGCTGGACTTCCCCGTGTTGCCCCTTGGAAGAAACCTCGACGGGCAACATTTTCTTCCTCTTGAGACCGTAGAGGGGTTGCGGATGGAGCTTGCGGGTAGGGAGGTGGAGGAGGAGCCTCCACTATAGGAGCAGCCGCGACTAGAGCTGTTGCAAGTACGACGGGTTGAGGGGCTAGCCGCTGGGCGAGTGCGGCTAAGGCTTGACTGATCGCGTCGAGATTCTGATCTGTCTCTCGACGAAATTGGCAAAAGCCTCCCAGAGAGCGACTTCACCTGGACTGAGGCAATTTGGATGCTGGGCGAACTCGCGGTCTGTCATTGTTATCCTCTAGACTTTAGTTTCCGCGCTTACCGCACCAAAATGTTGACACCAAATTTGACACCAACTCTTCGTGTACCGCGAGATGGGTCAGATGACAGAGAAAAAAGGCTCAGAACTGAAAACGCCTGTGAATAACAAAGTGCCAGAAGAGGCCGGCAAGAGGCAACACCAGTCTTTGCCCGCCGCGACAAATGCCTCTCTTGCGGTGAGCTTTCTATTGATTTAAGTAGTGGTTACACGGTTAAGAAAGCGGAAGCCGTGCGAACAGTAGACCGCAAAGACACTAGAATCGAGACCGCAACTCTTAACAAGCGAGCTCCTGGATTCGAGTCAGCGTGCTTTGAGAGCAGTGTTCCCTCCTATTTATTGGCTCGGGGGCCTGCCGAAATGGGTAGGGCTAAAGTAACCGCCTACCCGGGGTACAAAAGAACCGGGTAGGGGTGACAAGATACAAGTTTTAAGGAAAAGAGACAACTAACAGGCCGCCGACTAGACGGTTAGCTCCTGTAGCCTGAACGGCTTCTCCCCGGGCGCTTGCGGCTTGCGATCTGGTGCTGAATGTGGCTAAGCAATTACTAAATGTGCGACCTGCGTTTTGCTTGAGGCTGGTTGCGGGCTCTTGGGTAAACATCTATGAGGGAAAGAAAGAGACAGAGGATATCTGAATATCTTCCCTTACCCACTAAGCAAAATCTGGAAGGATGGTATTTGGCGGCCACGGGAAGGAGAGTAGTGCCTTCATGATTTTCTTGCTTCATTGTGAGTGACAGAAACAACAACTGGAGGGTCGCCGAGTCTTCATGTCTGGGAGGAGAGGACGTCAAAGGTTTCCGATGAGGGGAGAGGGGTTAGCGACTTCGATCGAACAAAAGGTGATGATTTCGTTCCCTTTGCTCCAAATGACAAAAAGGAATAAATCCCTAACTTTGGTTTAAAAAAATAAGAGGCGTTGAGAGGGGGAAATCATTGTTTACGATTTTGAAGTGAAAGAGAGAGTATTTTGGTTTTGCTGAGTAATTTAACATTGCCTGTTAATTACATATATGCTGCTGTTCATTAACACGTCTAATCAAGTGTTTTACGCTCTCACAAATTAATAAAGCGCACCTTATTAATTAAGAAATATGTAATAAATTAATTGACTATCAAAAAAGGGCTAAAAACTTTAACTACCTCAATCAACAGTGATAATGTCAGCACTGACTGCACTAACTCTTGTCTGACCCTGAATTTTAAAGTTTAAATTAAAATTTATTTCCGGTGGCGACAACCCATCAGGAAGACATTGAGATAATATCAATTCTCCTTGGTTTTTAATGTACGAGCATCAGCGATGCATGCAGAGGTTTAGTGCTCAATGTAGCGAATTCTTGATAAAGCCGTTAGAACTTAGACAAGTAGGAGGGCAATGCTAGAGGAGCCTTTCTTGAGTTGGAGAAGACGCCTAGTGATACACTGGGGTAGAGCTACCAATTTGTGAATAAGTTTTGTGAGCTCTAGTCCATATCTTAAAGACAAAAGCCCATAAGTATGTAGCTATGATAAACCAAGGGAGACATGGAGTGAAGAATTCACGAGACCATTAGAGAATTATCAGCATCCCACTTCGCTATGATGGATCAGTATTGGGAGGTTGAACAATGGTCCAATCAATGTACCCATATAGTTGATGACTACGAATGACATGTGACATCCGAGACCATTCAAAATAGTTGGAATCATCCAAAGACACGATAGTAATACAGAAGGAGTCGGAGGGACTGTAGGTTCGCGGATAATCAGTACCTTGAGGATTCATGATAGGAGAAGGGATCTTACATTCGAGCTCGGGGAGTCTTCCATTTAGATGCACCAAACAACAAATGGATGGGTGCTCGTGCAGGAAGGGCGCTTAATGAACACTAGAATCATAGGACTCGTAATAGGAAACAGACCTTGCAGAGCTCAAAAATCACTAGAGGTGGCAGCACGACCTGCTAGACGAAGCAGTGCTCGGATCCCACAAAGTGCACAGTACACGCTGCAGAGCTCGCTAGAAAAAAGGCTAGATAGAAGAGGAGTGCTCACTTAGCCGTCAAGCTTGTGTACAAGTAGCGTCAAACCTGCAGTAATTGAGCTCTTGTATAGGTAGTGTTGAACCCGTCGTTGGAAGAAAAAAGCTCGCGTAGCCGTTGATCTTGTGTACGAGGTCACAAAAATCAAGGGTTGCAGGTAATGGAGATCAACGTAGGAAGTAGGTCTTGCGGGCGATGGAGATCAACGCAGGAAGCCCGCAGTTGCGAGATGCTGAGCAAGAAGCTACCAAACTCGATTCCAAGATTTGGTGTGGCTTGGAATCAAGAGCGAGGAAAATGCAGCCTGGAATCAGGAGTGGGGTAAATGCATCCTGGAATTAGGAGCAGGGAAAATGCAGCTAGCTTGCGAGATTGCACAAATGACACCCAATTTAGTAGTTTGTAGAAAGAAGAGCAACGAAAAAGTAACCCGACTTTGATACCGTGTTGATAAATGGATTGAATATTATTTTCTATCTAAAATATCAACATTACACGACACTTCTATATAGACACAAAAGAGGACACAAACCAATCTAAAGGTGTGGGACAAAATAATAATAAAGAGAAATACGGGCTTCAGAGTGGGTCTTTACGATGGGCTTAAATTCATCCAATTCAACATTTTCATGATACATTTATAGTAATCTTTCATTGTTGGCGTTTTACATGTTGAAGTTCTACTCTTTGTTTGTGTTATAGAGGTTGAGTTATTTCATACCTTGTAGGGTTTTCGATGTATTCGAAATTTTGCCCTTTGTTTGCATTTCATGCTTCAAAGAAGAAATATCCCTATGCGCTGCACGCCGCGCTTTGCGCTGCACGCCGCGCTTTGCGCTGCACGCCGCGCTTTGCGCTGCACGCCGCGCTTTGCGCTGCACGCCGCGCTTTGCGCTGCACGCCGCGCTTTGCGCTGCACGCCGCGCTTTGCGCTGCACGCCGCGCTTTGCGCTGCACGCCGCGCTTTGCGCTGCACGCCGCGCTTTGCGCTGCACGCCGCGCTTTGCGCTCCACGCCGCGCTTTGCGCTCCACGCCGCGCTTTGCGCTCCACGCCGCGCTTTGCGCTCCACGCCGCGCTTTGCGCTCCACGCCGCGCTTTGCGCTCCACGCCGCGCTTTGCGCTCCACGCCGCGCTTTGCGCTCCACGCCGCGCTTTGCGCTCCACGCCGCGCTTTGCGCTCCACGCCGCGCTTTGCGCTCCACGCCGCGCTTTGCGCTCCACGCCGCGCTTTGCGCTCCACGCCGCGCTTTGCGCTCCACGCCGCGCTTTGCGCTCCACGCCGCGCTTTGCGCTCCACGCCGCGCTTTGCGCTCCACGCCGCGCTTTGCGCTCCACGCCGCGCTTTGCGCTCCACGCCGCGCTTTGCGCTCCACGCCGCGCTTTGCGCTCCACGCCGCGCTTTGCGCTCCACGCCGGCGCTGGTAATCTTTATTTCTTCATTCTCAGTTTTTTATCTGTACATTATCTGAAGATTGATAACTGCTACTGAAAATCATTTGAAGGAAGAAATGAATTCATTCTTCAGATAAAATTTTCTGAAGAAAATTGCAAATTTCATGTATTGTCATGTTATTTGTAATATTGATCAAATATTTTGTTGACTTCAGATTATTGACGACGCACAAGTATAATTCATTTTTTACTCGAAGTAGTCATTGATCTGCATAAATCATTTCCTTTTTTATGCTTGTATTGGATCAATAATCATTATCGAAATAGCACAGCGTTCAATGTAACATATATTTATATAATTCGCCATAATTTGCTATTCTATCTGCACATGCAACTTATGGTTTGCTATTGTCCTTCAACAGTAAAGAAAGCTCCTGCAGCTCATTTAAGTTCTGCAGGCATGAATTTTCAACCATCAGTATTGCAAAACCATCAGAAGCACTATCACAAACATTTTAAGAGAAAGCATTTGCCTTTCAGGTCTCTAAGCAGTCAGGCTCTTCATTGGCATGCAAAAGAGTCGAAGAATAATCTCGTTATAAGTTTTTCTGATGATAGTGGAAGTGAGTCCGAGGAATGCTCTCCAGAAAAGGGCGTTAAAAGGTTGAATAGCACATCTGTAGCATGTAATTCAAGAGCACCAGATGGGATTAACTTAACATCAAGGAAAGAATATACCAATCATGCAACTATTTCCTCTGTCCACAGTGCCTATGAAACAAACTTCAGGCCTCAGGGAACTTCAAGGGAGACCGACCCTCTCATTTATAAGAAAAATCCTACAATCAATACATCATCAGGTCAGGATCCTGTGTCTGTACAAGATTCTGCTAAGCCTGATCAAAGGTTGGAGCTCTTACGTAACCTTATCGCTGTACGAGAAAATCAGCTAAAGGGACAAAAGGAATCGGGGCTGGAAAAGGGAGCAATTGTTGGTTCTAATTCTAATCAGAGCGGCCTTCATGCCTTGAAGGCAGAAGGGCAGGCAACTGGAATTTGGAGTCCTACTACAACAACATTGGAATTTGAGGCCAATGAACCTTCCAAGAAACGTTCGAAGCATGATAAGTCTTTTGCTGTATTGGATATTGATGTGCATGGTAACCCTGAAAAGGCCAGAACATTTCCTGCCGACTCTCGCACTTACAGTCGGCATGAGGGCAATACTGTGAAAGCCCATGTCTTGAAATCCAAAGATTCGTTTCCGGCACTATCAACGGCCAATTTATATGATGGGGCTCTTTCTGTAAATGATAATGTTGAAAGATGTGTGGTACGCATGCTTTTACCCGAAAAAAATCACTTTAGGTACTCCTGATTGCCCACTTTAGTGTCATTATTCAATTCACGTCAACAGTTTTATTGTGGTTATAATGGGATGATGAGCTAATATTTATGTTCATGTAGACTTTGACAACTTGCTGTATGCATATTGGATCAACTTCAATTGTTTTGATGTAAGCCAAAATATATTACTTTTTGTAATTTTATACTCCAACTTATAAAATATTTAATTCCCCTAAAAACCTATAGAAAATTTTAAATTCAAGTAAAATAACATAAATCAAACTATAATAATAATAATAATAAAATATAAATACTTAGTTGAGATAAAAAAATGTCGCCTGACAGTTGATAGTATTGCCTCTGTTGACACTACAGATGGAGAATACCTGCAACTTTGAAGGACTGCCATGCCATATGACATTGTGCACCGAGTACCTATGCCCATTTTACTAGTACTATATGATGCACTGTTTTCCAATTTACTAGTACTCATTAATAATATGCCGTTTTCCAATTGACTTCTGAAGTCTTTTTGCATCTGTGGTCATTTTCCCGCTCATTCGCTTTATTTTTCATGGAATTATCTGTAACCCAACGGTCTAAAGTTATCTCAACACTATGTTGTATTTGACAACTGCTACTAATTGTTTCAACTTGCAACTTGCTGACTATTTTCTTGAAGTAGAGCTGGACCATATTTTTTACTCTGTTAGAGAAATGTTTCAATTGAATATGATGATTTTCAAGTAATCGTATCTTTTTTTTGAAAAACTGCATATGAATTAAAAAAAAGAAAAGAAACAAAATGCCATCCAAGTTAGATTGGACGTGCTCAACAAACTCAGGAGGAGTCCCACTAAGGCTAGGCCAAAGAAAATCACCACATAAAGCAAAACAACCACAAAAATCAGCAACTCTGTTCGCCTTACCGGGAAACTGGAAGCGGAGATGGGAGAAACCACTGAGGATAGTAAAATCTTCCTCCCCATCATCAATCGCATTCTGACGTCCGTTGAGTAGACCGTTGGAAAATGCCTCAAAAGAGTTTCTTGCAATCCCCTTCAAGAATAGCCCCACGACCACTAAACATCGTCGGCGTAATAAACTGTTGCAGGGCAAGTTGAGCTTCCAACTCAACCCCACCCGGGTCCCAGTGCTGAGTGGAAAGGCCGACAACAAATACAATCACTCCCAAGTCATTACGAGCAGCCAAATTGTGCCCATTACTATTGGAAGGTTGAAGCGAACCATCCACATTGAACTTTATCCAACCAGGGGGGCACCAAAAGAGCTGTTGCGATTGCTGGTGAGGCTGGTTGGGGCTCTAAATCCAATGCCCTTGGAAAGAGAAAGCACGAAGCATCCATATGTTCTCCAACGCTATGGCCTACATGATCATAGGAGGAGCAACCTAACCATTGTGAATCTTGGCATTGCGGCCACGCCAAGCCTGATACACAGAATAACAAAAAAATACGCATTGGGCCCAGCGCATCCCGCAACATGGAAGAAAAAAGAAGCAAGCCGACCTATCAATATCTGAAAGTAGGTTGGCAGATCCCCCAACAGAGAAGAGCAGAAGCGATGGCTGAGAGAAGCACAATCAGACACCAAATGGTCCCATGTTTCAGGCGAGGGACAACCCTATGGACACCTCCTGTCCACCGTAAGCCCCCTACAAGTTAGCCAATTACGTGCAGGAATCAGATTCCTAGAATCCTCCACCAAAACATTCACTCCCTAGGGTGCAAATTCAACCTCTTAAGCCTTGTGATTGATGCCGGAAAATCCTCAAATTGTTTCGAATAGGAGAGGGCAGCAATCGACTTTCCACTAACATGATGAAACAAGCTCCGGGTGCTTCCGCGTAAGGCTAGTATGCGCCGGAATACGGAGAATGAGATCCCCAAGGTCTGACCCAATGAGCTGGTCGAGAGCCATTGTTCCAGCACCCGTTGTTCCCCAACAAGGCCGAGACTTTCAGTCTTGCAAGCTCGCCGCAATTGATAAATGTGGGCCATCGGGAGAGCGGTCGATCCAAAATCCATGCATGACAGATCACGTTAACTATCGTCTCATCTGAAATCTGCCATCAAAGAAGTGGGCGTAAACTTTTCGCTCCATCCTTGATGATCCACCAGAGTGGGGAATCTCTGCGTCGGAATCCTTCATTCCAAAGCCGATCTGGGTAGCGGGCTAATATGCGTTTATGGAAGAGGGAAGTGGCGGGCTGTAGCAGTTCCAAGCAAATTTAGCGCAAAGAGGTCCCTGCCACCTTGCCACACCATGAAAACCGAGTCACCCACAGGACGTGGGTGAGCAACACTTGTCACAACTTACTTAATACATCATCCACTGGGTAGAGATCTTATGCCAAAGAAAAAACCGCGCAAGCCTCTCAATCCCCTCCTAGGAAGAGCGAGGCACAATCGAGTGCGTATATAAGAACATAGGGGTCGCGAGAAGCAAAGAGTTAATGATCGTTGTCCGGCCTGCTAGTGAAAGATGTCAATTCTCCCAAGTGCGGACCTTCACCGCAACCGACTAAAGCAAGCGAAAAAAATAGATTTGCGGAGCTTCCGCAGTGCAAGTTTAATACTCAGAGAAGTCAATTCCTAGACACGTTGAAGCCTTAACCGACTGGTTAAAAGAATGCACTTCTAGTCCGGCGTAGACTTGTACATAACCATTGATTTAAAAGTATTGATCCTTTGTCCAGTCCACAAGAAGTACTCATTTAGGATGGCCAGGCACTAATCAAGACAAGCAGAAGTGGTGTCCCAGACAATAATTATGTCATCTGTGTATAAAAGGTGGGAAATACGTGGTCTGCAGGTGGCCAAAAAAATCCCAAGCGAGTTGTCATGCTGTCTAAATGCAAGCGAGAGCAGCTCTGAGCACAAGATAAATAAGTAAGGCGATAACGGGCATCCTTACCGAAATTCACAACGAGTCTCCATCCAACGGGTGCGTTTTCCATTCAAGAGCAACGTAGACTTTGGGAAGGTAACACATTGGCATATCCAGTTGGAGAACACTAGAGGAAAACCAAACATCACTAGCACATGATGAAGGGTTTCCCACGACATCTTGTCATACGCCTGTTTCATATCATTCTTCATCGCCACAAATCCAGTTTTAGATTTGGAAGTTGTCAATTTATTCACCACTTTCTAAGCAATAAACTTTGATGCTCCTTACTCCTCCGAGATAAGATAAGGGAGATGACACTTAAGCCGCTCAACAATAAACTTCGTCGCCACTTTGTAGTAGTCTGACATAGGTTAATAGGTCGAAACCTATCAGACCTATTCACGTTGGGGGATTTAGGAATAAGAACCACAAGTGTTTCTTTCCACTCTTGTGGCATAAGGCCACTTAGCAAAAGTTTTGGAAAAAGAAAGCAATGATGACCTAAAGTTTTGGAAAAAAGGAAGCAATGATACTGTCAAGACCCGAAGAGTCATTAGACTTCATGGCCTTAATGGCACTCCAAATTTCCGCTGCCATAACCTCTATTGTAAGGGAGGTGGACAATCCCACTTCCAAATGCCGAGAGGTTTGCTTGAGCAGCCAGACATCCAACTCCAGGGAACGACATGTCCACTTCTTGTCAAAGAACTCCAGGAAAGTTCATTCAATACCAGCAGGGTCCTCAACCATTTCTCCATCACCCATAATCCACTTGAGAAATCTGATTGCAGCGCCGACGGTTCGTCGCAATAGAGTGTAAGTAATGTGTATTCACATCTACCTCATTAATCCATCTAACATTAGCCCGTTGCTTCCACCAGGTGGCAAGTTTGCTCCTCCGAAATGCCGTCAGTCAAGCTCTCCAACCTTTGTAGCTCCACAATCTCCGCTTCTTAGGTTTTCTCGCGGTCTCCAAGCTCTTTCAACTTTTTTTTACTCTAAAAAATTGAGCCCGAAGACTGTGACGATACTTACGTTGGAGAAAAGCTGCACTATCACCAGTTTCATTCTTGGTCTAGCAATTGTACACAAGTTTCCTCGCAACCGGGTAGGAAAGCCAAGTATCTTCAATGCGAATCCACCTAGCTTTATGAGCCACCGGCGGATCACCCAAGGAGAGCAAGAGGGGGCAATAGTCAGACCCATCCCGAGCGAGATGACACACCAAGCCCAAGGGAAGAGCCTCCATACCCACAAAATTAATAAAAATGCAGTCGAGGCGGCCCAACAATTACCCCAATCCGTTTTCATTATTGCACCAAGTAAAGTTTGGACCGGCAAATCCCAACTCGTGAAGGTCTAGAGCAGCAATCGCAACATCCATCTCAAGAGACCTTTGCAAGTAGATGAAGGGTCGACTTTCCCGATTGTCTTCCGGCCTCAAGAGGCAGTTAAAATCCCAGCCAATAGTCGTGGGGAAATCAACAACGATGTTACTCCAAAAGTGACCAATGCTGTTTCGAATATGGAGATCCGAATTAGCATAGTCAAAGGCAAGCCGCCATTGGCGATGATCCAGAAACGTGCCAAGGATGAGGAAACATTGGCCTGTAGAGGTAACATGCATAAATTGGATAACGTTTGTCCGCCACAGAATCACAATCCCACTCGATAGAACAAATGGGTGGTGAAAAAAATCCCAGTTCCGTCCTGCCAAAAAATCTACATCCTTCCGAGTCAGCACCTCCACTTTAGTCTCAAAGATTCCCACAATTCCAACCCCAAAATGCAGAGAAAGGTCAAGAAGAACATGCCCTGTTTCTTTCTTTTCGCCACTTGCGAGAAGTGTGCCCCACTGGCTCAAAGTTTAAACACTTCCCGCTTAAGGTGAGTGTTTTGGTTGTTCGCCTTACTGTTAGGTTTGTTCCCCCTCCTAGTTAGCTCAATAGCAGCATGAACAAAAACCTCAATAACAACTATAGGTGCAGCGGCGGGCACCTCCGCTGGAGCGCGGACAACGGGCGAAGAAACTGCAGGAGGCAAACTCTCATCCAGTTGCCTAACATTCTAGTGAGCTGGAGGAGTTCGTTGCATGCTCCGAGCGGGGAGATTCTTCTTACGTTCCACCAGAACCCACAGGCCATGGCCCTTATTGCAGTCCTTCAAATCAGCAGGTGTGAGCATCGACGCATCAATCAAAATAGGCGTGGGGGCCTGCCCATTGTGTCCAGCAACACCACTGGATGAGCTGGTGTCTGCGGAAGGCAGCGGTCTGTCTCGCTGTGTTGCAGCAGCTTGGTCTCCAGGGGCCGAGGCTTTCATCGGTACAAAGGAACCAATGGTCTGGAAACGAATGTGTTGAAGAGGGGCCAGCAGTCGCAAGCAGGATTCCGCCCGATGGCCAATGCATCCACATTTAAAGCAAAATATAGAAATCCCCTCATATTTCACATGTTGGAAGAAACATTGATGGCGACTTCGGACCCATACGCTAGTCGGCAATGGTTGAGCAAGGTCAATGCTAGCACAAATGCGGGCAAAAGCCACACGACCTCAATTGCTCGTAAAAGAATCAAGCCAGGGAGGTGTACTAATTTTTGTTACAATGCGACCATTGTTCTTTTTGTTCCAAAAAATAAGCGGAAGACCGGGAAACCGGATTGAACGGCGACGTGAAACCTTTTAGGGAAAGCGGATTGAACGCCGGAGTCCACTTATCCAGCCCAATAATGTACCCATTAATAAACAGTAATCCCCCATTAAGACGTTATCCCTCTCCATCACCTCTTGAAAGATGCACATAAAGCAATCAGAGCTGACTTGCGTGAGACTAAACTCGCCAAAAGCCTCCCACCGCCTACGTAATTTAACGAGCAAACAATTGCGAGGAATCCGTTGCTCGAGCAATTTGCCAACAAGAGCAATATGAAATTTAGCAATATTACTGTCCTCAACGTCGTCATCCAGGGCCAGATCAAGATCAACCACAATATCCTTCAACTCCTCTATAAAAGCATAAACTCATACACATCCAAAGTTGTATGCCGCCAAAAAACAAGATCCGCACCCATTAGGTTGGCGGGACGACGCCCACCAACATTATGCAGGGTGAAATTAACTTCCTACAAAGACTTGGCCCACCATTGAAGTAAAGTGCTACCCAAATTCATTCGGGCATTATCACAAATACCCGGCGGGCACTGCAACCCGGAAGATGTCCCGCCCTCAACGGGAAGGGGAGCTTTACCACTTCCAACGCCATTGTCATGTTCCGTCGGACGTTGTCTTTTTAATTATGTCAGTTAATGATATTTTTGGGGTTGTGAGGGGTAGTTTGGTCTTTTGTTTATCTTGGGCTACTTTTTTATTGCTGGGGAGGGTGGGGTTATGCTGAAAAATTGTGTTCTGTATTGTTGTGGTGTGCGGCGGCTACAGGAGAACTCTCCTATCTCGTGCATGAGAACTGTTCAGGCATCGCCTTAGGTTCTCTGTTTTGTTCTGTTTATTTATCTTAATCATCAGTGTTGTTGGCCCCATTTCCTCTGGTTGTTGTGTATGCTGGTAGTATTTCATTACCTACAAGTCCGTCAATTCTGGTGATTTCCGGGCATAGGCACTCTGGAGGATAGTGTTCGGCCGCTGCGGATGTTAAATCGCATCAAGGTATCAGAGCTGGCAGCGTTTGCGGGATGCTGGTTTCAGACGCTACTCGATCCAAGGAGCAAAGCAACGAACTGGAGGCACTCAAGCAAAATCACAAAGACTTAGCACGTACGTTGCACGCCATTAGCGAGGATATACGAACCATATTGGCGACTTGGAAGGAGAAGGCCGGCAAGAGCTGGGGGGGGGGGGAGTTATCACCGAAAAGTCATACTAAAGGGCAGTCATCTTCGCATTTGTTAACTCGTTTCCCATGGTTATACTTTCCTAAAGTTTTCGGGGAGGAGTTAATGGAGTGGATCTACAAATGCGATCAGTTTTTTGACATTGACGGGACACCGAAAGACATGAAAGTGAAGATGACGTCAGTGCACATGGAAGGAAAGGGTTGTGCTTCTGGTGTGATCAATCTTATGCACCGGGCCACAAATGTCCTAATCGTAGGCAAGCCTATTCCATGGAAGTGGTGGTGGAAGCCGTGGAGGACAACGTGGTAGAGAACGAGGAGGAAGAGACCCTAGACATGGAAGGGAAAGAGGAGACCAGAAAATACCACAAGTCTCGATGCATGCGCTCACGAGCATTACACGCTACGAGACCATGCGGATCACGACCTCACATCAAGGTCACCACATTCACGTATTGATAGATTCGGGCAACACTCATAATTTCTTGGATGAAGCCGCGGCTCGGAAGTTGCAATGCAGCCTGGTACCAAGTACCCCATTCTCAGTTGCGGTGGCCAATGAGAAAACTATATCTAGTTTGCGAAAAGTTCAAGATTTCTAGTGGGTGATGCAAGGGGTGGACTTCACGTTAGACATGCTAATCTTACCCTTAGGCGGATGTCATGTTGTTTTGGGAATACAATGGTTAATGACGTTGGGCATGGTAAATTGTGATTTTTGTAACCCTCGTATGGAGTTCACTAGCCGTGGCTGGAAAATCAATCTCCGAGGAGCGCAACAAGGAAATGTCCATTGGGGAAAGGAGAAGTGAATTCAAAAATTATTGGCCAAAGAGGGACAACTCAACATATTGACACTTTGCAAAATGCATGAGGAAAACGGCCATCAGGAAGGTAATGGCCTGAAGGAGGCTTCACAAGGATTCCGCACCTGACAAGTAAATGGAGCCACCTACTCCGACAGAACAACAACTACTACAGGAAATCCTGGACAAATTCACTGATTTATTTGTTGAACCGCACGAGTTACCGCCTAAAAGAGGGCAAGACTACCACATTATATTGAAGGATGAAGGAGCAAATATCAATTTACGGCCTTATCGGTATCCACCCTTTCAAAAATCTTAAATTGAATGGCTTATCGGGGAGATGCTGCAAACCGGCGTGATTCGACATAGTTGTAGTCCATTAGCTTCGCGATGAAGGAGCAAATATCAATTTACGGCCTTATCGGTATCCACCCTTGCAAAAATCTGAAATTGAATGGCTTATCGGGGAGATGCTGCAAACCGGCGTGATTCGACATAGTTGTAGTCCATTAGCTTCGCTAGTGGTATTGGTGAAAAAGAAGGACGAAACTTGACGGCTATGCGTGGATTATCAACAATTGAATCAAAACACAGTCCAAGATAAATTTCCAATTCCGCTCATAGAGGAGTTGATCGCAACTTGACTTGCGAGCCGGTTATCACCAAGTGATGAGTTGCATGGAGCCCGTTATTTTTCGAAACTTGACTTGCGAGCCGGTTATCACCAAGTGAGGATGGCGGAAGAGGACATCCAAAAGATGGCATTTTGGACCCATCAGGGTCACTACAAATTTTTGGTGATGCCCTTTGGGTTAACCAACGCACCATATACGTTCCAAAGCCTAATGAACCGCATCTTCCAAGGTCAACTCAGAAAATTCATCTTAATTTATTTTGACGATATTTTAATTTTCAGGGCGACATGGGATGAACACTTGGAGCACTTAACATTCACATTGAACACGCTACGCCATCATCAATTAGTGCTCAAGCGCAACAAGTGTCATTTTGGATTGCCGCAAATCCACTACTTGATACATATTATTTCTGGACAAGGCGTGTCCACGAATCCATCCAAGATACAAGCCATGCTTGAGTGGCCGACACCCACGTCCATCAAAAAAGTTAAAGGTTTCTTGGGCCTTGCTAGATATTACCGTCGGTTCATTCAAGGATATGGAATGATCGCACCACCACTTATGGAGCTGCTCAAACTTCGGACATTTACGTGGACGGAATCAGCGGAAGAGGCCTTCCAATAGCTGAAACGCACTGTAACCAACCCACCAGCAAGGTTGCAGATGTCGGATGCCGGGGACACGTCGGTTTGGGTTTTCATGTCGGTTTTTTATATATCGGGGGATTTATCGGGATATTTAATATATCGGGTTTTAATATTTAATTAATTATATATTTAATTTAATGTTATTTTTTATACATATCACAATGCCTATTTTGCAACCTATTGAAATTCTAAACATTAAAAGCTATATGTAACATTTAACATACATTTTTATGAGATCAAATTTTTAAAAATTAAATTTCAAACGTACCTCAATCTTGATCGCTCATAGACTCATCTATAGTTGGCAGAGTAGATAAAATAAGATCTTCATCGGATGAACCCTCTAGATCTATCTCGGTCACCTCAGATATTTTCCTTTTTCCCTTTCTTTGATAACCAACTATGACTTCTTTGCTTGTAGCCGTTCTTTGAGGTCTCCTTTCCTCATGATCAGCGTCGACTATATTGCCAATTTGCGCCCATGTCAGCCCCTCTCCAGGAAATACTTCATCATCGTCATCTTCATTTTCATCCTCCTCAGGATCAACTGTCACCATCCACTCCTGTACCTTTCCAGAATCAATATTCTTCGCTGCCAATGGATCTCGAGACGGCTCTGAATATTTTGATCTCAGCAAAGCATTGAACTTCACAAATACTAGATCGTTCAATCTTTTGCTGTCGAGTTTATTCCTCTTCTTAGAATGTATCTACAAAATTTTAAAAATTATTAAATAATGCATACAATATTATAATAAGATATTTATGTTTAACTAAATAACTAAATGAAAGCATACCATCTCGAAAGTGCTCCAGTTTTTCTCACAGGCAGAGGATGAAGTAGTCAGACTTAAAATCTTCATAGCCATAGTTTTCAGGTGCGGCGTATCAGCACCGTTAAGCCTCCACCAATGCACTGTGAAAATTAAAATAATAAAATGACAACAAAATTTATATATACATAATACATTAATACATCATTAAAAATTATAATTAACTAAAATTAAAAATATATATTAAAATGTACCTTGGTTCAAGTTGGGATTTTGTAGCTGTCTCTTTGTCATGTCTTTACCAAATAACCCCTGTTGGTATTGGTAAACATCAAGCTCAGCGCTGATGTGATCCTGTGTGGAAGGATCCTTCTTATATATCTTCGAGAGACACTCAACAAATCCACTCATAAACCTACCATCAGCCTCAATCTCCACTCGACTGACATAATAAAAATGGGGGTTTAAGTAATAAACTGCACGGTGCACAGGTCTCCTTAATCTCCACTCGACAGGAATATTAAAAATTAAAAATATTAGTTTAAGAAATAACCTGCAAGGTGCAGAGGGCTGCACATCTTCTTCTCCCATCTGCTATCAATCAACTTCCATATAGGAAGATATTTGTTCTCTTCGTGATCGAGAACAACAACAACCTCTTCCCTCGCCTTTTTAATATCCCCATATAACCACCCCATGGAAGGTGTATCCCCGTCAACTCTTCTCAAAATCTTCACAAATGGTGTGAATATACCAACTGCCAGCTCGACATTCGCCCAGAATCTGGCGCTCATCACTATCATTGCAGCCAGCGGAGATTAGTATAAGCAACTCATTACCAACATCATTTTAGTATAGGGAGAAGAATGCACCAGAGAGAGGCATATTAGAAATTGGTATAAGCAACTCATTACCAATATCATTTTAGTATAGGCACTGAAATTAGTAGTATAGGGCACTGAATAACTCAGTAGTATAGGCATATTAGAAATTAGAATGCACCAGAGAGAGGGGGGGGGGGGGGAGGTAGGGAGAAGAATGCACCCGTTGGTATAGGCAATAGTCAGTCACGCAACCAGTGTCGAGAGAGCCCGAGAGAGGAAGAGACCCGCAGAGTTGTGAGAGAGCGCGAGAGAGGGAGAGAACCTGCGCTAATGCCGAGAGAGGAGAGCCAGGGTGAGAGCAGCGCAGTGTTGAGAGAGCGCGAGAGAGCGCGAGAGAGCGCGAGAGAGGGAGAGCACCAGCACTAGTGTCGAGAGAGGAGAGACAGAGTGAGAGCAGCAGAGAGTCGAGAGAGCGCGAGAGAGGGAGAGCAGTAGAGCACCAGCGGAGAGCGCGAGAGAGGGAGAGCAGTAGAGCACCAGCGGAGAGCGCGAGAGAGGAAGAGCACCAGCGGAGAGAGCGAGAGGGAGAGCTAGGGCAGAAGCGCGACAGAGAGAGCAGCGGGGGTCGGGAGGGTGTTATAACTTATAACTTATAAATTATAAGTTATAAGCTATATAACTTATAACTTATAATTTATAAGTTATAAGTTTCCGACATTTTCAAAAAATCGGCCGGTATGGCCGGTTTTTCGGGCCGATATATCGGTCCAATCCGATATATCGGCCCGATTTTTTCAAAACGCCACGAACCTAATTTATATCGGTTTCGTGGCGTTTTAGAAGCCATACCTTTATGTCCGCCGACATGTCGGACATGTCGGCCGACATCTACAACACTGCCCACCAGTGCTACCACTTCCGGATTTTCAACAACCATTCGTGGTTGAGACGAATGCCGCGGATGCCGACGTTGGTGCCGTGTTGTTACAAAGGGAGCGACCCATTGCATTCTTTAGTAAAGTGTTGGGACCAAAGAACGCAGTACTCTCCACATATGAGAAAGAGCTACTAGCGATTGTGTTAGCCGTTCAGAAGTGGTGACACTACTTGATCGGGTGCTCATTCATTATACGTACTGACCATCAAAGTTTAAAGTTCATGTTAGAGCAAAAATTGGCGACACCGGCGCAACAACAGTACTTATCTAAATTGATGGGATATGACTTCACGGTGCAATAGAAGCAGGGTAAGGGGAATGTGTGTGCGGACGCTCTATCGCGGGTGCACGAACTGCTGGGCGCCACGTTAAGTACACTTACAACTCTTCAATCTGTTACCATGCAATTGATTAAGAAGTCATGGGAACAGGATTCTCATCTCTAGCAAGTGATTAGGGCCAAGGAGGAGAATGAAGCTACATTTCCGAAATATTGCTGGATGCATGGAGTGTTAAAACCGAAAGGAAAACTCGTGATCGGAAGGGATTCGACCATCCGAACTCGATGTACCATTCCGGTCCGTTGGGGGGCCAATCAGGCATTACGACCACGTACAAACGCATGAAGAGGTATTTTATTGGAAGGGGATGAAGACGAACATTTACAACTTTATCCAACAATGCACCATCTGTCAACAATGTAAAGCGAACAACCAACTACCAATGGGGTTACTTCTACTGTTACCGATTTTGGAGAGAATTTGGAAAGATGTGTCCATGGATTTCATCAAGGGACTCCCAATGAGTCATGGCAAGTCGACTATTTTAGTGATCGTAGACCGGTTGAGCATGCAAGCACACTTTGCGGCCGTTCATCATCCGTACACAGCGGAAGCAATGACTCAGATTTTCCTAGATTCTATTGTCCGTTTGCATGGGCTGCCTTCATCAATTGTAAGCGATCGGGACACCGTGTTTCTTAGCGAGTTCTGGCAAGAACTATTCCGGGTTCTCCAAGTTCAACTTCACACGTCTACGACATATCACCCGCAATCCGATGAGCAAACGGAAGTGGTAAACGGCTGCGTGGAGAGCTACCTTCACTACATGTGTTTTGAGAATCCCAGGGATTGGGTCGAGTGGCTTCCGCTGGCAGAATGGTGGTACAATACTGTGTATCAGAGCGCCATTCAAATGACGCCATATGAAGTGATATATGGTCAAGAACTCACAGATATCCCCCTTACATTGAAAGATCGACCAAGCTTGAGGCCGTTGGCCGGTCGTTGGCCGGTCGTTGGAGGCGAGGAATCGGGTCATGCAACTATTAAAATTCAATTTGGCACAAGCTCAAGAAAGGATGAAATCACTAGCCGACAAGAAGCGGAGGGAGCATGAGTTGGAAATAGGGGATTTGGCATGGGTGCGACTTCAACCCTACCGTAAAGTTAGTCTCAGAGAGCACCGCCAACAAAAATTGTTGCCTCGATTCTTTGGGCCCTTCCCGGTGATCGAGCGAGTGGGGACGGTAGCATATAAACTGGAACTTCCAAGGGGTGTCCGGATTCATCATACATTTCATATTTCACATTTAAGAAAGTACAAAGGATCTCCAGTAGGTCTCATTCATCCCTTGCCAACCATAATGAACAAGACCGAGAGTTTGATAGTCGAACCGATGGCAATCTTGGACAGACACATCGTCAACCAGGAGGGATGCGTCGTGACTCAGCTTCTCATTCAATGGGATGATGCACCGAAGGATGAAGCGACGTGGGAGAATCTATGGGCACTACGCCAAAGGTGGCCGGAACTTGTTCCTTGAGGTCAAGGAACGTTTGATGGGGAATGTTTTGTTACGTCCCGCCGGACGTTGTCTTTTTAATTATGTCAATTAATGTTATTGTTAGGGTTGCGAGGGGTAGTTTGGTCTTTTGTTTATCTAGGGCTACTGTTTTATTGTTGGGGAGAGGGGAGAGTGAGGTTATGTTGAAAAATTGTTTTCTGTGTTGTTGTGGTGTGCGGCTGCTACGGGAGAACTCCCCTGTCTCGTGCATGAGAACTGTTCAGGCATCACCTATTCACCTTAGGTTCTCTGTTTTGTTTTGTTCATCTATCGTAATCATCAATGCTGTCGGCCCATTTCATCTGGTTGTTGTGCATGCTGGTAGTATTTCATTACCTAGAGGTTCGTCAATTCTGGTGATTTCCAGGCATAAGCACTGCTGAAGGATAGTGTTCGGCCGCTGTGGAAGTTAAATCGCATCAGCCATCAATAGTCACCATCTCAGAATCACAACCAAGATCAAGAATACCTGTAAATTCATTATCCTCGCCACCTATGGCCGAATCAGATTGGCCGGATCCAACCACATTGTAAGAACTGGTGCCATCCACCTGAGCTTGCACATCATCCATTCCTCCATGCTCAAAGGTGCCGCCCCGAGTTGAGCTCGAGGATCGACCTTGCCTACCCTTATTGGACACCAGCCCACCACCTGACGGGGAGCTACCATCGATCAACGTAGGAGTAGAACTAGCAGCAAGAAGAGATTTCCCAAATCCAACTACAACACTACTTCTCTCAACCGAGGAGCCGCCATTGCTGCCCGTTGCAAACCTACAAAGGACGGATACTTAAAAATGGTCTACGTATCGACTCGAACGCGTACCGGATACAGGAAACGGCTGGAAACGCGCGGAAACGCATTTTCGAAACTCCAGGAAACACATGTTTAAAAAAAATATATTTTTTATTTTCGAAATCGCGTGTCCCGCAAGGGGGATACACGATTCCGTGAGATATAGAGCTCGGGTATTTCATTTTACACATTAGGTTTTTCCGTTCCTCTCCCGATCCCGCCGGCGTTCCGCTCCCGATTCCGCCGATCCCGCAGGTACTCCTTCTGCTTCTTCTTCTTCTGCTGCTTCTTCTTCTCCTTCTTCTCCTGCTTCTCCTTCTTCTCCTGCTTCTGCTTCTTCTCCTGCTTCTTCTTCTTCTTCTCCTGCTGCTTCTCCTTCTTCTTCTCCTCCTCCTCCTCCTCCTTCTCCTTCTTCTCCTCCCGCTTCTTCTTCTTCTTCTCCTCCTCCTCCTCCTCCTGCTTCTTTTGCTTCTTTTGCTTCTTCTTCTCCTGCTTCTTCTTCTCCCGCTTCTCCTCCTTCTCCTCCTCCTCCTCCTTCTTCTTCTTGTTCTTTTCCTGCTTCTCCTTCTTCTCCTCCTTCTCCTGCTTCTTCTTCTTCTCCCGGTTCTTCTTTCTGCATCATATTAATATCTAATATATGCCTAAAAACATTGCTAAGTACGGCTACATCTGTATTATCTACATGTTACTAAGTAATCTAATTTTGCTTATGGTATTTGCATTGATAACCCCCCCAACAATTCCAACTCAAACAAGTAATGGAGATGAGATTTTCCCCTTGCCCTTGATGGCTTTGTTTCCACAAAACTTGAGTTCTTAATGTTAGCACCATGTTAATCTGATGTGATCTATGTAGCACTTATAGTAGTAACAAATGCGTTAAAAACGTTTCCCGTATCATAATTTTTTTAAAAATCACGTTTCCCGTATCCGTTTCGTATCGTATCTCGTATCCCGTTTCCGTCCCCGTGCTACATAGTTGCAAACTGACCACCCGATGCCCACCATCCACTCCCGCCATCACTGCGTCCTCCACCCTTGTGCCGCGGGGGAGGAGAGGACCTAAGGCCTCCTCCCAACATCCAGTGCTTCTCTCACTAGAAAACAAGAGAGAGATGTGCAAGCATGTAGTCGTATTCACATCATGGAAATTTGGGCGTAGGATGCAACACTCAATTTAGTCATATTGCTAGTGGGATTGGAATAAATCTTTACCGAGCATAATCTATGTTAATTATTTAAAGCTGCCATTTTTAACTTTATATTTCCTTAGTTGTTTGTCTCAACCTTTTGATAGAGATCTGGAAATATTTCAAAGAAGGTGGAAGCAAGTAATCTGCCTTCGAACGCGAGTTCTGGGCATGCTATTAATGGAAAGCAACAGTCGATCCCTAGAACGAGTGACTTAATTCCTTTTGAAAGATTCTCGATTGATGAGAGATCTTCCAATCTTGGGTTGGGAAACAAAGAGGTAAAGTGTTGGGGCTTCATTAAAATTTTCTTATTAAAAGCAGTTCTCCTGCCTGTTTTTTAATATCGTCTAAATAATTTGATACACGCAGATATATACAAGTAAGGAAAACGTGAAAGAAGAAGGCAATATTCCCTTGCACTGTCTGGTGAATTTGGAGGAGTTGCATGACAAAGAGCTTGAAGAGGCACAGGAGCACAGATACAAGTGCGAGCTTGAGGAAAGGCATGCACTTACAGTTTACAGGAAATCCCAGAGGGCTTTGGTTGAAGCCAATGAGAGATGCAGTTTTTTGTATGGAAAACGTGAAATATTTTCTGCCAAATTTAGAGCTTTTGTCATGGAAGCCTCCAATTCCATCCGCCCATCGAATTGGTTGTGCCGTCAGAACCCCCATGAAGGTCCAATTTTAAATTATGTTTGTTGAATAATATACTTGGACCCATTTGGTGGGGCGCAGTGCCCACGGCGCAGATCCGCGTGCTCTGAATCACAACTGCTGTCCGGAAACTCGCAGCCGAAATGGCTGCTCCGCCTCAATGGCGTTTTGTCACATGCATGCCATGGGATTTTCGCCCCACCAAATGGGGCCTTAGAAATAGCTTGTGAAATTGTTGCTAGACTCCTTTTCAACTGATGCATCAAACATTGTCTTTCGTCAGATCGGTTCTATGAACATGATGCGAGTACATCTGTCCATAGAGATAGTGGACCATTAGATGGGGTAGTTCCTCCTGCCCTCAATACCAACATGCTCACTGATGATGATGGTGGAGATTTCAATAGAGCTATTGAATCAGGATCTACTCATTTTGATGCTCAAATTGAAAAGGAACTCCCTCTTGATAATTCCCAGGATTATGAACTTCTTGAAGCTTCCTTGAGGTCAGAACTGGTTGCACGCCTAGGTCGTAGAGCATCATCTAAGGTGAATGATACAGGTAAAACAGAGCTTGATGTTGAATATATAGATGGCGGTGTTGCTGATAACATGGAACCGTCTCCTTTGTCCCCACAAAAAGTGATCCCAAGTTCAGAGACAAAACAAACTTCTAAATTAGAAGGTAATAAATTTTTCACTGTTTCCCTTATTTTCCCCTTTCAAGTTAATATTTTTGGCAATGCATACTATATATGATCAAAATATCAGATCTATTATATAATTTGAATTAACTTATTTGGTCCACATTTGAGGTTTATTATACTCTTCCAGTATCATTGTTTGTTTAATTTCTTTAGTATTTCATATGTAAAAATGATGAGCAAGATTTGATTGTAGGGTGTTGTTTAATATACAAATTAGGAACATCGTGTATGGTTAGATTGTGTTCCAGAGTGCTCAGTTTACTGGTGCTATCAGTAGCCTTTGTTTCTTAAAAATATTAGTATGTTACTTTCTCGTGACAAGTACAAAATATGAAATTTCAAAATGCAGTCATGTTCCACAGGTTGTCTGAATGTTTCACAAAGAAATAGTTATGGCAATTGTCATTCCAGAGTACTGTGATATAGAAGAAAACCTCCTTAATATGCAAAATTTAGCTGATATGTAGCGCTTCTATGGAAGATAGTTAAATTGTTGATTTTATGTTCTACAACTAAGTAGAGACGTGTAATCTGTTTAAAGTGATACTCATACTTTTTTGCATCCTTGGCATCTGTTTTGTTGTGAAGTAAGTTTTTCTGAATTTGGGAAAAAAATTAACCTGGACATAGAGGCTATAGGTAAATGAATCTTAATAACTTATATTACTTTTATGGAATCCACGAGTGATCTTAGCATGACGTGAGATGTATACTGAATTAGATGAAATATGCATCTTCCTTTTGTTGATTTAATCCATATAGACATTGCATGGTTCCCTCTCTACACCTGACCAATGCCAAATACAGTACCCATCTAGCAAAGAATGCACAACCAAAAGTCTATTTCTTTTGTATACTCATTCGGTCATTCCTATTATTTAACTAAAGGACCTTCTCTTGGCTACATGCCCCTCTTGATTATAATTCCTCCATAGCGTCTCTCTCTATAAACCGCAACAGTGCTTCGACTGTGACAGTATCCCAACAACGACAGGCACGAGGCTCCTCCCCTATCAATTAATTAATGCAGTTTATAATAAACTCTTAATTAATTAATAAATGTGAAAAATAGTTATACACTATTTTTTGATTTTTGTTAAAAATAATTCTCATCTTTATTCATATATTATTAATTTTTCGTTATTATTTTTCTAAATTAAATTGATTTGTTTCCATCATTACTTTCCAAATTAACTTTAATAATGTTGACATGCCTAATGAAGCCTACCATAGTAGGCATAGGAACTCTACAAAAAAACCTTATAAATTTTATGGATTTTCATGGTTACTTTTAATTTGTGGATAGAGTCTAATTACATAAATGGGCATTGCATTGTATTTTTCTTGAAATAAATTATAATATATGTTAAGTCATTAGATGAAAAAAAATAAGGTTATATTTGACAATTTTGAATGTTCACCAAAGGCGACTTTTCCCTTTTAGTATTGTAAAGATATATATTCCATTAATTACCCAAACCATGGGAGTTAGCATCATTACATGTTGCAACTCTTCTATCTTTTGAAATTATAAAAATCCACTTAGCAATTTCAAGTTATTGTTGCTTATCTTTGTCTTAGTAATTTCAAGTTATTGTTTTTCTTAATAATTTCTTCTTGTTACTTGTTATATGAGAGGAAGTTATATTCTTCGCGTTTATTCTCCTCCCTTGGTTTGATTCTCTATTGTTGCTCATTCACAACAGTTAAATGGCTCAATTCCCTACTTCCTTGGTTCCGATGGCTTGGTTCATTCCCATCAACTCTTCATCATAATTTATAGGAAAAACTTTAGATTCTTTTGCACACAATATCCAATGGTATCCACTAATGAGCTATATCTGCACCCACATATTGAGGTTGTGGGAAATCACGACTTGCACGTATGTTGCGCCTCAAGTTCTCAACAAACAACATAACAATCTTCATTTTCAGATCTTAACTACGATGATCCAAATCTAACCCCTTAAGGTTCGTTCGTTTGGAAAAAATTGCAATTAGACTCAGGAATTGATATCAATTGACCCGAATTTAAATTCTTTTGTTAGGTAAGCCAATGGAATTGAGCATGCAAAATTGGAGTTGGTAAATTCTACTATTATGTTAATAATTGTTGGAGATTCGATGATTAGATCAACAAACCATCACTTTGAGCACTCGCGGGGTGATGCAAATATTCTTTTCAAAAAATTTGAGGACAACTTGATTACTTCCATTTTTTCTGACGACAATGGTCCATTGGAGATAACAACGTCAATCAGATCGAAGAATTGTCACCACCTGCATTCTCAGAACGATGATAAGAAGCTTCCTAAATAATCAAAGAGCCAACTACTTTATTTTTGGGAATTGTTATTGGTACCCCATAAATTGATATTTGTAACTCATGGATATTTGTACCCAAATATGATATTTTTACTCATGCATGATAATCGTACCCATGCCTCATAATCGTACCCATGCCTCATAATCGTACCTATACATCATAATCGTACCCATACATGAAAATCTTAAGAATACTTTTTTTTGGTCTCATATACCCAAAACAATAAAGGAATTTAACAATATGTATAACTAACATCCAATTAGTTAATTTTTGTCTGCCATAAATAACATCCACTTAGATTTTTTTTGCACATCTTAATTAACATTCACTTAAATAAAATAAAAAAACATTTTAGAAAACTACATGATGTGTTCCCATGTTGTTATAACATCAAAACAATATTTCAAAAAAGAACATAATATGTTTCCCAAAAATTATAGTTAGTACTTCAATTTGTACTCAACATTTGTAAGCATTATTTTTACCTGCCAAAATGAACTCCGCCTACAAGGAAAAATGATTTAAATTAACATTGTTAATTTAAAACAATATATAACTAAGTAAATATCTTACATTTTTGAACCTAATGCGGGCTCACTTGAATGAATATAAGATGATAGATGATCTTCATCCTGAATGAATCAACAAGTACCCATCAATAAGGATTCAATAACTGCATGATACAAGTACCCATCAATAAGGATTCAGTAACAACAATATGAAAGGATGAACTACCTCCTATAGAAAGGATGAACTACCTAATCTGGAGAACGAAACTGCAGTGAAACGGAGCACTAAGCCTGAGACATACAAATGCATGAATTTCCGAAACGCAAATGGAAAACAAATGAATCATTAGAACATACCTGAAACGGAAAGCTTATAAACAAGAAAAATTAGTGCGAGCGGAAGCGGAATAGGTCGCAACCGAGCCAGATATGCAAGCAGAGTAGACCGCGACACCTACGAACCTGCAATCTGATGGAACACCGGGTAACAGGAAGTTGCAACCGAAGAGAGGAGCGACGGGCTGCCAAAAATCAAAAACGAGTTCCGTCTCTTACCATATCTGAAATGGTGCTACGAAGAACCTCGCTGGTAGGGGTGTAACTGGTGCGGTTTGCCGCAACCGCACCGAAGAGGGTCGGTTTTGGACTTTACAAAACCGCACCACATCCAAACCATGCGGTGCGGTTTGGCATTGGTGCGGTTTGGAGTTGGTTTTTGCGGTGCGATTTCGGTTTTTGCACATTTTCAAAACTTATCAAAGAACGACAATCAAAAAATTAAAAATGGAAATGACCCATAACAGTCTCTAGTAAGATGAATAACATCGTAAGATTATGTGGATGATAGTAGACTGACTAAGCATATGCCAATAAATTTAAAATGGAAATGACCCATAACAATAAAATTTTTTAAATGGATTGTTCACATGTGAATGGATTACAAAAATCTATAGACCCTCATCACAAACTGATATACTTAATTGGCTATAGTTAAGAAAAGTATAAATCAAAACATATAAACTTCATTTAAACATTATATCGTCAACTATAACTCAACATCAATAAAAACTACGCAAGAAATAAAAATTATAAGATAAACAAAATCATTTACCTCATGTTAAATAGTCAACTATAATTCAGCATCTACCTCTTCAAGAAGATCTGGACTCTCTCGTATTTCCTTTTACAACTCTAAAAAAATATATTATCAAGCAAGTTAATAATTTATAAACGTAATATGCTAATAATAAAAAAATAGAAAAATATTTACCTTTGTCAAGTTCATATTTCTCAATATCGATCATCATTTCTTCTATCTCATTGAGACTTTTCTTGCAACACAACCAATCACGACAACATACAAGAGCTTCAATTGTTTTTGGTGTCAGTGAGCTTCTAAATGGATCTAATATTCTGCCACTGATACTAAATGCTGATTCAGAGGCCACAATTGAAATTGGTATCGCCAAGACTTCTCTCACAATTTGGGATAGTATTGGAAACCTTGATGAGTTCACTTTCCACCAATTCAATATGTCAAAGTTGAGTTACATTTTTAGTGCATCTTCCTTTAAATATAATGCCAATTCTGATGTACAAATTTTAGGTTCTTCTTCATCAGAATCATCCAACCAAATTTTCTTTTTGGACTCCAAAAAGCTAAACTCAACATCTACATCCATACACTTTACAAAGCTTGATGATTGACCAACATAAGTTTGACTAATATTTTGGTTGGAATTTGCATTATAGTGATCATATAAGCCAGTATGTGTGTTTTCGGTCAACTGAACAATAGTCATTGTTTTTATAGCATCATGTATTGCATTCAAACACTTGGTCAAGAGTTTAATCTTACACCGAGGATCCAACACAAAAACAACATATAATAATACATTACTTTTTCCTGAACTGTCCCAATACTTATCAAATTTTATCTTCATACGGTTAACAACACTACTCATTGCCGAATCAATGCTATCAAACATTGAATTATAACATGCTCCATCATTGAAATATTTTGAAAGAATAGGTGTGAAGTCGGATATTTAGAACCACATACCTCCAAAGTAACAATGTAAACTAATTTGAGGAGTTTTACAAAAAGACTAGCATTCTTTCAATTTAATTGAGCAGGAGGTCCAATAGGAAAGTAACTACTATATAAAGTTGCATCCTCTAATCCTTTGAAAGACCTCTCAAATTTTACTGTTGTTTCTAACATCAAATAGGTGAAATTCCATCTAGTTTCAACATCAAGGCATAACAATGCTTTACACTCATTCTCTGCATTTGCAACACACTTTTTAAAGCGCTCAAGTCGTTGAGAAGATCACTTCACATATTTAACTGCCAACCGAATCTTTTCAATTGAATCATTATATTTAGACAACCCCTCTTTCACAATTAAATTTAAAATATGAGCAGAACATCTAACATGCAAAAACTCATGTCCAAGTATGGTACTTCTCCATCCAATGCTTTTTTTAGTTATATATCCTGCCACCACATCATTAGCAGATGCATTGTCCATGGTAATTGTGAATATTTTTTTAATCTCCCATGAAGACAAACAATTCATAACTTCATTTCCAAGGCCCTCTCCTATGTGATCAATGATATTAACGAAATTAAGAATTTGTTTTTGTAATATCCATTCTTTGTCTATCCAATGTTCGATGAGACACATATAACCATTTCTTTCAGTTGATGTCCATGTATCGGTTGTTAGACAAATCATCTCTAACTTTAGTTCTTTCTTTAGTTTTATTTCTCTTCAGCATAAATATTTGCACAATATTCAGCAATTGTGATTCGAGAAGGAACATTGAATCTTGGTTCCAGTTGTTTAGAATAGCTTCAAAATCCTTCAATTTCAACAAATCTAAACGGCAATCTGTCAACAAAAACCATTTTTACCAAAGCTTTTCGACGCTGCTCGTCGTCAAACTTAATGGCTTTTAACGACCCAACAACAATACCATCCTCTTTCTTCTCCGTAAAAGATAACATTTTTTGATTGCTATCTACCTTTCCGAAACGACATAACGTTAACATACCTGATCTCAAAGCACTAGTACCATTTTACCTAGGATCAGATGCATACACTTTCGAACAATGTTTACATTTAACTTTCTCTCTTCCTTCTGAATCTTTAATTTTATCGAACCATTTGCACACTGCGGATTTAACTTTACCACCTTCACGCTCTTCTACTTTTGGTTTTTTTGAAGCACCACAAAGATCCTCCTTTTTCTCTCTCTCATCAACAATTTTTGAGTCAATTTTCTCCATCGCTTTGACACCCACACATTTTTTTCCTTTGGACACTTTCCCTTTGTCACTCTTTGAAGTAAACATCCTAATGCATTGAAAAAAATTATACAATTTGATCCTAAAAATGATACAAGTACTGAAGTACAACACGCTAATATCAAAAATAAATTAATAATACTTGCAGGACTCGATGAAGAAGCAGAGAAGAAAGACGCAATACTCGATCAAGAAGCAAAGAAGGGAGCCGCAAATACGCAATACTCGATCAAGAACCCTAAACAACAGGAGAAAATATATATTAACGATCAAAACACCATCACCAGCTAAAAGATCTTTAATTATATCCAAGAAGTACATTTACTTAGACTTACAATCAAAGAGCAATACTACAACAAGATTCTTTTAGGAAACAACAAATTTATACATCTCTATATAAATTTAGTTTATCACATTGCTTTTGGTGTGATAAGCGTTTCACTCTGGGGCATAAAGGTTTGAGGAAACAACAAATTTATACATTGGAGCTAACTGAAGAACTGGAAATCAAAATAGTTGTCTACAGAGATCGAAACAATGATTGAAGATCAACTAGCACCTCAAGTACCAATGCATACTTTGTCAATGATAATCAATTACCATATCATGAAAGTGCCTGCATCTAATCAAGGTTAACCATTTCAAGTTTAACTGATTCAGCCATTCAGGCATTACTCATAACATTTTAGATGAAAACACGACTTGTAACTTCGGTTGCAAGCAGAAATCCATAGATGCATTCAATGTATTAGTAGTGGATCAAAATTAAAAACTGGGACGAGAAGGAAAAGCCAAAATAATCATTAAAAGTAACAATATACCATGAGCCATGACAAACAGAAGGAGAATGAACAAGAAATTCCTGAAATCTGGACAGCTATCCATGATGAAATTTTTGCGATGAATTTAATTTTAACAAAAGAAATAGAAAATAAAATATACAGAGAATTGAGACAAGAAGGAAAAGACATCAACTCAGAAGAGAATCTGGTAACATTGCAACAACTCTTAAATGAATATCAAGATATTTAAACATGTCAACCTAAATACCCAATAGCCAAAACTCGAATTTCCGACAAATACTACACTTACCATGTCTCTCCAAAGACATAGTCAATCTCATAGGAGCAGGTGGGTAAGTCTCTGCAACACTAGGATGCAATGGTGAGGATTTCCTTGAACCTTGAAGTCGTTGCTTGTCGCTCGCGTCGTCGTCGCTCCCGTTGCCGTCGCCCGTCGATCGCCCGCGTTTGCTACGGCAGAAAATCAGAAATGACTCAAATGAGATGGAGTGCGGTGTAAACTGGAAGAAAGGACGAGGTAGGGTTGAGTGGTATTAATATTTCATAATTTCATATATAATATGCAAAGTATTATACATGGATTATATAAAAAATGGAAATGACCCATATTATTTTTGCCGGTAGTGTTAACTGCTGCTGTTTGTAACTTTGTATAAGAATTAATATAGGTTAGCGCTATATATATATTAAATTATTAATTAATATAATATATATATATATATATATATAAATAATAAACTAATTTGTAACATATTTATTAGATATAAAAAAATATTATATTCAATCCGATGCGGTTCGGTTTATGCGGTTTTGTCAAGGCAAAAACTGAACCGCACTGCAGACTATGTGGTTTTCCAATAACCAAAATCACACCACAACCACACCGTTCGGTGCAGTGTTGCGGTTTTTTGTGATTTCGGTTTTTAGATTTCAGGCCTACTCGCTGGCGACGGGCTACAAACGAAGAGATGGGCGGAGTGATGCGACTGAAGAGAGGGGGCGTCGGGTTGCGAATAAAGAAAGGGATGCCGGCGACCGGCTGCGAGTGAAGAGAGGGGCTAGTGTTCCGCGAGGTCGAGTTTAGGGTGTGGTTGAGAAAAACGAGGGGCATGGGTACAAATATCTGATTTACTTTTTAAAAAAAAGGCTAAAATCTATGACTTTATGGGCGTAAATATCCATTTATGGGGTACCAATTACAATTCTCTTATTTTTTTATTATGATGGTCTGATGGAGATTACTAGAGACCTGGTGCTCGGATTGATGAATTACGACCTCCAATCGTTTTAGGATGAAGAGATGAAGCTTGCCTGTAAATTTGAGGATGAACAGATAACTTTCATATTTTCCGGTTACATTGATTCGGCGATGATTTATAGAGATTTGGAGATGAGATCGACAAATCATCACAACCAACATTTGTGATGTTGAGAAGAAGCTTCATTGCAATGTTGAGAAAGATTTGACAATTTCCATTCTTCGGAGTGGCAACCGCCACCACCGGCAACCTCCAATCAACTTTTTGGATGAACGAATTGAGAAACATATATATATATATATACATATAAGATTTAAATAGAAAAATATTACATTTATTTGAGATGGAAATCTTACATATATTCACCTGCGCAAACAATGTACGAAGTTCTTCAATTCCTATGTAGATTGGGTAAAAGTGGATTTAGTTCAAAATGAATTCCAAGAATTCTAGTTCCCCCTTCAAGCGCCTAACCGAAGAACGGAATTGGAATTGCTCCAATTTCAATTCCACTGACCAATTCTTTCCAAACAAAGGAACCCTTATAGAAATGATTCTCTTACATTCTTAATGGTTTCTAGGACTAGATTGATATAAAATAGGTCTCTTAGTGTTATTTTTTCAAGAAAATCAATACACATTTGACTTTCTTGGCAATTCTTATTATTTTTGTAGAGAGAAACACACCTCTTATTTTTATCCCCTTGAGGCTGCTGACCACTTCAATTTTCCTATAATGCTTTAGTTGGATTGGGCTGACAAACAATATCACATAAAGGTTTGAATTGTTGAGTCTGGTGGTGGTAGATATCGATGATTGTCTCTTTGTAGCTGCATGATAGATGTGCTCAGAAGGGGAAGATGCGATGGGTCGAAAATATGATGACTATGGTTGAAATCTTCTTTAGGGGTGGTTGAAGGCTAGGAGAGAGGAATTGAGAGAAGGTTTTGATTCTCTTGGGAAAGAAATATACTAGCTTTTCTTTAATAAATAAAATAATAAATAATTAAATTTATTGAAGTTTTATCTACTAAAAATAATGAATCGATTGGGCCTCTGCCCAATCGGGTTTCAATCCGAGCATGGTTGTCAGTTACGGAGGAGCATGGCATAAAGGTCTGCCTGTAGCCATAGAACTTGGCCTACAATGGGATGGACACCATGTTTTAAGGAACTTTAAGAATCACATTAAAATGAAAAATATATTAATAGTTCAACATTTATCATAATTGATGCCATAATATTGAAAAACTTTTATTATATCCAAATCTAATAATCTTCGAAGTATGATACAAACAAGTTGACAATTAACAAAACATGCTTCCAAACAACAAATAAGACATCAGTACATAATAGAGATATAGTATGTGTTAGAAAAGCCGAATTAAGGGCCCATGTTTTCTCCTTTTTCTCTCTCCTTGTATTAGTTCCACATCTTGTATTTAGGACTTCTCTCCTCCTTCTCCTATATAAGTGTATTCATACTTGTAACTATTCTTTCAAGAAGTATATACAAGCTTTGAGGCCTCTCTTTACATGGTATCAGAGGCAATCCGTTCTCCTCCTGTGGTACCCGGCCTAACCGGCTACCTCTCCTAGCCGCCCTCTTTCCCCCGTGTCCGCGCGGCTTCCCCTTGCCGCCAACTCTTGCGGATAGCATATTTCTATCCGCTCCCCCCTCTCTCTATTTCCTTCGTGGCTACCCCCCTCCCTTCCTCCTTCCCTCTTTTTATAAACTTCTCTCATGTGGGTCCACCTTCTCATCCTTTTCTCTTCCCGCGCGGACACTTCCTATCTGCTGCGGGCTCTCCTACACTTCCTATCCGCTGCGGACTTCCATCCGTTCGGCCTCTGCCTGCTTGCTGGTCGCTACTCACAACGACTACCTCTCTCTGCTCGCTGCTTGCTACTCGCAGCGACCTGCCTCTCCTTCTCGCCGCACGGTCTATTTCTAACCACTGCGTCCCTTCTCTGCTCGCGGCTCGCATCTTCCTGCCTCTCCTTCTCGCCGCGGTTTGTGTATCCTACTCGCCACCCCTGCCGCGGCCTCCTCAATCTGCAGACTCTCCTTCCTGCTCGCTACTCGCCTGCGGCTTGCCTTGTCGCTTGCGATCTCCCTCATCTCTTCTAGTCGCATTTTGGTCGCGATCTCCTGATCGCTGGTATCTCCGCCGAGACCGTGCGACTTCCTTGTTCTTTTTCTGCCCGACCTTCTTCTTCTAATCGTGCGACCTCTTCTGCTGATCGCATATGGCGTCCGATAAGTCCGCAACTACTTCTGCTCCACCAACCCATGCAGCTACCTCGGTGTCAGAACTTCGTGACGAGTTACGCATTACTACTATCTCCCTCTCTGGAAAAAGGAATTTTGTTGAGTGGGTTCACTCGGTTCGCCGTGTTCTGCAGACAAAAGGTCTTCTTCACCACTTGACCCGGGCTACTCCGACTGCTCCATCTGATGACTGGCTTCGCGACGACGGTCGGGTCCAATCCTGGCTTCTCAACTCCATGGACACCGAGCCCTACCACATGGCCATGTATCATGACACGGCGAAGACCATGTGAGAGGAGCTTCATTCATTTTACTCTGGCCATGACAGTTTACAACACCTATATGATATCATTTCTGATCTTCAGAATCTGGCCCCCGGTGCTCCTGGTGATATGCTCCTTCGTGGCTAAAGCAAAGAGTTCGGCCGAGGCTTGGATTCAACATCAGCCTCCTACTACTGATCTCACCATTCAACGAAACCAGAAAGAAGCCGTTGCCATAGCCATGATGATGTCTCGTGTTCCTCCCCACCTGCATAGCGTTCGAGCACAGATCCTCTCGTCCTCCACCACTCCGTCATTATCAGATGTTTGCTCCATGCTGCTAAAGGTCACGCCTCCTTCCGAGACCCCTCCTGGTTTTGCCCCAGCTCTTCTTCAGCAGCCTCTTCTTCCAACCCCTCCTACTCGTGCATCTTCCACTCGGGGGGGGGGGGGGGGGGGCGACAACCGTCTCGGGGACACGGACGTGGTGGCCGTTCTTCTATGAAATGCACCTACTGTGTCCGGGATAACCATCTCGAAGCTACCTGTTACCGCAAACATGGCTTGCCTCTTCACTTGACGGCTACTTCCTCCGCTGATCCTGCTCCCACTGGGCCTTTTGCCCTTGATTTGGCTGCGACTACCCGCCAAGACATTGATGAGCTCCGCACCCAACTCCAACAGCTTCAGGGTGCCCTTAGCCGCTCCTCCGGCTCTGTTGCGTCCTTTTCCGCGGAAGGTATAACATGATTCCGACGCCACTCACCATATTACCTCCCAGAAGCCCACAAAGTACCAACGGACTCCTTATCCTCTTTGCATCACTGTAGCCAATGGTGATACCCTGCCTGTCTCTGGCACCGCTGCTCTTCAGCTTACTCCGACTCTATCTCTTTCCTCGGTTCTTCATGTTTCGGGGTCCCCTTTCAATCTACTTTCTGTTAGTCGTCTCACACACGACCTTGATTGTTGCATAACGTTTTCCCCTTCTTCTTTTCTTATGCAGGATCGTCGCACCCGGAGTACCATTGGTAAGGGGAAGCTGTTGAACGGGCTTTATATCTTGGACATCCCACCCACTATTCTCTCTGCTATCTCCACCGTTGATTGGCACCGGCACCTTGGGCATGCCCCCTTCCCGATTCTCAAGCGGGCGCTTCCTAATGTACCCCTGCAGGAGTTCTCTTGTGAATCCTGTATCTACGACAAACAACATCGTTCTTCTTTTCCACCTGCATGTAACAGGAGTAGTACTCCTTTATCTTTAGTCTACTTTGATGTATGGGGTCCGTATAAAGTTCCCAGTATTTTTGGCTATCGTTATTTTGTCACGTTTATTGATGACTACTCGCGTACTACATGGCTCTATTTACTACATGATCACACTCAACTTACTCCTGTGTTTCGTTCCTTCTTGACTGAGATGCGTATGCAGTTCGCCACCCCCCTCAAAGTTATCCGCACCGATAATGCTCACGAATATACTGGACATGCCTTCTCTACTCTCTGCACCGAGTTCGGTATTATCCATCAAACTTCGCGTGCCTATACTCCTCAGCAAAACAGGGTCGCCGAACGAAAAAATCGCCATCTCCGTGATGTTGCTCGCTCCCTGATGATCCAGATGCAGGTTCCAATCGAATATTGGAATTTTGCTGTCTCCACAGCTTGTCATCTCATCAACCGTCTCCCTTCATCTGTGCTTAATTTTGCCTCTCTGCTCCAACTTCTCTCTCCCTCCATCAACCTCCCCTCTCTCACACCACGAGTCTTCGGGTGTATTTGCTATGTCCACCATCTTGGCCCTCCTTCCGACAAACTTGCTCCTCGGGCCTCCAAGTTTATGTTTGTTGGCTACTCCCGGACTCAGAAGGGATATGTCTGCTACTCTCCTTCTGACGGTCAGCTGGTTGTTTCTGCGGACGTCACCTTCTGCGAAAACCAGCCCTTCCACTTACCTTGCCCCCTCTTGTCTTCCGCTCCTCCTCTTCCCCGGCCTGCCGTACCAGTCACGTCATCCTCTCTCCCATCCTCTTCCTCCTCTTACCTCGCCCCTCCTCGGGTTCCTCCACCACTTATCTGTGTCTATTTTTGATGTCCATCCAAGGATATTCCCGTGAACCAGCTCCCCACTACCAGCGCTACATCGGCTACGGCAGATCTGGTTCCCTTCTCTACAACTCATCCCTTGGACAACTACGTTTCTCTTCATCGACTCACGCCACCTCTCTACGCATTTGCCACCTCTCTTTCCTCTATTTCTATTCCTAACTCTGTGCAGGAGGCGCTTCAACATCCAGGGTGTCGGGCGGCCATGGAAGATGAAATGCGGGCTCTCTGGGCTAACCAGACCTGGGATCTGGTCCCTCTTCCTACTGGTAATACCTCTGTTAGCTGCAAATGAGTCTTTGTTGTGAAGCATGCGGCGGATGTCACTGTTGATCGTTTGAAGGCACGACTTGTGGCCCGGGGCTTTACTCAGCAATATGACCTTGATTACGAGGAAACCTTCTCTCCAGTGGCAAAATTGAACACAGTCCGCGTTTTTTTCTCCTTGGCTGTTCACCGTCACTGGCCGCTTTATCAGCTGGATATTAAGAATGCATTCCTCAACGGCGATCTGCAGGAGACAGTCTATATGCACCAGCCTCCCGGGTTTGAGACCACGGGGGAGTTCCTGGTCTGTCACCTTCGCAAATCCATTTATGGTCTCAAACAGTCTCCGCGTGCGTGGTTTGAAAAATAGTAAGGTCGTCTGTGCTAGTGGCTTTACTCGGAGCTCAGCTAATTTTTCTCTCTTCACCCGACATCTGTCAACCGGGACTGTAATTCTTCTTGTCTACGTTGACGATATTCTGATTTCTGGCAACGACACGATGAGAATACAACAGATCAAGGAACAGCTAAATTCCGCCTTTCAAACCAAAGATCTGGGTAACCTTCGATATTTTCTCGGGCTCGAGGTTGCACGACGCTCTGATGGTCTTGTATTATCCCAGAGAAAGTACTGTATGGACCTCCTTCATGATGCCGGTTACTCTGGGTGTAAACCTGCGGAGACTCCTATGGATGCTAATCTCAAGCTCTCGGCTCACAGCTTTGACTCTGACAAGCTGCTCACAAATCCGGAATATTACAGACGCTTGGTTGGGAAGCTGATCTACCTTACGGTAACTCGACCAGACATCTCCTTTGCTGTAGGAGTTGTGAGTCGGTTCATGCATTCTCCTCGGACATCTCATCTTCAAGCTGTCGAGCGCATTCTTCGATATCTCAAGATCGCCCCCGGACAAGGACTTGTGTACAAGCCATCCACATCTTTATCACTCGTCGCGTACTCTGACTCTTACTATGCTGGATCTATTGACGATAGGCGCTCCACTACGGGGTTCTGTACCTACTTTGGTGGTCATCTCATAACTTGACGTAGCAAGAAACAAACTGTGGTTGCACGCTCTTCTGCTGAAGCCGAGTACTGGGCTATGACTGCTGTTACTTCCGAGCTCACCTGGCTTGAGAGTCTTTTGGGAGACTTGGGTGTTCAACTCTCATCACCGACGACCTTATTTTGTGACAGTCAGGAAGCAATACATATTGCCAAGAATCCGGTGTTCCACGAACGCACAAAGCATATCGAAGTTGACTGTCACTTTATCCGGGAAAAAGTGCAGTCAAAGAAGATAGATTTGGAACATGTACCTGCTAAAGATCAAGTTGCGGACATCCTAACAAAAGCTCTCTCCTGGCCTCTATACTATCAGTTTTTATCCAAGCTTGGTGCCTACGACTTGTACGCTCCAGCTTGCGGGGGAGTGTTAGAAAAGACCAATTAAGAGCCCATGTTTTCTCCTTTTTCTCTCTCCTTGTATTAGTCCCACATCTTGTATTTAGGACTTCTCTTCCTCCTTCTCCTATATAAGTGTATTCATACTTGTAACTATTCATTCAAGAAGTCTATACAAGCTTTGAGGCCTCTCTTTACAGTATGTTTTAAATTCATTAAGTATGGTTGAAGGCTTGAGCTAGCTAGCTCTCATCCTCATTATTCTTATTACAAATGAAACAATTTTCATTGTCACCATCTTAATCGTTGGGACAAATTTCAACAATTCTCACACATTCATCTGTCTCATCAATTAAATCCCGATACCCATGCAAAATACCCAGAATGCACACATTCCTTAGTTTTTCGATATTGTGTCATTTTTTTAATCGCTGGTCCTCTAGAAACATCCCCCTAACTTAGATCTTCTCAAAACACCAAATCATCTTACTTGGTATTTGCTTAGAGAAATGAGATCAATACTTAGCAGTAATAGTTGTGGAGCCAAATTTGAGATTTGCAATTTATTATCCAAGTGGGTTTGCATATTTCTTCAACTGCATTGGAGTATGGTCCGTGGGGGTTTCACCAAGATGGTGGTTCTGAAACAAATTTTATCTTTATAGATTTTGTATAAACATTTTGCCAAATGAGTTTCGATATATATGTTGTTTTTTATTGATGAAATCTATGTGACATTTGGGGTTATGATTTGTTTCTTTTTTTGGTTTACACGGGTCGAAATGTAATAAATAAATTTGGGCTTATTTTAATAAAACATAAAATAGGAGAATGAGAAAGTTCAAAAATGGTGGACACCATTTACGAGGCGCCTTTTCCAAAACCATACTGAAATTACAAACGTCATCTTATTCTCTTGACTCGCCATGTCTGTGGTACAAGATTTGTGTCATGTTTCTTGATGTGCAACTATGCACCATTAACAACAATGGTTTGGTCAAGTGCCTTGATCTGGTCATGGTACTGTTTATTTTCTGTGGTTCCAATCTTACTCGACGTTTAATTGTGATTTATCTTTGTCAATTTTCTTATGATTTCCTTTTTAATGGAAACTATACGAAAGAAGGATGATCAAATAAGTTCTGATACAACCTACAACATAGCATAAACATCAATAACTACGTGTGCTGCTAAAGGCAGACAATGGCTTTTCCGAATCCACAGTGCTAGCACTTTAGCATTTATATTTGTCACTTGCTTACCATGCCCTTTTACTTTTTCGGCTTCATTGATTTACTCCACATACCGTAAATTATTCTGATGAGGAGCTTCAAAGGATTGCAGATCTGGATATCAACAATTCTATCCATGAAGACTCTGACAACTCAAGTTACACGGTCACATTCATTTTACCTTCTTCAGAGTTGCATACAATATCTAGACATACATCTATGTTTTTTCCTCAATGTCATCCTGAATCATTTAATATAAAAGAGAATGATTACAGTGTGAGAGTAGAAGAGGTAGGAGTTGTACCTTATGCCTATAAAAGTTCAGTTGAAATTGACCCCTTTTGGCCACTGTGCATGTTTGAGTTTCGTGGGAAATGTAATGATGGGGAATGCCCATGGCAACATACAAAAGCTGGCAAGGATCATTCAGGTATGTTTCATACTTGCTGTCTAAAATTTTGTTCTCGTACTTTATTCTGATCTGCTATTTATTTTGACCTTATGCAGATGTTCCTGATAGTGTTCTTCATGTTCTGCCCATTCCAACTTATCAAATTGGTCAATATCATATAAAAGCTGATTCTGGCCATTCCCAGTTTGTATTGGCTCGGAGCAATTGGCCGTATCAGCAAAGGGGGTTCTGCGCTTCCTTTTCTATACCCTTTTCTATTCAAAGAATTCTTCCTCTTGATGCCCCGGCCTTACAATCTGGTGATAATCCCGTTGCAGATTATTATAGTCGGAATAGGCTCTCCCTTCGTCACCAGAGTCGGGATGGCACATCCTTATTCAAGGTTAGATGTTTTCTTTCTAACTATCAGACAGTTTTTATAGCTTTTATTATTAAATATATGTATACTTTGGAATATTCCATCTTCCTCTTTAGAATATTCAAAAATTTCAAAGTATTTTCTCTTGTAATATAGTATGTTCATTTTTTATTATCCTCCTTTACTATACATAAGGAGGCAAACCTTATCTACCAAAATAAGAAATACAAGAGAGGTTATATGGTTTCAAATTTAAGGATGTTCATCAGTCATTTCTTCCTTTTCTTCCCCATTATCGGAGATTAACACGTCTTGAATTTCTGATTTGTAAACATGCAAACTCCATCAAAAGGATTTACCCATGCATCTTCTACAATATCCCACATTCTACACCTTTCTTCATTATAAATTTCATTTCTCCTCATTCATAGGCATAAATTACTATGCACATACTCCAAATCATCAACTTGTTCTGGTTTGAATTTTGTTTTTTTTTCTAAGAGTGAATGAATGATTGCGTGCTCCAATTTCTCGCACATGGGGATGAAGAATGTTGTACTAGAAGCGTCAAAACATTTTTTCGCAACCTCAGTGCCGAAGTTTCATAGTAGCTCCACCAATCTTTGGGCAACACTAAAGCTCTACTTTCCAGAGTATCAAGCTCATTAAAAGATTGACCAAGACCTGTTTATCTAGAAAACTCATTGAAAATTAGATTCGTCTCCATCACATCAAGAAAGTATCTTCTTAAACATTTATTCTTCTCCAAAGAAATATCCTCGTCTGTATTTGGAACAACTCTATTTGGCCCTCCATCAAGCCATTATCTACTATAATACCTACAAAACACAAGTGTATATTAAAATAAATATATCATAGTAAATACTAAATATCAAATATGCGAAGATTACTATGAATTTATGGAACGAGTCATGCAATGTAGTGGTGTGCAACTCTTGGTCCATCGATCAACAATGACATCATTAATTGCCTCATAAAGGGGGCAATGAACTTCTAAATCTGCCAACTTTTCATGCCTATATATTTCAACCTTCACATTTTCTATCATTGAATCTCACATGTCATATACAAAATGAAAGTTAGGTTTGTCTGTATCACAAATCCTAAGCCTATCATATATATGTTTGTTATATCAAGGATCTTTTCGACATCATCCCATTGTTTGTCACTATAAATGATGTTTTTAATTTCTTGGGCCTTCTCAACATCATCTACTCTATATAAAGTCCATTCAAGGCATTCAACCATATTAACAAGACCCATCTTTACATGTTTAAACCTCTTTAACATCACGATATAAAAAGGAAACCGAGTTTCAGCAACTGCAGGTAATTTTAGTGAAATAAAAGTTTATACATGTTCATCTTGTATTGATGTTTTAAAATAAAATTCTTGATGGATTGAGCTTCATTAGACACTTGAGTAATTCATTCAAATTGTTCCCTAATAGTTGCACAACGATCAGTATTATTAACATCATAAATATTTTTTAATGCAAGATTTAGAGTGTGCACAACATATGATGTCCAAAACTATGTTGTCAAGGCACGCACCTGAGGTGCTGGGCGCAGCCCGCAATGCCTCAGCATGGCTAAGGCGGACGATGTGCCCTAGGCGCGCCCCAGGCGTGGGCCCTACCCGCTCTCAGGCGCACCTGAGCCTTTAAAGGTGTTTTCTTCAACTTGTTTTTTTGAGAGATGGATAAAAACATGATCTCAGACGCACTCGAGACACCCCTAGGCGGAATTGGGTGCTCAATTTGCTGAAAATCAATGAATTGAGCGTCCAATTCGCTCAATTTCTTTTTTTTCCCATTTTTGCGCCTCATGTGCCTCAGGCGCGCGCCTGCGCCTTGTGCCTAGGCTCCATGACCCCTTTGTGTCTCGTTGTGCCTTGCGCCTTTAATAACATAAGTCCAAAAATTTGTGGAAATTGTGCCTCCACAATTGCTCCAGCTACCTTACACACTGGTGCAGTATCAATGATAACTTGTACAACAATTTTTGTATCAACTTCATTAATGACATCAATCAATAAATTAGCAATATAAAGTTGATTCTTGTACTCTCCTGATGCATCAACTGCCTAATTCTTAGAGGCAGTCATAAAATAATCAAAGGTCTTCGTTGAGCATCTGTCTAGCCATCACTTACTAAGTTGATTTTAAGTAGTTTTAATTGATTGAAGCCTTCTAGTGATATTGACTTTTTCTTTTTGCAAAATGGTGGTTCTAAAAGCATTATATTTAGGAGGAACAAATCCATAAAGATTGTGGTCAACAACAAATTTATATGAGCTAATATAGTAAGGATTCCTAGCTAATTGAAATAACAACCCACCATAATAGAACATTTTAGCAATATGTCTACTTAAATCATCTCTAGATTTATTTTGGAAAGTCATATCAATAGGACCACCTCCTCTTTTTTTTTTGTTTCCCCAACAAATGACTAGTCTGACTTGTATTAGAAAATGGCATTAACTTGGGATTTAGCTTGTATCTTTCTTCTGCTTCAAGCAACTCTCTCCTAGAGTCACCTTGTCACATGCCCTAATAACATTTTCAGATATTTTCAACAAGCGATTCTTAATTCTATAATATGAGCCACTGTTATTCACCTCACAAAAATTGCATTTCCATTTTCTATTCCCACCACCAACTTCTCTACTTTGGAAATAGACACTTAAGCCCATAGTGGTGCATGATCATCTTTATTCACATCATTAAAAATAATCTACTTGTTGCCGAGGTAGAAGATGAACCGGTACAGTAATAAGAAACTTTGATTGAGACATAATTGAAACTGATAATACTCAGTAATAATAAAAAAAAAAATTCAAGAAATGCATTTAGTAAAAAAATGGCCTAATATAGTTCAGTTAAGAAGACTGTGTTAAGAATTACACAACAATAGATTTAGCCAAAGGCGGACAACAATACATTTATTGGCAGTAATACATTTACTGGCAACGATTCATTTACTGTCAGCAATACAATAGAAGATGGAAGGAAGAAGAAAAACAAGAAGACGACGAAAACAGATGCTTCCTACAGAGAGAGTGAGAGTGATGATGAGAGATTTAATTTCCTAAACCTCTTAAAGCTACTTTAGATATCTAGGACCTACAGAAGAGAGGGAATGAGTGTATTTTTTTTTAGCTTTTTTATTGTTCATTTTTATCTATATAATAATATTGCAAATTTTTTGTTTGCTTCCTTTTTCATGTTAGTCACACAGGCGGAGCCCGTGGCCACTCATATCTTTTATGAATAGGTGTAGCTCCGTGCACTACTGATGTGTGTGAGAGAGATAATATAGACACTATTTTAAATCCCCTCTAACATGTTTGCTAACATGTCATTTTTTAGGATAAAATGATTTTTTTTCCTATAAAAAGGGTTATCCTTTTGTAAAATATAGACCAATATATTCGATTTTTTTCGATATATCGTCTTACACAACTTTTGAACATATCGTTCACTATTTTATTTTATGTTATGTTTACAGTCTAGCAGTTTATGTCTAAATCACATATATACTGTATTATGTATCTTTAAATCAATTAGACTTGTTGTTTCATTTTTTTTTAATGTGTTATTCTTATAATCAATTTTGTGTAATTGTTCATACTATATTTTTCTTATTTCATGTTAAAAAAACTTACTAAGTACGAAAAAACTTATATTCATTCAAGGATAAGTAGCTTTTAAATCTTATTTTTTACTATAAAATTTAGTACTAATAAAATAAAATTCTCATATTAGATTTGTACTTGTTATAATATTTTACTTATGATATTTTTCTAATTTATTTGGTGATATACATGACTCATTGTTCATTTATTTTGTCTCATTGTTCGTTTACTTGCCATGCTAAATTTTTTTCTTTTAGAATATATAATTATACTTAGTATATATATAAATATTTTATTTATTTATCAGATATATAAATCCGATATTTTAAAATATTTCTGATATGCCTCTGATTTCAGACATCCGACATTTGAAAACTCAATTCGATATGTCGCCGACATTCGATATTTACAACCTTGAATATATATATATATATATATATATATATATATATATATATACACACACACACGAGTGACAGGCACGGGCCTCCGGCCCGATGGCCACGCGCCACAGTACCCGGCCGGCGACGGTGGGCTTCGCCCGCCCCCCGGCGGACTTCGCCCGCACCCAGACTGTTTTTTATATATATATTATTATTATATTACCTGATTTCCGTGCCTTTACTGTAGCTGTCCCGCCGCCCAGACTTTTCGGGTCCTAAATCGAAGGTCAAGGAGGCTCCAAATCAAAAAGTGATCAACATGAAAGTTGTTCGGATCGCCGAGATCTACAACTTTCATGTTGACCACTTTTCGTTTTGGAGCCATCTTGACCCTCATATTGGGCCCCGAAAACCTAATTTCTGTGCCTTTACTGTAGCAGTCCCGCCGCCCAGACTTTTCGGGTCCCAAATCGAAGGTCAAGGAGGCTCTAAATCAAAAAGTGATCAACATGAAAGTTGTTCGGATCGCCGAGATCTACAACTTTCATGTTGACCACTTTTCGTTTTGGAGCCATCCTGAACCTCATATTGGGCCCCGAAAAATCTGATTTTCGTGCCTTTACTGTAGCAGTCTCGCCGCCCAGACTTTTCGGGTCCCAAATCGAAGGTCAAGGAGGCTTCAAATCAAAAGGTGATCAACATGAAAGTTGTTCAGATCGTCGAGATCTACAACTTTCATGTTGACCACTTTTTATTTTGGAGCCATCTTGACCCTCATATTGGGCCCCGAAAAATCTGATTTACGTGCCTAAACAGGCGGGTGAACAGTTCACCCTCCTGTTTAGTCCCACATTGCCTGGAAAAAATTAATTTTTGGGTTTAAATACAGTTGTGTGCATAATATTGTTGAAGACTTTGCTTAAGCGGGCTGGCGGGCTTGCTTGCTTGCTTTCATGGGCTGGGCCCTTGCAGGCTGGCGGGCTTGCATTCTTTTATGGGCTGGCCCCTTGCGGGCTGGCTAGTTTTTGATTTGCTCATCTAGAAGGGTAAAATGGTCATTTCATAGGTTTAGGACACCCGACCCTAGTAGGTTTAGGATACCTACGAAAATTTGGAGAGACAGATCGGACGATGCTGATTAATGAAGCAAAATCGGACGATTAATATTTGTCCAACGGCTTTTAAAAGCATGGTTTAAAAAACCATACCATATATCTTTATATATGGTAAAGATATATACATGTTGACCGAGAGAATTGTAATAATAATTTCATAAAGAGGGTTCCCCTCCTATATATGAGGGGAATGCAATAAAGGAAAAACAATCATAAAAATATAATAGGTAAATCTAACACTCCCCCTCAAGTTGGGCGTGTGATATTGTGCATGCCCAAATTGCACATAATTTTTTCGAACGCGGTTTTACTTTGGTGAGAACATCCGCAAGCTGCTGATCTGAGGGAACAAATGGTGTGCTCACAACTCCTCTTTCTATATTTTTTTTGATGAAGTGACGATCAACCTCAACATGCTTTGTGCGGTCATGTTGGACTAGATTGCGAGCTATGTTGATGGCGGCTTTGCTGTCACAGTAGAGTCTTATGGGGTCTTTATTCCCTATACCAAGATCATTCAACAAGGATTTAATACACATTCCTTCGCAGATCCCATGAGCCATAACTCTAAATTCTGCCTCTGCACTTGACCTGACAACCACATGTTTTTTACTTCTCCACGTTACCAAGTTACCACCAACAAAAGAGCAATAACCATAAGTGGACTTCCTGTCATCAACAGAACCTGCCCAATCAACATCTATATAGACTTCAACTGTCATTTCTTTACCAGGAGAGAACATGATATCCCTTCCAGGAGAGGACTTGAGATACCGTATGATACAATAGGCTACTTCTACATGACGTGCTCTATGACTAATGACACCCACAACATATGAAATATCCGGACGAGTACGTGATAAATAAATAAGGCGATCGACCAGTCTTTGAAATCCAGCAACATTAGTAATCGCTGCTCCATCATCTTTACCGAGTCTGTGGTTGACTTCAATTGGAGTGTCAGCAGGTATGTACCCACTCAACCCACACGACTGAAGCAAGTCAAGGATATACTTCCTCTGGGATAGGAATATACCATACTTCGATCGAGAGACCTCAATTCCAATGCAGTACTTGAGATTTCCTAGGTCTTTCACTTCAAACCTTTTTGCCAATCTCTGTTTCAGAGACTGGATTTCCTCAGTATCATCACCTGTGATAATAATATTATTCACGTAGACAATAAGGACAATAAGCCTCTCATGCTTGCGCCTTACAAATAAGGTGTGATTAACGTCGCATTGGGAGTATCCAAATACGACCATAACTTTATGAAATCTCCCAAACCAGGCCCGAGGAGATAGTTTTAGGCCATATAAGGCTTTCTTCAGCTTGCATACCTTTCCCCCAGATCCTGCCAGGGTAGGACCAGGCGGTAAAGACATATGGACTTCTTCTTTTAGGTCCTCATGAAGAAACACATTTTTCACATCCAATTGAGTTAGAGGCCATCCTTTTCAAGCAGCTCATGAGAGAAAAACTCTTATAGAATTCATCTTCGCCACAGGAGCCAAGGTTTTTTGGTAGTCAATCCCCATGATCTAGGTGTAGCCCCTGACCACCAACCGAGCCTTGTATCGCTCAACAACACCTTCAGAGTTCTTCTTGATGGAGAACACTCATTTGCATCCAACCACAGTCTTGTCAGGTGGCAAGGGAACCAAATCCCAAGTGCAATTCTTTTCCAGGACCCACATCTCCTCATGCATAACATCCTGCTACTTTGGGTGAGCAATACCATCTTGCCAACTTGAGGGGATAGAAATAGAGGAGAGAGAGGAAACAAAGAGTTTGTGTGAAGGAGATATTGAGATGTAGGAAACAAAGTGGGACATCGGATGTTGGGTAGAGATACCTTGAGAGCCCAAAGAAGGATCTGATGTTGGCGCGGGTAGCCTGAGAGATGACGATGTACATGGACCCCTTTTTGCCAAGTATACACCTGTAAAGGAGGAGCCATCACAAGAGCTGTCACAAGAGGAGTGGGCACAATAACGATCACCGGAGGAGAGGTAGAAGTGGGAATAGTCACGGTAGGAGGAATAGGAAGAGAAAGAGAACTCACTTCCATTGGGTGAAACTCCCCCGAAGTGAGGGCTCCCCCTGAAGAGAGGACTCATGGTAGGCCTCAGACTCCCGAAAGGTGACTTCCATAGTAACAAAGCTCTTTTTTAACGCTGAATGAAAGCATTTGTATCCTTTCTGGGTTGGAGAATACCAAATAAAGACACATTTTAGGGCATGAGGATCAAGTTTGGATGCAGGATGGACATGGACAAAACACACACAATCAAAGATCCAAAGTAGAAGAGTAGAGGGATACAAAAAGTGTTTAGAGAGGATCAAGTGAGAGCTCCCCCTCGTTCTTATGTTTCATCAAGTAAACCCACGTACAACGAGAGAAACAATTGATTAAAGTAACAAACCAGTGAAAACCCGAAATAGAGGATACAGGACAGGGTTCCCAAACATCAGTATGAATCATAGCAAAAGAGGTAGCACTAGGAGTAGATACATGAGTAAAAGAAGCACGATGGTGTTTAGCACGAGCACACACATCACATTTAAAATCTTGCAAAGATACATTTGACAATTGTGGAAATAAAAAATGCATTGTAGAAGGAGATGGATGGCCAAGGCGACAGTGTCATGAGTCCAAAGAGAGCTGGGCAGTAGAAAGAGCATGCGGAGCAGCGACGGAGATGGAGGGGCCAAACAAGTAGAGGTCATCCCACATTCTACCAGGGCCAATCATCTTCCCCGTCTTCAGGTCTTGAAAAACACAAGAGGTGGGAAAAATGTTACAGAGCAATTCATAGAATTAGTGAGGTGACTAATAGAAAGCAGGTTACGGGTAAATTTAGGCACATGAAGCACCCAAGTGAGAGTACGAGAGCAGCAAGGAATAGACCCTTTCCCAGCAATGGGAGATAGTGATCCATCAGCAATGCTCACTTTGTCCTGACTAGAAAAAGGAGAATAAGAGACAAAACCTGTAGTAGAACCTGTCATGTGGTCGGTGACACCTGAATCAATGATCCATTGGGAAGAAGAGCAGACAGTGGCAGAGTGAGCACCAGGAACTCCCTGATGGGCATAAGAGGAACTAGCAGTAGCAGACTCGGAGGTGTGGCCAAGCATGAAGCGGGGGAAGGCGAGAATCTCCTCAACGTAAAGGGCAGAAGGAACCTCGGTTGCAACAGGTTCACCATTAAAAGCAGGATCATCACCGACATCGGAGAGATGAGCCGAGCGAGAGGGAGGAGGTCGGCTCGAACTGCGACCAGAGCCACGCCCGCCATGAGGAGCAGGATCCCCGCGAGAGGAAGGAAAGCCATGAAGCTTAAAGCAAGTGTCCTGCGTTTGTTGGGCTTTCCTACCATAATCACATGTCACTTGATCCTTGTCCACAGGCTTGCCCTTAGTGTCTCGAAAAAAGCGACCCCCGAGACCAAACCGAGCGGCAAGAGCAGAGCCCTCAGTAACAGTGTCAGGCAGGCGAATCTGTCAGCGATCATATTCGTGCTAAACCAAACTATACACCTCAGGTAAGGAAGGTAGGGGAGAGCGGACAAGAATCTGAACACTGATGGGATCAAGGTCATGATGGAGACCATGAAGAAACTCAAAGATCCGGTTGCGTTCCTCCCGGGCACGAACCAACACCTCATCCTCAGGAGAGACAAGAGTAAGCACGTCGAAATGATCATACTCTTGATAAAGCTGGGTAATCTCTTAAGTAGTAGGCAGCGAGAGGATGATCCCCTTGGCGTAAAAGAAAAATCCGTCGTCGCAACTGAAAGATCTGAACTGCATTACCCCGACATGAATAAATAATCTCAGCACGCTTCCAAATATCAACTGCATATTCAGGAAGAGATAATTGCGGGCAATATACTCCTGTATAGAGTTGGTGAGCCAAGACATAACCAAAGATTTCTCGGAATCCCATTGTGGCCGATCGGGAGAAGTAGACAAAGGTTCCATGGTAGTACCACTGAGGTAGCCAAACAAACGACGGCTCTTGAGGGCCAAAGTGATAGAATGAGCCCACGGAAGATAATTTGTTCCGTCCAACCGAATAGTAGTAATCTGAGGAGTCCCGTGGTCATGAGAGACACGAAGAGATCCAATAAAAGGCAGAAAATCCAGAGCAACACTCCCACCAGAGGAGATATACGGAGTTTCACCACTCCCTGACATCATAGGAGAGGTAACCAAACAAAACCGGGCAACCAACGGAGAAATATCTCACTCATAGAAAGAGGAGAAGCCCGGAGGAGACCAATCACGCCAAGAGAAGAAGAGATCCCTACAAGAAAGGAAAATAGACATCGGAGAAGTGCCCCCTGCATCAATCCGGCGTAGAAGAACTCAAACAACCATAATAATATAATCATAAGAAGACGGGAGTTGCGAGAGAAGAAGTGGAGCCGAGGGACGGGAGTTGTGGGAGATTAAGTGGAGCTGCAAGAGAAGAAGCAGAGGCGCCAAAGAAGGGTCGCAGGAGAAGAGGCGAGGCGTGGGAGATGGCGGGACGGGATCGGCGGGACGGGACGGAGCGGGAGACGGCGGGATCGGGATCGAGCGAAACTAAGGTTTTCCCTCTGATACCATGTTGACATAGAGAATTGTAATAATAATTTCATAAAGAGGGTTCCCCTCCTATATATGGGGGGAATACAATAAAGGAAAAACCCATAAAAATATAATTGGTAAATCTAACAATATATATATATATATATATATATATATATATATTTTAACATCCCAACCTAGTTAACAACAAATCAACAGTTCGACCGGGCCCTGTGATAAGCAGATGAAAAAATAAAAGTGCTAAAAGAAAATTTCAGCAGAAATAAGATATGCAATTAAGGGTAAACAAAGATATCTTCAGTGCTCTTATAAGTTGTTTTTTGTAATGATTTATAATGAATTCTGTGCTGAATTCTTGCCTATACCGAGTTTTGGTATCCTGAACTCTTTCTAAAGATTAAGTAATCCAATTTCATGTTTTATAATTTATTGCACTTATTCTGATTATGGAGCCCAAATGACGCCCCAAAGATGCCCTGAATTGAAGTCCCTGCGTGGAACACGGGCTCGTAACTGAAATTTCCAAATCTAGAATTGTGGTTGATGACCCCACGTCTGAGGCTCATGTGTACTGCATGATTTTATTTTTACGGTCTATTGTACTTAATCTGATTATGGAGCCCAAATGGCGACCCAAAGGTGCCTTGAACTGGGTGCTTTTTGAGTGGAACATGGACTCGCTTCTTAAATTCTCTAAGTCTTGAACTGCGGCTGACAACCCCGCGTTTGAGGCTCATGTGGATTGCTGGCCAGATAAGAATGAGGTCACTTATCTGAATTTTTAACACATGATTGAAACTTTTCATCTTCGTCTGTGAATATTCTATATACTTGATTGTATTTGTTCTTGCCGTGAATGTTAATAATCATGTTACATTACATATGTTGCTTCATAGTCAATTATTGACTTTTTCATGCATTTTTAAGTTGTGTTCATTATCTTTCTGCATTATCTGAAGTAATTTAATTAAACTGATTCTGGCACTGAAACTTGCCTAATTAAATTATTAAGCATTCTTAAATAACTTAGTTAATGCAATTATCTAAAGTGGTATGTCTAGCCAAGTGGAGTCAAATTTCTTACCTCAATGTCGTGACGCTTGTAGATGCGACGTGGCATCATGATTTCTCTGGATTATGTTGAATTCCACTCAATGTGATTCATCCTCGCTCCTTGATAAGCATATCTTAAAATCACTTCTTCTAATTTATGGAATACTGTTTCATAATGAAGGAAAGGAATTTACCACATCTCTAACGGTGGAGGGTCAGGATTTCTGAATCGAAACCCTCTATGACTAAATTTGAAATTGTTGATTTAGTCAATTACCTAGAAGATCCATTTTTTAAGGCAAGACTGAGGTAGAAATTTTGATTGATGTACATATAAAGACAGAACTGAAATTTCCTAAGTGGATTGACATTACCCGAACACAATTTTGCTGGAGGGGGTCGATTTTGGATCACGACAGAGTATTCGCTGAAGTGAAAAGGGCCTTTGCTTGAATGTTCCTGACTAATCTGTTGGTTGAAAGGGACGAACGTGCGCAGGGGAGAGTTTCCTGCGAGACAATACATTGTATGGGACGTCGGCCAACCTCCTAGAGAGAGAGAGAGAGGAAGTGTCTGCTAGGGTTTCAGGAAGAGGAGAAGGCTCCTAGTTGCCGGCTGCAGTCAACGTTAGGAAGAGAAGGGCTCCCAGGCAACGGCTCCTGCGCGAGAAGATGACGAGGGATCACCAAAGTTTAAGAAGTAGACAGGCTTCGTCGTCTAGGGAGAATGCCTCACGGTACTAGTCGACGAAAAGAGAGTGTTCGAAACCCTGGATCGAGCAGAAGAGTAACGCTGAATGCGGGAAAGGTAGGAGCGGCGATTTCGTCGAGCGCCGAGAGCCCTAATTTTTAATGTACCAGACTGAAAATAATGCATGCAAAGTGTTTTTATTTTTCGAGAGAGAGAGAGAGAGAGAGAGAGAGAGAGTAAATGAAGGGGGAAATTAATCCTACCCTCTTAAGTTACCAAACTTGCCCGGGCCATTTAAATCTCCTTATTTATCATGCTACAATCCTTCAAATTTTTAATTGAGACGAGAAATAATTCGCAACTTATTATTTTATGATTATTTAATTTTTAAATAATGCAGCAAAATCGCAAAATGCGAACAATTTCCTTGATTTGATGGCAACACATGATTTTTTTTTTACTCGCGCTCGATCCCTGCACTAAGTTTCCACTTCGCATTTAAATATACGGGCGTTATATAAATCTTATATATATAAGAGAATATAGATATTTGAGTTGAATACTCATTTTTATTTTTGATATCGTGATTATGTATCCCACGTGATATGTCACGTGTTAGCGTATCTATATCTATGAATATGTGTTGCCCGGTTTAGGGTATCACCAAACTAATTACCGATTTCCACTTGGTATCAGAGGGACTAGGTCTTCCGCCGCTCCAGCCCTCTCGTCGATCTCGCGCGACTAGGTCTTCCGCCGTTTCTGCCGATCGTCGATCCCGTCGTTCCCGCACGACAGTTCGCCCGCTCCGCTCGCCGTCGACAGTTCGCCCGCTCCGCTTCACCCGTCGTTCCCGCACGACAGTTCGCCCGCTCCGCTCCCGCACGACAACTCTCCCGCTCCGCTTCTCCAGCGGCCTTCTTCCATCGGCCTTCCCGCCGTCGCCGACCTTCTTTCAGCGGCCTTTCTTCTCCAGCGGCACTTCTCCAGCGGCATTCTTCCGGGGGCTCTCTCCACCCGGTCTTCCGGGCGGTCCCCCGCGTCACCGGCCGTTTTGTCCTCCATGAGGCAGCCGGAGACATCTTGCTCACCTCTTCCGGTGTTTCTTCCGGCGCCATGATCTACGGGGGACCCGTTGGAGGTCGTCTTCTCTGATTTGGAGCTCTTCACTCTCTTCTCCATGGATGATCAATCCACTATCTCCACGGCTCCTCACTCCGGTGTTCCAACCGGTTCATCTGCCGACCCTCCTCGGAGCCATGGCCAGTCTGGCTCGTTGAAGATCACTACCTTTTCCTTGGATGTCACGAATTATCTGGAGTGGTCCTGGGCGGCCCAGCATGCTATTCGCAGCCACCAGTTATATGGACTTATTGATGGTACCACCGTTGAGCCACCACGTACCGATCCCATATGGAAAAAATGGGATGCGGAAAATTCTTTGGTTGTCTCGTGGTTACTTCACTCGATGTCCCCTCTGGTGTATTGCAGTTATATTTTGTTGGATTCCGCATATGATATTTGGACTCGGGCCCGTGATACCTACTCTCAGGCAGGCAGTTCGATGCAAGTGTATGAGCTCACTCGCCGTGTTCTGGAGCTGAAGCGGAGTTCTATGTCTGTTTCTGCCTACTATTCCGAGTTTGAGCGCCTCTATCAGGAACTGGACTTTTTCAATACTTTTACGGCTGCTTGTACTACTGATGCGCTGACCCTTCAGAAAGACAGAGGTCGTTTCCACGTCCACGTCTTTCTTATGGGACTCAACATGGAGTTTGATGTTGTTCGCTTGCATGTTCTCCATCGTGAGCCACTTCCCTCTCTTCGGGAGGCCTTCAACGTGCTTCTCAATGATGAGAATCGTCGTCGTATTCTTGGCGCCGCTCCTGCTCCTGATCATTCTGCGCTTGCGGGGGCTTCACGCGGACCCCCTATTTGTAGCCACTGTGGGAAGAAGGGCCATACCAGAGACTCATGTTTTCGCTTACTTCCTCACCTTGTCCCTGCTGGTCGGGGTTCTAGTACTCGGGGTCGCGGTAGGTACCGTGGTGGTGGCCGTCAGTCTGGCGATCGTTTTCAGTTTTCTGCGCACTCTACTGAGGTTCATGAGGACTCCTCTGGGGGCATGTCTGTTGTCGAGTTAGATGCTCTCCGTCGCATGTTGCGCTCCCACACTGACTCTCCTACTGCTGGTTCTCATGCTGCTACTTCGGGTCTCTCCAGTGCTCATTCCGTGTCCTCCTCTCCCTCCGAGTGGATTATTGACTTGGGGGCGACCGATCACATGACTGGTTCTGCCTCAGGTTTTACCTCGTATACTCCTCTTTCTGGTCGTGATAAGGTTATAGCTGTTAATGGCTCTCTCTCCGCCATCGCTGGTAAAGGGATTGTCCCATGTTCTCCCGACCTATCACTGTCCTCTGTTCTGCATGTCCCGTCTTTTCCTCGCAATTTGCTTTCCATTAGTCACTTAACTACTTCTTTAAATTGTTCTGTGACCTTCTTTCCCGATGTTTGTGTTTTTCAGGATCTGGCTACGAGTCGGACACTTGGCAGTGGTAGGAACGTTGGTGGATTGTACTTGCTGGATCAGTCTTCTTCTAGTGCTTTTTCATCCACCAGATCTCCAACTCTACATGACATTCAGTGCTGGCACCAATGTCTTGGCCACCCTTCGCCTCTTTATCTTACTAAATTGTTTCCTGTTTTTAACTCTTTAATTCAGTCTTTTTCTTTTGATACATGTGAACGCTCTAAACATGTCCGTCAGAGTACTACTCATTTGTCTGCCCCTAGTTTGTGTCCATTTGATGTTATTCACTCTGATGTTTGAGCCAACAATTCGGTGGCTCAATTCGGGTGTTGCGTAGTGATAATGATGGTGAATATGATGATCGGGGTGCCTTTGGGGCCTATCTATCTACTAATGATATCATACATCAAACCACGTGCGTCCACACTTCCACCCAAAATGGGGTGGCCGAACGGAAGAATAGACACTTGCTGGAGGTGGCTCGGTTTTTACTCATTGCTATGCACCTTCCCAAATCCTACTGGGGTGATGCAGTCTTCACAGCTGCCCATCTCATTAACCGTCTTCCGTCTCGTGCCCTTTCCTTTGATACACCCCTATCGCGTCTTACCAAACAACACATCGTTCATACCTCTCATCTTGCTCCTCTTATCTTTGGCTCCGTCTGTTTTGTCCTTGTTCATACCCCGCATCGTGATAAACTTGATGCGCGTTCCCTACGGCGTGTTTTCGTTGGGTACTCCCCTACCACCAAAGGGTATCGTTGTTATCATCCTTTGACTTTGCGTTACTATTGCACTGTGGATATTACATTTCGTGAGGCGGAGTCGTACTTTAGTCCTCGTCAGGGGGAGACAAGAAGTGACGATGCCGAGAACATCGAATCTCCTCTTCCAATTGTTAACATTGAATCTCCTCTTCCAATTGTTGCCACTCCTCTCCCTTCCACGTCCGCTCCACCTATATTATACATGTACTCACACCGTCCCCGGACTGTTGAGCAAGTGCAGACTCTGAATGTTCCGCCAGTGCCAGTGACTGTCTCAGCTCCAGATTCAGATGATGACCTCCATGTTCCTCTTGCACGCCTTATAGTTAAAATGGGTGGCACCAAACACCCCATTGCCAACTGCATTTGTTATACTCATCTATCTCAGGCTCATAAAGCTTTTATCTCCACTCTGTCATCTATTGTGATTCCTAAGGCATGGCAGGTGGCTGTTCAGATACCTGAATGGAAACAGGCTATGGAGGAGGAACTGAGTACCTTGGATAAAAATAAAACATGGCGGCTCACTAGCCTTCCCCCTGGGAAGCGAACGGTCGGATCTCGTTGGGTCTTCACTGTCAAACAGAACCAAGATGGGGTGGTGGAGCGATACAAAACACGTTTAGTGGCTCGAGGATATACCCAAGCTCAAGGCATTGACTACCACGAGACCTTTGCTCCGGTTGCCAAGATGAACTCAATCCGTATGCTTCTTTCTTGTGTTGTGATTCGTGGATGGGAGCTACTGTAGCTCGATGTCAAGAATGCATTCCTGCATGGTGATCTGGAAGAGGAGGTCTATATGGATATTCCTCCGGGCCTCGATGTCAAAGAGTCCAACCGGAGGGTCTTTCGGCTACTAAAATCCCTGTATGCCTGAAACGGTCTCCGAGAGCGTGGTTTGGACGTTTTAACAAGACCATGCTATGTCTGGGATATACTTAAAGTCAAGCTGATCATACCCTCTTCATCAAAAGGAAGGGTGCTCTGGTTTCTATCCTTATTGTGTACGTGGACGACATCATCATTACCGAAGATGACTTGGATGAGATCAAGTACTTGAAAAAACACCTGGGCGAAGAATTTGAAGTCAAGGACCTGGGAAAGATGAAATATTTTTTGGGAATTGAAGTTGCAAGGTTCCGACAGGGGATCTTCATCTCCCAAAGGAAGTATACTCTTGATCTTCTGGAGGAGACTGAGATGCTTGAGTGTGCTCTGGTTGACACTCCAATTGAGGCTAATCATAAGATTGATGCCGATATTAGTGGGGAGAAAGTAGACGCCTCAAAATGCCAACGAATGGTTTGGAGGCTCATTTATCTGTCCCATACTCGCCCGAATATCACGTATGCGGTGGGTGTTCTAAGCCGATATATGCACTCCTCTACGATACGTCATCAGCAGGCAGCCTTTAGGGTGTTGCGATTTCTCAAAAAGACACCCAGGCGTGGGATTCTGTTCAAGGCTAATCATACATTGGAGGTTGAGGTATTTACTGATGCTGATTGGGATGGTAGTCAGGATGGCAGAAAGTCAACCACGGGGTACTGCACATTTGTGGGAGGCAACTTGGTTTCATGAAAGAGCAAGAAGCAGAACATGGTTGCTCGCTCAAGCTCTGAAGCAGAATACGGAGCTATGGCTCAAGGCGTTTGTGAGGGACTGTGGTTAAGAACCATTCTCCAAGAGTTGGGCCTTCAGGTGAACAGACCTATTACTGTCTACTGTGACAACAAGGCAGCCATCAACATTGCACACAATCCAGTTCAACATGACAGGACCAAACATGTGGAAGTTGATAGGCACTTCATCAAAGACCACCTCGATAAGGGGAATCTCTGCACTCCGTTTGTGAGCTCGTTTGATCAGTTTGCCGATGTTTTCACCAAGGGGCTATGCAGCGATAACTTCAAGAAAAATACTGACAAGTTGGGAATGATCAATATATATTCCCAACTTGAGGGGGAGAGTTGAATATTCACTTTTATTTTTGATATCGTGATTATGTATCCCACGCAATGTTGTAGATATCGGATATCGGGGACACGTCGGTTTAGGTTTTTCATGTCGGTTTTACTATGTCGGGGGATATATCGGGGATATTTCGGGGATATTTCATATATCGGGTTTTAATATTTAATTATTTATATGTGTAATTATTTATAATTTTAATCATTTTTCATTTATATATATTAATAATTTGATATTTATTGAACTTCTAAATTTATTAAATTAATATAAGCATTTTGTGTTATAAAAGTAATAACAGTATAATGCATGAAATAAAACAAGAGAAGGTAGAATGTCGGGAAGTTGTCCGTAACAATGAAAGATAAGAAATCTTTAGTTCATAATTCAAAGACCATGCATAATTGACATCGATGATACACTTGGGCAAGGAAGAAAACCAAAGGGAAAAAAGAACCTAAACAATGAAACAATTTTGGTCTATTATCTATTAGACCATAGACACTAATTAAAATTAGTTGAAAAAAATCAATCGATAAAATATCGGGATATATCGGCCGATATATCGGCGAATATATCGGTCAATAATAGACATATCGGAGGATATATTTCAAAAGGATATTTTGCAAAATAATATCGGAAACGTGTCGTTTTGTCCATAAAACCTTTATATCGGCCGACATGTCGGACATGTCGGAGGATATCTACAACACTGATCCCACGTGATGTCACGTGTTAGCGTATCTATACATATGAATATGTGTTGCCCGGTTTAGGGTATCACCAAACTAATTACGGATTTCCACTATTTGGAGGCACACCAAAGATTGAATATTGGCCATTGGATCAAGAGAGAGAGCATGAGGGGGGAAGAGTTGGGAGAGAGAGAGAAGAGGGAGAGGGAGAGAGAGGGGGCGGGAGAGAGGGGGGAGTGATAAAGAAAGATGGAGAGATAAATTAATTTTTATAGGTTAAAATTTGTAAAATTTTATAAAATAAAAATAGGAATAGTACTTCATATTTTTTTACGGACATTTTAAGTACTCATATGTATATGTTTTGAAAAAAAAAAATCGGGTGCGTGTGCAGCCCGCTCATAGGCAGACGCAGCCCGCAACGACGCATCGAGCACGGGCGAAGCCCGCCTGGATGCGGCCGAAGGCCGCCCGAGAGCATCGAGCACGGGCGTAGCCCGTGCGAAGATGCTCGTATGTGTGTGTGTATATATATATATGTATATATACAATTTTAAAACTAGGGCAAAAGCCTAGATATAATGTGTGCCACCCGAGTTGGAGTCAAAGGTGAAAATTCCACCCGGCGGTTATTAGGAACTGGGACTGCTCGTTGGGGTTATCGGGTCGACCGCTTGGTTACACGAGTCTCAAGCAGGTTGGAATCCAACACTTGGTTGGACCATCAAGTGGACTGGGTCACTGCCCGACCAGGCGGTTTGGTCTGGTCTTTTAAAACTCGGTAAAAACATTTTTTCTTGTCATATTGTGGTTATAAATAGTGGAGGAATAGGAGAGAGTGCTGCGTGAGTGTTCCAGCGTGCCTTGAGTTGGTTTGGCTGGATAGGTCTACCAAACTGATGAATCAATTTGTTATATTAACCAAACTATTTAGTCAAATTATTCTATCTGTTCATTTCCCATATAATATACAATCAATACAATTGGTGCGTTTGATTTTTAATTCGGATATTGTAAAGGCTAGTATATTGTATAAAATATTGGTGATTCATAGAAAATGCAGGCATGCAGCCATATCTGATCTTTCATGACTCAGAGTTACATAAGAAGTTGGGCGAAATATGTTTCTTTGGGTAAGTTAGATGTAGATCTTTTTAGTGGTGATAGTGAAAAGTTCGTAGAAGGTAATTTTGATTTTGATTTTTGGTTCATTAATATTTTTTTTTTAAAAGTTTCTCACATATTGAACTATTACAATCATGCCATATCAATAGACGGGCCATCTTGCAAACAGACACATTTTATAATTTCTGATACTCACCATCTCTTTGCTTTCTAACCTCCAGTAAAATCTATGATGTGCTGCAAATGTTAACTGACTTCCGTCGCAGGAAAAAATCAATTATGGTTCATTTGACATTGAACAAGTACTAGAGATGGCTCTTGACCAATTTGATAGGGAATTTTATGAATCAGACAGGAAGAAGGTAATAGTTAACCATATCTTATATCATTGATTTTCATGAAATGTCTATCATTGGTTTATGTAATATAGAACAAGTTTTTGTTTAAGGAACTTGAAAATGTACAAAATTTCTCATTCCTTTTATGTTGAAATTGTGCAGGCTTTGTCATTGTTGGCACATTCTATTGAGTCATATCCCTCTTCAGTGCTCTTATGGGTCGTCTATCTTTACATTTATTATAGAAAGGAGATGGTTATAGGAAAGGATGACATGTTCTTACATGCGGTAAGATGCTACTTTTGTATATTTTATCATTTTCCTTGACAAAATAGACTCAAACTAGATTCATTAACTAATGATAATCCAAAATACATTGCATGACTTGGCCTATAGAATGAAATATTTTGAAAAACAAAAAAACAGCTTTAACGTTTATTTATAGTTATGTTATGCTAGTAATCTAGCAGTGTTGATTTTTATAATAAAACACTATGTGAAAACAGTCATGAAAAATACCTTTGTGATTCTTATCAGGATTTCTTTTGCATTTTATGCATCTCATTCTCCTTGTGATACATTAAGTAACCTGTGAAGTTGTTAAATCATTTGATGTACGTTATGATATCTTTTTTTCTTTTCAGGTGCAGCATAATAAAGGTTCCTATGAGCTGTGGCTTCTTTATATTAACAGTCGAATGCTTATTGAGGATCGTTTGAATGCATATGATAGAGCGCTTGATGTGCTATGCCACATTAAAGGTATTGATGGCTGTAAGCATTTAAGTTCTTATATCTTGGACATCTTTTTGCAGATGGTAGATTTCTTATGTATGTGTGAGCCTGTGGACAAGGCTATCAGTAGAATATGTGAACTTCTGCCTTGTAATGAGTTTGGCAAGTCCACTCCACTTCCAGACATCGTCACATGCTTGACAGTGTCTGACAGATGTTTATTTTGGACTTCTTCTATATACTTCCTAGTTTATGAGAAGCTTCCAGAAGCCATAGTTCAACAGTTTGAGTTTGTGAAAAATCTGTCATTTAGATTGGACTGGCCATCTGCTGAAGTAACATCTGATAGGAAAGAACTCGCTTTAAAATGTATGGAACTGGCTATGACCCAGATGGCTTCACACTTACATGAAAACCCCAAGGAAATAGATCAAGCTTCTATACAATCTCTGCATTTTCTAGCAACTAGCCATGTTAAATGTACAGCTGCTCTTCATGGTTCTCCTGCTTATACCGAGTTGTTGGATAAGTATTTAAAATTGTATCCCTCCTGCATGGAGCTTGTTCTGATGGCCATTCGTTCTCACAAAAATCTTGCGTCTGATTCAGATTTTTTAGTATTTGAAGAGGCTCTTTACCATTGGCCAAAAGAAACCCCTGGTATCCAATGCCTTTGGAATCAATATGCAGAGCATGCTTTAGCAAATGGTCGAATTGACTTGACCAAAAAGCTTATGGCTCGCTGGCACCAAGATTTTCAAGAATCCATACTTCTTTGTAACTCCTGCTCATCAGTAAATGAAAATTCCACTGTTGAAGTACAATTGAAGACAAAAGACAATGCATTTGGTTTTCTTAATTTATGTCTTTATTGGATGCTGCAGAAGAGTGTCGTAGATGCTCGCAGTGCTATTGATAAATCATTGGAGCTGGCTGCTCCGGAGGATTACATTCACTTTGTTAAGGAGCATGCTTTATTCATGACCTCAATTGATACTAAATCACAGGAGTATTTTCCACGAGGAAGCTTATCTTCTCTCTTAAATCATTATTTGGCCGATCCTCGCTCAAGTTTTCAATTGGAACCACTGTCAAGAAAATTCGTTCAATCTATTAAGAAACCGAGAATCCAGCAGATGGTTAATAGCATTTTGGGTCTCGTTTCCGTGGGGACGTCTTTAGTTAATTCTGTTATGGAAGTATGCTATGGCCCATCTTTCCTACCAGAAAAGTTTAATGACATTAAAACAGCAGTGAGTTTTCTAGAATCTTTATTGGAAATGGTGCCTGCAAATTACGAGTTAGCTTTGTCGATATATAAAACTTTTAGCAGAAACTCCATTCTGAATCCTGACTGCAAGTCATTGAAATTTTGGGCATGCTGTCTTTTGATCAACTCCATCTTCCAGGCCGCTCCAGTTGCACCAGAGCTTACATGGTTGGAAGCAACCAATGTATTGAATAAATCAGAAAGTGTAGAGGTCTCCCTTAGGTTTCATAAACAAGCCATATCAGTTTATCCTTTCTCTGTCAAGCTCTGGCAATCTTATGCGAATCTATACACTATGATTGGTGTTCCTAATGAAATCATAGAAGCTGCCCACGAAAGAGGCATTGAACTGAACAGCGTTTTAAACTAGTGGTGATATTTCTGCTGATATGTTTTTTAGCAGCTGTTGTGTAGAGAGGTTCCTTGAAGATCATCCTCTATGGACGTGATTTTTTGCTCTCCGGGAGGATTTTAACATGTGAACCTTAAATTTTGTTTAGAGCAGTAAACTTGGAAAGTTCAGCTTTCTCAGAAAGTCTTACTGATACTTGAGATGTATATACTCTTGCTAGGATGTAAATGATGCTCACAATTTTGTTCTATGGAAGAAAATTTTTCACTTCCTCTCTGATGTTTTTTTGGGGTAACCTTACTCTCCTAGTAAACTGCCTTCTGCGATAAGGTACAAAATACTTCATTCCAGTTTCACTTATTACTGTAAAATGGTTGGGTTATCTCTGTATGTTTCTCCTGATATTCATATGCTTAGGATCTATGCAATTAATCTAGAGCTTTTTGGCTGTTTGGTGGTGGCTAGGTCCATAGTACTTGCACAAGATTATATGACTTTTTTAATGAGAGACTATATTCACATGCCTCTCATATATAGGATTTTTGATCTAAAATATGTGGATTTCTTTAATTGGATGATGTGGAAGTAGATAATTGGGCCTAGCATGTTGTAGTATCATATTAGAAACTATCCAACCTAAAATCAATTGTTTATTAGGTGGAGGGGTAGATGATGTATACTAGGTGCACAAGGCTATTTGAGTTTTCTAATATGAGACTATATTCTCATCACATTGGTTTTACTTATTCTAGATGAAGTATGACGACTAATCTTAAGCAACACTTTGTGAACAAGCAAGTATAACCTGTGTGCTTAGAGGCCTGAGGGAGTCAAGATCCATATTAAGTGCATGAGGTACTTGGTTTTTTAATTATGAGAGCATATTTTGTACACCCCCCTCGCTTGTCGGGTCCTTGAACTTTGACACATGATTTTTTTTTAATTGCGTGAGAGTTTTATGTTGAGCTTAACATGCTATAATATTGATTTTTTTAATCACAAGTGTATTGAATCATATCACTCATTACACCAATACCCATCTATGACGTCTGAGGAGATGCTATAGGAGTTTCTAAAAGAAGTGCTTAAATTTATGGTATCTAACCAAGTCATGGAAAAAAATAATCAAACCCTTTCTGGGAAGACACTCCGGAGTCTAGAGTCAGGCCAGCACGATACGGGAGGACAACCCACAAGTAGGTACCTACTTTTTTAATTTAGCGGCGTGAGAATGAGATGATTAGGTTAGCATGCTATGATTTTTTTTATTGGAAGTCTATTTAACTATATAATTCATACGACCATTACTTGTAGTAACACACATACCCATCTATCACGACTGAGGAGATGTTATAGGAGTTTCTCAAATAAGTGATTAAACCTAAGGTATCTAATCAAGTCATGATAACAAATGAACAAACCCTTCATGGGAAGAGGTTTTGGAGTCTAGAATCAGGCAAGCACAACAAGTATAGCGTGTTTTATGTATAGATGATTTTATAAGATCATAAATTAATCGTCTTATAAAACGAACAATGTATGCAAAGATATAAGAAATATCGTTACGGTTTTAGCATTTCACGTTGTTTCAATGATATACTTTCCCTATGTTCTCATGCAAAGAAATTTGAAATCTATGAAAGATATGAAATTAAGTATTACGTGAATAGAAACTAATAGAAGTGGAAAGCTATATTAAAATTATTTGCTTGTGTTATTATCGGTAACACTAAGATAAGACGAGGTGTAAAAGTGATGAATTATTTAGTACATGTGTTTTCCTTAAGATTAATCATATCGACCACTAATATATAAATAAAAGATTAATGGAACATTTAAGAATAATGAACTTATGTGGATGCTCTTTTATGTTGATCATTTTGACCACTTTATATAGATTAGTAGGGGGAACAATTGAGTGTTTTCTCTCGTGATTGATAGAGGCACACTATCATACTCACAGGACATAGTAGACCATATGATCTTCAAATGGAGGAGCCGACACCTCATGCAAGATTATTAGATGTGAGTCCATGTCCATGATCAAGACACACTAGAACACTAATGTTCTCCATTAGGGCCTCAAATCTCTAAAATGTGCATAAGAATTCACACCACTAAGAATAAGAAGAAAGAGAATATAAGTTATCTCAATTTTAAATACAAGTCGGAACGTAGAATCCCCACACTTTAATTATTCCGAATTTATAGGTAATTTAGTATAAGTCAAATCATAAAAAATACATTTATAATCAAAAAGTACTTTTATAGAAAAAACATGCATAGAAGTATACTGTACTTTTCTTTGACATAAAATATTTTTTAAGCATGCATGCATATTTTCTTAAAGTTATTCTTGTGTCACTAAGGGAAAGAATTTTTCTTACTCATTAATTGAGCTAACCTTGTCTTCAGACATTTCTTTTCAGGGGGTCACTGGTCGGGAGATTTGCATAGGATAAGCTTCCAAGGATTTCTACGTTTTAGTTGCTTTATTTCATTTCAATTTGATGTATCAATTTTATATGAACTCATATTTATTAGACTCATTTAAGATTTTCAGTTATCTAGACTCTTTGTACTTTATATTTTTAGTTGGTTCTGTGAATTAAAATTTGATATTTTTCTTTAGGCCTAACTCTTGTATTTAATTTTTTCGTTGTGTACTTTAGATATCTTCTCTACTAATTTTACTACCGTTTTTTAGTTTACTTCATATAACAAGCGTCGGCCGGACTTTTGAATTATTGTTAAACTAGGTAGGGGTGTTGCAAAGCATTTTCTAATGACTTAAGTGCATTTACTTAAAAAACTCAAATCGTGTGGTGCTTTAGGGGTTTTACAAAGACATTAGCAATTGAGAACAGAGTTTTCCGATTATAAAACTCAAGTTTAAATTCCGGAAGGGAGATCTAGATGGGGATTATAGGGCATTCTCTCTAGGGGTTAAAATCTACTGTCCACTTCAACATTTTGATGGAGGATCTACCCAAATAAAAAACACCATGGGAGATAATACGAGAGTAATCCAAGCCATTAGAGAAATTCATGATAATATGCCTAGGGTTGAGGATCCCTATAGTATACTTACCAACCATATTTAGCCGCGAGAACATAGTGTGAATGACCTCCATGCTCGGCCGTTGCGCTGAAAACTTACCCACCAGAGCCGGAGAAAACGGCTGAGCAAAGGCAACAATCTCCTCTTCCGAGAAGAGTAGAGCAGGGATGTCATTACCCGTAGTGCTTTTTCGAAAAGGGGAGGGAGGAGGAGACGTACCTTGGACCTGTGGCTGTTGGGGGGCCATGGCTGGAAAGTAACACATCTGAGAGGCAGCTGGAGATTTTCTCCGGACTGCGGTCTTCTTTGTTTCATTTTTTCCGGATGACGGAGTTGCTTCTGCTGGTTGAGTTCTGTTTACTTTCCTATTTTGATCCCTTCAATTCAAATTTTGAATTTTGATTCCTTAGCTGGTGACCCTCCTTTTCCGGGGGATTCCTTTCCTTTCTGGGGTTGCGCTTTTATTGAGGGCCAGTAATGGCAGTTGTCCCTTCATAGGTCTTTTTCTCTGTTAGGTAGGAGGTGGTGGTCCTTCCATTTTAGCCCCACCAATCTGGGCTGGTGTCTGTCATTCTCCGGCTTTTTACCTTCTCTGCTTGAGGCCTTTCCCGGGGTCTCCGCTTCTTTGTTTCCTCCTCCCTTTTCTTATCTAACTTTCCTTTCGCCTCTTCTAGTTCATGCTTACCCTGAGCTTGTTACGACTTCATTCAAGGCTGCCTTTGGTAACCTTGGATTGGGCTGGATTAAGGCCCATCTCTTTTGTCCCTTGCAGAGTTCTTTGGGGCTTTACCTTGGCCTCTTCCCGGAGAGCTGAGTTTTGTTAAATTCGGCCCATCCGCAGAGTGTTTTTCTTTTGTGCTTTTTAAAGCCCATTCCCTCAGTTAGGCCCGCTATTTTTGTTCGTGCTATGTCTTCTGTCTTCCTGAGCCGGCTCTCTGCCCAAGGTCCGGATCTTTATTACCTGTGGATGCACTTTCATTTCTCTCTAAGGTTTTCAAATAGTTGCAGAGGGAACGGATGCCTGGTCCGTTCGTCTTCTTTGTTGTGGGTGGCTTGTCCCCCCATGGTGCTTCATCTGCACCGTCGCCTTTCCCGGCGGTTGAGAGCTCGTGGCCTTGTGACGAATAATGATGTTGCTCCTATTGCCATTCCTTCTGATTCTGGATCTGATTCTGTCGGCTCTGAAGATTTTGATGCTACTGTCATTGATGTTAAGTCTCCCATGAATATGGAGGTACTACGCCCTCGCCCATTTCCCTCGCCTGCACTGGGAAAGAAAGTATAAAAGATCGTCGTATGACACCAATCCTCATCAGTATGCGGGGTGTAAAGGAGACGTCGTATAACACCTACCTCTAGGGGGTGCTCAACATCGCTCTCTCACTCATCCTCAACAGTGGCAACAATTTCTTCATCAGTGACCTTCTCAACATCATCATTGGGTCGCCTTCTTAATCTAACAAATTTTATGTGGGGCACTGCGCTGCTATATGTCCCCTACCCGAGCAACGATAACATTGAACGTTCCCCGGCCTAGTGGCCTTGGGTGGTTCGAAGACAACAGCCTTGCCCTTCATGTACATAGGAACACGTGAGAGTCCTGCATGAATGGTAGTGGCCGATGGTGGCCTCTTAAATGTGGGCCCATCTGATATGGAAAGAGCTTGATGGGCACCATCGATTTGTAGGTACTGCTCATACTCGAGGGTCATCTGATAAACCTGCTCTACCATCTCCATCCGATGGGGAATAAGCTCCTTACGTAACTCAGATCTCAAGCCAAAGCAAAATCAGGAGGCGATGACACTAGGCTCCTCTCGTAAATCACTATACACAGATAGCTCGTCAAATTGTGGCATGTACTCTACCACAGATAGCCTGCTCTGTCACAATGCATAAAGTTGATCTAGCAACTTGTCTCGATTGGTGGCGAGGAGATATTTTCCCTTCAATCATCGCATCATGTCTTCCTAGCGAATAATAATGGTGATACCCATCTCGATGAAGTGATCTCTCTAGGATGGTCTAGAAAATCTTGGTTGGACAACCGGCTTCATCCTCGCAAATCTAATGCACCGCTCATTGGTCATATCATATCACTTGAAATAGTGGTTCATCTCCTGAAGACAATTAGTAAAGGCCTTCAGTTCAAGGTGACCGTCAAAGGTGGCAGCATCAGTTCGTATGTGACGAGTAATATCGTCCTCCACATGTACTCGGCTCAGGATACTCGTCATAGTAATCATCCCGCCAATAGTCAAATCAACCCTGGACTTGATCATGCGGGGCTGGGTGCCGAGGTGGATAGTACTTTCGAGGGTGAAGATGTCTATTCGAGGCAGGTACAGGTCGAGGGTTGTGAATGTGATCGAGGGGTCGCCTCAGATGTAGGGTTGGCTTCCATGGTGACTGATTTCTAGCATGCAAATCTTGAGGTGGGAGGGCGTCTCGTTCTTCCTCAAAGAGAACGAGTTACGGGTCCTCCGTCAGTTATCTTGTATTATTGTTATTAGTATTTATATGTTGAGTCGAGTCACTGTATTGAGTCGTAGCATTTGTAGCGTTTAGTGTTTTTAATATTTGATGTATGTTTGGTATTTACGGTTATGCCATTGACGCCTATATATATAGGGCTCTTGGGGTCATGTAAGGATTATGCAAGAAATATATCAAGTTCTCTTTCTCTCCCTCAATCTTCTTCTCTTCTCACCCCTCCTTTCTTGGGTTTCAATTTCTCTCATCTCCTCCACCAATTCTAGGGTTAACAACCCTTGCATCCCCACCTCCATCCGCACCTCCCGCTGCCATCCGGCAAACCACCAAAAGAGGCACATAATAACTTGGTATCAGAGCCCTCCTTTCTCGGCTCGACTCTTCCGTTGCTCCACACCCGCCGCCTCTGCTGTTTCAGCAAGCCAGCGATGTTTCATCGACTCTTCTATTACGTCCAGCTCTGGAATCCCCAACGCACTCAGCAGAACCCCATTCCAATCACCGCTTGGCAAACCATCCTCCCCCTTACGACAAGTTGTTGTGCCACCGACTCCAACAAGCCGTTGTTGCTTCTCATCTTCGTCATCACTCAAGTAAGAGTCCTGTCGCCTTTAGCAGCCTCCCCGACACACCTAGCAATGTTGCTCTGCCTATTCCCGTTTTCACATACATCTTCTTACAACACTAGAGAACTCCTTCGTCTCTCAATGGCTCCCAGCTGCTCTCCTCCTCTCGTCTGCAAAAAATATCGCATCCAAGCCTCTTTTCCGCAACATAGACGATGACGCCCGCATCTCCACTGGTTTCCCTGCTCCGCGGCGTCGACGACCTCGACATACCACGCCATCCTTCTTTCCGTCCGTCACATGCTCTCTTTGCCTCGACCTGCTGTCTCGAGCGGACCGCTCTCGACTTGTTTATGCCCCATCTTCTCGATCCCCACGCAGTTATCTAGCAGCACATGCCTTCCCTCCTCAAGTCCATCCCTCAACATTTCTTAATTGATTGCTGATTAATTCTTATATTGAATTAATTATGTGAGTAATTAACTAAGATGTCCGCTCCATTCTCCGCCGATGAGAAGGACCTAATCACACAAATACTCGCTCGGCTTGACATTTTTGAAAAGCGAATCGATCGTGTGTTCCAAACTCTACTTGCTGAACATCGCGGCTCGCCACACCCCGCTAGCGACCATTCCCTCACCCCGCCTCCCTCGTCTGCCCTGCCACTGATTTGCTTAGTACAGTCACCGCCTCCACCGACCGTTGATGCACCACCTCTCTCCATGGTGGTCTTCCTTCCACCGCTTCCTCCGCTCTGGTCACCCGCTCTGCCGCCTCCGGTCATCTCGCCACCTACTCTAGCGGCTCTTACTCCGCCGGCCCCTGCCTTGCCGCCTCCTCCGACCATCTCACCGTCTCCTCTACCGGTTCTTGCTCCCCCGGCCCCTGCCTTGCCGCTTCCTCCGAACACATCGCCGCCTCTTTTTCCGGCCCTTTCTCCGCTTACCCCTGACAGATCCGTTCCTGCTGCCTACCATCATTCCTCCGACCTTCTTGTCGTTGTTGCTTACCACCGCTCCACCGACCCCGCCGAAGCCATTACTTCTGTCGCCTCCTTTTCGACGGTACCTCTGCTACTCGGCAATGCCACCGCCGCCGCTCCGCGTTATCAGACATTGTTCTAGCAGGAGATCAAGATGCCAGATGATCCGACCATCCACGTGGAGTGTTACGGGTCCTTCGTCAGTTATCTTGTATTATTATTATTTATATATTGAGTCGAGTCACTGTATCGAGTCGTGTTGTATTTGAGTCATAGTCATCGAAGCATTTAAGTCTTTTTAATATTTGATGTACGGTTATGCCATCGACACCTATATATATAGGGCCCTTGAGGTCATGTAAGGATTATGCTAGAAATATATCAAGTTCTCTTTTTCTCCCTCAAACTTCTTCTCTTCTCACTCTTCCCTTCTAGGATTTCAACTTCTCTCATCTCCTCCACCAATTATAAGGTTAACAACCCTTGTATCCCCGCCTCCATCCACACCTCCCTCCGCCATCTGACAAACCACCAAAAGAGGTATGTAGCAGAACGTCGGGTGGAGTTTGTGGGTTTCCCCTCTTCTTGCGAGTCGCATGCTCTCGATGATTCTCAAGGATGTCGATGCGGGCACGTAGATCGTCAAATTGAACATTCCATTGATCGAACTAATCTATCATCAGCTAATGAAATTATGTAGGTGTCGTTTCGCTGTTGGAGTTGGTGGTTCTCTCATCGGTAAGGTTCGGGTCGGACATGGACTTACAATAAAGCTACCACTATGTAACATTCAATTGGAAGATCCTTTTCCTTCCAGTGTTTTAGGGAGTGATACTCCTTTCCATACTATTTTTCTTGATAGAGAACGCTTTGTCATTCCTCCCAAAATCTCTGGATGTTTGCGTTCTATTCATAAGTTAGGCCCAGAAGGTGGGAAATTTGACTGTAAGTCCATTAAATGTCTGTTCCCTGGGTATTCTAGAAATCAAAAGGGATATAGATTTTATAATCATATTCTCAGACGTACCTTTGTGTGCAAGGATGTGACATTTTTTGAGACCATCCCTTACTATAAGACTTTGTCTAGTATGACTAACTTGGACAAAGAAGAGAGTATCCATGTTCTCCATGCCCCTGCTATCACCTCTCGACCTGATATTAATATCGAGTAAATGTGTGTTTCCACTGATTCTCTTGTGGAACCTCCCATCGAACTTGCTACTGAGTCTGATATTCCTCATGGCCTCAGTCACCATGTGATTGGTGGTGGTATCCATTTAACTCTTATGACCCTCTTTATGAAAACTTACCCCAGACATCCTAAGGATACACCTGATGCTATATCCACCACCTTTCCCACCGACTTAGATAATTTACCTCAACCCTTCTCGCATGATAGCCCTAACTTCCATCTGGATTTTCCCATTGTTCAAAGAAAGGTAAGAGAATCTGATGCAACTACCCTATTTCCAATTTTGTTCCTTATGCATCCATATCAGAAAACCTTCATATTTTTTTACCAAAGTTTCTTCATACACTATTCCAGAGAGGCATTGCAGCACTCTGAGTAGGGCTGCTATGGCATTGACTACGGGGAGGCATTTCATATTTTTTCTTACCAAAGTTTCTTCATACACTATTTCCAATTTTGTTCCTTATGCTATCAAAACCGACTCGTTTAGTGGCCAAAGGATTTATCCTAACTTATGGCATTGACTACGGATCCCTTGTTGCCAAGATGACCTCTGTAAGAATTATTATTGATTTTGTTGTCAAGTATGGATGTAGTTCATCTCATTTGTTATCTCTAATACTTTTCTCAACCCTGACTTAAACCGAGGATGTCTATAAGGAGCAACCATCGAGGTTTTTTGCTCAGGGGGAGTGCGTTCTTTTGTGCAAATTGAAGAAATCTTTGTATGACTTGACACAAGCTCTGAGGGCTTGGTTTGTGAAGTTCTCTGTTTTGGAAGGTTTTGATCTCAACCAGGTGTATGATCATCCGCTTTGTTTTGTACTCATACTCAACATAAGAACATTATTCTTATGGTGTATGTGGATTACATTATCATATCCGGTGAAGGTAAATATGTGATAGACGACTTGAAGACCTATCCAAGTAAACAATTTATGTTCACTCCAAGAGTTCTTCATATCGAGGTTGTTATTCACATTCTCAGATACTTGAAGTGCACTTCCAATGTTTGATTATTGTATAAGATTATTCTATAATTTATGTGTTTTTTATTTAAATTTATAAAATGTGCTCTCATATAAACAAAATATCTTATCTATAATACAAATGCGCTCTCCCCGCTCCTCGCAAACCCACCGTGCACACGAAAAAACGTGCGACAGGAGCGCCGACTCGATGGGATAATGTCGGGCCCAAAAAAATTTTATAGAAATTGTAAATTTTATAATAATGAAGGGTAAAATCGGAAAGTTCAATGTTTAACAAAAGGATGTTTTCCCCGTTTAATATAGTATAGATAATATAAATGTATAATTACGGAGATGAATATTATAATTTAAATTATTTTGAAATAAATAAAAGAATTTGATAACATTAGATTAAAAAATCAGAATTGATAAAAAAGATTTGTTTTTCCTTTTAAGATAATACAAGTGTCAGGCATGAGGCTCCTCCCCTACGTCCAACCACGACAGTACCCCGATCATGACAGTGCACGAGAGTCCCAGGTGCACCACACGATAGTAATCCAGTCACGACATTTCCCCGGCACGATGGCGAGCCCGCCGCTCTCAAACCCCCCAAGTGCCCGCCCGTTACTCATTTTTTCCTTGTGCACGAGGGTTTATGAGCGGCGGGGAGAGCACAATTTTTATTGTGGGTAAGAAATTGTCTTTATGAGAGCATATTTTTTAAAATTAAAGAAAAAATATATAAATTTAAGAAATTGGAAATTCGATTAAATCAGAAAGTCGAATATTTAACCAAATGATGTTTTTTTCATTTTTAATATATATATATGTGTGTGTGTGTGTTTATTTATTCCCTTCATTCAATCGTAGCACAATTATCTGCCAGTAAGAATACAAACTGATGCGGAGCAAAGATGAGGACGAGCTTTGGGTCCATTCGGGGCTGATTTGGAGACTTATTATATATGGCGTACCCGGATTGACGATCCGACTCCGTGGATGTGTCCGGATTCGTGTTGCGAATCAATTTCATATATAGCTTTGTACTTTTCGGATTTTATTTCATGTAGTTTTGGCTCTGAGACCAACGACCAATCATAGTCGTTGATTTCGGGTGCCCTTATTTTTATTTCTTATAAATAGAAGGTTTATGGTTGTCGTCATTCTCATTGCTGAATGTTTGGAGAAGAGAGTGTCTTGCTTCATTCCGGTGATCTCCTTCGCGGTGCTGACTCCATGGAACCCCTTGGTGACGACTCCTTGGGTAAGGTCTTGTATCTTTGTATTTTTCTCCTCCCCCACCCTTCAACTTTCCTAATTTGCTGTCCCCTCCAGCCACCCTAACTGCAGGAATTTTCTCCCTGCTGTCAACCGTTGCCAGCCCACCGAACACCCCCCTCCAGCCACCCTCCCTGCAGGAACTTGTCTCTCTGATTTCCAGGTCATCCGCCAACACCCCCTCCATCCCCCTTCTCAGGCCATCCGCCAGCACCCCCCTAAAACAGTCGTCTGGCTTTTTTTTCAGCCCAAACTAGACCTGATCTGGGCATTCCAGCGCAGATCCAACCGCCCCAATCCCCTCCAGAGCCCCGTAAAATCCCCTCCCTCCCTACCGCCGTCTCCCCTATGTACAACCCCATATCCGGCGTGTAGCGGTCAACAGGGTCCAAATCAGCCAAAGTCCAGCTGTCCGGCTCGCACAAATGGGGGTGGATCGTTGGAGGGGCGAGTGGAGCGGATCGGCTCGCACTCGCCTCAGGGGCCCCGCAAGCAGCGGACGAGTGGAGCGGGTCGGCTCGCACTCGCCCCGGGGGTTTGGCGTGCAGCGAGCGAGTGGGGCAGACCGAGCCCGCACTCGCCCAAGGCTGGCAGAGGCGGCGAGTGCCAGCTCAATCGAGCACTCGCCGCTCCCGGCGAGCGGAGGCTCCATAGGGCCACTCGCCTAGTCTCTTGTTGTGTATTTTTACTGTTTTACCCCCGCTGGCCTGTCTATAGTCTGTTGGAACAGCGGAGTTACGCTGTTGGCAGACCCAGTTGGGCTGCACATAGCTGTTCAAAACAGCGGAGATTGGTTATTTGCAGACCGTTTTCAGAAATCTATAAATAGACCCAAGGGGGTATCTCAGAAGGCATGCTTACTTGTGCCCAGGTCTTCTTGCGCTTTCTGAGAAACCCTTAGCTCGGCATTTGGTAGAGGGGAAGCGCTCTAAGATCTTCCGGGTGTGTGTGAGACCTCCACGTCGAGCCCTTGGGTCCTTTCCCTGTTCTTTTTCCTTAGTTGTTTGGCTCGCGAGAGAGAAGTGTGTGATCACCCCTTCCCCAAGGGTAAACTCCACAAGGACCGAGTTTTCGGATTCAACATTTTGGTGCGGTGAGCGTGGAGCGTGGTCAGCACAGAGAATATTTAGCAGGCTCGATGACTGGAGAAGAAGTCCAGGTTCGGACAGGGCCGACTCGCCGCCCCCTCCCCCTCTCTCCACGGTGGGGATGTTCGAGGAGTTCAGGCAGGAGGTGCTCGACCTCGTCAGGTTCGTACTCAGCACACGTGTCGAGTGCTCAACACCAGCTGTCCCAGTCGCCGCCGCCCCGACTCTAGGCGAGGACGCCCAGGCTCGGCGAGCTGGGAAGGAGGTTGCAGAGGAGGGGAGGGAGCGCGATCTCCCCGGGCGAGTGCTCTTCCCCGGGTTGGCGAGCGGAGGCCGGTTCGGCAAGATGGGGGTGCGAGATCCTCGAGCTAGCCCAGCAGGGGGAGGCAGCCCCTTCAGCGAGTTGGTTTCTTCTGCCACAGTTCCAGAGGGGTTTAGTGAGCCATAGATGTTCTACTACACTGGGAAGGATGACCCGGTCCAGCACATCCAGTGGTTCGAGGATGTGGTGTCGATAAAGCAGACGTCGGATGCCTTCAAATGCAGATTCTTCGCCATCACCCTCAAGGAGAAGGCGAGGGAGTGGTTCCACCAGTTGCCGGCCAACTCAATCTACTGCTTCGAGGACCTGCGTCGGGGGTTCATGTTGAGGTTCACCACCTCCAAGAAGAGGAAGGAGTCGGAGTCCCTGTTCCACATCAAGCAGGGTGTGAACGAGACCTTGGGAAGCTACGTGGACCGGTTCCAGGAGGAGGTCACCCAGGTCCAGGAGATGCCAGTGCACACCCTGATGATGACCTTTACCTTGGGGCTGCAACAGAGTTTCTTCAGTATGGAGCTGAATAGGGTGCCACCTCTCTCCTACGAGGAGTTGATGGAGAGGGAGGCAAGGGAAGTCGAGGGGGAGGCGTCAAACCCCGAGTTCACGAAGAAGCTGGCCAGGTGGGCCACGAAGGAGGAGAAGGGGCCAGGAGGTGACCGAGGTCAGGAGGTGACTGAGGTCAGGAGGTGAGGAGAGCTGAACCCCGACAGCGGGAACAGCAGCTGCAGCAGCAGTAGCCGAGGTGGGGGCGTCAGGAGCCGATTAATCGGCTCGGCTGGAGGCAGCAGGAGTGACAGGATCAGGGCCAGCAGAGAGATTTCCATGGAGGAGATAACCGCCAGGGGGGCCAGGGTCACTTCTACCCTCCAGGATGGAGGCAGGGTCAGAGGCCTCCTCTCCCCGATCAGCATCAGGCTATGACGATAGCCATGCAAAGGAGGTGGGGTCAGTAGAGGAGGGAAGTTAGGGTGGAGTTACCCTATTGTGACTTCCACCAGGAGGAGGGGCACGCTACACCCACGTGCCCGGAGTTCCTCAAGGTTAGAGGAAGCAGGGAGCAGCAGCAGCAGCAGGACCGCCGAGAGGTGCGGATTGGAGAAGTCCTGCCTCAGGCAGAGGAGGACAGGTGTGAGGACCGGGCCGATGTTGGGGCCCGAGGAGGGATCAGAGTGATCTATGGGGGGTGGGGGTCGAGGCTTCCCGGAAGACAAGTCTCCACACCATGTACCGCCGGAGCGGTTGCTCCACATCCCAGACCCCACCCCCGGAGGAGAAGATCACCTTCTCAAGGAAGAACATGCCAGATCATGAGGACCCCTTCTGCGACGCGTTGGTCATCCAGACCGCGGTCGAGAACTTCACCGTCTCCCGGATCCTCATCGACAACGGGAGTTCGGTCAACGTCATCTTCAAAAGGCGTTCGACGCGATGAAGGTGGAGGCCAAGAGGGTGCTGATCTCGGATGGATCTCTGTTTGGGTTCTCTGTTGGGGGGGGGGGGGGGGCAGTCCTGAAACTGCAGGTTCGTCATCGTGGATGCCCCCAGCAGTTACAATGCCATCTTCGGGCGGCCTCTTATCAGCGCCTTCTGTTGCGTCCCCTCATCCTTTCATCAGTGCTTGAAGTTCAACGTCGAGGGGATCCAGGTCCGGGTCCGAGGAGACCTCAAGGTGGCGAGGGAGTGCTACGTCACCGCGATGAACTTCATTTCTTGTCATGAGGGGCCCGAGGAGATGGAGCGGAGGATGGAGGAGGCGGAGCAGGAAGTAGGTGTGGTGGAGATGGAGGAGGAGAGCCGCACCCGGGTGGAGGTGATGGAGGGAATCCAGGAGGAGCTGGCCGAGGCAATGGCCGTGGGAGAGGCCGAGGAGGAGGTCCTTGTCCTAGGAGAGGGGGATGTTGGAGAATGGGGAGAGCAGTCTCGTCTGGAGGTTGCAGAAGAAGTGGTGGAGATGGAGGTCCTCACCCTGGGAGACAAGGTGGAGAAGGTGCGCATCAGCGGGGGGCTGACCCCGGTGAACCAGGAGAGGATGCTGGCATGCATCCAGAAGAACGTGGACATCTTCGCTTGGAGCGCCGCGGAGATGCCGAGAATAGATGCGGACGTTACCTGCCACCGCCTCAACCTGGACCTGGAGGCTCACCTCATCCAGCAGAAGAAGAGATCCATCGCGGACAAGCTGGTCGAGCCCATCAGGGAAGAGGTGGCCAAGCTCCTGAAGGCTGGCTTTGTATCCGAAATCCAATACCCCGGTTGGGTCTCCAATGTAGTAATGGTAAAAAAAGGAGACGGCCGGTGGAGAATGTTTGTTGATTTCTCTTTGCTTAATAAATCATGTCCTAAAGATTGTTACTCATCAGATCATGATGCACACCCCCCCCCCCGATGTAAAAGATGTCTCCTTCATCACTAGGGATGATTGTTACTGCTACAAGATGATGCCCTTTGGGTTGAAAAATGCAGGGGCGACGTACCAAAAGATGACGGATCGGGTCTTTCAGGAGAAAAGGGGAGGAACCTGGAGGTGTATGTGGATGATCTGATGATCTGAAGCTGAGAGGTGGACTCCTACCTCCAGGATCTTGAGGAGACCTTCGGCACCCTCCGGAGGTACAAATTGAGGCTGAACCCCTTGAACTGTGTCTTCAGGGCCTGCAGGGGCAAGTTCTTGGGCCATCTTCTCACCCCCGCAGAGGTGGAGCCAAATCCTGACAAGGTCAAGGCAATCATGGAGTTGGGGTCGCCTCAGAATGCAAAGGAGGTGCAACGGCTGACGGGGAAGTTGACCGGGCTAAGCAGGTTCCTTTCCCGGGCTGGGGAGAAGTGCTCTCCCTTCTTCAAGGCATTGAGGGGAGGCAAGAAGTTTAGGTGGACTAAGAAATGCGAGGAGGCGTTCTAGGCCTTGAAGAGGCAGTTAACTTAGGCCCCCCTGCTCCAAGGGCTGAAGGAGGGGGAGGATCTATCTCTGTATCTCAGGGTCGGAGCAGAGGCCTTGAGCTCCGTCCTGGTTCGCGAAGAGGGGAGGAAGCAGCTTCCCATATACTATGTGAGAAGGGTCCTGAGGAAAGCGGAGCTCCGCTATCCCATCTTGGAAAAGCTGGCCTTTGCTCTGGTCATCTCGGCTCGGAGGCTCCGATCCTATTTCCAGGCACACTCTATCCGGGTGGTGACGGACCACCCCCTCCGCAACATTTTCAAGGGGGTGGAGCATTCAGGAAGGTTGGCGAAATGGTCGGTAAAGCTGAGTAAATTCGATATTTTCTTTGTCCCCCTCCTCTCTCTCAATCAAGGCCCAAGCAATGACCGACTTTCTGGCTGACTATGTGGTCTAGGTAGCGGAGGCGAAACTCACTCGCCCGGTCCCCTGGAAGGTGATGGTGGACGGCGCTTCGGGAAGGCATTCCTTGGGGGTTCGGGTAATCTTGGAGAGCCCCTAGGGAACGAGGATCGAGCAGACGGTGGTGGTGCATTTTCCCATCACTAATAATCAGGTCGAATATGAGGTTGTGATAGCAGGGTTGCGCCTAGCCAGAGAGCTGGGGGTGCATGATGTGGAGGTCCTCACTGACTCCATGGCGGTGACCTCCCAGATCAATGGAGAGTTTGAGGTAAGGGAACCTACTCTCCAATTTTACTTGACAAAGGTGAAGGGGGTCATCGACATGTTCTAGACCTTCTCCATCCAACATGTGCCGCGGGAAGAGAATGAGCAGGTTAATCATCTAGCCAAGCATGGTCCCCGGGTAGGGGGTACCATCACTGAGTTGTTCCGTCCGTCCATCCAAGAGGGAGAGCTGATGGAGGTGGACCAACACCCCTCATGGATGAATCCATTCGCAACATTCCTGTCCACAGGGGAGTTCCCGAAAGGGATGGACAAGAAGGGGTTCAAACACAAGTCGGCATATTATCTCATGCGTGGAGGACAGTTGTATAGAAAGACCCTCTCAGGGATGTTGGAACGTTGTGTGGCCGTGGAGGTTCAGAGGATTTTAGAGGAGGCGAGCCCAGGAGCCAAGGTAGACTCCAGGTTGCGGTAGATGGATTTAGCATCCTTTGGAATGGACTTGGCCTTCTTGGCAGGATTGGATTTCGATGGCTCGCGCGCTGCAGTGATGGGGGGCAGGCCGACTAACGCGTCAGCGCGAGCGGCGTTGAGCTCGCGGGTGCGGCTGAGCTTCTCTTGGAGTTCTTTGGAGAGAGGCATCTCGGCAAGGCTCAAGTAAGAGGGAATGACAAAGGTCGCCCAGGTACGCGGACCTATAAATATAGTCGTTGGTGGAGCCAACTAAAAGATTCTCTGACCCCTGTCGCACTCGCCGCATATTGCGGTGTTGGATGTTTCTTTTCGAGCTTGGGCCAACCTTGCAAAGAGCGGAGATTGTGTACAACTTCATATCCAGCGAGTAGCGGTCGACATGGGCCAGATCGGCCAAAGTCCAGCAGTCCGGCTCGCCCAAATGGGGGTGGATCGTTGGAGGGGCGAGTGGAGTGGGTCGGCTCGCACTCGCCCCAGGGGCCCCGCGAGCAGCGGGCGAGTGGAGCGGGTCGGCTCGCACTCACCCCGGGGATTCGGCATGCAGCGGGCGAGTGGGGCAGGTTGGGCCCGCACTCGCCCAAGTCTGGCAGAGACGGCGAGTGCCAGCTCCATCGAGCACTCGCTGCCCCCGGGGCGAGCGGAGGCTTCATAGGGCCACTCGCCCAGTCTCCTGTGGTGTATTTTTACTGTTTTACCCCCGCTGGCCTGTCTATAGCTTGTTGGAACAGCGGAGTTACGCTGGTGACATACCCAGTTGGGTTGCACATAGCTGTTCAAAATAGCGGAGGTTAGCTATTTGCAGACCGTTTTCAGAAATCTATAAATAGACACAAGGGGGTACCTCAGAAGGCATGCTTACTTGTGCCCAGGTCTTCTTGCGCTTTCTGAGATACTCTTAGCTCGACATTTGACTAGGGAGGAGAAGCGCTCTAAGATTTTCCGGGTGTGTGGTGTGATCTCCACGTCGAGCCCTTGGGTCGTTTCCCTGTTCTTTTTCCATCGTTGTTTGACTCGCGAGAGAGAAGTGTGCGATCACCCCTTCCCCAAGGGTGAACTCCATAGAGACCGAGTTTTCGGTTTCAACACCCTACATCCCCTTGGCTGTTTTCCTCCCAAAACCGTCCAAATTTGGATTGTTCCAACCAAATCCAGCCACCACGCCTATTCCCCTTTGCCTCCATCACCCCCATCCCGTGGATCCACCTCATAATAGCCACCCAACACTAAATTTGTCCAGATCTTGGTATTTTAGCCTGATTCCAGCCATCCCCTGCCCAAATCCAACCGTCCTAATCCCCAACCAACCCTCCCCTTACCCGATTCGGTCCACCAACCACCGGAATCCCTCTTTGAGCCCTCCATTATTCAGATCTATTTCATTGACAGCAGACCTCATATTTTTGTGGTGTTTTGTATTGGTATTCAGTTGTAAAACATTGTTATGGTATTGTTTTTTGATACTTGCTTGGGATTAATGTTTATTATGCTATTTGTTCTTTGAAAATCTCTAACTGTAGGAAAGGTTTATTCGCCGCGTGCTTTTGCTTTGGCCCTACACGCGGATGAAAGCCTAAGCTTGCTTTTGCCCTAATAAATTATTCTGGCTTTCTTTTGACTTATTTACATGAGATGTTAAAGTTTAATATTCAATTATGATTTAATCAGTCTGGCTTTGCATAACATGTAGGTTTATGTCGCAGATTTCCCGCCGCCTATAGATTCGCCATGCGTCACAAACAAATCAGTTCATATGCGGGAAATAAACTTGTCATGAAATTTAATATTTTATATAATGAAAATACTTGAAAATATAGCATAAATTCAAAAAACAATCCTCACTGTTTATTTTTCGTTCACTTAGGGTCCGTTCGTTTCACGGACATTGATATTGAAGTATTGACTTTGAGAATATGAATGTCATTTCTCTTGTTCGCACCAACAATTTTAAAGTGGAATTGGCTTTCTGATTGAAAGTCGTCGATATTCACCCAAACCTAAAAACTCAGATTTAATGTCTATCTCCAGTGACGGATATTGAGATCACCAACTCCGGTTTTTCAAAAGTAGAGTACTTTTTTCGGCCTGAACGCGGCTTGTTTTTGCCCGGACGGAATTTTTCACCGTGACGCAAATTTTTTTGCCCGAATGTCTTTTATACGCATGGGCGCGATTTTTTCGCCTGGAAATTTTTTGTTTGCCCGGTCGCGTTTTTTTTGCCCTGATGGATTTTTTTGCCCGAATGTGATTTTTCTGCCCAGGCGTGATTTTTTTCGCTACGACGCAATTTTTTCGCCCGGACGCCCAGACGAGAATTTTTCACCGCGACTAAATATTTTGCTTGGACGCATTTTTTTTGCCTGAGTCGAATTACTCGCCCGGACGCAATTTTTTCGCCCAGATGCGATTTTTTTTGCCCGAACTCAAAATTTTCGCTCGGACGAAATTTTTCTGCCCAGACGTGATTGTTTTTCGTCGGGAATTCATTTTTTCGCATAGTCACAATATTTTTCCCCAGACGTGATTTTTTCACCCGGACGCGATTATTTAACCCAGACACAATATTTCTCCCGGAAGCGATTTTTTTTCCCGGACGCGCGTTTTTCGACCAGACACGATTTTTTTGTCCGAGCAAAAAAATTCGCATCCGGTCGAAAAATTCGTGTCAGGGCGAAAAAATTGTATCAGGGAAAAAATTTGCGTCCGGGCAAAAATTTGCGTCTGGGAGAAAAAAATTTGTCTGGGCGAAAAAAGCACGTCTGAGCGAAAAAAATGTGTTTGAGCGAAAAATTGCGTCCGGGTGAAAAGCGTGTTCGGGCGAAAAAACTGCGTCCGGGCAAAAAATTCGCGGCCGTGCAAAAATAACTGCGTCCGGGCAAAAAAAACACGTCTGGGCGAAAAATATCACGTTTGGACGAAAAAATCGTGTTTGGGCGAAAAAATTGCGTCTGGGTAAAAAACGTGTTCTGGCGAAAAAATGCAGTAAATCGCGTCCGGGCAAAAAAGACACATCCCGAAAAAAACGCATATGAACGAAAAATATTACGCCCGGGCAAAAAAATTGCGTTCGGGCTTAAAAATTACATCCTTGGGAAAACATCGCGCTCGGGCTAAAAATATCGAGTACGGGCAAAAAAATCGCTCCCTCACCAAAAAATTGCATTAGGGAAAAAAAATCACGTTCTGGCAAAAATTTCACGTCCGGTCAAAAATTTTGCGTTCGGGTCAAAAGAATCGAATCCGGGGAAAAAATCGCGCCTTGACGAAAAAATCACGACCGGCCAAAAAAATCGTGTACAAGTGAAAAAATTGTGGTCGAGCGAAAAAATCGGATTTGTGATTTTTAATTGTGTTCATTAAGAGTAAAAAGTGATCAATATCAATTCCTATGATAGAAAGTCATCATGCGGCCGAACAAAAGAATTGGATTAACCCAATGTCATTTCTCATGTGTACTGATATTGAATTAAAAGTCAATACTTCAATATCAATGTCGTTGAAACGAATAGAGCCTTATTGATTTGTTCACCATTGCGTCTCTCTTTTGACGTCCTCGTTTGCATTATCTGTAATTAAAGCCTCAATTAATATGATTTACGTCTTAAATAGCCTACGAAATTGATCCCTTGAAAGACTATGATTTTTTAAAGGGTTTTTTTAAAGCCAAAGACGACTCTGGTGAGCTTAAAGAAAAATCTAGGATACAAATGCAGTAAAATAAGTAAATCTAAGCCACTGCCTATAAAACTCTCCAGCCAATACTAAAACTCCACATTGACATTGGCCGGTGATAATTAAAAAACCAAAACAGTAAAGTGAACTTCCTTCAAAATCCCATGAAGACTAAACAAGACTCTTATGTAACTCTTATTTCAGCTAAATTAATAAACCACAACTAGTCAAGACACAACTTCCACATATACCCCCAAGAATCAATAAGTAACAAAGATACTAAAAAGAGAGGAGGGAAAAGGGCTCTAAATTATATTCAACCACATTAAATTGTCAGTAACAATGCCACTATAGCAGCCGGCCATCACTATCATTAACCAAACTTTCAAAATCAAAACCCCTAACTTTTTGTGTAATGAGATCTCATATCGAAGAGGAAAAAAAGAGGGGAGAGTAAAATAGAGAGCTTACAGCAAGTAGTAGGGCATGAAATCGGATCTAAGAACTTCCTCTAGAACCCTTCCTCGATGCTGAATTGGCCCTGCCGTCGATTACACCAGTGATCGTGAGCGGTGCAACACTGCAATCTTGTTGAGAGAGCGTGAGATAGGGAGACAGGATCGTCGAACTGGAAGCTGTGTGAGTCTCGTGTGGCTAAAACGAGACAAAAAACCTACTATGCCTCAATCTATCAAGAAGCCTGAACGGAATAATGAACCGACATATGGTAATTATGCTTAAAGTAATTAATCCAACACTTAAAACCCTCTTTATCAAAACATGCATTATTAATTCAAACCATTTACTCATACCTCAGCCAGTTATTGATCCAAGTCACTTAGCCAAGACCACATTAAGCCATACACTTGATCAAAGCATGTATCGGACAAGCTATTAAGGAAGCTCCCAACCTAATAACCTATCCGACCAACATACACCCTATAAACAATTTACAAACTATATTAAGGCTCACTTAATTGTCTTCTTTAACACCACTATTCAAAGCCACAATTTCAATTTTATGCAAAGCTCAAAAAACTCATGCCGACACAATGTAAATAAACATTGGCAATTTAAATCCATCAGAAAAGTCCGTCGACTCCTAAAACAATCGTCGAAAATAGAACTATAAAAATAAGTGATTGAAAAATTATACTGTATTTTATATTAATTTTATCATCATGAGGGAATCTCATTAATTTTAATCTGGTGTCAAGTGTTACATCATTTACATCCAATGCTTGAATTTTTTGATAAAAAGTTTCATTCCTATGTTCCTCCGATATTAACTCTTCCAATCTCAGTTTGTTATCTTTTCTTCATTGTAGAGTTGATAAAAATATCTTTTTTATTGCTTCTTAATTGTCATATCATCCATCAAAATTGTATCTGTTTCATTCTTCATGCATTTAATTTGGCTTAAATCACTTGTCTTTCTCTCTAGCTCGAGCAATTTTATATGTATCATGCTCTCTATCTTTGATATCTTATCGCTTGTAAAAATTTGCATATGTTTGACTTCTTGCTTTACATACTGCATTTTTAGCTTCTTTTTTGACGACTTTATACCTTATCAAGTTTTCATCATTCATACAAACATAAAGTGTTTTATAGCTAGCACTCTTTGATCTCACTTTTTCTTGCACTTTCTCTTTCTATTACCAAGATTTTTTATGTGGGGGTGCACGATTTTTTACTCTCCAAATATTTTTTTTTCACTCATCCTTAAATGTGAAGACATAATTTCTCATGTGACATTAAGATCAATATAAGAACTATCAAGTAGTTGTTTCATAACAGCTGTTTTGAATGCAAACCGTTTTCTGTCTTCAAATTTCACCACTAAATTTTTGAAACCACTTTTATTTTTCTCATAAATTTATTGTATTTAATTTGCATATCCAGCCCCTAGTATGTGCTATGTTGTCAAACATTTTTGATATGACTTTGCAATTCTTATAAATCTTTTTATCCATTTTGTGAGTCATAAAATAATCAATTTGTGATTTATTTAGTCCGCCCTTAAACGTAATTAAATGTTGTTCCTTCTCCATGAAGAACATTTCCCACTATTAGCTCATGTGTTATGACAAAGTGTAAAATGATTGTTTTTTCTTCTTTTATTTCTCTATACCCAAATTCTCCATGAACTTTTGTATAATTCGTATTTTTGTTCCCTATTTGTCTATTTGTCTCCTCTCATAAAAATCTTCTCGCTTTGTGGGATTTCTCTTATCTAATCATCCGAGATTTTTCTTACCAATTCATCGAAGTCTTCCAAAAATTACACTTTAATAGCTTCACTTAATCTTACTTATGACACAAGTACCAATCACGATAATAGTTTCATTTCCTACAATCAATTTAAGAGTTAAGATTCTATCTTCTTTTCTACTTGCCCCTACAACTTCATCCCTCGAAGTAACATCCAGAATAATACATACTTTATTGTTTTTTTTTTCATATGTATCATTATTTAAAACCTAAAGTTTTTAAAAGTTTAGATTTCTTAATCTCTTGCAGACATAAAATATTTATCTTTCGCCTAATCATTGTATTCACTACTGACATCGTTTTTCCCATTAGCGTACATATATTCCAATTTCTAAACCTAAGTCGATATCAAATCATAAAATCTACTTTCCTAAGACGTTTAATATTGCGAGGGCTCTTGCATATTTAACACTACACACAAGTCCCTTTGGAGGTGCATTGGTCATGGCAAGACACCGCATTCGGACCATACGACGCGAATTCTTACATAATTTTTAATGTTGACTGTCTACCTAATGAAACTCTCACCATTTCTCATCCGTGCTTGGACCGGCAAATGCCGGGTTTTTTAGAGAACTCTTATTATGTTAAAATCGAAGTATCATAAGGGTTTGATCTCTTAATATTAGATAATAGACTCTAATATTATAAAATATTTTATTTATGTGTGTTATATGTTTTTATTTGAGTAAACTTTCATATTGGAGAACTCTTATCATGTGTAGAGTAAACTTTCATATTTTTGGAGAACTCTTATCATTTGAAGATTGAATTATTATAATAGCTTTATATCTTAGTGTTAAAGAGTATAATGTTTAAATTTTTGGGTTGTGGAAACTCTCTTAAACATCTTTATTAAAATGTTTATGTATAACAGGAATTGGAAAATTTATGACATGATTACTTTATTTTTTTATTGAAAATCATTATTGGAAAAAAATGTTTTATTCACCAAGAATTTCAGTTATTATGACTTATGTTTTAATTTATTTATAAAGTTTAAATTCAATAATGTTTATGAGATATATAGTGAGGTTATTGATTATTAGAGAGAGTTCTAATCATGGAAGTATATACCTTCATTTAAGGATTAATAAAGTTTCAAATGATTATCTAAAACTTCCGTTTCTATGCTTTAATGCATGAGCATAGTTAGCCCTTCTGATCTCAATTTAAGCATCTGAATAATTTTTGAGTATACTCACTAATTACTTATTTTCCCCTATCACTGATTTGCTTAGAAGTTCTAGTTCATTTGTATTGTAATTATTAAGTTTTTCTTAATTTATGAAAAATTATGAGCAAGCTGCAAGCATGAACAATCAATCAACCCTGTATTACCATGTCTGGCAACAAATGCATATATTTTTTGATATAAAATAATATGCATGCACACACATAAGTGGTTCATATGTTACACAAATGAAAATGAGTTTATGATTTCAAGCAAAGAAAAATCATTTTATGCATGTAAAAGCACTATTCTTCATGAGCATTAAGTTTGAACTTTATTACAAAGAGCTGGAAAACTTTGTTATTTATTCAAACTTAGACTTGGAGATTTCCTTCCCAAGTCATTCAACTAACCCCTTTTCTTATTAACCATGTTGCAGGTGGTAGAGGCCAGTGATGGCTTATTGAGTGGGCTTTGTGGGGTCTGCTGGCCTGACATTACTCTTTTGGATCATTATCTTCAAAGAATGGGAGGAAGCAGGGATGCTTCAGCTAAAGCCGACAAGAAATCTCGAATTTAAAACATTTCTATTTTCATAATGCATCTTTGTTTTTAACTCATTTTGAGAGCTTGCGGGATAGAATGTATTGAGCTATGGACTTGGGATAATTTGTATCTTTTTTTAGACTTCGGGCTTTTTAAATTTCGTAGAGGTCCATGGCTTTATTTTGGGTCCTTAGGTTGGCTCGTCTTATGTTCGTGCTGGACGTGGGACCATTATGTTGGCCTAAAAATTTTGTGATGAATAGGCTTTGCTAAAGTGGCATAAGGTTGAATGAGAAGTCATAAGGTTGAATGAATGAAGATAAAAGAGGATGAAGTTCTGTGATGTTAGGAGTACCATGAAAAGATGGTTCATAGATGCTTCGTTCGTGATCGCTGCCACCGTGCCTAGCAGAGACTAACTTTTGGGTTTAAAGATGGTTTTTTTGGTTTTATTGAATAATGTAAGTTGAGTAGTGGGGGATGTGTGTGAGTTGTTGAAGTGAGCATGCCAAATGACACTATATATGATTATATTGTTGAAGAAGGCGAGGATACATTGACAAAAGAAGGTTTGTAATGTTACATTTGTAGCTCTTTGAAATGTCGAAGGTGGGTTTGCCATTTCTCTGATGAGAAATTCGTAGTTTATTAGGGTGTAGAAAAATAAGATTTGTGATCCGAACATATGGAATGATCATATTGGCAAGGAGATGGGCTGTTGTATGGCTTGTTGAAAATGGGTTAGAAGCGGTTTGATGTGGGAGGAGGTTGGTGTTGGAGTGAGTCTGTTTGGGTAAAGAACTGATTGAAGAGGGTCTATCAGATTGTGGGCGTATTGTAGCGGGATGGATTAGGTGGATGGTGAGGATGGTTTTGCCTTGTAAGGTGCTTGGTTGGTATTAGGAGGAAAGCTTAATTGAGTTTTAAGTGGTCAAAACTTCATGGATTCGGTTGTTGGACGCATTGACTAAGGGTCACTTTTTTTCATTCCAGTATTGATGGTCCGTCGTAGGCGATCCAAAATTTATTGTTGTTGTGATTGCATGCAACCCAAAAGTGACCTAAAAGAGTGGCACGGAAGTGTGACCTTAAGGAGTGACTTAAAATGTGCCCAAAAATGTGAAGCGAAGTGTGACCAAAAAGTGTAATCCAAAAATATGACCCAAAAGTGTGATACAAAATAATCCAAAAATGTGATCCATCCAAGGTGTGACATTTCTGATGCAAGTGTGACTCAAAAGTTTGATGCAATAATGTGACTAAAAATTTGACATTGTCATTCAACACTGACACAGAAGTGTGATTCGAAAATATGACATAAAAATATGACCCATAAACTCAAAATTGACCCAAAGGTGTGACCCAAAAGTGTGGCAATAATGTGACCCCAAATTAGGACATAAATTTATGACAGGAGTGACCAAATGAGCGACCCCAAAATATGACCAAAAATGTGATCGAAAAGTTTAACATGAAACATGTTCTAAATTGTGAAAAAATGACTTTAAAATATGACAACAGTATAACAAAAGGTGATTGTTATTAGCACTGCACTTTTGGATATTCGCACTTTATTTACTCTTAATTTTTCACGCCTTTTGAAAATACTCCTTGTACATGCATTTTTAGCAAAAGTGTTCAACACGAAAGTTGTAGATCTCGACGAGATCTACAACTTTCGTGTTGAACACTTTTCCTAAAAATGCATGTACAAGGAGTATTTTCAAAAGGCGTGAAATCTGAGCGTATTTTTAGAAATACGCTTTATACATGCATTTTTAGGAAAAGTGTTCAACACGAAAGTTGTAGATTTCGTCGAGATCTACACTTTTCCTAAAAATGCATGTACAAGGAGTATTTTCAAAAGGTGCGAAAAATTAAGAGTAAATAAAGTGCGAATATCCAAAAGTACAGTGCTAATAATAGTCACCTAACAAAATTGTGATCCAAAAATGTGACCCAAAATTTTGACATAAAAATTGAGCAAGTCTTATGAAAGTGTATAAAAATATGACCCAAAAATAAGTGTGGAAAAGTGACAAAATTTGACAAAAAAGGTGACCCAAAAGTGTAATAAAAATGCTGACGGTTTCCCAAAAATTTTGACCATGACCGAACATTGTGACCCAAATGTTCCGCAAAAATGTGAGACAATTGGACAAAATGTGATTAAAATTTCACTCAAAATGTGACAAAAATTTAACCCAATTATTTCACCTAGTGATTGACCCTGACCCCAAAGAATGTGACTAAAAAACTCCAAATGTGACCCAAACTATGACCCTAAATTGTCCTAAAAGTTTGACCCCAAAGTCTATTAAAAAACGTAAATAAAGAAATGACTCAAGAGTGACAAAAAAATGACCCTAAACTCTTGATTGGGAAGTGACCGAAAAGTTTGACCCAAAAATGTTACCCAAGAGTTTGATCGAAAGTTGTGAGATATACCTGACAAATTTTTGATCATATGCGGGTTAGCTTAGGTGCGGGTGTACGAGCTTGAAGATTTGGGGGTCAAGGAGGCTCCAAATCAAAAAGTGATCAACATGAAAGTTGTTCGGATCGCCGAGATCTACAACTTTTATGTTGATCACTTTTTGATCTGGAGCCTCCTTGACCCCCGATTTTGGCCCCGAAAAGTGGAAAATTTTCGGCTTACTGTAGCAGTCTCGCCGCCCAGATTTTTCGGGTCCCAAATCAAAGGTCACGGAGGCTCCAAATCAAAAAAAGATCAACATGAAAGTTGTTCGGATCGTCAAGATCTACAACTTTCATGTTGATCACTTTTTGATTTGGAGCCTCCTTGACCCTTGTCCGTATGCCCGTTTGCCCGCACATGATCGGCAAGATGTTTAATGTCAAGATCATGAATATGTGTCTTTAAAAGATGGATTTCGCGTTTGAGGTAGTGTATTTCTGTTTGTAAGTCTTTGATGGCAGGGGGAACAAGTTTTTGTATGGAGGTTTGGGGGTATTTGTCAAAGAGTTTGGAAATACTAAATGGTTGGACTAGGGAAACCTGATGATCGTGTAAGGTTAAAGTGGAGTTTTTCAAAGAATTGTTTTTGTTTATCTGGATCAGGGATTTGGGCGATCATGTCAAAGATGAATTCTTTGGTGTCGGGAGTGGAGGTGCGGATCATATTAATTGTATGACAGTGACAAGAATGGTTAGAAGAAGAACTGGAATGAGACGGATGATCATCCGTGTCATCAGCAATTTGTAAGATAGCAAATTTAGTTTTGAGTTTTAGTTTAATTTGGTCATCGATATCAGAAAAGTCATCAATGATTTGGTTGAGTTTGTCTTTGTTCCGGCATTTTGCCGCAATGTGACCTTTCTGGCCACATTGGTAACAAGTGATATTGGGATTGTGAGGGCGTTGAGATCGTTGTTTGGCCTTGGTAGGAGGTTTGTAGAAATTGTTTGGTGGTGGAAAAGGTGGTCGTGAAGAGCGCCTGGAGGAGCGAAATTTGTGGAATGTCTTATGGGATTTTCGGCGGGTAGTAGAAGGGGCAGAGAGTCCGGTGATGCCAAAAGCGTCGCAGAAGGAACCAAGTTCTCTGCGTTTACTACCGTATTTGGCTTGGAATTTAAGTTCTTGGCAAGCAGTCAAGGCTTCGCTTTTTACGAAAGCAAAGAGTTGGCCGTAGGTTAAGAGGTTAAAATTGACTTGATCCATGCCAAGTTCTTTTTGAAGGTTAGTCATGATTCGTTGGGAGAAAAGAGAAGGAAGTCCAGTGACAAATTTCTCTTTCCAGAATGGTGCAGTGGAATCAGGTCGTTTAAGGACCTGCGTGAGAAAGACATCTTTATACCAACGAAAGTTGGATAATGTTGGGCATCGAAGGTTTGTGAGGAATACTTTGGAAGAGGCTAATTCTTCCCGTGGATTGCCAATAAAATGCATGGCAATGGTGATGATGAGATAGTCACAGACATCAAGCTCTTGTTTGAGCATGCCTTGTTCATCTTCAATATCGATGGTATGATTGAGAACGGAGTGTTTGTCATCAAGAGTGAGAGTGTTATCCCACCAATATTTGAGTTGCCCAGTAAAATCGGTAACAAGTATACTGACAGTTTCTTTTTCATCGAATCGTTTGATTTTGTAGGCCATTTTGGCCATACCCATTTCTTGAAGGGTATTGAGAATTTCATACTCACTTTTGCCATCGATATTCCATTCATAAATGGAATTACCGTCATAATTTTTTGTATGAAATTTGGCGCGTTCCTCGTATTGGATGTCGGGGGGAGTGGGTCGGGGGTAGTAGTTGCGGGTATCGATATTTGTCCAAGAGTGCCGGGGTCGAGGAGTGAAGGTGGCACGTCGTGGGCGAGGGTGCCGTATCTTGTTGAGTTATAAATATTCGTCACCAGCAATATTATGTTCGATATCACTGAGAAGGTTGATAATCGGATTACTATCGGAATCACTACTGTGTGTAGTGGAGTCAGTAAGGGGGGAATCATTTTGAGATTGATTAATAGTATTTAATTTGGAAGGACCAGGGAAATTATTGGTAAGATTATTAAGGGTTTGATCTAATTTTTGTAAGAGAGATGTATTAGAGAAAGAATTATTGCCTAAAGTAAGGTTACGTTCTTGAGGAATAGGGAGACTTCGTGGCTGAAAGTGAGGGGCAGAAATGTTAGAAGGGAATCTATAATTTGGAGGATTAATTGTTGGTTTGGGTGCTGTGTGTAAAGAGGTAATTTGTGTGGAGATTGTATGAAGTAATTGGTTAGTATAGTTGTTTTGTTGGTAAAGTTTGCGAACGTCATCTAGTTGAAGAGGAGTGGAGTCAGGACCATCACGACCTTTCTTGAAAGGCGTGGCAATGACATCATGGCCGTCAGGTGTGGTTAGTTGAACCGTTTGTAATGGTGGTGTGATGGCAGTGATAATAGTATTATCAGCCAATCGCCATTTGGTATGAAGGGAAGTTTGGACGTTGATACTAGATTGGGTAAACGGAGAGTGAATGCCTTCAGTTTGAAAATAGTATTCTAACCAGATCTGAAAATTGAATTCGGTGTGGTGACTGATAATATATAATTTCCATTTTTGATTAAAAAGGCTTGGAAGGAGGAACTAAAAGTAGTAAACCAGTGATAATGGGGAGAATCTTCCTGGAATTCCAAAAGTAGTTCGTCAAAGTTGGGAGTAAAAGGTTTAGAAATAGTAATAACATTGATGCCATGGATGTGCATTTGGGTAGAAGTAGGAGAATATGAAGTGGAGGGAGGGTGAACCACTTCGGGTAATGGAGAGGTATAATTGACATGGACAGCTGGAATATGTGGGTGATGTGAGTCGGGTAGGTCAGTTGAGGAAGTGGAATAGCGGGAAGGGATGTACGAGGGTATTTGTGGTATGGGTGTAGTCTTTTCGTTAAAAGAATGAAAACGTATTAATATGGTGCCATCATGTTCTTCAATAACGTCTTGGATGTCGGTTTGTTCGAGGTTGGGAGGTAGTTGAGGTTGTTCAATTTTAAAATGGTCCGGAATTGTGATTTCATGCCATTTTAGGCGTTTAGGAGAGAAAGTCTTGGAATAAGGGCGTCGATTTGTAGGAGGACAGTTTCGTCAGTAATGTTGGGTCCTAATTTGAGCTTAGGATTGATACAAGAACTCATAAGTTTAAAGTAAATTCGATAAACAATGGCAAATTGTTCCGCGAGTTTTTCGAACTCATTGCCTTGTAAATGAATATCCAGGATTAAGGAGTCAAGGATGAGGGGATCAGTGAGGGAGACGGTAAAGTTAGGAATACTATTAAAGTAAATGGGGCCATTACAGATATTGGTCTGGATCATGGCTAATATTGAGGATTTATATCTGGCCAGCCGCTTATCGCGGAGGGCCATGTAAATGGGAATGTCCACCCCGATATGAACAAGGGGCTTAACGGCGACTTGTATCATGCCGAAATGTATGTAGCGAAAACCTTTGTCAATATATTTCTTGTGAGCAATATGGGATAATAAAGGAGTGGATTGGAATTTTTGTTGAATATTGAAAGTTTCTTCATGTGTTTTGACACTAAAAGCGGTTTTGAAATCAAAAGTACCAATTTTGTAAATATTGTCAATCTGTTCCGTAGGAATAGACCAACTATGGAAATCGGTATGAATAATATCCTCATGACTTAAAACAGTGCGAGATGAATGAGAGGATGAATTGGAAGAAGAAAGTAATCGACGGACGAGGTTGGCCATTGGTTGTGATATGGGAAAACAAGAGTAGAACTGAAGATAACGGGACTAGCAGCCGGGACCACCCATCATGGGCTAAACCAACGGGCTTACAGCTTGGACAACGTTATACAGACAGATCTAACCTGCCTCTGATACCAAAACCAGGGGGCTTACCCTGAACGAGGATCTTTTACTAATAGAATATTATTACAAACTACAAACTAAAACTAAATACAAAGAACAGCAAAGAAAATAAAAATACAAGAATAGAGGGAAATATTACAAAAGCTCTTGGAGAACTCCGGTGCCTTCTCCTCTGCTCGCTTCTGCCTTGAAATGAAACCAAGGCGTTTTATTTATAGGCAAGGGCGGGGTGCGTGCTGGCGTGAATCAGTGAATGCAGTAGTGGCATGTGACTGAGTTCAGTCTTGAATAATTTGAGTGCTTTTGAGCTGGCGGTGGTTGAGAGTAGCATGCGGGAATCTTTTGCTGGTGGATGAATTAATGCTGGCTGGTATCGTTTGCTGGTGGTTGAATTATTGCTGGTTGGTAGTACGGTCTTGAATAATTTGAGTGCTTTTGAGCTGGCGGTGGTTGAGAGTAGCATGCGGGAATCTTTTGCTGGTGGATGAATTATTGCTGGCTGGTAGTATGGTCTTGAATAATATGAGTACTTTTGAGCTGTAGCTGTACGGCTCCCCGAGGCTCAGTACAGTGGTGATGAATCGAGTCAGTCGGATTTTTAGCAAATCCGCAGCTGTCAACGGATTTAATGAATCAGGCCCGATACCGTTTGAATCGGGTCAGTCGGATTATTAGCAAATCCGCAGCTGTCAACGGATTTAATGAATCAGGCCCGATACCGTTTGAATCGGGTCAGTCGGATTTTTAGCAAATCCGCAGCTGTCAACGGATTTAATGAATCAGGTCCGATACCGTTTGAATCGGGTCAGTCGGATTTTTAGCAAATCCGCAGCTGTCAACTGATTTAATGAATCAGGCCCGATACCGTTTGAATCGGGTCAGTCGGATTTTTAGCAAATCCGCAGCTATCAACGGATTTAATGAATCAGGCCCGATACCGTTTGAATCGGGTCAGTCGGATTTTTAGCGAATCCGCAGCTGTCAACGGATTTAATGAATCAGGCCCGATACCGTTTGAATCGGGTCAGTCAATAGTTTAAATCCGTACTATTGAAGACGTTGAGTGGTTGTGGATGTTAAGGAGTGAGGAGATCCAAACCTTCATATGGATCCTGGGGAAAGGTCCGCCGTATGGATCCGGGGAGTGGGCGGGCGGGGTGGAGGAGGGAGAGGGGGAAGATGGTATGGAGGTGGAGGCCTGGTAACGTTTTTGCATTTGTTTGAATTTTTGAAATTCGAGGAATTGCTGGACATCATCCTCCTCGCTGGATGGCGATGGTTGGAGTAGGAGTGGTTGGGGTGGAGACGGAGGTGGTGGCGATGGTGATGTAGGTGGTAATGTAGTAGTAAGTGTGGGGACTGGAGAGGGGGGAAGGGCTCCGGTGCGTAGGAAATAAAGGACAATTTTGTCCGAGGCAAGGTCGTTATTGAATTTAGGCCACCATTTGACCTTAAAGATGCGAATGAGGGCCAAAGGGAAATCGTCGGGGTGAGTTTTGGTAATTGAGAAACTCCAACAAAAAATCCAAGGGATGTTGAAGGAGTTATGATAATGGAGGGATTTTTTGAATAACTGACCGGGGGCTTTGGTGACCCACGTTTGGTAGCTGAGGGTAAGTGGTGGTGGGATGATCTTGGCGGATGCACCATAGTAGCGCCACCAATCATAAAACCATAGTGGAAGTGTGGTAGGACATGAGTGATGAAAGACGAAAAACCATGAATGAGAAAATGGGCGTAGAAGGAGTGTGCGGTACCAGGCGTGTTTGTAATCCTGGTAAGTATAGGTGGGGGGGTTGAAAGGGACAGTAAAAGTTTGGGGGGCCCAGGGATTGGACCAGGTGGAGCTATCAAATACAGTATGAATGACACATTTTGAGAAGCTGACATGGGTAGGTTTGGATTTATCATATGTGTGAGTGATGGTAGCAGAATGTGTGTCGACAAGGATGAGTTCGTAGTATCGTTGGGTTTTGAGTGGATCATCGAACCAATAGGAATTGGGGGGAAAAATGTGGCTGACGTGTTTTTGTAACGCGTCATAGGGCGGTGTTTGGGTAAAGTGAGTGAGGTGAATGTGTTCAGTGACGGGTTGAGGAATATAAGCTCAAGCTTGTTTAAGCCTAAAAAAGCTTGAGCTGCTTCTCCCGCAATACAGATCAGAATTAAGCAAGTAATATATGCATTTTGTAGCCAAGAATGAGATCTACAACTTTCATGTTGAACATTTGTTCAAAATTTGCACGGTTTGGCCGGAATCTCGCCCGAAAAGTTGTTGGCTCGAAATGAATATAATAATATTAAATTTCAAAATTCGAGCCAGCAATCTTTCGGGCCAGATTCCGGCTAAACTGTACAAAATTTGGAAAAATATTCAACATGAAAGTTGTAGATCTCGTTATTGGCTATAAAATGCATATATTATTTGCCTAATTCCGACTTGTATTGTGCGAGAACCAACTCAGGCTTTTTTAGGCTTAAAAAAGCTTGAGTTTATATATTCCAAACCCTATATATATATATATATATATATATATATATATATATATATATAACTGAAAAAACGCGCAGCGTGTCCGAGATCTACAACTTTCACGTTGGCCACTTTTTCTAAAAATGCTGTTTAGGGGGTCTATTTTCAAAAGGCACGAAGGGGGGTCCGCGCAACAATATAAATCGTAATATTTGCCGGGCGGAACCCCCTTCGCGCCTTTTGAAAATAGACCACCTAAACAGTATTTTTAGAAAAAGTGGTCAACATGAAAGTTGTAGATCTCGACGAGATCTACAACTTTCATGTTGACCACTTTTTCTAAAAATGCTGTTTAGGGGGTATTTTCATTTTTCTGGGGAGCGCGTTTTTTAGGCCCTAACACGCTGCGCGTTTTTTCAGTGCGCCATATATATATATATATATATATATATATATATATATAAGATAATGTGGTTATCTAGAATAACTATATGCAACAAATGAACAAATATTAAATTAATATAAACTAAATAACAATAAATGAAATAATAAAAGAAAAGATGGTACATTGGGCCATTAAAAAAATCTTAGTCATTGGTCAAGTACCTTGCTTTGTGTCACGGCCTGTCTAAAAGTAAAAGTCAGTGTGTTTCGGGCGGGTTGTGATGCCACAGACATGGTGGAATGAAAATTCATATATGTTAGACATGAGCTGATTTAGTATTATTAGATTTAAAATAAATAATTCATTGAAAAATACATTACTTTTATGCGGAAGGCTTAGAGTATAGCATTGAAAAATTAGTTGCACCTGTATTTTAATAAAATTCAAGACACGGTTCTGATACAAATTTTATGCAATACAAATTATAAAAAATTAACATGCAATAATATCAAATTTCAGTGCATAAGTCATTTATCCTAACAGTTGTTCATGATACAAGAAAAAATATCACATCATAATTATTACAGAAAAGAAAACATTTTACCGATAGTACATGAAATATAACATAGAACATGATGCAACAAGAAATAAAAATAAACCACTCGGAACATAAGAACTTGACGCAGATCGGGCTCAGATAGCAAGTGGCGCAGTCACGGATGCTAAGACAAATTCAAAAATAAGAATGAAAAAACCACAGAACATTGAAAAAAAAAGTAAGCAAAGTAAAATACAATACTAGCAAGAAAATCAGAAATGCACGTGCACCAATTTTTATGAGACAAAACTAGCAAGACAGACAAGTAAATGTGTCAAGCAGAAACAACTAGAATTATTAGCTTACTCCGGAGTGTAGCATATATTCGTTCATGTAATGACAGAAGTTGTAACAAAATGAAAGATATAGATATTTGTATTCGATGCATAAATTCATGATTTAGACGAATTCAAGTTGAGATTAATGACTTATCAAGGATTCAAGTTCAAATTCAAAACTTATCAGAGATTTAAGTTCAGGGAGTTGCATCAGTTAAGACACTATCTTTCAACGTATACTTATGCTTTTAATAAATTAAATGATATATAATCTAGAGATTCCTAACGTATCAAGATATACTACTAATTTAACGATTCAGGTATTTAAGAGTAGAAGTCAAAAACCGACAAATGGGCGCATGAAATTAAATTTAATGTTTGCAAACGAGATAAATTTCTCTACTTGCCTTAAGTAAGACTGAATCTGGCGGTGATCGCTAAACGACGCAATCAAAATTTAGAAATCTTATTTAAATATGTTTAGGAATAACATATTTGATATTTGACATAACAAAAATCTCTACGTTAGCACAAACATTTAATATCACATGACCTAAACATCAAGGGGGTTTAACAATTTACCTCCCTCAAAGGTGAGGAGAGAGGAGATACCATGAAGAATTAGAGATTTGGCGGCGCTTAGGTTAGGATCAACCCTAAATCAAAAGTGGTGCTTCACAATCCTGTCAATTGATGTAATGAATGGCACCAGAAATCACAATTACAAGGTGAGAGGTCATAAACTTGGATCACAAAATATATGTAACTTGGAGCATGAAATTTGCAAAATATTCTCAAAAAAACTGAATAGAAGAGATTGGAGGGATAATCTTACCAAAAAAAAGTCAAATCTGATCCCAATGAGGAGAGGGGAGGAAACCTTAGGTGTGAAATCGAAGCCCAAGGTGGAAAGGTGGCTATCCCTACTTCAATTTGTCGACCAAAATCGAGAGGAATGAGAAATTAGGGATGTCAGAGGAAGTGGTTGTTGTCCTTAAGGAAGAGAAGGGGGATTTGATGTCGACTCCTTGGAGGAAGAAGGAATACTGACGGCTGTTTGGGGGAGGGGGAGAACTTCCATCGTCCATGAGAGAAGAGTGAGTCACCGAGCTTAAGGAAGTCGGAGGAGGTTTTCGACAGGAGAAGGGGACGCACAGAATGGCGGCAATGATTCGGCTGGCGTGCAACTCGCAGGAACGGGAACAGGGGTCGGGTTGGATGTGGTTTGTAGAAATGGGATTTGCGCGGCGTGTGGGAGAAAGCCGAATGCTTTTAATCAGGAGAGGGGGGTTGCTCGGTATATTAGGGGAAAGAAATTAAAAACCTATTTTACTAAATTGCCCTTATATTATTATTGCTATATTTCTTGTTTTGAATACATGGGTTGTTACACTTTGGATCATCAACATAACATCAGGTTTTCGCCTTTAAAATATTCGATCTAACAAAATGTGAGGACTACTATAAAAATAAATAAACATAAATATTGTAGTTGTGCATAGGGGTGCAACTCAGGTTGGTTCGGATCGGTTCCACCAAAAACCAAGAACCGATCCATATTGCTTTGGTTCCACCATTTTGGAACCAGAACTGACTCATATATTCAAAATCTAAAACCATACCCAAATCGAAAAATTCGGTTCAGTTCAGGTTTGGTTCTCGGTTCAACCCGATGATATAATTTCAACTAAAAGATTCTTTATAAAAAATATAAAAAATCTTATTATCCAATAGTTTTAAACACAAATCTTATTTCTTTATATGTTGTGTATGCTCAATAATAAATATGTAGAATATTGTTATAAACATACTTTTTGTTACATTATATAGTGATAATCAAATATGATTTTCTTAAATAATTATTAAGCATTTCGTTCTCGGGTATCAAACTGCAAGAACTGAGAACCGACCCGAAAGGTCGGTTCTTGCCTTTTCAAGAACCATACCTGAACTGAGAATTATTAAAACTGTTTGAATTGGTCGATTTAGTTCGGTTCCGGATCGGTTCTCAGTTCTTTTTGCACACCCCTAGTTGTGCACATGATTTTCCCATGGATAGAATGCGTCGATAAATAATGCTCTATTTGTAACATCCGCTTTCACATCCTTTTTGTTAATTAAGCCACTGGACTATAGCTAATCCAAATATTAAGGTTTGGGGCATCTCAGCCTTGGCTAATATTTCTAAGCAATAGAGTTTGAGTGTTCTAAGATCTTCTTGTGTTCTGCTTATTTTTCTAGTGTTCTTCCATTAATCTTGTATCCCTCATGTGTAGTTGCACCTCTCTCTGTGATATCATTCTCCAGAATATTATGAAGCATCATCTTACTCCTCTTATTTACCTACACTTACAACATATTCCCAACCAGTGTCGATTTTCTCCACATTTGATCACAATCCTTTCAATAGTTTAGCATTACCCCCAAGGACGTGTTATGAAACATCTCAATATTTAAAAAATCACCATCAAAAGAATATTATTCAAAAGAGTTACCTACAACACAACCATCTTCTCAACTTATGGTTGAAATTCCAATATCCCCTTTGCTGAAGCAGATAGATATACAACCTCAGTCTTCAGAAAAAACACCATCCCTAAGGAAAGAGTGTTCTAAAGATTCAAATGATGAAAGTATGTCTTTCGACATTCTAATGACTGACCCATCTAAACATAATCCAATTGTTGATGGGGAAACATATGAGTCTGGTCAAGTAGTCCATCAAGAACATAAGCAATCAGCTAATTCCAGAATGACCCATCTAAAGGATTGTCGTTTGACAATATCTCACCATTAGGATAGAGAAACAAAATCTATGAAATACATGTTTGGTGCACTACTGAGCTGCTACATCTAGGAATGACCATGTCTATTGTCGTACAAAGATTTGTGTCAAAGTTTTATGGAAAACTACGACAATGGTGGATCGTTCTAGGAGGTACATGCAATAGATGATTATATAGTCCAAATGTGGATGCATTGATTATGCATGCCCACAATAATGTTCTGGGAGCATGAGATCACTATACTAATCAATCCAGAGAAAAATATTTGACCATGAGATGTTGCTCGCAGAAGAGAAAAAAATTGGAGACCCATTACAAAAAAATGTCAAAATGGCTCTACGTCATCAATGGAATCGACGAAGTCAACTTGAAGCTGACTTTTCTGATTTCACTTTCAGAGCCTTTTGGGGACGAAACACCCTGACTCATTTAAGTAAAGAACATTTTGATTAGCCACATATCTATTGATGAGCTATACCATAATGTGTTACTTTCACTTGAAAGTTTTGCAACCGAAAGACATTCCTCAAATAAATCGAAAATTTAATCTCGGATCGACTTGTGATCGTAATGATCCAAATAAAATGCGGAATAAATAAATCTTGTGCATGCAACCAGAAGAAAAAAGATAATTTTTTCAAATGCAAAAAGGATGGAGGAAAATATTATTTTTCTATGAAGAAGTGAAAATTTCTCAGAAAGAAGAAAAGGAGAAAGAAATCATTAATATGCTATATATGCAAAAAGAATGAACATTTTGCCAAAAGATGTTCAGACAAAGAAAAGAGTGTGTGACCCATTGAAAAGATTTCCCAAATTTAAGACATAGACAATGATGACATTGAGTCACTCTTCTCCATTGATGATGAAGTAGGCCCCGACACAATCCTTTCCCTCAAAGAGTATCTATAATACTCGTCTACATAATCTGATAATGATATGCACACTCTCGCGCCCCAACACCTTCTGTAAAGAACCACATTTTCTTAGGAAAATATGAAAGACCTTCGGTGATAGCAGTCTTTGATACAAGAGTTTCCTCTTCCATCATGAAGCCCAATAGTCTACAAAGGAATGTTGGAACACTTGCTACAAATTATTCGGAGCATCCAATGATGAATCCTTCACGATCACTCTGATTAACAAACCCATCAACATTCAAATCTTTCCAGGACACATTATCAAACATCAAGTTTATGGATCAGAACTCCCGGAAAAATTTTATGCATTGGGTTTGGCATCTTACACTCTTTGAAGAGAATCTTGTGGAACAAGGAGGGGCTAAGGTATAAAAATCACCTGCTACCGTGGACAAAGACTACATCTTTACACAATTAAAATCCTATACCCCAAAAGGGTCAGTATTGCCAGCACATCTTGCGCATAATCACACACAATTTTTGCATAAATGTGCTCATCCTCTTCAGAAGAATCCAAAATTCTTTACCTCCTTGCCTTTCAAAAAGAATGAAGATATTAACCCAACGAAACCAAGCCACAAAGGTATCAACCAAGATTATTATACTTTTGTGAAAAAAGAACTTGGTCAGCTGCAACAAGAAGCGTTAATTGAGCTCATAAAAGCACAATAGGTTTGTGAAGCTTTCTACGTGAACAAATGGTTAGAGCAAGCTAGAGGAAAGATGAGACTGGTGATAAAATACTAGTCTCTCACCCATTTTCTTAAAGATGATAAATTTTCTCTATCAAAAAGGAAGTTCTTTTTCAGAAACTTTCTCAAGCAAAAATATTCTCCAAGCTTGATCTTAAAAAAGTTTTTGGAAGCATAGTATTCATCCTGATGATAGAATTTTTTTTTTTGCAACCCATAAAGGCACTACCATTAGACAATTGTAGCCATTGGGCTAAAATCGGCTACTTTATTATTCTTGAAAGGTATGCCAAGAATCTTTCATCCAATCATAAATAGTGCATTGGTCTACATTGATTATATCTATTGTTTATCATAGAAATTGACTTCACCATGTCTCTTACTCTCAAAAATCCATGATTTGGTTACAAATTATGGTATTATGCTATCCGAGGAAAAATGATTAATGGAGAAACAAAAATTGATTTATTGGGGATGCATATCTCAAATGGTATCAACTCCAGCCTCATATTGCAATCCAACGAGATTATTTTTTGAATGAGAACTTAACATTCAAGCAAGTCTAATATTTTTTGGGCATTGTTAATTATATGAAAGAGTTCATTCACGATTTGATCAAATACATGACTCCCCTCACAAATTAGCTCAAGAAAGAGGCATCATCTTGAAATGAGGTGTGCACTAATGTAGTAAAAAGATTAAGTCTCTAATAAGGAATCTGCCATCACAAAGTCTCAAGATACGGGAGTTTGACATCCCAAAGACTACTTTTAACACACGTTATGAGCATTATGAGTTCACGATGATGTCGTTTGGGCTCACGAATGCACCGAAAGAATGATAATTGAGAAATGCTACAATGTAAATGAAAATTGAAATAACACATTGATGCATAAGGGCACTATTAAGAGTTAACCCAAGAGTGGAAGTGGGGGGTGAGTTTCCTCCCATTATGACATATTTGATTTAGGTGTCCTATTCGGACTCCATGCTAGCCGATAGACCTATAAATCAAAGAGCGAGTGTACGAATGATTCGATTCAGGTGTCCTGTTTGGACTCCATGTAAGATGATAGCCCCAGATCAAATCAAATGTGAGTGTTAGAAAAGCATGTAATGGGCACATGAAATGAATGAATGATAAAATTTATCCTTAACTTTGCCCAACAAAAATAAACAGAAGCGTGTCTGACGAAAAGCTAAAGAATGAAAGTAATGTTAAGGTAAAGGAAGTGTATGAATATTTAAGCTATTAAATGTATCTACTCATGTAAATTATTGTATTTATTCATATGAAGCACTGCAAAAATGTAATTTTGATTATGTTTCTCCGTTTATACCATTTAAGTAGTTAAAAAGGTAAGAATTCACTTAGTTTTAAGCCTAACCCTATAAACATAACGAAATAGTCGACGACAACAGTAAAAAACATGTAGAGAAAAAACGACAAATGGAGAGGAAGTGCCAACTCTGAGTGGAGGTGATTATAGTGGTGTTACTGAACATTCTTTAGGAGAGATGCAGGGACCAAAACTGCAAGCATGAGAACTTTCATTTCTATTTTAAGTAGATATTTTTTTAGTCTACTTATATGTACATGTTAGATGATGTTTAGTCTATTATAGTAGCATATGATAGATCTATTTTGTGCACTGCATTGTTCTTTGATACTTTGTCAATCTTCCATCTTTGATAAAGCATAACATGTGGTTCAATTGTTGCGGCTGCCAGAAAAGGGGGCGTTATTCCATAGCTAGTTTGCAGAGACTCTGCAACGAAGTTGTGGCTCAAGTTGCGTGGTTTTGTCGGAGAATTATGACAAATTAACTAACCACTTTTTCAGCCCTAACTAGTTTGGCTTTCTTGGGTCTGTAAAGAGACTTCCCTACTGGGATACAATGATTCATCTAGAAGCTTTGTTATCTCCTTTTGTGCAGAGCCTCCTTGCCTCCTTGGGTATACCCATCACCCCAATGATGACCCAAATGTCCACATGGACAAAAGACATTGAGCACATTTTTTTTCATGTTGGTGGACTAGTGGATATTCACTCTCCTTACTCACCATATTCATCCCTTAAAATCATGGATGGATCTAATGCACAAGCTTCAAGCTTCGTTTACCATGGTGGTGGTCATAAATGAGGTAGTTTTAAACTATCCTTCGTGAACGCCTGAACTCACCTAAGGAACTTCATCCAATTTTTTGTTCAAAACTACTTTTATTTTTTTGGTGATAGTCGTAACCACTGTCTGGCCAAACCTACATTCTATGATGGTGGCGTTGTTGTCCAAACTCGCAGGAGCGAAAAAACCGCGCCAAACAAAGCTTCAGTCTAGCAAAACCAGACGTGCCAATACTGTTACTGTGCAGAAGACTTCTCTTGCTGTGAGAAAAATCTCTTTACTGAGACTAGTAGGTACCTTGCAAGTTAAGACGGCATAGTGTGCGCGCATGAAAGGATTCTTTAGTTTTTAATATAACTCTCTTTTAGACCCTAAATTGATTTGTTGGGAATAAGGCTCCATTTGACCGGGCTGCGTTGCTCTTGTGAGTTTGGACACAAACGACACCATCATGTTTGTTTGGCATGACAGGTTATGACCGCCAAAAAAACTAATTTTGAACATAATAGTTGATGAAATTCCTTAGGTGAGGTCAGACATTCACGAACAATAGTTCATAACCCCGCATTCGTGACTGCCACTGCCACGCCAAAAGGAGCTTAAGGCTCCGTTTGGGGGGAAATTATTGGGACCGGAGCACGTTTGGAAATCTAAGTCCGGGTTTAACCCGGTAGCGACACGTGGCGCGATCACAGCCGCATATTAAAGCCCGCTATTTTTCTTCTTCTTCCGCCGTTTCTTCTCCTTCAAACGAAATTATTCAAACCAACTCTGAACTGTGATCGGAACTCCGGCGAACTGTGCTCGAAACGAACCGTCTTCCTGCGCTTCTGCATCGTCGTCCTTCCGAAGTCTGTTTCTGCAGCTTCTCGTTCGGATATCGTCTACAGGTCAGTTCCTGCCCTTGTTTTAGGGTTTCTTTGCTTACATCCTGCAATGCCGCCAATGCCTGACCGTGGCGATGGAAGACGATCTCGCCATGAGCTGTATAACGATCCCCTGGGAGATCATAAATGTTTTCCACCATGGAGTTCACTTTTGATCTCCATGGAGATCACTTTTGATCTCCATGGAGATCACTTTTGATCTCCATGGAGAGAGATCACAGTTGATCTCCATGGAGAACACAGTCGATCTCCTGTGATATGAAACGTGAACTGGCGAAATTGAAAGGAAGATCATTCAGGATCTCTACCCTTCTCACCCAGGAGATATACTTGTTTCTTTAGATCTCTTGGGATATCATTTACGATCTCCTAGGATATCATTTACGATCTCCTGGTACATCATAAATGATTTCCTTGTAGATCAAAAGTGATGTCCACCCAGGAGATCACTTTTGATCACCCAGGAGATCAAAAATGATCTCCTAGGAGATCAAAAATGATCTCCTAGGAGATCAGTTTTGATCTTCACCCAGGAGATCACAACTGATCACCCAGGAGATCAAAAATGATCTTTTAGGAGATCACTTTTGATCTCTCAGGAGATCAAAAATATCCTACACATGATAGCATCAAACAATTAAAAAAGAATAGCAGATCAGGAGATCATTTTTAATCTCCTTGGAGATCAAAAATGATCTCTGAGAGATCATTTTTCGATCTCCCGATGTCCTTGGAGATCAAAAATGATCTCTGGGAGATCATTTTAAATATCTCCACACAAATGATAAGGTTTCTCCTTGTCAAAAAATCATTTTGATCTCCCAGGATATCAAGAATGATCTCCTGGGAGATCATAATTGATCTCCTGGGAGATCAACAATGATCTCCTAGAAGATCAAAAGTGATCTCCTCACTTTTGTTTGCATGAATATTACACTTCATTTCCTAGGAGATCATTGTCGATCTCCATGGAGATCAAAAATGATCTGTGTGGAGATCATTGTTAATCTCCTTGTGGGTCAAAAAAGATCTTCACACAGATCATAAGTTTTATCTCCGAAAAATCATTTTGAACCCTAGGTACATCTATTTGGAAGTACAAATGTTTATAGAATGGTATTCCATCAGCTACGTTATCGACATACCTGCAACTTCGCCATTCACCTAGAATCCCGACGGTGGCGTAGAGTGAACTCCTGAGAAACCGACGTCAAAACTGCAGAAATAACGGGATTTAATGTGCCGCTGTGATCGCGCTATTTCTAGAGGATAAAGAACAATGACGAAGATGAATGAGCAATTATCTGGGCCTCGTTATTTTTGCGGGTCTCCTGGTTATAAATTTTGCGCGGGAGAAAGAGAAGAAACGGCGTAAGAAGAAGAAAAATAGCGGGCTTTAATATGCGGCTGTGATCGCGCCACGTGTCGCTACCGGGTTAAACCCGGACTTAGATTTCCAAACGGGCTCCGGTTCCAATAATTTCCCCCGTTTGGGGGGGGGAGGACTTATTTTCACCGGTCAAGCGGTTACGTCCGCATGAATCAGACCTTAATTATGGTCCGATTCATGCGGTCGTAACCGCTTGCCTGGTGAAAATAAGTCCCCCCAAACGGAGCCTAAGTCTGAAACAGACCTTTAAAATAATGGCCTTTGGATATTCTCTAATTTTTTTGTGGATTAACCCGATTTCTATTTTAAGGATTCTTGATGAACATTACTAACAGGAATGGATTGTGCTAGCACCAAGGTCCGGTTAGAAAAAATGAGAGAACATCAAATGCTAGAATAATATTCCATAAATTATGGTTCCCCCTATTTACATGTAGAGCTTTGTGATGGCTCAAAGATTGCTCGAAAAATCAAGCTGACTAAATCATTTTGAGTCTGCTAAAAAAATCAAGCTTGATTGAAATTAGGTCCGAGTTCAAGTCAATCTCTGGCCGGTTTGAATTTTTCTAAAGCCCTAATCTTATGTTGTCTTCAAAGTGTATTTGTAAGACATTCTAGGGGCACATGAACAACATAGTCAGGATATGTGGTACCCCTCCAGGGGTGTGAGGGTCCTTTCTCCGTTGTAGGCAGAATTATAATTCTATTCTAGAGGTGTCCTGAAGAATACATTTCTACTAAACCTGCCCTGAACTTAAAATGCATAAACTAATTTAGAAACAGCTGTGCACAAAGCCCTTCAGTCCTTCGGCGTACTAACTGGTCATAAATGAAAAAAAAAACTACAGAATGAATGAATGATGATGCAATTTATTTCTAGTAGCTGCACCATCCAGAAGAACTAGTAGAATAAAGGAAAATACTTGATCTTAATTACCAAACACCAAATCTGTATTGACACCTTGATAGTTTAAAAATAATTTTAACAAAAAATTTTGAACAGCACTCATTCACATCATTACATACATGATTACGAATCGAATGGGCGAGATTGTCAGGTACCAAAAAAAACTCAAGCATGTCTTCAATCAAATTTCCATGAAAATCAAGTGGAGACCAATAACATAATGAAAATGGCATACAAACAAGTTACATGAATATACTTGTGCCTTCAATCGCTCCTTGAATTTTTCATCCTTTCCCAACTTGAAAAGAGTAGTCTAAGCAGGGAGTAGAGAACTGTTGTAATGCATACTTTCACAAAGTTCCAGCACGAGGACGGCCAATACCAGGGATAAAGCAACCTGAAGAAGAGGCTGATGACATGCCTCGGATATTGCCCAACCTGTGGTAACACAAGGGGGCTTTTGCTTAGTATACAACAAGGAAATAATTGCACGAAAATTGAATAAACAATACATGTACAGAGATAATAGGTATGTCAACTGCAATAGATTTCATTTATAATATATAAAAGGCAAAAATGCAAAATATCATTTTCTGTAACACCCTGATCAAGGCCATCTGATTGCCCGACCATCTATACTATATAAAAGGCCATATTTCAGACTCCTCAGTTTTGTCCGTAACCACTTACGTAAAAAAAGGTCAATATAACTACTATTGCATGGGAACTTCGCTTCAATTCCTAGGCTCATATGGCTATGTTGATGCTGCGAATTTTATTGAGTGAAAAGGATAGTTGAAAATTTCAAAACAATGGTTGTTGATTCATAACCAGTCCAAGAGTGTTGGAATTTCATCCCATTCTTGGACTTCCATCCAATCTGAACAAACTCTTAATGCAATCAAATGAGGTTCGACGATATCTTATCAAGCAACAGCGCAGAGTAATAGTCAGGGGTAACCTGACACAGAAGTCCGGGACTGACATGGCGTATGAGATTTAGTTGATATTGAAATTCCTTTTGCCTATGAGATTCAGTTGGGGATTTATCTTTATTTGGTTCCCATTTTTAAGCATTATGAACTGGGATCAAAGGGGGAGAACCAACTGATGAATTTAAGAAGAAATCATATTCAACATCATTAATCAATCAATCATATAGAATCAGTCCTACTTTTGAACAAAATAAACTTTAGATAATGATAAAATTATCCTTTTATCCATATTTCCTAACAAAAGGATGAGATTGCTCTTTTCTTTATTGCATTTAAAAACAAAAACAAATGAAACATAGAGGCTTAAAATTGGTACTGTTTGGGCAATTCGTGTCATTACTCCACTCCTTTTGGTTGCTAGATCTGAAATAAATTAGTTAATTTTTTTTATAACAATAAATTAGTAGAATAAGAAACTGTTATTTTACAATAATATTACTCTGTTTGAAAAGAACTATTTTCAATTGTTGATTCTAGATCTCCTTGTGTGATATGAAGTGCAACCAACCTATTGAAGTGCTTAGAGCTAGTTGTAAAAAATGTTCATGTAAAGTTATGAAAAGATAATGTATAAGTCAATCACAACGGTCTTTAACCTTCACTGATGATGTAAACCTGTGAGAGGTGTACTATTTTAAAAGCTGACTTTGAATAGTGGACCAAATGATGATCCGTGAAGCATATGTTCCTTGGATATGAGCTTTGAACGGATGATCTAATCAAGACATGAAAAGATTTATGAAGTTTTCAAGTTCATGTTTAAGATTACATTGATATAATTAGCTTTAACATTTGTATAATTATTAAAGGTAGGAAGCTTACATTTATATTATTAACTTTAACAATTAGTATTAGATTACATATCTATAATTAACTTGTTGCATAGTTATCCTTACATTTACGTCAAAAAATCAATTGAAGTATTTTGTAAGATGATCACTCGCTCCTTCGCTCAGGGTGGGAGGGAGGGAGGGAGCGAGCGAGGGAGGGAGAGATCTTGCTCGCTTGCCCCGGCCCGCCTGCCTTCCCTCTAACAAGAATAAAGGGGAAAACAAAAATAAAATTATATATGATAACATCTAATACTAATACTCCCCCTCAAGTTGGGTATTATGGGCTTCGTGCCCGGGTATTAAGTTGTTCGTCTTAGGGTTTTATTATGTCATCTCTTATTATGGTGTGCCTTATTTAACGTTATGTCGTAGTCTAAGTGTTGCGGGCTTAATTAGATTTATCTTATATCCTCTATTTAAGAGACCCCTTCGGTCTTGTAAATATATCCAAGAAGGTATTCTAGTCTGACGAGCACATAACAACTTGGTATTTGAGCCCACACATCCTCCCTCCTTCATTCCCCCGTGATTCCACGGTAAGCCGCCCCAACCGCCCCCTTCATCTGCACCAGAAGCCGCAAATTTGAGTATTGTCTCTAGCCAAGGCCCTACTCGTCGACGCCTCTAATTCGACTCCGTTGCATTACCGGTCGACACCCTCTTGTTTGACTTCGCTGCCCTACCCGTCAACGCCCTTTGGTTCGACTCTGCTGGCCCATCATCTCCAGCCGCAAATCTGGTTCAACCCCCTGCCTTTATCTTCGCTCGAAACGATCAATTGGACTGTCGATTGCGTCGACCTCCACGCCTTTGTCTGCGATCGACCCAACAACCTCTCGTTGTCGATTGCATTGACATGCATGCCTTCGCCTGCTTCATTTGTCTTCTATGCCGCACAATCCTGCTAACCTCTCCATCTTTTTGCCAAAGCCGCATGTCCCTTTCATCTTTGCATTGATCGATCAAGAGGAATTGCATGACCGCACAATCTTTCTGCCAGAGCCGCTTGTTGTTTTGAGCCCTGCTCGTCTCTTCTAATTTTTTTTTGAGTGGGCTCCACTTAAAAATTCCTCTATTGATTAATTTCAAAGGATATTGGGGGGAATCAATATAGGGAAGTGTCGTAGTTCACGTGGAGAACGAGTCCATTCTGCTCGCTCCGCCTGAATCCAATCCACTTATAACTCGCTCCATTTCTTACTCTTCACGCAATATGGGAGACTCGTCGGATCAGTTCAGCTAGCTTATGACCATGATGCAAGCTCTCATGACACAAAAAAACTATCGCTGAGGCGCGTCATCAGGAGATCAATGTTGCCCTCTCCAAGTTCCTCGATGATCTCACAACCACTCTGCCAATCCCCACCATTCTCATACATGAGTAAGCTTGCAGGAGTCAGACGCGTCCATTGCTGCTTCTTTGAATAGATACCCTAGGCAGGCTAACACCTGAAGCCAACCTCAATGCCTCGCTATACCAAGTTGACATTCCCAACTTATGATGGGAGGGACGATCCCATAGGGTGGCTCACCCGATGCAAATAATTTTTTCATCATCAGCAAACATCGGTGATGAAATGGATCAATCTGACATCCTTAATGTCTAATCGACGCGCACAAGCATTATGTTATAATGGTGATAAGCAACACATTTATATCTACACGTGGAAGACTCTGATAAGCAAGGCATCGGGTGACGATTGACACCGTCATTGATCTCCCTTGAGCTTGAGGACAAATATATTTTGAACGATGGGAGAGATGTTATGGGCTTCGTGACCGAGTAATAAGTTGTTCGCCTTCAGGTTGTATTATGTCATCTCTTATTATGGCCTATCTTATTTAACGTTATGTTGTTGCCAAAGTGTCGCGGGCTTAATTATATTTATGCCCATGCATTCTCTATTAAAAGGACTCCTTGGGACTTGTAAAGGTATCCAAGAAGTTATTCTCTTTCACTTGTCTTTTGTACGTGTTAGAGTTTGGCGGTTTGGCGGTTTGGCGGACTGGCCTCAGCGGCTTGTTGTTCGAGCGGTCTGACGGTTTGACCCTGCGGTCTGGTTGTGTGGTGGCTTGATAGGAGGCAGTGGTTATGTCTGACGGCTTGTCTTGGCAGATTGGCGGTCTGGCTGTTTAGCAGGGCTTGGCAGCTTAGTAGTCGGCTTCCCGCAGAGCTTTCCAGTCTCGGAGGACTTCTTGCAGATGCGGTTTGAGCTACCCGCAACTGCGGTTTGATGGACATCCGCAGCAGCGGTCTAGCGGCTACCCGCAGTTGCGGTCTGGCGGCCTGCAGTGGCGGTCTGGCGGCCTGCAGTGGCGGTCTGGCGGCTTACCTCTATTGCCGCTGGGTGATCTCAGTTGTGTATAGTGTTGCGGTTTGACATCGTCAAACCGCATAGGTCGCGCGGCTTGTATTTAATCTCATATCGCTTGTTGTATTCTCTTCTCTCCCTCAATTTTCTATAAATAATTGGACATACCTTTGTATTATTTACCTTTTTGGAGCAATAAAATTTGCCTTTTATTTAGCTCTTTTTACATGGTATCAGAGCTAACCGATCATTTGCTCCAATTTGCTCGCGGTTTGTTTTTCTAACCGCTTCCGGTCTACTTCCCGCCCTGCCCTCCCATGCTAGTCGCTTCTCCTGCAACTTGTTCTGTCTTTGCGTTCGATTCAGTTCGCGCGGCTTCGCTGGTGTTCGCCATACTTCTTCCCCCTCCTGTGCTCTTGCAGGTTGTTGTGGTCACACGGGTTGTTTTCTCTACTCAAGCGGTTTGTTTTCTCTTCTCGCGCGGGTTATTTTTTCTACACGCGCGGTCTCTTCCTCTTCTCTGTTTACTTCTTCTTGGGTGGCAAGTTCGTCTGCCTTGTTCTCTTCCTGCGACCTGTTCTTTTTCGGCTTACGCTCTTCTAGGATTCTTTTGCGGTTTCTTCTCTTAACTACTTGATCGCGCGATCTCTTTTGCGTCTAACCGTGTTGTTAGCTTTCTCTCAATCCGATTTCTCTCTCCATGAAGTCGGTTTCTTTTGTGTCTAACCGTGCTCTTTTGGCCTCTTCCGATAAGTGGCTTATTGACTCTGGTGCTACTTGCCACATGACCGACAATTCTCGTTTGTTCTCCAGCTTGAATACGCAGAAATGGGTATCTCCTGTCGTTATTGCAGATGGAACTTCTTCTTCTGTGCATGGTGTTGGCACTGTGCACCTCACTCCATCTTTGCAACTTGAGGCCACTCTCTATGTTCCCACTTTTTTGTGCAATTTACTGTCTGTTCATGCTCTCTGCACTCAGTTACACTGCACGGTTACTTTACTGCCACTACTTATTCTTTTTGGGATTCTGTCTCAAAGGCAACGATTGCTACTGGAACTACGAGTGGTGGCCTCTTCTTTCTTGACTATAACATTGTTCTTTCTACCTCTTCTTCCCTTCAACAATGACATCATCGTCTTGGTCATCCTCCTTCTCGCCTCATCTACCAACTTCTCCCAGATTTTCCTCAAGAGAATTCCCCTTTGAATTGTGAAGTATGTCACCTTGGTAAACATCATCGTTCTTCTTTCCCAGCACGGACGAGACGTAGTTCTTTGCGTCCTTCTGAACTAGTTCACTCTAACATCTGGAGTCCCTCTTCTACTGCTTCTGTTGGTAGAGGTAGCTTGTACTTTGTTACCTTCCTTGATGATTTCTCCATGTGTACTTGGTTGTATCTATTGAAAGAGCGTTCGAAACTTTACTCTATGTTTACCACATTTCATCATGAGATCTCCACATAATTTAATGTGCATATTCAGGTTCTTTGTACTGATAATGCCAATGAATATGCCAGCCGTCAATTTTCTGAATTTTGTGCGAGCTACGGTTTGATTCATCAAACTACTTGCTCCTATACCTCTAAACAGAATAGCGTTGCTGAACGCAAGAATCGTCATCTCCTGGATGTTGCTCGCAGCCTTCTCTTACAAATGAATGTTTCTCGGTCTTATTGGGGGCATGTTGTTCTTCTCTCTTGCTATCTCATAAATTGTATTCCCTCCTCTGTTTCTTCAGGGCAAGACTCCATTCTCAGTTTTGTATCCCGGGGCCAAGCCGTTTCCTTTACCTCTTAGAGTTTTTGGTTGTACATTTGTTCACATACCTTCTCTTGCTCGTGACAAATTTTTTCCTCGGTCTGTTAAATGCATATTTCTTGATTATTGTCCGACTCAGAAGGGATATCGTTGTTTTGATCATCTTCTCTGCAAACAATCTGTCTCTGCTGATGTCACCTTCTTCGAGGATACACCGTATTTTTCTCCTGCTTCTTCTATCTTGTACTCTGATACTTCCACTTCAATGCCTATTATTTTGGCACCTCTGCCGGCACCAATTCTTTCTACATCTGTTCTTGTTGCACCGTCTCTTTCTCTCGAGACTGATTCTTTGCCCTTGGAGCCTTCTGTGCCTATTCCCGGGCCTCTTACCCCTTGACAGTGGATCTGCTCCTAACGGACAAGAGTGATCTTGATCTTCCCATTGCCCTACGGAAGGGCGTCAGACAATGCACTAAGCATCCTATTGATGTCGTTGTCTCATATGCCCAGCTTTCCCCGGTTGGAAAATGTTTTGCTCTTGCTATATCTTCTACAGTCATCTCGACTACGTATCAAGAAGCTCTTGTCATTCCACAGTGGAAAGCCGCTATGGATGAAGAAATGAAAATCTTAACTGAGAGAGGTACTTGGACCCTTGTTCCCACACCTCTGGGCACAAATGTGGTTGGTTGTTGATGAGTTTTTGTTGTCAAGTATCTTCCAGATGATTCTATTGACCGCTATAAGGCGAGACTTATTGCTAAAGGATTTACTCAAACGTATGGTGTAGACTTCTTTGATACTTTTTCCCTCGTTACTTGCATCAGCACGTGTTCTTTTCTCTTTTGCGGTTAATAAAGATTTAAATGTGAAGAATGTCTTCCTCTATGGTGATTTGCAGGAAATGGTTTACATGGAGCAACCTCCTGTGTATGTTGCTCAGAGGGGGTCTCAGGTATGCATGCTTCGGAAGGCGATTTATGATTTCAAGCAGAGTCCACGAGCTTGGTTTGACAAGTTTAGTGACGTTTCTCTTATTGGGTTCAATCGAAGTTCTGCTGATCATTCACTATTTATACGCAAGACTACAAGAGACCGTGTGGTTCTTGCTGTCTATGTGGATAATATCCTTCTTACTAGTGATGATAAGGAAGACATTGATCTGACAAAACAACATCTTCGATAACATTTTATTACTAAGGATATGTGAACTCTGAAGTACTTTCTGGGAATTGAGATTTCACGAAAGCGCAACTTTGTGGTTCTTTCGCAGCAAAAGTATGCGCTAGATCTCTTAAAGAAAACCGGTCTTCTTGGCACAAGACCTGCTCGTTGCCCGATGGTTGTTGGGGATGATAAGGGGTGGACTGAAGATTCTCCTCTTCTCCTAGATTGTACTGTGCACAGGTGACTTGTAGGCAAACTCATCTATCTGACTGTTACCAGACCAGATATCTGTTATGCAGTTGGGAAGGTCAGTCAATTTATGCAAACTCCTAGAGAGTGTCATCTGTGTTCTGTCATGAAAATTCTAGAGTATGTGAAAGGGTATACAAGAAAGGGCTTGTTGTTTCAGAAGCATAATCATTTGAAAATTGAAGCGTATTCTGATGTCAGTTATGCTGACAACAAAGAAGATAGGAAGTCTACATCAGGTTTTTGCATCAGGTCGTACTTCTTCTGTGCGCGGGGGGCGTACTTCTACCTCTAAAGGTCGCGAGGGTGGCCGCGGCAGCCCATTTTCCTCTGTTCAGTGTCATCACTGCCTCCGGCCTGGTCATAAGAAGGCCCGATGATGGCTGCTTTTTCCTCATCTACGTCAGCGGTTCCCCGCCACGCGTGCTGCCGCTATTACTTCTTCCGACTTTGGGGGCCAACCTGATTCAAGTGCCTCTTCCGGGGCTCCTTCCGCCGACTGGAGTCAGCTTATGGCTCAAGTGCAGCAACTCCAGTCTCAGCTTCAGTTACAATCTCCATTTCAGACTCCGCACCAGCCTCTTCCTGTTCAGTCGTTGCCTGCCTCCTCGTTGTTCTCGTAGACTTCAACGTCTGCGTCAGGTACCCTGATGGCCTTTCATATCACTCAAGAGGAGTCTCCTTTTCCCTGGGTGATTGATTCTGGGGTCACTGACCACATGACTGGTGAGACACGGTTGTTCTCTTTTTTTGAGTCTCTGAGCGTCCATCGACAGGTACGCCTTGCTGATGGATCTGTGACCCCCATCCTTCACCGAAGCACAGTTCCTCTGTCTCCCTCCTTCTCCTTGGGTTCAGTTCTTCATGCTCCCTGTTGAAGTATGAGACCGGGCGGTCTGCCGATCTAAGCCTGACGGGTTGTAGACCGCGCGGTCTAGAGGTTACTCTCCAGCGATTTGATATCCAGGTTGTTGCTGTTTGTAGTCCGGCGGTCTGGCGGTTTATCTCCGGTGGCTTAGAAACCGGGCAGTCTTGCGGTCTCCTACCGCGTCTCCCTCTCTTGCGTCTGGTATTGTCGAGCGGTTAGCCCATTGTCTAACCGCGCGGCTTGTTCGGTTTGCTTATTTCTAGCCGCTCTGATTTTGTATAGTTTTAGTCCCACATTGTTAGTTTGTACTCTCTCTACTCTCCTCCATTCTATAAAAGGGAGGTCATACCTTTGTAAATGATATCTTTTTGGATAATAAAACTTTCAATTATTCAAGTTTTCGGCTTGTTTTTAGTCGTTTGTTCGCTACTTTCACATGGTATCAGAGGACTCGATCTTCTCCTCCTGATTTTGTGCGCTCTCTCTGACCGCACATCCTGTCCGCGCGGCTTGCTTCTTCTCGCGACCTGTCCTCGCGGCTTGTTTCTTCCGCCGGTTTGCGCCCTGTCCGCTCGACTTCTTTCTCTCTGCTTGGTTCTGCGGCTTGGTCGTGGCTTTTCTGGCCGCTGGTGTCTGACATCGTGACCGCTGCAGCTCTCCTTCTCCCTAACCGCGCGGCTTATTTCCTAACCGCGCGGCTTCTCGTTGCTTTCTCCTATAGCTCTTTCTGAGACCTCAACTGCCACCACTCCTGTCGTCAATTCGGCTCCGCCTCCTCCTCCTACTCCTTCCGGAAACCTTGGCACGGTTTCCAAACTTGTTGGTTCCAACTATCCGGATTGGAACGTTTCTTTCACCTTTCTCCTTCGCTCTCAGCGCAAACGTCATCACCTCACCGATGACCCTCCTCCTCCAGACTGCACAATTTGATGACTGGGATGCCAGTGATGCGCTTGTCTGCACTTGGCTGGCTAACAGCCTCTCTGATGAATGCCTTCCTGTCATACGCCATGATGAGACGGTCAAGACCGCATGGCTTCATCTTGCTGCTCTCTACTCGAAGGGGGCCCAGACGTCCCGCATTTATACTCTCTTTGCGGACCTCTTCGCTCGTCCCTCCATGTCTCTTGCTGCGGCTTATCAGCAGGTTCAGGCTCTTGGCGCCGAAATCCTCTAGAATCGCCCCTTCTCCGCGGACTTGGCCGAGCAGCACAAACACTTCCAGGAACTCCTGGTTGTTTGTTATCTTCTGCGACTCCCCGAGTCTTTTGATATGATCCGCCAGCAGATCTTGGGCGAAGCAGAGTCTCCCACTTTGGATGCCACCGCAGCTCGCATCGCCATAGTTACTTCGCTGCTCCAGCGTCCTCTGTTGTCCTCCCCTCCTCCACAGGACTCCTATGCTCACCAAGCTCAGCGGGGTGGCACTAGTGGCCGCAGCCAGTCAGGCGCGCGCGGTTCGTCAAGGTTCCTCTGCTCTCACTGTGGTCGTACCGGCCACTTTGTTGACCGCTGCTGGCAGAAACATCCTCATCTTCGTCCCTCTGGAGATACATCTTCCTCAACCTCCGCCTCCTCTCGGTCATCTGCCTCTGTGGCCACGACCTCAGGTAGTGCTTACGTCGTTACCCAAGGTAAATGGTTGATTGACTCTGGTGCTACAAATCACATGACCGGCAATCCTCAATGCTCCTCTCTCCTAGAAACGCATGATCGGTTACCCCCGGTTCTTGTTGTGGATGGTTCACCTTCCCAGGTTCATGGGACGGGCATGGTTCAAGTCACCCCGTCGCTTCGCTTAGCGGACACCCTCTATGTCCCGAAGTTCCCATGCAATTTATTATTTGTTACTACTTTATGCAAGCAACTTCAGTGCTCTGTCTTATTCACTCCTACTTCTTGTTGTTTTCAGAACCGATGACCCAACGGACGATTGCTACTGGGACTAAGAGCGGCGGCCTCTACTTCCTCGACAATGTTTCCGCTTTGTCCGTCTTCTCTTCCTCTTCTACCGATCTACTTCAATGGCATCTTCGCCTTGGACATCCTCCTCCTCGGATTCTTCGTCAGCTTCTGCCCCACTTACCTCAGACCAGTCCTCCGCTCGACTGTAATGCGTGTCAGCTTGGCAAACATCACCGCTCCTCCTTCCCGCCGAAGCAAGGTCGTGGTTCCTCTCGCCCGTTTGATCTCATTCATTCTGATGTCTGGGGTCTTGCTCCTACTCTCACCGTTGGTCGGGGTAGTTCTTACTTTGTAACTTTTATTGATGATTTCTCTAGATGTACCTGGGTGTATCTATTAAAAGATCGCTCTGAACTCTTTTCTGTATGACAATCCTTTTATTATATGATTAAAACTCAGTTTGTTATTTCTATTAAAGTCCTTCGCTCTGATAATGCTAAAGAGTATCTCAGTTATGAGTTTTCCTCTTTTTGTATGCAATATGGTCTTATTCATCAGACCAGCTGTGTTTACACCTCCCAGCAAAATGGGGTGGCGGAGCGCAAAAACCGTCATCTCCTCGATGTCGTTCGCACTCTCATGACGCAGATGTAGGTGCCTCGCTCCTACTGGGGCTATGCCGTTCTCCTCGCCTGCTATCTCATCAATCGCATTCCATCTATGGTTCTCCATGGCAAGACCCCCTTCTCCATTCTCTACCCGGGCAAGGAATCCTTTCTTCTCCCTCTCCGTATCTTTGGGTGTACGGCTTTTGTGCATGCTCCGTCCGCCACTCGTGACAAGTTTTCCCCCCGTTCCACAAAATGTGCCTTTTTGGGGTACTCGACCACTTAAAAAGGCTATTGTTGCTTTGACCCTGTTCTGCGCAAACAGTTTGTCTCCGCGGACGTCACCTTCTTCGAGAATGCATCCTACTTCTCTTCTCAATCCCCACTTCCTCCTGATGTCTCTGACTCTCCACCATCACTCTGTGTTCCTTCCACGCATATCGACGTCTCCCCTCCTATATCATCTCCTCCTCCGTCTCCTATCTCTGTTATACCCCCTCCCTCTTCTCCGCAGCCATCTCTCTCTAGTCCCGGGCCTGCTTTCTCTGCCACGGACGCTCCGGTCTTTGAGGCACAAGTCGACCTGGATATTCCCATTGCTCTTCGCAAAGGGGTGCGGGCGTGTACCCAACACCCGCTTGCGGTAGTTGTTTCCTATGATCGGCTTACTCCTTCTCACAGGTGCTTTGCTTTGGCTATCTTGGCTACTACCACTCCCCGCACCTACCAGAAGGCTCTTGCTATTCCTCATTGGAAATCTGTCATGGATGAGGAAATCGCCACTCTTACTGAACGGGGTACCTGGACCCTTGTTCCTCCACCAGTGGGTACGGATGTGGTCGGCTGTCGCTGGGTGTTTGTTGTGAAGTTTCGCCCAGACGGCATTGTGGAGCGCTACAAGGCCCGGCTGGTGGCCAAAGGCTTTACTCAGACTTATGAGGTTGACTACTTTAATACTTTCTCCCCAGTTGCTCGCCTCAGCACCATCCGAGTTCTTCTCTCTGTGGCCGTCAACAGGGATTGGGCTATTTCCCAGCTTGATGTCAAGAATGCCTTTCTCTATGGGGATCTTCAGGAGGACGTCTACATGGAGCAACCTCCTGGGTATGTTGCTCAGGGGGAGACACGAGTATGCCAGTTGAAGAAGGCCATCTATGGCCTAAAACAGAGCCCTCGAGCATGGTTCGACAAGTTCAGTGGCATTGTGGCTGTCATCGGCTTTACAAGAAATCCGGCCGATCACTCGTTGTTTATTCGCAAAACTGCATCGGGCCTTGTGATTTTGGCGGTGTATGTGGATGATATTCTTCTTACCGGTGATGACCAGGCTGGGGTGGACTTGATAAAGAAATACCTTCGTCAACACCTCGTCACGAATGATATGGGCTACCCGAAATATTTTTTGGGGTTAGAAATCTCTCGGAAGCCCGACTCGTTGGTTCTCTCCCAACGGAAGTATGCTTTTGATCTTCTACAAGAGGCAGGATTGACCGGTGCCAAACCGGCCCAGTATCCCATGGCTACTGGAGAAGACAAAACATGGACAGATGACTCACCTCTTATATCCGATGCCACGAGGTATAGACGTCTGGTGGGCAAACTCATTTATCTCACGGTGACCAGACCCGACATCGCCTATGATGTAGGCAAGGTTGGTCAGTTCATGCAAGCTCCCAGGGAATGTCATCTTCAATCTGCCTTGAAGATATTAGAGTATGTCAAAGCAGCACCGGGAAAAGGGCTATTCTTTCAGAAGCATGGTCATCTGAGAATTGAAGCCTACTCAGACTCAAGTTATGCGGATGATAAAGGTGACCGTAAATCTACATCAGGTTTTTGCACATTTGTTGGAGGTAATCTTGTGAGCTGGAAGAGCAAGAAGCAGTCTATTGTCTCAAGATCCAGTGCAGAAGCCGAATATCGGAGTATGGCGTCAACCACGTGTGAGTTAAAATGGTTACGGGCTCTCATGCTTGACCTAGGAGAGGTCTACGACTATCCTCTTCCTATGTTCTGTGACAACAAGGCCGCTATATACATATCCAAAAATCCGGTCTTCCATGAGAGAACGAAACATATAGAAGTCGACTGCCATTTCATCCGGGAAGAGGTCTTGAAGAGACAGATTTGCACTCTGTTCGTCACCTCCGACAAAGAGTTGGCGGATATCTTCACCAAGCCGGTTTCTACTTCCTTCTTCCACATTTGTGACAAGCTGGGCATGATTGATATCTATGCTCCAGCTTGAGGGGGAGTGTTGAAGTATGAGACCAGGCGGTCTGGCGGTCTAAGCCTGGCGGGTTGTAGACCGCGCGGTCTAGAGGTTACTCTCCAGCGGTTTGATATCAAGGATGTTGCTGTTTGTAGTACGGCGGTCTGGCGGTTTATCTCTGGTGGCTAGGAAACCGGGCGGTCTTGCGGTCTCCTACCGCGTCTCCCTCTCTTGCGTCTGGTATTGCCGAGTGGTTAGCCCATTGTCTAACCGCGCGGCTTGTTAGGTCTGCTTATTTCTAGCCGCTCTGATTTTGTATAGTTTTAGTCCCACATTGTTAGTTTGTACTCTCTCTACTCTCCTCCATTCTATAAAAGGGAGGTCATACCTTTGTAAATGATATCTTTTTGGATAATAAAACTTTCAATTATTCAAGTTTCTGGCTTATTTTTAGTCGTTTGTTCACTACTTTCACACTCCCAAACTTGCTTTAAATCTTCTTTCTGTTAGTCAATTGATTCGTTCGATGCACTCCTCGGTGACATTTTTTCCCTTCTGGCTGTGTTTTTCAGGACCTGACCACGAGGAGGACTTTTGGCTACGGCCGTGAGCGCGATGGGCTATACCAGCTGGATCTTCCACCTCCTTCGCCCTATCTCTCACCCTCATCCATTGTTGCTACTACTACTTCACCTGCTCTTTGGCATGCTAAACTGAGGCATGCGAGTCCTCAGATTGTGTCGTCTCTTTTTCTGAGTGTCTCGTTTAAGAACTCTTTTCAGTGTGATGTGTATCAGCTTAACAAACATACACGCACTTCCTATCCTGTTTCTGTTTCTCATAGTTCTGCACTGTTTGATATTATTCATTCAGATGTTTGGGGGTCTGCCCCGGTTGTTTCTTATGATAGTTTTTTGTCTTTTGTTATTTTTATAGATGATTTTACTCGTTACTATTGGGTCTATCTTATGCGTGTCAAATATGATGTCTTTGATTTATATACCCAGTTTACTAGTATGGTTAAAACTCAATTTTCCTCTTGTATTCGAGTCCTTCGCTCCGATAACGGGGGAGAGTATGCCTCTTCCTCTTTCACTGCTTTCCTTGCTAGCCAAGAAACCCTTCATCAATTCTCCTGTCGCTATACACCAGAACAGAACGGCGTGCCGGAACGCAAGAATCATCATCTCTTGAATGTGACTCGGTCTCTTCTGCGTGGATCTCACGTCCCCAAGTCGTTTTGGAGTGACGCCCTTCTTACGGGGACCTTCTTTGTCAATCGTCTACCTTGTCAGCCTTTAGCGGGTCGGGTACCCCTTAGTCTTCTATCTCCCAGCCGCCCTCTGTTTCCCGTCCCTCTCCGGGTGTTTGGGTGTGTGTTTTGTCCAGGACCATCGTCGGACTCGGACAAAGCTTGATGACAAAGCTATCCGGTGCTTATTTTTTGGATATTCCTCCTCTTCCAAGGGCTATCGGTGTTTTGACCCCTCTTCTCGCAGGATTTTTCACTCCCTAGATGTTATGTTCTTTGAGGATGTCCCCTTCAATGGTACCTCCCCTGTCCATGTTACTCCTGCTCCGCTACAGCCGGCTCCGGTTGCCCTTGCTCCGCTGCACGACTCTCTTCCATTGCAGACATACACTCGTGGCCCACGCGGGCCCTCCCATGTCCACCCCATTCTTCGGGAACCCCTGGTTACGCACAGCTCACAGGACCTTGTGCCACATCCTCTGGCAGGTGATGCTCTTCCCTCCTCTGACTTACCAATTGCACTTCGCAAGGATAAGCGCTCTTGTGTTACTGACCACCCTGTGGCAAGCTATGTGTCCTACCAGTGTCTTTCTCAGAGGGTTACCTGGCTTTCCTGACTGCTACCGACCAGATCAGTGCTCCGAGTTCGATGACTGAGGCGTTCCAGCACCCAGAGTGGGTGGCGGCCACGGAGGATGAGATGTCAGCACTACAGAAGGCGGGCACCTGGCGTTTGGTCCCTCTTCCTGCAGGTCGGAAAACTGTTGGTTGTCGTTGGGTTTATACTGTCAAGTATAATGCTGACGGTTCTCTTGACCGCTACAAGGCCCGTCTTGTCGCGAAGGGCTTCACTCAGACTCCTAGGGATTAAAGCTTGACCTTTGCACATGTGGTTAAGCTTTCTACTGTCCGTTTACTTGTCTCTCTCGCTGTCTGTCATGGGTGGCCTCTTCATCAGATGGACGTAAAGAATGTCTTCCTCAATGGCGATCTTACTGAGGAAGTTTATATGGATTCGCCAAGGTTGTCAGGATCGAGATCCTAGGTGGGTTCGTTTTGAGGTTGGATCGGATCGGATCGAGGATCGCAAGATTCTACAACATTCATAAACTAAGACTAAAAAATAAATTTGAATTTTGTATCATTAAATTTTATGCTCAATTAGCAAAAAAAAAATCAATAAATTGAGTAGTATGTAAATAACTATATTAAATTTTTTTGAATAAGTAAATCAAAAAGATAATATCATATTAAGTTCAATTTCAGTTTCAGGTAAGGCACTAAATGTTTACTAATAATAAAAACAAATCTGGACCGGAAGCAACCGAAGAAGCCGCTCTTGGCCTCAGTTTGCAGTCAACAATCGACACTTGAGATACGGTAAACAACATGATATGTTTTTGTGATGGAGTGTGAGGCGGGATTGGGATAAGATTAAACAATAGGTTATTGGCGTTGGACCGGTTGAATGAGGTCGGAATAGGGTTGGACATATAAAGATCGTAAGATCCGGATCGCGATCCCAGTTGTAGATGTGCCGATTTAGATCCTAGATAAGATCCTACAATCCGGATCGCGATATTCGCCCCCCGATTACAAGCTTCAGGGGGAGTATTTGGGCCATGTTTACCTTTTGCAGAAGTCCTTGTATGGGCTGAAGCAGTCTCCTCGTGCGTGGTTTGAGCGGTTCGGTACTATTGTGCTTCAGAGTGGGTTCACCAGATGTCATGCCGACCACACGTGCTTTGTTCGGACTGCTGTGGATGGTCGTAGGGTCATTATTCTTGTCTATGTGGATGATATCATTCTTACCGGTGACAATAACTCGGGGATACTTCAGATTAAGGGGGTTCTTCAGAAGGTATTTGAAGTGAAAGATTTGGGGCCTCTGAAGTATATTCTCGGGATTGAGGTTGCAAGTTCTCAGCAGGAGATCTCCTTATCTCAGTGCAAGTATACACTCGACCTCTTGAGTGATACTGGCCTTCTTGGGTGCTCTCCTGTGTCTACACCCATGGATCCAAACAACCGCCTTCACGCCGAGTTTGGCAATCCTCTCCCTGAACCAGGCAGATATCATCGTCTTGTTGGCAGACTTATCTACTTGACCAACACTCGCCCTGACATTAGCTTTGTTGTGAGTGTGATCAGTCAGTTCATGCATGCTCCCCGGACTTCTCACCTAGATGCAGCATTTCAGATCCTCCACAATTTGAAGGGATTTTCTGGCCTAGGGCTCTTCTACCGTTCATCTCCGGCCCCCGACCTCACTTGTTACACGGATTCTGACTATGTTGGTTCCCTCACTGATCGACGTTCTACTTCAGGAATGTGCACTTTCTATGGTGGCAATCTTATTTCCTGGAAGAGAAAGAAGCAGAGTGTTATCTCCCGCTCGTCTGCAGAGCTGAGTGTCGGGCTATGGCCCATGGCGCTACTGAGCTCCTTTGGATGCGTACTCTCTTGACCGAGCTTGGCTCTCCTCCCTCTGGTTCTTCGACTCTTGTGTGCGACAATCAGTCCGCTTTCATGCTTGCCTCCGACTCGGTTCTGCACGAGCGGACTAAGCATATTGAGGTTGATATTCACTTTCTCAGGGAGCACATCCGTTTAGGGACTCTTGAAGCGTCCTATGTTCCATCCGCAGAGTAGATTGCAGATGCCTTCGCCAGGGCGGTTGGGCCTTCCAAACTTCTCTCTACATGTGGCAAGCTGGGCTTGCTTGACCTCTTCGCGCCAGCTTGAGGGGGAGTATTGACGTGTTATTTTTATATCCCCTTATTTTATTCAGGTTTATGTGTGTGGATGAGATTCTCCTTATATCTCATGTGTATATATATATATATTTCCCCCTATGAGGATGAATAATACATATCTTTTTTCTCTCATTTGATTCCAACAACCCCAAAACTTGTATCCCACCAAGAGTACCTGGAGCTACTATGTCATGCCCTTTGTTTCATTCCAAACAACCTGGAGCTACTCTGTCATGCCCTTTGTTTCATTACAAAAGCCCATTTGGCGACCAAGATAAAGACATCATCAACACTGATTTTGAAGCACTTGGCACACTGATTGTCCCAAGCTGATTTAAACTTGAGGAAAGACTGATTTTTAAGGGGAGAATATTAATATATCAATCACTTGTGCTTGAAAGACAGGTTCACCTCCCAAGTTTGTTTCACAATCTCCTACACAATTGACCATCTCACCTATCAAAGGTTATTAAGAAAGCCTATATCAATGAAAGGATGAACACATATTTGGAGTAAAAAAACTCATCATGTGGATATGGCAAAATAGGAGAAAGGTCAAACTCACAGGAAATAAGAGATCCAATGAATCCCAGGCTGCATGCCGAACAGCTCGTGTAGGATACATAGGTCCTCCAGGAGATATGAAACTGTAAAGGCAGGCCCTCAACCTAGTACTTGTGGTCATCCTCATCTCAAGACCTAAAAGAGATATATGTTATACATTTCTAAGAAATACCAGTACAGTACAAGTAACATCATTATATTTACCTTTAAGGGCTCTCAAACTGGCGAGGTAGTGTAGAAGTACAGGCTCCACCTTCAACTTCTGAAGCTGTAATGAAATTTATTGGAAAAGAGACATTTTCCATGTTTTGTATGTGATAAATACCAAGGAATTTGTTATTGCGTTCAAATATAAGATACCTGATCCGTAAGCTCAATCACAAAAACATCGGCAGGACTGCCAATCAAAAAAGTATTTGTAGAGATAGGACAATGCTTCAAGAAAACTTCAAGCATGTAATCTACATCATGAAATGTTATTAATAAAATATTCACAATTTGGAATACATATAAAATAGCATATAGGAAAATCATAAACATACCAAAATTGTAAAAGAACAAAAACTTGGAAAGAAGATGAAACAAATCTCGACGAGCCTACAAAAGTGATAAATGCAAGTCACTTCTATAAATCTTTGAAGTCAATATAACATGGCAATGATACCTGCAATGGTAATTTTCCTAGGATGGAAGGAACTATAACAACATCTTCCAGAAGATACTGTTTTGTCAAAGCAGAAAAATGCTATCAGATAAGAAAAACTATATATCTATGGCGGGGTTATAAGTTCTAGAAGGTAGAAAGGAACCTAATTGTCTTACATGAAACAAAGATATGAAACGTCTTCTATTTGTTTGGATGTCAATCCTGCCAACATGGAAAAAAAAACCCTGAAACATATCTCATAAATATATCTAAAGCATAATAATAAAATCCTAAAAGCATGTTCCAGCCATAATTACCTACAGAAAATTAACTTCTGCAGCTCCGAAAACAGAACAAAATCTAAAAGGATGGCATCTCATATGATAAATTGAGTAGAATGCTTAAATGACAAGAGAAAAGAGGGAAAATAACAAACCGAATAGAGCAAAATGAAATCATTCCTAGTATGTTCAAAAGTGTGCCTAGAAACACAAATAGAAAGAATAACAAAAAAACATGGAGAAGCCAAACAAAAGGTTACAATCTGTAAGTGTTTTGATTTCCAAAAATTCATTCCACCTTTGATATTCAATTAGGTAGAATGATCAACAAATTAGACCCAATGAAGAAATATTTGATTACTCAATCAATGAACACATTTGATAAGGTAGCTTTACTAGGCTCTGCCATGAATAGCCAATTAGCCATCATGCTAAATATGCTCTTCCTATGTCATGGTCTAATACTTCATTAAGCGGGCTATTATGTTCATTTGATAAAGTGACTTTCGGTTTTCAGAATGCTGGACAGAATTATGCTTTCTAAAATCAGTGTAAATTTTTTTTGCATTCATAAAGTCTAATGTATTGAGATATTACTGAAGAAAATCATATGAAAATAAGATCAATTAGCTAGGTAGAAAATTGCATATCTATATAAAGTTGTCTTCTCATTTTCTACTTGTAACAAGACTTTCTGAAAATGTCTTTGAATTGACAAAATGTCCATAAATATACACAACAGAAAACTAAATTTTATACCTAGGTACATATGTTCTGGTGATCCAAGTAAGTTTAAGAATATTTTCCATGTTTAGTTCAGTATAAAATAATTTCTTTTTTGTTTCTGATTCTGACTTTGTAATTGAAAATTATTTATCAAATACATAGAATAACAAGGTTACCTATACCTTAAATAATATATTTATTTAAGTGCAAAATTTGTAGAAAATAACATGGTTAAATTATAAAAATTTATTGTAAACATAAAGAAGAGCATTCTAATGAGATTTCAAGATTTTAGAAATTTGTTTATAAGAACATATAGATTAATTCTTAGAGTATAATTTACTACTTTACAGAAAGCCTAACATGAATAATCAGTATGCTTTAAATTTCATAAACTAATACCAAAATAATATTTTATGACTCAAAACAATAACCAACAGATTCCACATGTTAATATGAAATTTTTCTAAAGATGATCAAAGAAAACAACAAGATGACTGAATATAAGATTTATATCAATCATATATTTCATCTACAGCAATCTATTTCATCATATGAACTCTAGCAGTGAGTAAGCATGAAGACGAAATTATTACAAAAGCAAGAACATAAATTCTAAACTAACTCAATTAAACTAATAATCATGAAGCTACATCGATGAAGGCTGCCCCAGATGAGCACTAAATAGAGATGAGATTTGGGAGGGTAAACCATCAAAGAGATTTCATAAACAGAAAAAAAATCTCAAGCCTCAATTAGCATGGGTCAACCAAGTTAACCTTTTTGTTTATTACATGTTAGATGACTATAAATAAAATGTTGAAATTAGAAATAACCAAAGATATCACTCGCTGAGTGAAAAAAATAATATTTAAAGATATAATTTTGGGTAATTAAGAAATGATGGTTCACCAATCAATCTTGATCAAATAAAATTTTCTTTGGGATTAATTCAAAAATGATTTTGACATACGAATGTATACAAACAAATAATAGCATATTTCCCAGACCAAGCATATAGAAAATTTGCCAACAAACCAAAGCAAGCAAAAGCTAAACTTGCATACCAGAATACATCACTAGCACCTTGAACAAGTGCAGAGCCATATCGCAGGAAAGCTTCTTGATTTTCAACTGGAACTTCAAATAACTACAAATGAAACAAAGTTGGCGTGATTCGAACTCGATGAAGAAGAAAAATCAAATATGCTACTCATCAACTACTTTTCCTGTACAAAGTTTATTTTCCTACAGCTGATGACTAATAAATTTCCAGAAATTAATAAATCATACACAGTATACTTACAAAAGTAAATATGTAAAAAACATAATAGAGCCAAATGCAGTTATCAAGGTTACAAAAAAATTCTGAAGGTTGCACAAAGAAAATTGATTTAAATTCAATACAACATTTTCATAGAAGAATTACTATGTCAAGAACAAGGTTGTAAATATCGGATGTCGGCGACATGTCGGATTAAACTTTTAAATGTCGGAAGTCAGATAGATGTCAGGGATATTTTAAAATATCGAATTTTCATATATCATAAGTTAAAAATAAGTGTAATTATATGTTTCAAGGGAAAAAAAATCAATATAAGTACATGGACAATGAGACGGGTATGTTACAAAATAAATTAGAAGAGTATCTAAAATAAAAGGGCGTGCCCCAGTCGTGCACAAAACCTTGTCTTCCCGAGAGCTACATGGGTGCGTTGAAGAGCTCTACATGGCCATGTCGAAAGTCACGTCACTGGACACGGTAGAGATATGGCCAAATTGATATTTGTAAAATATATTTAATATTATACAATTATTTTATTTTGATAACACTAAGTTTTATAATAAATAAAGAAGATTTAAAAGCTAAATATTTTTGATTGATTCTAAATCTTTTCAAGCTTAATAAATTTATGTTGAAAGCATAAAAATAATTAACTAGTAAATGTGAATAATTTTTTTGCTTTTTTGTAATATGAAATAAGGAAAATAGTGTGAAATAATTATATTAAATTATTTGTATGAATAACACATTAAAAAAACAAAATATCATATACAATGTAATATAAATGTAATTTAAACATATACTACTAGTCTCCTAATATAGCATAAGCAATAGAAGATATGTTCAAAAGTCGTGTCGGCCGATATTATAAAAAAAAATCGGATATATCGACTTATATTTTACAAAAAGACATAATCTATGACATATCGATAGACATAATCTATGACATATCGATAGACATAATCTATGACATATCGATAGACATGTCGGACATATCGATAGACATGTCGGACATGTCGGAGGACATTTAGAAGAGACTCAACGTTACAGAAGCAGACAGCAACACACAGCTCGAAGGGGCATTGACAGTGTGTCGAGTCTACTCCAGGAGAGAGGCATGAGGCGGAAACACCAACGTGATTGATGAAGACACAAGCGTGGTGTTATCTTATAAATTATCTTTTAATTAAGTCATATTGTTAATTCGAGTGGATATTTACACTTATGCCCGGGGGATTCTAATACCCCCCCCCCCCAATGCTCGTGTATTATGTTATGTTTTGGTGATTTGGATAAAAAAGATTGGAGCATATGGGTGGTCAAGAGTCTCTTTTGGATTTTTCTCTCTTCCCCCTATTGTTCTTCTAGAATTGGAGCGGAGAAACCCTAAGGGGTAACATTGGTCCGACCTGCCAACCCTGACCGCTAGTTCCATAATCGTTGGGATTCCCTCGCACGGTCGGCGCTTTTTCCTGTGACCCACTATCGCGCGTCAGATCCCGCTCTTCCCCGCTCGTGCATCCAGATTTCCTCCGCTCACTTATGACGCCTCCAGATCCCCGCACACAACCGGCTTTCATCATCCCCGCTTGCATCCAGATCGGGTCTTCCCCGCTCGGGCCACACCCGTCCAGCTCCTGTCTTCCCCATTGACACTGTCGTCTCCCATAGGGGCCTTTCACGACCTACTTTCCTGCTCTTGGAACTGCCGTCGAGAAGACCAAGCACTCGTGCCATGACGAACGTACGCCTCGACGTCGACGAACACAGCCTCGACGATCAAACCAGACTCCTTGCTTCGATCCATGCCATCCTTTAGAGCATTAAGGATCGTGAAGCCCGCTCAAAATCCACTCCGTCGTCGCCCTTGGAGGACCCATCCTCTTTCAGTGACTTGTCGCCTAGCCCCATGATTCATTCGCTCCCCGCACTTTCCGTGACACATGCTTCACGCGCCATCGGAGTTTCCCCATTTCAACGAGACTAATCCTCTTGGGTGGATTTCCAAGGCCAAACAATTCTTTGACATCCAGGGCACCCCGGACACGCATAAGGTCTCCTTGATCCTCCTTTCCATGGAAGGCACGCCTTATACTTGGTTCGTTGGCATCGCCACTCAGCCCCACTCCACTTGTAGCTCGACTTCAAGTTGGACTTGCTCAAGCTCTATGATCGCCGCTACTCTGGCAATACGTCGAAAGCCTATGTACCCTTCGTCACACTTCTTTGGTGGATTAATATATTGACGAATTCATCGAGCTCAACCATATCCCTAGTTGTCCTTCCAATCACTATATGGGCTTCTTCCTTCAGGGTCACCAACCCTATATCCACTCGTGGATGCGTACTCAACATCCCCGAGATATTATAGACGCAATGGAGGTCGCCCACTTGGTGGAGACGGATTTCTCAGTCAAGCCGGTAAAACGGCCTCGTTTTCAGTCGGTCGCACAACTCCTCGACTAACTCTATGTTCATTCCTCATGTTCTGCAACGGCTTCCCACGGGGAATCCTCCACCTAAGGCCACCCTTCCCCTAAGTCATCCCTCATTCCTTGGCCCCAACGGCCTCCGGCCCCCAACTGCCATTCCAAGGAGTATAATAGTCGTACTAGGGGTTATGCTTCCGTTGAAGATAACCCTACCCCCTGACGCAAGATTGTCACTCAAGAAGCTGCGGGTTCTCATGTGTGACGATGGAGATGAAGTCACGGCCTCCGACTTTGTCGCCCATATCCTTGATGATGTTCCGACCCGGAGACGGGTTCCTTCTAGCATTTGGAGCTCTCGCATTTTTCCATCGGGGTATTTTGGGAGCACGCACCATCTGCAAGGACTTCTACAGGGGATTTTCGTGGTGTTTATGATTGATAATGGAGCGAACCACAACTTTGTCTCCCACGACTTGGTGACTGGCTTGCAGCTACCCACCGACCCGACAATAGAATTCTTGGTTTAACTTGGTGACAGTCGTTACTCCCTGACTAGTGGTCTCTGTCATGGCCTTCCGCTGCAATTGGGCAATTACAGTACCTCTGCCAACTTTTGCATTTTTCCCCATCCTGGGCATTACGTGGTTACAGACGTTGGGAGATGTCAACCACAACTGGGCCTCCATGCGGATGACCTTCCAGTGGGCAAATCGTCATTACAAACTTCTGGGAGACGCCTCCCTATAGTGGATTGTCATCATATCGCGTGCAGCCCTACAAACTCACTCTGTGGACTTTCGGGCACTTTAATGGCAGATTACCTCATCGGTAGCGGTAGCCCCGACGCCTCCACATTCTCCCTCGATGCCTCAACTTTCTTGCTTCTGGAGGCTTTCTCGCTTCCTCCTCTTTGTACCGTGAGTCACGCCATTTCTTTTCCCCCATGATTTCATAACTAACGCCCTATTAATCACTCCTCCCTTATGCTCCCTCTTAGTTTTAAAACCACCGCACGTTTTTTCTCCCTCACAACCTAGGCGAGAGAGGAAAATTAGGAGTCTCTGCTTTTTCCCGTTCCAGGTAGCAAGCGACGCACTTCGTTCTTCCTCAGCGTTGACTTCAGACGCATAAATCCCTGTCGGAAACCCTAGTCAACTTCCCCCTTACTGATCCTTGACGCATACGCAGCTTTCCCCAAGCCGTTGTGCTAGTCGGGTAAGTCCAGTTTCTCATTTTCAGTATTTCTTTTCCAGTGTGAGGCGATTTTCCTCCTATCCCTCAACTGCAGGCAAGTATGATTGGTTTTTGGTGTTTCTCTTCCTACAAAAATTTTAGTGGCTCGACAACTTGGATTTATAGTGTTCTGATGTTGCTTTGTCGATTCAAGTCCCAGATCGACCCTCCCTAACTTCCTCCATCTGGTAATGGTCAACTCCTTTCTCGGTCACAGTTGGATCGGTTCACCGCTAATCGATCTCTTTCTCCCTCTTCCTAATATCAGTGATAATACCCTCTTGGGATGACCCCTAACCCTGCTATCAATCGATCTCTTTTTGATGTTTTGGTTGGATATCGGTCGGATATCCCCTACGGAAGAAGAGATATTCTAGAATTTGTATTCCTCCAATATGTAAATTGTACTTTAAGGATTTCGATTATTCTACGTATCATTTTGCACGCTAAGGAAGTCTTTTAGAGGAGGCTTAATTTTTCCAATCCAACTTTGTTGAAGGGAAATTGTGATTGATAAGATGAAACCCTAGAAGGATGAAATTATTTTGCTTAATGTCTATACTAAATTCAGATTTTAAATTGACCATAGATATCGTTAGGGGTTCTTAATAGATCTTACACGGAAGAAAGCATATCATTGCACCGTATGTACGAGCGTCGCAACCCTAAGGTAAGAAATTTGACTCCTCTTGGCTAGACATATCACCTTATATAATTGTATTTTTCTAAGTTTCTTGAGAATGCTCATGTAATTTAATAATTCAAATTCTAATTGTCAGTTATCAAATTAATTAAATTACATCAGATTATGTAGAAAACAAAGAACACGTAACTTAGTATTGCATAATATAGTCAAATAATTTAGAATGATACAACATACAAAATGATACACGATTTCCTACATTTCACAACAAGAACAGACACAATCAAGAATGTAGAATATAAATAGGTGAAGAGAAAGAGCTTAAATTATGTAATAACATCAGATCAGTGACCTCATACTTATAAGGCCAAAAATCTAGATGAGCCTCAGACGTGCGGTCGTCAGCCACATTTCCAAACTTCATAATTTCATATGTGAGTCTGTGTTCCACTCAGGGAACACTTCAGTTCAGGACACCTTCAAGTCATCATTTGGGCTCCCTAATCAGATTAAGTTCAATAAATCATAAACATGAAATTTAATTACCCAATCATTAGAAAAAATTCAGGGTACAAAAAACAGTACATGCAAGAACTCTAATAATAAGATGAAATCTATAATGCATCAATACAGAAAATAAACTTATAAATCTACAAACAATTTATTCAGAAACATGCATTAATAGTCAAATTCTCATACTTTTATATACAAACTATTTATTCAGTTTTAGTGTTGCTGGAAGTAGTCTTTCTTACTCGCCAGTTGGACTGACCCATCATTTGGACATTTCTTTTCAGAGGTCACCGGTTGGGAGTTGCGCTTAGGATAAGCGTTTGCGGTTCTCCACATTTGTTTGCCTTGCTTTTAGTTGTTTTTTATTTCAGTTGTTGTACTTTTAAATTGAACTAAATGGAATAGAAATATCTAAAGTTTTCATTATATCAGACATTTTTTAAGATTTCAATAATTCAAATTATGTGGTTCTTTTTCATTCTAGCTGGCTCTGTGAATCAGAAATTGAAGTACCACTTTTACCCCTTAGCTTCATATTTCACTTTCACTGTAAGTTTTCAATTCTTACTTTCATTTATGTTCGCTATGCAAGGTGGCAGATGTCAGATGTCGGGTTCATGTCGGTTTGAGTTTGAAATGTCGTATATCGGATTGCGGTGGATATATCAAAGATATTTTATAATGTTGGATTTTAATATTTAAATAATTTTTTTCATAAATATATATTTTTTAAGTACGTGCAGTTACATAATGTATTTTTATAAATTACACAATAAACATATATACACATAATGTATGTTTATAAATTATACAATATATACGCATAATGCATGCTTATAAATTACACAAAAAGAAGCGTTGACGACAGTAAACGACATAAAGAGCACCAGATGAGCGTGAGACGAGAAAGAAGTCAAATCTTGGCTCAGAGAGATAAATGAAAAATAGTACACAAAAAATTACCGCTCGGGCGCTTAAAATATGAAATATATATATATATATATATATATATATATATATATATTAGTACTTGTCATATATCGTCCGCGGGATATCGCCTGATATATCGGGTAAAACCGATATATCATGGCCTGAAGACCGATATATTGGGGATATTTTCAAAAACGATATTTTTGCATAAAATGTCGATGTCATGACATTTTCTATCCAAAACATTTATGTCTACAACACTGTTGTTATGTACATGTTTTAGTATGGTTGTTTAATTAACTTTTTATCACGAGTTCCGGCCGGACTGCTAATTGCTATTAAACTAGGCTGAGGTGTTTCAATTGGTATCAGAGGTAGATTTAGAAGCCCATGACCCAAAAAATTCAAAGAGCCTTAGGTTTTCAACTGAATCATTTTTTTCAACATTAAAGTCATCAAGTTTCATCTAGCTCTTAGTTATGCTTGTGTATAAAAATATTATCCATAAAAGATCCTTCATTATGTCACGTTCATAAATAATTTTTCTCTTTACATCTTGTAGACACCCGGTAGCGGTGAGACGGGCAAGCTTTTGCGGCAGAACACCACTCTTGAGATCGTCATGGATGAAGTGAATGCGGAAGCAGCGTCAGCAACTACTGACATAACAACTCAAAATGCCACGACAATAACCTTAGCCCTTTTGGAGTCAGGAATGCACTTCCTGCAGGGGGCCCAACACCAACTGCCGTGGAGATCAGGATGGACCGCTACCTAGAGAAACTTTAGAGATCTCAACCCCATCAACTTCAGTGGAGAGAAGCCCTGATGGAGACAGATGATTGACTGAATAAAATACGGAATTTGCTTAGCGTGATGCAGTGTCTAGAGAACAAAAGAGTACCTCTAGCATCTTTTCCCCTTCAGGGTGAAGCCAATCTTTAGTGGACCAGACATTTAGCGGATGACCATACTAAGAAGAAACTATGTTCAAATTTCCTTCCTTTAAAATTCAATGTCATTCTAGTGTATTGTTAATGCAACATTTTCCTTATGTATGGACGTTCAGCGGATATGTTCACCTGGAACGACTTTTCCAAAGCACTCGCAAGCTGGTTCATACAACCTTAGGAGAGTCGAAGGCTCCAGGAAAAGTACCTTAGACTCAATCAAGGGGATAGGACATCATAGTCTATGAACGAGAACTTATCCACTTATCTTGCTATGCGGGCATATTGCAAAGAGATGAAGTTGAAAAGTGTAACCTCTTTGTAGATGGCATGTATGACTCACTAAGACAGACACTGATAACCAAGTCAATGCCGACTATAGAAGCCTGATTGATACAACGAGGAAGTTGAAAGCAGATTAACTTTGGGTACAAAGACGCATTAGCTTCTGTTTCAAGCAACCCCAAGATGCGACACATCAACATCAGAATATAAGCAACCAAGGAAGAAACTAGAACAAAAGGCAGAAGTCGGGCGGGAAGAGAGGAAATCAGCCTAAAGCCAAGGGAAAGGCTACTTTTGGCGTTTGTTACAAATGACAGCAACAATGACATTTTGCCCGTTTTTGTCTAGGATCTGAGAGCAATCAAGTAATATAATCTTAAGTCTAGTGTTTCTCTGTATCTTTACATTTTTTCTTCATAGTCTAAAATATATTCATGTGACATGTCTTACAGTCAAACTTTGAAGTTGGTGGTCCGAGCAGGACTGGCAAAGAAAAAACGGTGTTGGACACCAACTCAAAACAAGCTTTAGGACGAGGTATAATTCACCTTGAGGCTTATGGACTTGTCCTTCGGGAGGCCAAAGAGCATGAGGATGTGGTCACGGGTATGAATTTGTCAAATTAAATTGTTCAATTTTCCCTCCTAGTAACACATAACTAAAGTGACACAAAATGCGTATAAGTATACTCATGATCCAAACGTACCCTCCAAGGTTCTCTTTGACATAGGTGCATCACACTCGTTTATAGTAATATCTTTTCCGCATAGACTCTGCTTTAAAATCCTTTCAGCCGTAGCATTGTTAGATGTCGTGATGCCTAACAGTTCAACAATGCAAATCAGTCGCAAGTATAGGGTTCCAATGTTGTTTGGAGAATCTGAAGGCATCGTAGAGGTGTCCCTTCAACCTATTACTGAATTTGAATTGATTTTGGGTATGGATTGGCGGTCTGATATAAATGCTAAGATATACTACATGAATAAGAAGATTCAGTTAAAAGGACCCGACCAGTTTTTGTATCATCTTTCGCGGTATGATAGGAGTCTTCAAGTTGATTACCTCATCTGTTAAGGTTGTCTGAAGTATTAATAAGGGTTGTGCATCTTTCTTAGTACTGATCCATATTGAAGCTAAGAACACCTTGCTGGAGGTGTCGATAGTGCGAGAATTTACAGATGTCTTCCCTGAAGAACTACCAAGGGCCCTTCCCGTAAGAGAGATTGACTTTCTTCTGGGATCTCGACCAATAAATAAGGCTCCATATCGTGTGGCACCCAAAAAATTAGCAGAGTTAAAGATCCAGATGCATGGATTACTTGATTTGAGATTCATCAGACCTGACACATTGTCTTGGGGTGCACATACGCTTTTTGTTAAAAAGAAGGATGACGGCCTAAGGTTGTGCATAAACTACCGCGAGTTGAACAAGTTCACCATTAAGAACAAGTATCTCATTCCGAGAATAGAAGATGTATTTGATCAGCTCGATGGGTCTCACACTTACTCCAACTTAGATCTGAGATCGAATTACCATCCGTTGAGAATTCGAGGCAAGGATAATCAGAAGACAGCTTTCGCACGAAGTACGGGCAATATGAATTTGTGGTCATGCCTTTCGGTTTGACTAATGTCGCGTCAATTCTCATGGATCTGATGATTCGAGTGTTCAGAGAGATTTTGGATCGCTTTATTATCGTCTTCAAAGACGACATTCTTGTGTATTCAAGGAGAAAAAAACATGATGTTCATCTCAGGACTGTTTTGAGCATTGTTTTAAATGTCCCCTGGCATGTTCGACATGTCATTTTTAAGGGCAAAACTATATGTTTTTCTAAAAAAAATAAATTATGTCCTTCTACAACAGATAAGTCGACATGTCTGATTTTTTTATATATCGACCGACGCGACTTTTAAATATATTGTCCGCTATTTTATTTTATGTTATATTAGCAGGCTAGCAGCATATTTTAAAATCACGTATATATATATTAAATTGTGTATGTTTAAATAAATTAGACTTATTATTTTGATTTTTAACAGTTTATTCTTACAATCAATTTTTTATAATTATTTCACAATTTTTTAATTTCATATTTTAAAAATATGAAAAACATTTAATATATTTATTAATTGATTATTTTCATGTTTTTAATATAAATTTATAAGTTTGAAAAGACTTATAATCAATCAAATATTTGTAACTTTTAAATCTTCTAATTTACAATAAACTTATTGTTATCAAAATAAAATTATTGTATACTATTAAATATATTTTACAATGTATCATTTTGTATATGTTAGTAATATTTTATCTTTAAATATTGCATTTTAAAAAAATATGAAAACAATTAATATATTTATTACTTGATTATTTGCATGTTTTAAATATAAATTTATAAGTTTGAAAATACTTATAATCAATTAAAGATTTTTAACTTTTAAATCTTCTTTATTTATAATAAACTTATTGTTATCAAAATAAAATTAATGTATACTATTAAATATATTTTACAATGTATCATTTTATATGTGTTAGTAATATTTTATCTTAGATATGATTTTATTTTGTAATATAACGGCTCATTTTTATCTATTTTTTATATTATTTTTCTATTTTTATAACATATAATTATAGTTAGTATATATAAAAAAAAATATTATTGATAAAACATGAAAATCTGATATTTTAAAATATCTCTGACATGTCTCCAATTTCTGACAATCGACATTTAAAAACTCAATCTAATGTGTCGCCGACATTCGATATTTGCAACATTGATTTTGAACACTCTCAGGGAGAATCAGTTGCACGCAAAATTTTCTAAGAGTTTTAGCTTTCAGAGATTGCATTCTTAGGGCACGTATCAGTTAGAGAGGTCTCGTGTGGATCCAAAGAAAATAGAGGTAATAAGAGACTGGCCAAAGCTAAAGGCCGTTACTAAGGTCTATTATTATCTTGGGCTTAACGGGCTATTATAGGAAATCATTAAGGATTTTAAAAAAAAATTGTCCGTGACTTTACTTATAAAAAAACTTCAACTGGACAATGGAATGTGAGTTGGTGTTTGAGGAGCTGAAGACCAGATTGATGACTGCACCTATTTTATGTTTACCTTCAGAGGTAGTCTGGTAGATTGTTTTCAGATATATAGTAATGCTTTGGGTCAATGTTTGGGTGTACTGATGCAGCATGGGAGAGTCATAGCATTCGCATCCAGACAACTGAAGGTGCGCGAAGAATTATCTTGTTCATGATTTATAGTTAGCAACAATGGTCCACGCGCTGAAAATTTGGAGGCATTACTTCTACGGAGTTCGTTGTGAAATTTTTACATATCACAAAAGTCTTAAGTATATCTTTGATCAGCAAGAACTCAATATGAGGCAGCGTGGGTGGATAGAATTCCTTTAAGATTATGATGTGGATATCCAATATCACCCGGGAAAAGCAAATGTGGTAGTTGGTGCTCTTAGCAGATGGGGTTTGAACTATTCTCTCATTACTTAGCAAGAGGACTTATGTAGATCAGTGTGATGTCGCACTCTTGTATTAGTTCTGCAAGTTTATATTGGATAGAGATCAAGTGTGATATTAATGATAGAATCAGACAGACCTTGCCTTTAGATCCAAAGATGGTAAAATTTAGGAATTGACACGGTTAGTGCAGAAGGAGGACTGTGAGCGAACTATGAACAGCAGGAATATAAGGGAGACCCAACATATGGGAGGTCTCAATAGCTACAAAAAAAATTAATTGGTCGGGAGTTCTCAATCATCATGCATAGCGATTGATCGTACGAGAATTTATAGTGTTTAACAGAATAAGGTAATGATTAACCTACCTCTCTTTTCATATTATTTCTCACACGCCTATCTTATTTTATATATTGATGTTTTTCCCCAAGTCAGCAAAACTTTATAAAAATATAAAATAAGAACAAAATAGCTCAGTTGGCCATATCAAAAATATGCATAAGCAAAATATTTAACTTTCCTTGTAGTCAACAAAAAGAAAATTCATCAAACACTAGCAGTAGCCTTGTACAAAGCTTTGGTTGCTAAAGACTCAATTGCAAGCAAGGTTGCAGATGTCGGATATCGGACTCATGTCGGTTTGGGTTTTTTACGTCGGATGTCGGATTGCGGGGGATATATCAGGGATATTTCAAAATGTCGGATTGTAATACTATAACTAATTATACATATATATATATATATTCTATAAGGGAAAAATCCTCTTTGGTGCAACATTGAGAATGCCAAAAGTGCCCTTTGCTTTTAGTACAAAATATGTTCTGAAATTTAAATTTTTTTGAAAAACCATGATAGTTAGGTCATTTCAGGCATTAAAAGTGTGTGGTCGCCTCCTCTAAAACCCCGAGGTTCTCTCTTTCCATATTCACGCATCTTTCAAACCCGATCTCATTGCTTGCTCGCCTTCGTCCAGTACGACGCACTGATGCCTTCTTCTTCGTTCTCTCCTCTAGGCCATGGCTCCTCCGCAGAAATCCAATGTTGATTCCCTGGTAAGCAAACTCCCTTGTCGCGCCCTTCTCAATCCTCCACATTTTTAGGGTTAAGCAGGTTCCTGGAGGCGCAATTAGGCCTGCGAGGGGTTCTTCGTCGTGCTCTGAAATACATCGCCACTACCTTCCTCCCCATGCGTGTTCAGCACTATAACCATGCATATCAGCTCTTTGTACCTTTCAGAGCACGGCAAGGGAGTTCTTGAGAACTCCAAATTTGAAACTGATGAGATCCTTGCTCTTTATCACCATTACTGCGAGCTAGATCGAAGCATCAGTGGATTCAAATCTTTGGATGAGGTCTTATCGGTTCCTGAATATGCAGTCAAACCTCTATCCCATGTTTCTCAGTTATTTTAATCTTCCAAATAAATGATTTCTCATGATTTGTACGAATGAAATTGGGATTTATGCAGAGGCTTCTGCGGATGCTTAATGGCTTGAACTTCAAGGACTTGATCGGATCTTTCATGAAGCAGCAGCAGCGACAGGTAGTTGGTTCTTTGTATTTTTAGTACTTTAATCACGATTTTTTACCAATATCACTTTTCAGAGCTAATTCTTAATCATGTATTGAATGTTTGGATGACATTTCTAATTTTTTGATAGATTTCTGAATGGATTTAGCCATCTAATTAAGTTAGAATATTCATAATTTCTCAACCATTGAAGATAAGAATTTGACTGACACTGGATTAATTAAAACACATTATTGAACTAAAATTTACACAACAGATTGTCCCTTTATAGTCTGTCTTGATTCTTTTTTTTGCATTTCCAAATTCTTGCAACCTCTTTTCTATAGTCTGTCTCTACATTGCAATTAAAACTGTTAATTGTCCCTGCAATTGAACCTGAGCTGCAATTTCTGTAGTTACATTGGTTGTGGACCTGCAATTGTCTCTGGGATGGTTGAGTGGTTAAGGTATTTGAATAGCTCTTCCCTTTGCTCAAACAATTTCATACTTTTCCAAGGATTTCATTGTCTGAACTGAAACGATTTGACAAATTAGAGTTTTTCTGGTAATTATAGTTTACTTTGTAGAATAATTTAAGATCCATTAGTTCAAATTTCTTATCTATGCTTACAGTATCAGTATTGCAGAAGAATGATAAATAATAATTCATTTGATTTACTTTGTCCACCTGATTTCAGTATATCTTCCCTTGCTGGCTTTATGTCCTACTAAGAAACCAACTTCGTAACTATTGGGCAGGTCCCGGTTATGCTTGATTAAGGAAAACATTTAAGTGATCAGATGTTGATGTCAAATATTACATGTCATTCAGGTATTACCAGCTATTTCAGAAGTTTGTTTTTAAAATTCGGCAATGGAAATAGAAAGCATAGGATGAGAGTTTTTCTTGATCGATGTGATTTATATCCTTTGTAACTTAAATTAGAACTTTGCTAATCCCTTGAACTGAACTCCCCTCTCACTATTTCTGATTACCTGATACATTTACTCATGGTGCCTATATTGAGGAAATTTGAGTTATGCTCTAGGGAACTTTGAATCAGCTTCACGGTTTTGTTCATTTGAGCAAATGGTTTTTTAATTGAACTTGCTCATTCTATTATACTTTAATATGGCTTCAATTATAATTTACAGGGAAAATGAAAAGGGGAACAAAAAAAGAGGCAAGAAAGGAAGAGAGAGTTATCAACTGAAGATAAAACAGAGGTTGTACTTTTAAAATTTTATGCAGTTTATTAGCATTGTTAATTTTTAATTCACTTAACTTTACTCATTATCTTATAGGTTTTTAAATAATTTGGTGTTTTTCTTATATCAATTGACAATTATTTGAACCATCTTAATGTGTTCTAATTGGGTATTAATAAAAAATGTCTTGCAGTGTCCGCTGCCCCCGACGAATGTCCGCCGTTTTCGACGAATGTCGCCGCCCATGACGAATGTTCGCTACCCCCAACGAATGTGTGCCTCCCCCTGACGAATGTCTGCCTCCCCCGACGAATGCCCGCCGCCCACGATGAAAGTCTCCCCCCCCCACCGGGGGCCCATGCCCACGAATAACGTTGCCGCCCACGACTAATGTGGGTGCCCACGACTAATGTGGGTGCCCACGACTAATGTGGGTGCCCACGACTAATGTGGATTCCCACGACTAATGTGGGTGCCCAAAACTAATGTGGATACCCACGACTAATGTCACCGCCTACGATAAATGTCGAAGCCCAGGACAAATGTTGCAGATCACAACAAATGTTGCCGCCCACGACAAATATTGACCCCACGAGAAATTTTGTTTCCCACGACATATCGCCGTCCACGACAAATATCGTCTCCACGACAAATGTCATCACCCACGACAAATGTCGGGCCCCCATGATAAATGTTGCCCCCCACGACAAATGTCAGGCCCCCACGACAAATGTCGCCCCCATGACAAATGTCATCTTGGATATGGGTTTAGCCCCGTGCCTGTCACTCGTGTGTGTATATATATATATATATATAGGGCCATTTACCGGGACCTCCCCTCTAACTTTGCTAAATTACTGACAGCACCCCTCTTATTTTCGAAATTACAAAAACTTCCCCTAAAGTTTTCATTTCATTACAAAAACCTCCCCTGAAGTTTTAATTTCATAACATCCATGCACAAAAACACCCCCCTGGATGAACAGTGTCCAGGGGGGTATTTTTCTTCATGGATGCAATGAAATGAAAAGACCAGGGGAGGTTTTGGTAATGAAATGAAAACTTAAGGGGAGTTTTTTGTAATTTCAAAAATAAGAGGGGTGCTCTCACTAATTATGCTAGTTTACAGGGGAGGTTTGGGTAATTATTTCTATATATATATATATATATATATATATATAATTAGATGATAATTATTTTATCTAATTCAATGTAAACTAAAATTCATATGAGAAAATTAAACTATTCATAAGTGTTTAATTATATATGATTGGTGTCATTTGGAGTCGCCTTCTCACAAAATGTCCAACATGGATCTCGATCTACTATGAAAGAAGCGCTAGGAATCTTTGTTAGATCCTTATGATAAATTCATTCTATATAAAAATAATAATTATAAAAATTTTGAACAAATTTTAAAAAACCCGCAATATTGGGCCGACATGTCGGCCGCAATACTGGAAAATGCCAGATTTAACAAATGTGGCGGTAATGTGGCAATCCCCCCTAAAAAATGACATGTCAGCCGACATGTCGGCCGCAATCTACAAGCTTGAATGCAAGGCAAATATAAGATTTCTTAAGGTAAAGTTGATTGTAGCGCGTACCCATTTATGGAATAGAAGGGCAAATATATGTGAAGCAGAAGATTGGCTCCATAGTAAAACGATTAATTCAAGGATGTGCTTCCCATTTTCAGGCTTTGCCACAAAATGATTTGCCAAAACATCATAAAAGCATAAGCTGCTTTCAGAAGTATTATCTGTTTTAGTAACTTCATCTTCACCATTGTCGAGGATTATGTCTGCCTCCAATCAAGTTAAAAAAAATTATTCATAAGCATTAATCATCAAAAGTTGAGAACAAGGCACAACATCAGCATTCATGTGAAAAATGAGAACAATTTGGAACAACTATGTATTTTCAAACAGCTTTACATAGCATATGAAATCTATAGAATATTGCATATGATGCCCCTTGATATACCACTTAGGAGTTTAATGGTAGACTTCTATAATTCTTCCTATACAGCAAAAATCGTATATATAACTTCGTTCATGTTTTCTTGATGGTTCCGAGAAAATGCTCACACACATGTAGCCAATGACTTGTGGTGTTTGTTCTTCGTTAGTCTGTCTGATATTAGATCCAAGTATCTTTATTCTACATAACCCTGTGAGCACTTCATGTTTTTGAATATTTAAATAATTATCCAGTTCTAAACATTGACTCCCCTAATAATTTATTATAATTTACACAACCTTGTGGCAACTTTATTTTTTGGGCGTGCCACAACCCATACAAGGTAATACAACGAAACAAATAAAATCAACGTTTACATCAGAAAGAACAGCTCCACCACAGGCCTGCCAAGAAAAATCAACAATTTTAACAATACCTGTAATCACAACAATTATTCTGCCATCATCTTCAAGCATCACTAGCATCTAAAAGCTATCAGACATATCAAAGGACCATTCTTTGTATCAACACTACAAACATTTTTCATAACTATGTTGGGAATCGCGGCCACTCTCTCACCGCTCTCTCAAACAAGGCCAATATCACTAGCAGACAGCCCCAAGAACAGATGAAACAAACAAATTTTATCCATACAATTTTGCAAACTTCATATCAAAAAATCGTTATACATCTTCTATATTACCAGAAAAAAGGCATACCCTGTGCTCTGTCATCAATCTCCAGTGCTATGTCAGCAAAAAGCTGCTGCAAAAGCTCAAGTCTCTGGGGCGGGGAGCTCAATGCCTGCAGCACCAGAAACATCAATTCATAAACCCATGATAGCTTGCAACAATAGAATAAAACCAGACTCAGACGAATGCATGCAGAAATAGGCCAAAACCATTAGAAGAGCACCGCTCAACATATGATTCCAGTTTCCTAAGTCCAATCCTCATGCGAGTCGTTCTAAACAGCGAAGAAAGATATTGTACGATTGGAAAATTTTAGTTCAGGAAAAACAATCTTACCTTTTGGAGCTTCCTCTCGATCTCCAGGGATAGCGCAGTAAGATACGCTGATCTTTGCAACGCGGTTGTTTTCTGCATTTCCCGTGAATATTACATCTAGTTGCAGGCGGTAGCCCTAGAATTTCATCTCTTACAGGATATCCGAACTCCAAACCGGAGGAGCAACACAGTTTACTAAAAATCACATTGGGGGCAGAGTCATAAAGAAGCAGGAATTGGGAAGAGAAGAGTAGAGTAATTTGAACGGAAACTGGAAAGATTAATTTGGGATATTACGTGTAGGAGGGGGTGCAAATAAGGCCTCCTGGGCTCCCTGGGCTCAGGCTGGGCCCACGCCGGGCCTGGGTTTTTTTATGTCGGTCTCAGGCCGGATCCTATCTAAATCGGGCCCAGGCCTCACCCAAAAAAGAAGGCCTGCCTGTGCCTGCAAAATCGGGCTCAGGCAGGCCCAAAAATATTGAGTTGCTACCCAGCATTAAATTGTCGGTAGCTGCTACCCAGCAATTTAATGCACGCTGCCCAACATTAAATTGTTGGGCGGCGGCCAACAATTTAATTGCTGGGTAGCGCGCCCAACAATTAGCGTCAGCAATTGTATGCTAGGTTTCTGCCTAGCAAACGGGCATTTAGGCCCGAAAGGCCTAGGCTCGGCCCGGGCCAGGCACTAGGTCGGGCTCTAGCCGAATAAGGTGGCCTGGTGAGCCCCCTTTGGTCTGGCTTAGGCCTGGCCCGGATCTAGCCAGACCCGGGCAGACGCAAGTCGGGCAATCGGGAACGAGTCAAATCTGCACCTCTACGTGTAGCTATCAGTTTGTTCAACGAAGAATATCGTCGATAATAAACTGTATTAAGACAAAAAATATTCCTTATAATTTCATTAAATTAAGGACATTGATATGCATAGATTCAATATGGCTATTCCTATCCCATAAATTCAAAAAATAAATATGTTGGAACCGGGATTTTTGGTCCCTGCGTTCGGACCCGGGGGTGACTTAAGTTTACTGGTCTGGTGGTCGATCCGGATGATACATGATAAGGGGAGGTCGGCGAGCACAAAAAAATCCCTGAATCGCAACGGTGGAAAACTAAGAACAAACCCTCGAGCTACAGCAAGCAGGTCGCACCGCACACCCGGAAGATTTAAGAGAGTTTTCCCTCCTAAACCAATGTTGAGTCGGCCACCTTATAGGAAAATTAAGAGAACTCGACTTGTCAACCTGGAAACCACAGTGAACATGGAGCTGGAGCTATCAACCTATCCACCCGAAAATCACGGTGAATAGGGAGCTGGAGCTCTCCACCTGTCCACCTGAAAACTACGGTGGACAGGGAGTTGGAGCTCTCGCTAACCAAAGCCAGCCTAAGTAAAAAGAAGTTAAGAAGTCATCCTCTCCAAAGATGTCATTGTGGGTTTATTTATAGTTTTATGGGAAGGTCTTCGGATAGGGAAATCCCGTCTTTTTTATTTTACGAAACGCAGCCCAGATTGGTCTTCCAACGTCGAAATCTCGTTGTTTGGAACCGTTAATGGCAAGCCGATACATTATTTCCTGAGTTCTCCTTGGCAACCCGGCGACCTGATGAGTCGAATACTGTCGAGGTCAGGCTAACAAGTCGAATGATGCCGAGATCAGGCCGACGAGTCGAATGCTGTCAAGGTTAGGTTGATCCTGTGACTTGGCAACTTCTGTTGGAGTAGATCTCCCAGATGAGATCTATTGGATGAGATCTCCCAGACGAGATCTGTGGACAGCTGACTAGCATGGTGGTTTCTTGAAGTGTCTTCCTTAGGCATTTAGGATCACAACAAATTACTGGTTGTGCATAATCACTGCTTTTTTTGAGTCTGATACGAGCCCCAAAAAACAATGTATGACTCGTTGTTAAGAGAGATGGGCGCTAGATGACATCTCACTCAATGTCCCTCCCAGGAGCGGAGCTCAACCAGAGGAGGAAGAGTGGTCGACACCTTCATTCGCTAAACAAGAAGACTCAACTGAAGATGGAGAAAACTCGACATCTCTTAAGTCAATTGGAGGTGGAAAAAACTCAACATCTCCTAGAAAACGAGCTCAACTTGAGGTGGAGGAAACTCAACACCTCCCAGGAGCCAAGCTCAACTGAAGGTGGAGAATAGAGGTTGAGCTCTCCACCTTTTGCAGGATTTTGATGGTGACGATGACCTAAGACGGGGTTTTCTTCCTCTCCATCACTAATGTTAAGATATCAGAGACATAAAACAAGGTCTACCACTAGAACAACAAGTTCATATCTGTTTAACACGAGGCTGTAGAGTTTAATGAGTTTCTGCATGGGAAGCACTTTGATGTAGCCCATCTTTGGTGAAGTATTGACACCCTCTCCTTTCTTCCCTCTAGAGAAGGTACGCGAGCCCTGGTATTTTTATATTTATTTTTTACTCGCCCGGATATATTCCATGTCCTGTTGCCCTCGACAGTACTACGCTTAATCCTTCTCACCCTCCACACCTTGGCACGTCCTCAGTGCTCCCTCGCTATAAGCGAGTCCTCAAGCACCTTTCCCACCGCCAGGGGAAGAGCACAAATTTGCACTGGATAAGTTAATTGTACTCTCCCTAGTTGGGCTACACTCGCCGATTTTTAATAACACGGCTCCGCACGTGCGCATTATTCAGATCACGCTGCGGCCTACTCGGCTTCGTTCTCCCCTTCATTTCTTGATGAGTTTATGGGGAATCTCCCAGGTGCCATCGAGATCCTGGACCACCTGGTGGAGGTTTTATAGAAATTTGGATCCAAACATTCGTGAGCTCTAGGAGGGGCGGGGACCTCGCGAGTTGGACCCCCTTCCCTGTTTCTTGTTCCTGTAAGACGAGCAGAAGAAGCTGAGAAGCTACTTAAGGAGGTGTACACCGCCGATGTGGCACGCAACCTTGCAGGCCTCGCCCTTTCCCCATTAACTATTCACATTACTACTCGCATATTTCTGATACATTGTCTCAGAATCTTGGTGTTGAGGAGCGGATGATGAAGTGAATCTTCGACCTGGAGGCTGAGGTGGACTAACTGAAGGTGGAGGCTGACATGAGTTAGGACGTGAGGCGCACCGATGCATCATCTACCAGCAAGCACATGTTGCACTTTCCCAATGCTCAGGCGGGGAACTTGTGCCACACTGTGTCGATAAGAATGACCGAGGTCTCCAACAACTTGCTCCACCGGCTTGAGGCCCTGAAGGGCTACCGATAAGACCATTGCATACCTTCTACCACCAAAGATCTTCCCACGCCAAAAAATCTCTTCAATGAGCAAAGGGTACCCACCCTCTCTGGGTGAGGAGGGCGGTATGGCCGTCGGGTCCCCCAAAACCCCTCTCGCCCTTTAGACCTATTTCATGTTCATTTTTTCGTTTCTTTTTCTTTTGTTCGGGAGAGTGCCCCTCTTTTTGTAACAACATATAAAATTTGACTTGTTGTTCTATGATTACTGAATCTTACTTGTGTTTTCATTAATAACTCGCTAGCTGGCCTAATGTTGAGCTCAAACAACAAAAGTCCACTCACACCAATAAGATTACACATAAGTAAAATAACATTCAAGTGCTCGCATTAAGCGCCAACGCAATGCTAGCACTCGCCCAACGGACTACCTTGCTCGGAGTAAAACTCATTTTGTACTCGTGAATGGTCTAGTTCGCTCTCTATCCCACTTGCGTGAGATAGGTGATACCCTCGTACTCGCCCTGCTCGCAAAGTAACCTGGCAAATTGTTACTTTCATTACTTTTTCTATAATGAACCTCTCGTCGCACTAGCGATGCCTCCCAAGAGTTTCATTCATTTTTTACTTTTTAGATCCAGGTGCTCGCACTCGCCAGGTCAGAGTGCTCTCCCTTATCTCTCTTATTATGTTGCTCAAAGCTAAATGAGTTCCCGTTCGTGAGTGGACGAGCTTGCGCGGTACTCAGCCTGCACGAGATGAGTGGTACCCATATATTAGCCTTATGTGAAAAAAGACTTGGAAGTTTTCATGTGACCTTTACCTCAATGTCCTCCTCTTACTAAAGCATCACTTGAGGGGATATCCGTCGATATGTGAGATCCTGGGTAATAATGACCCCCCCCCCCCCTCGAGGGTTTTTCTCACTTCATTTTTTCCAACAATAATTTTGCCTTTACTCGAGTGGGTCCATTGCCGACATATGGTGCCCGAATAACGATGACTCCCCTAGAAGATTTTAATAACATTTTCAGCACTTCTCACAGCCACCCGAGTGATCAACCTGACTTGCCTGCTAGTGAGAACCCGGTCAGCGGAACCTTCTCGGGGGCTCTTAATCAAAATTTGAATTTGCCTCTTCGATAGGTCAACCTATCATGTTGGCTAGTTGGAGCCCGATAAGTGGAACCTTCTCGGGGCTCTCAATCAAGATTTTAACCCACCTCTCAAAGAGTTCAACCTACTCTGTCAGCTAATGGGAGCCTGGTCAGCAGAAGCTTCTTAGGGTTCTCAACCAACATTTCAACCTGCCTCTCCAAGAGGTCAACCTGTCATGCCGGTTAGTGGGAGCCCGGTAAGCGGAACCTTCCCGGGGCTCTCAACCAAGATTTCAACCTACCACTCTGAGAGGTCAACCTGCCCTGTGTCTAGTGTGATCCTAGTCAGCGGGATCCTATCGGGGGTGCTTAGGTTTGGAATTGATCCCATCTAAACCTAACACCCGAGCGACCTGTCTGTCATGCCAGCTTGAGAGATCCCGGTTAGCGAGATCCTATTGGGGGTGCCTTGGTTTGGAATTAATCTCATCTTAAACTACCACTCGAGCGACCTGTCTGACCTGCTAGCTTGTGAGAGTCCGGTCAGTGGGATCCGATCGGGGGTGCCTTAGTTTGAAATTGATCTCATCTCATCCTACCATCCAAGCCACTAGCCTTCCATGCCGGCTTATGAGAGCCTGGTCAATGGGATCATATCGGGGGTGCCTTGGTTTGAAATTTATCTCATCTCAACCTACCACCCGAGCGAACAGCCTCCCCTATCAGCTTATGAGAGTTTGGTCAGCGGGATCCTATCTGGGTTTTCTTGGTTCAGAATTGATCTCATCTCAACCTACCACCCAAGAGACCAACCTGCCCTGCTGGCTTATAAGAGCCAGGTCAGCAGGATTCTATAGGGGGTGTCTTTAGTTCGGAATTGATCTTATCTTAACCTACCACCAGAGAAAACTGCCTACCCTATTAGCTTGTGAGAGCCCGGTCAACGAAATCTGCTCGGGACTTTCAACAAAAAATAATTTTCTCGAGTAGATGAACACCTTATGGGAGTGAAGCCTTGAACTACATATAATTTTGAAGAGACCCGATTAGTATGCACTTTATACAACCCATATTCGTCGAGGAGGGGGCCCACTAGGCCAGGTCAGCAAAGGTTAAAGTCAACAAGTCAAGATGGATGTCAAAGTCAACGCGCCGCGTAGCGGAAGGCCTAGGCGAGTATGGCGAGCTCCCCTTGCATACTTGCCAGGTAGGCGACTAGGAGAGCTACTCGCCCAGCCGTGCGAGTTCCTCCAAAAAGTCACCTAGTAGCCGAGGGATGGGGGTATAAATAGACCCCCCTCCCCCAGGATTTCCCAATAAATAGGACCACAGGGGTACGAGGAGAGGGACTTGAAATCCCAGTTAGGATCTCGCGAGCTCTACTTCTTGGATACCAGCTGAGCCTTTGGATTCCTTCTCCTTAGAGACTAGGTCGCGACCTCATGACTTAGTTACCGCTAGTCTCTCTCGTACCTTGCTTGGCCAATTTTGGTTGTGAAGGGGTTGCTTCTTCTAAGCATCTGGGTACGTCGTGAGACCTTCCTGTCGTAGAATCTGGGGTCCTGTTTGTTGAATTTCTTCTTCGTCCTAGCCTCCTTAGCTGTTTAGCCTTGTTGTGGAATCAGTAACCTTAGGCTGCTTTGATCTGATTTTTGGAGTAGCGAGTTTTCCCGGCTTCAACACTTAGTGTGGTGAGCGTGGAAAGCAACCGAGGAGGAAAGTTTCGTGGTTTAGCCAGATGGTAAATGGTGGCAAGCATGGAGAGTAGGTCGGTAAATCAGCGGGGGCTGGTAATCCCGCGTGAGGTAGCGAGTTCGTGACCGTGATAGCATTTGAAGACTTCACAAAGAGGATCGAGAGGTCCATCCTCGCCGGGCTTTCTCATTGCCCCGATGTCACGGTGACCTCCCCCTATCGCGTGACACCGCCGGATGAGGAAATGTCGTCGATGCGAGTTGGGAAGGAGCCCACATGGGCGAGTGAGGAGCAACCGATGCAGTCGCGACACTATCCGACAGGTAACCAGGGGATTAGATTTCGAGATCCATAGCCGCCGGTGAGGTATCATGATACTCACCAGTGGAGCGAGTATGATGTTTCTATCGAGGATGAAACTCGTCATTGTCAGGGAGGGAGGAGCCCCTTCTCTGATGAGATCCTCATGGCCCCAGTTCCTGAGGGGTTTAGAGAGTCCGTCCTCACCTACTACCCTGACAGAGATGACCCAGTCAGGCATCTCTAATGGTTTGAGGACGTGGTGTCAATCTGCAACATGTCTGACACCTTCATGTGTAGATTCTTCTCCATCACCTTCAAGGGTAACGCAAGGGATTGGTTCCACTAGTTTCCAGCCGGTTCCATTTACTGCTTCGTCGATCTACGTCGGGGCCTTATGGCGAGATTCTCGACATCTAAGAAGAGGAAGAAAGAGGCAACGGCCCTCTTCAAGATCATCCAAGGGAAACATGAGAGTCTCAACCACTACATCGATCATTTTTCGGAGGAGATCTTAGAGGTGGAGGAGGTGGACGGCTTCACTCTGATGCGGGTCCTCAAGTTCAGTTTGAAGCAGGGGCTGTTCAGCATAGAGATGGGGGTCCAAACCCTCGAGGTCCTTCAAAGATATGGTGGATAGGGCAAATACGTTCGTCCAGGGAGAGGAGAAGAACAAGGACTTCTTGGCGTGACTGGATGGGGATGAGCCGTTGGGGCAAGGGAGAGTAAGACCTTCAGAGGCAAGAGGTGGAAGGCTGTCAGAGAGACAGGTCGAGAGGTGAAGGGAGGAACCGAGAATGGAGGGGCCAAGGAGAAGAGATTCGAAGAGAGAGGAGCAGAGGAGGGAAGAGCCCAGGAGGGCAGAAGAGCGGAGGAGGTAGGAGATGCCCCGAAGGCAGGAAGAGAGGAGGCCCGTGGAGGCTTGGGAGGGAAGAGGAGAAGAGAGGCGATTACAGTATCCGGCGAATTGGCATTAGTGGAGACCAATAGCTAGGTCGCGACCCCAGCAAGAGGAGAGGAGGAATGGCAACTGGCAGGAGGAAGGCCGAGGAGGAGGTAGAAGAGAAGCGATGTCCATTGCCCGTCATGGTAACAAGCGTAGCTGGAGAGAGCAGCGGGCGACGCGTTAGGAGGTGTAGATTCCCCTCTAATTAATGTGATATTCATCGGATAGAGGGGCATGCGACATTGGCCTTCCTAGAGTTCTGGGAGGCAAGGAGGAGGTTGGAGGCCAGAGTGGCAGATAGGGAGCAATAGAGGCAGGAGGCCTTGGTGGGGCAGGTGGTATTCCAAGCTCCGGTGAGGAGGATAAATGAGTATCAGGTCGATATGGGAGGTCGCAGAGAGGTGATCCACGTCTCAGGTGGTGGGCAGGTCGGTGTGATCAACGGAAGGGCCGAACTCGGAGCTTCCCGCAAGGGGAGCATTAGATCTATCGGAAGAGCATCACCTCTCAGAGCGTTGCCTCGACCTCTCAGGTTCCGCCGCCATTGGATGAGATCACCTTCTCCGAGGAGGACATGCTATGGAATGAGAACCCCTTCCATGATGTCCTAGTCATCCAATCTGCCATCAAGGATTTCACCATCGACCGAATCCTTGTAGACAACGGGAGTTCGGTGAACGTGACCTTCAAGAGAACCTTCATCGGGCTTTAGGTGGAAGCATCCAGAGTCCAAGCTACGGACGGACCCCTCTTTGGCTTCTCAGGAGAGAAGAAAGAGGTGGAAGGAGGTGGACCTTCTTGTCACCATGGGCGGAAATTCAATATGATACCGCTTTGTCATCGTCGACGCGACGAGCTGCTATAGTGCCATCTTTGGGCATCTCCTCATCAACTACTTCAAGACGGTTCCATCGTCATATCATCAATTCCTGAAGTACTATCGGGGAGATGTCTAAGTGAGGATCAGAGGCGATCCAAGAGCTATCAGGGAGTGCTACTTGAATGTCGCTAGTACCATCAGCTGGATGGAGGATGCGGAGAGGTTAGAGAAGATGCTGGAAAAAGAAGAAGGACTGTGTGCTGCTGAGGAGTTGGAGGAACTAGAGGTGATCTCCCGGAAGGGAGAGCCAGGTTTTTTGAAGGTTGGAGGATCCTTGCCACTGGAAGGAAAGATTGAGATGGTCGCTTGCCTTCAGGAGAACGTTGATGTATTTGCTTGGAGTGTTGTGGAAAAGTCAGGGATCGATGCCGATGTTGCCTGCCATCACCTCAACCTGGATCCCAAGATCACCCCCATCCATAAAAAGTAGAGGAAGAGCACCACCGCGCTATCCAGTCTGATCCGGGAGGAGATGGAGAAGCTGCTAAAGGCAGGGTTTGTTTCAGAGATCTAGCATCCAGGCTGAGTCTCCAATGTGGTAATGGTGAAGAAGTCCGGAGGGGGCTGACATTTATGTATTATCTTTTTTATGTTAAATAAAGCTTTCCTGAAGGATTTCTACCCCTTGCCTTAAATCGATGCGCTGGTTGATTCAGTCATCGGTTTCCTATAATGAGTTTCCTTGATGTCTTTTCAGGTTATCACCAGATCCGGATGCATCCCCCCGACTGCCACAATGTCTCCTTCATCACCAGCGAAGGCTGCTACAGCTATAAGATGATGTCCTTCGGGCTCAAGAACGCGGGCGCAACATACCAGAGAATGATGGACCGAGTCTTCAAAGAGCAGAAGGGGTGGAACCTTGAAGTGTATATAGATGATCTCCTTGTCAAGAGCAAGAGCGTCGCAGAGCACATAAAGGATATGGTGGAGACTTTTGCCACCCTGAGGAAGCACAAGATGCGACTCAACCCGGCCAAATGCATCTTTGGGGAGGTCACCTCCTCACTCTAGGGGGGGGGGGTGGAACCTAACCCCGACAAAGTTAAAGCAATTCTGGAGATGGCGTCCCCGAAGGATCCCAAGGAAGTGCAGAGGTTAACTGGAAGGCTAGCGGGTCTTAGCCGTTTTCTCTCCAAGGCAGGAGAAAAGTGTTCTCCGTTCTTCAAGACTCTCCGAGGCAAGCAGAAGTTTGAGTGGACCGCAGAGTGTGAGGAGGCCTTTATAAAGCTCAAGCAACAGCTAACTCAGGCTCCTCTCCTCCAAGGCCCGCAGGGAAGCGAAGACCTCCTACTTTATCTAGGAGTGGGAGCGGAAGCGGTCAGTTTCGTGTTGGTCAGAAAGGAAGGAAAGAAGCAGCTCCCCATCTACTATGTGAGTGGAGTGTTGCGGTAAGCAGAGATGAGGTATCCTATCCTGGAGAAGTTATTCTTTGCCTTGGTAGTTTCAGCTCGTAGGCTACGCCCATATTTTCAGGCTCACTCCATCAAGGTCATCTCAGATCACCCGCTTCATGGTATCTTGGATGGAGTGGAGCATTCTGGCAGGTTGGCAAAGTGGGTGGTGGAGCTCAATGAGGTTGATATCTCTTACTCTCTGAGGGTAGCGATCAAGGCTCAGGCAGTGGCGGACTTCCTGGCCGACTTTTTGGTCGAGGTAGGAGGATACGAAGGCTCTTCCAACCGAGTCTCTTGAAATATGTTTGTAGACGGGGCTTCAGACAAGTATTCTGTGGGAGTCGGAGTAGTGCATGTAAGCCCGCAGGGAACTAGGATCAAGCAAGCAGTCGAGATCCTCTTCCCCCATCATGAACAATCAGGCAGAGTATGATGTCATGGTGGCCGGCTTGCGTCTCGCCAAAGAATTGGCAATCAAGGATATCAAGGCCTTTACCGACTTGATGGTGGTTGCGTCGCAAATCAGAGGAGAGTTCGAAGTACATGACCCCTTCCTGCAAAAATACTTAATCAAAGTCAAAGGTCTGATCGGGGGGTTCCAGTCTGTCTTCGTCGAGCATGTACCCCGAGAGGAAAATTCAGAGGCCGATTACCTTGCCAAGTATGGTCCTTGGGCTGGGGGGACAATGACCGAACTATTTCGACCGTCCATCAAGGAAGGGGAGATGATGAAAATCGAGCAGAGAGCCTCGTGGAGGGATCCGTTCGTTACGTTCTTAACGACGAGACAGCTCCCTGCCAGTGAAGGAGATCAAAGAAAATTCCGGTACAAGGCTGCTTACTACCTGCTATAAGAAGGGGAGCTTTATTGCAAAACTCTCTCAGGGCCCTTAGCCAGATGTTTGTCAGAGATTGAAATCCCTCGTGTTCTAGAGGAGATCCATTCAGGAGAGTGTGGAAGCCATTCAAGGACTCGTACCTTGTAGTAGAGGATCCTAAGGCATGGTTACTTCTGGCTAACCATTTGGAAGGACGCGGAAGCCTTCTCAAAGAAATGTTCTAAGTGTCAACTCTTCGCACCTCTTCAGTTGCAACCTGCTCAGTACCTTCGCTCGATCACCGCTCCCTGGCCTTTTTCCATCTAGGGAATGGATTTGATCAGCCCCTTTCCTCAGGCTAGCGGGCAGAGGAAGTTTGTCCTTGTCAGGATCGACTACTTCTCCAAGTGGATCGAGGTCAAGGCGCTCGCCAAGACCACTTCACAAATCGTAAAGAAATTCATCTTGGGGGAGATCGCTTGTAGGTTCGGGATTCATCTGGCCATCATCACCGACAACGGTCCGCAATTTGCCAACTCGGAGTTGGAAGACTTCTGAAAGCAGCTAGGGATGGATCTTTGATTCTCCTCTATGTATCATCCTTGAGGCAACGTGCAGGGGGAAGCCACCAACAAGCTGGTCATCAACCTCCTAAAGAAGAAGGTCACCAACCTGAAAGGCAACTGGGCGGAGCAACTCCCCTCGGTCCTATGGGATCTGAGAATGACTCCCAACTCGACCACAGGTGAAACACCTTTTAAGTTGTCCCACAGTTCTGAGACACTCATCCTAGTAGAATTCAAGTTGCGAAGCCCGAGAGTGATTGCAGCTGGATATGGCAGCGAAGAATGGAGTCTGGAAATCAAAGAGACTCAGAGGCTCTCGCTAGATTATATCAAAGAACTTCGTGACTTGTCCTCCGCCCTCCAAGAGGAAATCAAGAAGTGCATGGCGAAGCAATTCAACAAGAATGTCCGACTTAAGCATTTCCTTGCTGGAGACCTGGTTATGAGGAAGGTGGATGTTGCGGGAAGGGGAGCTGCAGTTGGTAAGCTACATCCCAACTGGGAAGGCCCCTTCATTGTTCAGGGAGCCCTAGCCACTGGAGGTTATCGTCTGCAAGATCAAGAAGGAAAATAACTGGGAGGTACCTGGAGGAGAGATGACCTGAAAAAGGTTTTATTCCTAGTAGCCACATGTTTGCTTCCTTGTAATCTCATTTGCATATATATATACACTTGTGTAAAACGGTTTCCTTTATGTTGTTTCATCACAAGACATTTGGAAACTTAGAGGATCAACCCTCTATCGATCTGGAAAACCAGCACTCGACCTGTTCCTCCTAAATAGCCCAGGGCGGATGATGAGACGATGCCTCGGGATTTAAGCGTCCTTGTAAGACCGAGCCCCTGCAATAACGGCCGAGATCAGCTCCCCCTTGCATGTCGGCCTAGCTACCCCGATCACATCTCTCTTTCGACTAGAGGAACTATCAGAAACATGCCGAGAAGCTAATCTCCTGGGCTCGAGGGAGAGTCGACCTCACCAAGTGCCCCGGCGCATAAAGGCATCTCAGTTATACCCTAGGGCAGAATAACTTGCCAGGGGAGAGGGAAGAGCAAGCTCAAGGGATAAGTTTAACCTCGAGTGCGTCCTATAGGACCCTCAGAGGGATTTTCCCCTTCGCTCACTCACCGACATTCGAGTCCAAGTGGCCTAGCCAAATGCAATCTCCACGATTAGATCGGGACACGAACCTTCGACCTGTTCCTCCTAAATATGCTAGTATGGACAATGGGACGATGCCTCGGGATATAAACGTCCTTGTAAGACCGAGCCTTTTCATTGACGGCCAAGATCAGCTCCCCCCTTGCATGTCGGCCTAGCTACCCCCGAGGGCATCTCTCCTCCAACTAAAAGAACTGTTAGGAATAGGTCTGGATGCCAACCTCCCGATTCGACAGACAGAGAGCCGTGTCGTTGAAAAATCTTCTTTATTCGCAAAGCATCGGTACAGCTAATCTCTTTGTTGCTCCTCAGGTAGCAGGATAAACTACCTTAGCAATCGTGAAAGTCCCCGAGTCGTGGGGTTATCGTAAGTCTGAGTCCCTATACGGGCTCCTCTCTTGCATACCGGCCATTAACCCCCTCAGGTGAAGAAAGTTCCTCGTTGGAGTGATGTCGTAGTCTGTGATCTCTGTACAGGCTTCTCCCCTGCAAACCGACTACTAGCCACCCGAGTCGACTACTTCCCACCACTAGTTGAGCTTGACTCCTGCTAGGTATCGAATACTTTCCACTATAAGTTGAGCTTGACTCCTGCTGGGTGTCGACTACTTCCCACCACAAGTTGAGCTTGGCTCCTGTTGGGTATCGACTATTTTCCACCACCAGTTGAGCTTGACTCCTGCTGGGTGTCAACTACTTTCCACCACCAATTGAGCTTGGCTCCTGCTGGGTGTCGACTACTTCCCACCATCAGTTGAGCTTGGCTCCTGCTGGGTATCGACTACTTCCCACAACCAGTTGAGCTTGCCACATGCTGGGTGTCGACTACTTCCCACCACTAGTTGAGCTCGGCTCCTGCTGAGTGTCAGCTATGATCTCTGACTCAATTGAGCTAAACTCCTACAAGATAGGCGACTATGCAGGTGCGAATATGCTTGGGCGAGGATGCGAGTAAGGGCAAATACAAGTATTGATGTGCGAATAAGAGATGACGACTTACGAGTAGGCGACGAACCTTGATGAGAGACATCCGTGCGCGAGTAAGCGTATCACAAGCACTCATCTTCCCCGAGCCTATGAGCCTAGCAAGCGCCATCAATAAGTTAGTATGTGAGCACAAGAAAAAGAAAAAGGCGGTAACGAAGAATTTGTATTATGTCAAAAAATTTGCATGCTTCAAAATTTCTAAGTATCTGCAATTTTTGTGTGTGCGAGTATGAAGGAAATCAACGAGCAACTAGGATTCATTGTCGCTAGTATCAGGATGATATTCTTCGTCGCCAATGTTGGCATCCTCCTCTTCCTCGCCATCATCCACGCCCTCCTCATCGTTTTCCTCCTCATCGCTGCTTTCGCCGCTGCTACTACTGCTACTGTCGCTGTCGCTACCGCAAGAGCCCGATACCGAGGAGAGGACACAGTCGAGCGAGTTAGACTCCTCAGCGAGCAACTCCGGAATAAGTTCCTCGACAGTCAGCTTCTTAGCATCCTCATCAAGGTGGCCGCCGATCCTCAACCTAGCGAGGATGATGTCCCCTGCTTCTCGCACTATTCCCCGTTGGATGGTCGACATCTTGTCCCCATGAGGTCGGACCTTCTTGACCATCCCATGATCGATCATGTACGACGGCAACATCATCGAGCGAGAATCCGAAGGGCCGGGGCGATCTTCAACAGCGACCTGCTGAGTTTCAAGCTCGGCGACCCGGACTTGGGAAGCTTCCAACTCGTCTTTGGTGTTGGCGTGCTCCTGCTCGAGCTCAAAAATCCTTTTTGCCATCTCAACCTCGGAAGCCTGCGAGTATCAGTGGACCACCAGTCAACAAAATAACCCATAAAAATTGGCTATGTCGCGCGAGCGTGAGACTTACCTCATACTCCTCCAGCGAGCTGACTACATTTCGAGGTCAATCGCCTTTTTGGAGACGACCTTCAGTGCCCCATGCGTATCCAGAAGCTTCCTCGGCGAGAAATAGCCTAGCTTGGCAGCCCGCAGAATGGAGCGCGAGGTCAGTTGGGCGAGCTCCTCAAGACTGAGCTCCATCATCGACTTGGCATCGACTCGCCCATAGATAGCATGTTGGACGTCGAAGGCCTCCCTCTTGTGCTCCCAATCCTCCGGCCAGGCTGGAAGGTTGGTGCTCAGTGACACCCTATGCTCATCTTCAGAGCAAGACACCAGTGGGCGGCCAAAGGCGTCCTTACCTTCTCGCCCAAAGTTGAAGTTTGGGTGGAGGTAAGGCAGCCCGACATCAGTCGGAGATTCCCGGTCCTCGAACAGCTGGCAAGATACTTTGGCTTGCTTGCTCGCATGGTCCGACGACTTGACTTTCTCCTTTCCTTTAGAGAGCTTCTTTTATCCCCAACTACCGGCGGCTGGTTGGAGGGTTCCGGGTGTGATGAGGAGAATTCCTTGGTAGGACGAAGCGGCTTTGCCGGGAGCTCGAATGGTACTGCTAGCATCGAAAGAAAATTAGCGCGATTTTTAACTACGAGCAGAGGTAAGTAGGAGAGTATGATCAAATTTCGAAGACCGTTTACCTTCGTAGGGGAGGATCTCTTTAAGTACGCTGACATTGATCCGCTAATGGATGACATCGAAACGCCGTCTGTAGAAGGATTCAAAAAGCTTTTCTTGCGCATCCTCCAAGATTAGCGGCAAGAAGGTGACATCGATGGGTTGGTGCGGCCTTCCCAAGACGCCCTCAAAGTCTCCTTCGATGACGACCAGCGGATACCATGATGTAGCTGAGCTTATCTCAACTAGACATATTAGTTAGGCTTCTAATCTGGTTTACTTAGCTAGATTTCTTAGCTAGTGTTCTCAGCTAGTCAATGTTACATAGTGAGAGAAATCAGTTAAGATTTACTATCTATTTTTCTATAGAACATGAGTTGTCTAGCAGCTAACAAAGATGAAAATTATTAAACAGAATAATATTATACTAGCTAATCATACATTGATGTATATGAATCAATCAATGGTAACAAACAGGAGTATATTCAGATAATAGAAATTTAAAACTTGATAGCTGAATTGATATGTGTGGGACAAATTATTCCATGTTTAACATACCTAACTCGATTTTAAGTGAATTAAGCTTAACCTCATCTAGTGACTTTATAAAGATATATGCTACTTGCTTGTTAGTGAGGATAAATTCAAGACAAATATCTTCACTCTCAACATGTTCTCTAATAAAATGATATTTTATTTCTATGTGCTTAGTCCTGCTGTGTGAGATAGGATTCTTAGCAATGGAAATAACACTGGATGAGTCACAAAACAATGGGGTTTTACTCACCTCGAGGTTATAGCCCTCTAATTGATATTGAATTCATAGTAATTGTGCACTCAACTCCCTACAGATATGTATTCAGACTCAATAGTGGATTAGGCCACACTAGTCTGCTTCTTATTGCTCCAAGAAATCAATCTCCTTCCTAGGAATTGAGAAGTACCACTTGTAATTTTTATGTCCTCTGTGCAACCAACAAAATCTGTATTTGAAAATCCTGTTAGTTCAAAATCAATGTTCCTAAGGTACCACATGCCAAGATGTTGGCTGCCCTTGAGGTCTCACAATATCCTCTTTGTAGTTGAGTAATGAGATTACGTAGAGCATGTTTGGTACCTAGCACAAACACATGTTGCATATATAATGTCTGGTCTACTAACAGTTAAACCTATATATGGATTCACCAAAAAGTTCCTGTTTCTCATCTTTGTCTAGGGTTACATTTAGCCTATGGGAGTTTTCATGGTGGAGGTTGATTCCATCCCAAACTTCTTAATAAGTTCCCTAGTGTACTTAGTTCGAGAGATGAATATCACCTCATTAGACTATTTCACTTAGAGACTTAGAAAGTACTTGAGCTCCCACATACTGCTCATTTCAAACTTGCCTTGTATAAGGTTGGTAAACCTTTTACAAAGGTTATCATCGGTAGACCCAAAAATTATGTCATCAACATAGATTTGGACTAAGAGACACTTGTCATTTGTTTCCCTTAGGAATAATGTGTTATCTATCTTCCTCCTTAAAAATTTGTTCTTATTGAGGAAGCTATACAAGGTTTCATACTAAGCCCTAGGGGCTTGTTTAAACCCATACAAGGCTTTCTTAAGAAAATAGATATGAGATTTAAGAGTTGGAAGAAAAAACCTGAGGGTTGTTCTACATACACATCTTCCTTAAGATTACCAGTCAGGAATGCTAACTTGGCATCCATCTGGTAGACTTTTAATCCCTTAAATGCTGCGCAGGTCAACAACTTGCTAATGACTTCCAACCTTGAAACTGGGGCAATTGTTTGATCAAAGTCAATCCCTTCCTCTTGCTTGTAGCCCTTAACTACTAGTCTATCCTTATTATTCACAATGACACCATTCTCATCCATCTTATTTCTGTATGTATATTTGGTGCCAATGATGTTGTGTCCTTGACACCAACTTCCAAACCTTACATATCTTAAACTGTTGAATTTCTTCCTGCATTGCATTGATCCAGGATTGATCTTGATTGACATCTTCAAATCTTTTGGCTCTACTTGAGACAGGAAGCTCAGGAATAGAGTTTATTCTAAAATCTGCTTATGGTGATGATACTTTGACTTGCATCTCCAATTATGAGGGTGCTGACAGTAAGGGTTAGATCTGATATACTCTAGAGGGGGGGGGGATGAATAGAGTATATGGGTATATTTAAAACTTTTTCTGAACTATAAGAGGTACTCCTAAACTTAGGTACTATATCACAGAATATCAAATGAAATAAATATAATCACAGGAAAAACTAAATAACACAAAAAGAACTAAACAACACAGCCACAGTAAGAACAAAAAGAGGAGGGCAACCAGACAACACAAGAATTTATAGTGGTTCCCCAAACTGGGTACATCCACTCTTCTACCACCCTGGTAGGAATCCACTCAGGTTTTTGATCAGGTGACTGCCACCAATGAGCTTTTGGTAAGGTGCTCAAAAACCAAACCTCAATTCGTTTGGTTAGGATACTTGCAACCAGGAATCACTTTTGAAGGGAGTAGAGAACCCTTTTTATAGAGAGGGTGAGAGAGTGATGGTGTATTCTCTTTCTCAAATACAACTGAGAAGACTAGTGGAGTTGATGTTAACAAAAAGCTCCCCCTGAAATATTGAGTTTATTCAGGGAGGGATGGAACTTTTTCTTCAGGGTGATAGGGCTTCAAGCTTTCAATTTTGACAAGAAGAACTTCAGGAACTATTTTGACAGATGCAGTATTGTTGTCCTTCAGAGAGTTCCTGAGAGTATGACAGAAGAAGACACTTGATTTGGATGGTTGTTCTTCTTATTCAGAATTGTTCTTCTTTCTTGTCTAGCCATTGTTGATTCTTGACTGATCGATTTTCAATCTCAAGAATTCTGTATGTCTATAGATTATGTCTGTATTGTATCTCTTGTGTCTGAAGAAGGGAAAATCTATATCTTTTATATATTTCCCGTGAAGAAGTCCATTTGAATTTTGAAATCCTTCTGTAATTAATGCTGACGTCCTTGGAATATTTTTGGCATTCATTTGTTTCCCCAACTGTCCCTTATAAAAACGACAGGCAGTAATCCTGATGAAGACCATAATTAATGTTCTTGTCTAACGGTAATATTCAGAGAATATTAGAGCATTAATTACTCAGGAATCATTGCCACATAATAAGGACAAAAGAGGAATATAGCCAAGACTGGATTTGTCGACCTGAATCCACAGTTCGTCGAGCTGAGAATAGCTGTTCGTCGAGCTGAGATCCAAGATCGTCGACCTCTGAATGCTGCTTGATAACTTTCTTCTTCTATGCATCAAGTTCGTCGAGCTGAATCTAAGATTGTCGAGCTGAGCCATGAGAACAGAGTTAGTCCAGCTGGGGTCCAAGATCGTCGAGCTGAGTTTTGATTCTGGACTTAGACTATTTTCTGGTGTAGAGTGTTGAAGTATCATTTTGGCATTGAGTGAGATGTCCTCTGGCTTTGAGTGTTAAATCACCATTCTGGCGTTGAGTTTAATGTCATCTGGCATTAAGTGTGATGTCATCTGGCGTTGAGTGTTGAATTACCTTTTCCAGAATTAGCTGACCAGAGAACAGAGTTCGTCTAGCTGATGTTCTTAGTTCGTCGATTGAAGTTTGACTTAGAGAAGTTATCACTTTGTCCAGAGTTCGTCGAGCTGAGCTCAGAGAATTATCCCTGAGTTCGTCTAGCTGAGCTCGACTTTCGTTGACCGGAGATCGACGAACATAGAACTCCTTTTTCTAAGTCTTGAATTCTCTAAGTCTTGAGTCTCTAGCAGTGTTGGAGGCTGGTCCTGTGTACTGTTGACTCAAAGGACTTGACCTAGACTCTAGGACACAACCATGACCTTGATCTATACATGTTGGGTCATATCCTAACTTAGTGAACCTAGCCCAAATACAAATAGGGATCCAACAATCTCCCCCTATTTGGGTGAGGTCACTAAATACAGACTCAATAAAAGGAAATATACAAAGCAAGAACACAATATATATCTGGCAGAAAATTTAATAGTAAATGCAGCAGATATATTTACATAGTCAGCTTTGTAACAAGAAAATACAGTTTATCAAAAAAAAAAATACCAAATAGCAGTTCAGGTTCTAGTTTTTCTATTTCTTCTTCTTTAGCTGAGCTTCTTTACTCTTATCCCCAGGCTGAGTAAAAATGATTTTCCTGTTAGGATTTGCAGCTTCTTTCTTTGATATATATATATATCTGCTGCTCCAATCACTATCAGGGTGGAGGTTCTGGGAACTACAGCCTCTGGGTGTCTAGTCATATAATCTGCAGGATTAAATACCTTCTTGCTCACCTGAAGTCTTTCAAGTTCTTTCTCTCTATATGAGGACATGGTAGTGAACTTGGTTGGATCTTCTCCTTCTTCTCTAGCTTTCTTTATCTATGACAGACCAATCAATTATTGAAGCCTAGCCATTCTGAAATTAGGATCAACATCCTGACTGACAGATGATTGATCATCTTGGGAGAGTAGTAGGCCTGAATTGAGTTGACTGTACTTGAAAGATTGTTGCTTTCTGGCTTTCATCACTCTGAATGTATAGTGACTTTAGAGGTGCAGTTTCACTATATTTTCCTTTAGGTTTGTGTGATACGGAATGCCTTCTTTGTTTAGCTTGTTGTTGGGGAGGAGAGAACTCTGGCTTCTGATAGACTACTTCTTTTATCTGCTCTGTACAACCCATACTTCTTTGCTTACTGCTTCCATGAGATTGATGTCTAGATGACCTTTCCTGCCTCTGATAAGTTCTGGTGAATGCAGGCTTGGAAGGTGCATCTGACCTTTGAGAAGTGGTTCCTGAAGCACCAACAGCTGGAGGAGGAGGAGGAGGATCCTTCCTGTATTTATGAGCTGGGGGAGGAGAGTCTCTTTTGCTTTTCTTTCTGGCCTTTTGTTCATTCTTTGAAAGCCACATCCAGGCTAGCATCCCTTTGTATGGGGTTATGTTTTGTAAAATATAGTAGGGAGTGTCATTTGTATTTTCAGGCTTGGGAGCAGGAGGAGGAGGAGCCTTCCTTTTCTTAGAGATTTTCTTCCTCTTTTGATCCTTATCAAAATCATCATCATCATCATCAGAAGGTTGAGGATTGTCATACATATCATCAATTTCTTTTAGCGTGTCCTCAGAAATTGTTTCCTTTTCTATCTGAGATGGAACTGGAAAGAGGACTGGAGAACTGTATATATCTGTACTTTGAGCAGCTAACTTATTTTCTTCCTCTATGTCAGCCAAGATCAAGGCATCTAGATCTGGTACTGGAGAATCATCCATTATAAATACTAGAGCCATGGGAGAAGATACAATGAGAGAAACAATCTATGGAGATGATGAAGTGCCATGGATAGCAAAACTGGCCTTGAGTTGTTTGACAACTTCAGGGCTTATTGGAGAAGAATAGGGGGTAATAGCCAATCATGGCTTAGTACACTCAGCTGGAAGGGAGACTTAGATAAGCTGTATCAAAAGATCTTAACAGACTCATCAAGTCTACTATGGGATTAATAAAAATATCACCAACAATACTTATTTCCAATATAACTGACTCATCTATTTCCATGTCAGTTTCAATAAAATTAATCAAATCAAATAAATCAGTATCATCTACTTCAGTTTCTGCTTCTGTATCCATTACTGTTGTATCTGCTGTATCTGAGACCTGTACAACTAGTTCTGCTGATGCTGCTGCAACTGCTGCTACTTCTTCATGAAGTATCTCCCCATGCCTGGTTTCAGTAGATACTGAAGCCAGGCCCCCAAATGAAGATGGAGCAGTAGTGAGGGTAGAGATCTGGGCAGCAAGAGAGGCTATGAAGATAGCTAGAGGAGAAATGGCCTCTGCTATAAGAGATTGGAGTAGGGGTGTGAGGAGGGTAATGAGTGGGGTGACAAGAGATGGATCTAGGTTTGGAGAAGTGGATGGTGGAGAAGTAGCTTGTAGAGTGGAAATTGCAGTTGCTGAGGGGTTGGGAGGTGGAGGTGGAATGAGAGTGTCTAGGGAGGAGTCATGTTGAGCAGAAGGAGTGTTCAGTGGAGAGGATAATAAATTGAAGGAGGGGAGTGAGGAGAGGGTGGTGTGGGGAATATTAGCAAGATGAGATGGAAGAGGGGATTGGGGTGGTGTATGTGTAGGGGAAGAGGGAATTGGAGAGGCTGGAGGTGTTGGGGGTATGGATTAGGATGGTAGTGGAGGGTGGAGTTGGTTGGGCTTGTGATTGGGATGGAACTTGAGGGGCAGGAGGTGGTGGAGGGGTGGAGAGGATCCCTTTAATGGGGTGGGGAGAGGCTGGTACAGCCCTTGTACTCTCAGAAGTTTTAGTGGAGGAGGAGGTAGCCTTAGTTGGCTTAGTGATGGTCCTCTCCCACTTGATAAAAAGAGCACAGGTGAGTCTCTTTGAAGCATTGATGGATATGGTCGAGGAGACCAGGGATCCTGCAGCCTTTTCCTTGAGGAAGATCCCTAGGATCCTTCCAAAACACACCTCTTTCTTATTATTCTTCTTTTTAATCAAATCAAACAGAACTTGACCTCAGTTCACAGCTTTCTTATTTACTATGATGCACATAACCAAGAACTGATGCCTGGTGATGTAATCATGTGCTGTGTGCTTCCCGAGCAACACCTTCCCAGCTATATCTGCGAGAAACTTATACTCGGCAGACAAAAATTTCTTAAGTAGTTTGTTTGGGGTGTCTCCAGAATAACCCATTGTACTCAACATCAAATCAAACTCTTCAGAATCTATTTCTAATTCGTCCTCACCATTTTCAATCCAAAAATCTCAGTTAGAATGTCAGGGGTAAGAGAAATAGCGTTACCCGCGATGGTGCTAGTCATCGTGTTCTCGTCTATAGTAGCTTTATATACCCACTCCCTAATTTCTGTGGCAGATATCTTGATATGAGTCGAAAGCAAAGTCTTTAGTTGTTGGTCTTCAAGCAGTTGAAGAATGTTCAGGAAAACTTGATCAGAGTACTAGAACGATTCAAAATCCAAGTCAAAACCAGTATCGAATTTCATAGCAGCAAGAGATCCAACGGGAATCGCCATTGAGAGCACCTGTAAAGGAAAAACGACGATCAAGTGCAAAAGAACTGAAAGCGCGGGACGGAGGTCGAAGAAAACCTAAAATATAAGGTTTTTCAGAATATGAACTGACAGACTCCGTTCCATGAAAAATAAAAGATCGTCGATATGAGGTCGACGAAATAATTTGGAGTTAAACAGTTCGTCGATCTCATTCTGAAGATTTGAAGACATTTCGTCGATCTCTGGTCGACGAAAGTTTTCTGAAGTAAGTTCGTCGATCTCAGTTCGATGAAACTAACTTCACTCACAGAGAGTTCGTCGATGTCTAGTTGACAAAAATCTCAAGAACTTTTCCTAGTTCATCGAGCTCCGTTCAACGAACTCTGAAAAATTCGTCGATTGCAGACATAGACTAAACTAAACCTTCTCCATTTATCATTCCAAGCTGATTTATAAAGAACAAGTGATTTCTTTCATCCAGGGGTTTGGTGAAAATATCAGCTCTTTGTAAATCAGTGTAGATATAGAGAAGATTGATTTTGTTTTTGTCTACACATTCTCTAATGAAATGATGTCTTCTGTCTATATGTTTAGTTCTGCTGTGATGAACTGGATTTTGTGCTATAACTATAGCACTTGTGTTATCACATCATTTAATCCATAATCCAGGAGTTGGTTCTGAATCCACAACATCTATGAACAACAACTGCCAGCTGCAATGTATTCTGCTTTAGCGGTTGATGTGGATACAGATGATTGTTTCTTGCAAAACCAGGACACCAATCTCATACCAAGGAACTGGTAGGTTCCTGTGGTACTTTTTCTGTCCACTCCGCATCCAGTAAAGTCAGCATCTGAGTATCCAGTTAACTCAAACTCTGACTTAGTAGGATACCAGAGACCTAGACTAGGACAACCCTGTATATATCTCAAAATTCTTTTTAGAAAAGCTAGGTGAGATTCTTTAGGGTTCACTTGGAACCTAACACAAAGGCATGTAGCAAACATAATATCAGGTCTGCTAGCTGTAAGGTATAGTAGGGACCCAACAATGCCCCTATATAATTTCTGATCCACAGGTTTCCCATGCACATCCGAATCTATTACAACATTTGTAGCCATGGGTATTTTCTTTGCTGAGGCATCAGCCATCCAAAATTTTTTAATAAGCTCTTTAGCATATTTAGCTTGGGAAATGAAGATGCCATCAGGGAGCTGCTTCACTTGGAGACCAAGGAAGTAGGAGAGCTCACCCATGCTACTCATCTCAAATTTTGAATGCATTAGATCAGAAAATCTTTTGCATAATTTGGGGTCAGTAGAATTAAATATTATGTCATCTACATATATTTGTACTAACAGTATTTTATCATGATGCATTTTGGTAAATAAGGTTTTATCTACTATGCCTCTTGAAAAACCATGCTCTAAGAGAAAGCTGGCTAAGGTCTCATACCAAGCTCTTGGAGCTTGCTTTAAACCATAGAGAGCTTTATGCAATTTAAACACATAAGAGGGATGAGTTGGAGAAACAAAACCTAGAGGTTGTTCAACATAAACCTCTTCTTTAAGTCCCCCATTTAAGAAAGCACTCTTCACATCCATTTGATAAACTTTGAACTTCTTAAATGCAGCATAAGCCAGAAATATCCTTATAGCTTCTAGCCTGACAACTAGAGTAAAGGTTTGATCATAGTCAATCCATTCCCCTTACCTATACCCTTGAGCAACAAGCCTAGCCTTGTTCCTCACAATCACACCTTGGGCATCAAGCTTATTTCTGAATACCCATTTGGTTCCAATGACTGGGTAGTCTTTTGGCCTTGGAACCAAAACCCAAACTCTGCATCTCTCAAACTGATTAAGCTCCTCTTGCATTGCAATGATCCAGTGGGGATCTTGTTCTGCATCAGTTATGGATTGAGGCTCAATTTGAGAGAGGAAACAGGCATGTATCAAGTCTTGGTTGAGTTAATGCCTTGTCTGTACACCTACTATTATGTCTCCAATCACTTAGGATCTGGGGTGATCTCTTAGTGTGACAAAATCAGTGGGTGGAGTTGGTTCTGCAGCATCATTTAGAAAGAATTCTTCTTGTGGAATAGCTTCTGTTGTTATAGGGGGGTCAGCTTCTTCCACAGTCTCTTCATCACTTTCTTCATTGACTTGTTGAGAAGGATGAGGTATAACTTTTGGGGTGAGGTTTAAGTCATCCAATTTCTCACACAAGTTGTGTACCTGCAAGGAGTCTTTGGTAGAAACTCTTTCTCCTTATAAAGCATGTTAGCCTCATCAAATGTAACATGCATAGATTCCTCTATTTTTAATGTGGATTTATTAAATACCCTATAAGCTTTGCTGACTTGGGAATATCCTAGAAAAATTCCCACTATATCCTTTTCTTCAAACTTTCTAATGTGCTTTTTGTCAATATTATGAATATAGCATACACAACCAAAAACTTTAAAATAGTTGATTATTGGTTTCTTCCCTTTGAGTAATTCATAAGGAGTCTTATGTTTTAGTTTGTGTATCAAGCTTCTATTCAGGACATAATTTGCTGTGCTCACAGCCTCTGCCCAATAGGATAGGGGCATGTAAGCATCTACAAGTAATGTGCCTGCAGTTTCAATGAGTGTTCTATTTTTCCTTTCAGGTAGCCCATTTTGTTGAGAAGTTCTAGGAGCTGAGAAGCAGTGCCTGATACCTCCCTTCTCACAGAACTCATGTATAAGAAGAGACTCAAACTCTGTATCATGATCACTTTTGATCAATGCAACATGAGTAGAGTACTCAATCTGTATGGTCCTGAGAAAATCTGTAAGAACCTTGAATGTATCTGACTTAGATCTCAGAAAGAATACCCAAGAGAATCTGGAGAAGTCATCTACAACCACTAAGGTATAAGATTTCCCTCCTAGGCTTTGTACAGCCACAGACCCAAAAAGGTCCATATGCAGTAAGTACAATATCATAGGTGAATCACTCTTATTAATGGATTTGAAACTAGATTTAGTTTGCTTGCCTAGTTGACAAGCCCTGCAGAGTCCTTCCTTCTTGTAGGGGCCAGAAGGTAGTCCTATGACAAGGTTGTCCTTAGATAACCTAGCAATATTTTTCAGATTTACATGCCCTAATCTTTTATGCCACAAGTCATTTTGACTGCTAACTATGTTAAGTAAACATATGTCTGAAGTTACAGAATGAAAATTAACTAGATATATATTTCCTTGTTTATTGCCAATTAAAACAGGTTTGTTTTCTTTAGAGGTAATAGTACAAGAGCTAGAGTTGAATGATACCTGATAACCTTCATCACATAATTGGCTTATAGAGATGAGGTTATGCTTTAGTCCACTTACATATGCAACTCTCTTGAAAGTTACTGTTCCAATCCTGACTTTGCCATAGCCCTCTGTTTGGCCACAGTTAGAGTCACCAAAGATGACCTTTGGTCATAGCTTAGACTTGTAATCGATTAGGTTGTCCTTGTTGCCTGTCATATGCTTGGAGCAGCCACTATCCAGATACTAATGTTGATTGTATGCTGGACAGGTCTTCATCTGCAAATAAAGCAGTTAGTTGTTCTTGACCCAGGTAACCTTGGGTCCTTGTTGATTTACATAACTATAACTAGAAATATAAGAACATTCAGGTTGATCTTTATACCCTTTAGGATGGTATCTCATAGGTGGAATTATCCATTGAGTGAAGGGATTAAAGTTGTTATTAGAATTTAAGTTCTTGTTATTAAGATCTGGGTTCGACGATCTCTGGTTGGATCGTCGACCTTAGCTCGACGATGTTGGATGAGATCGTCGATCTCTGCTCAAAGAATGAAGGTATTCATTCTTGAAGTACCAAAATCGTCGATCTCTGGTCTACGAACCATACTGGTATCGTCGATCATAGATCGAAGAATGCTTATTACTGATGTTTGTGTTCAAAGAACGTCGTTCTGAGTTCGACGATCTGTTCATATATCGTCGATCTGAGTTCTACGATAACTGCTGAACATTGTTATTTCTGTTATTCTTCTGGTTATTGAGCTTATTTTTGGTTTCAATTTGTTCAAAAATCTTATTAACTTTATTTACCTGTTCAGTGTTCCTCTTTCCCTTATCAGATATAAATTTTACTGGTCTGGAAAGATTATTTTTCTGAATCAAAGGTGGATCACTAGAGGAGGCACCTAGTCCTAGTTTGCTACTGTTGGTCCTAACATTTACAGTACTAGTGATATCTAATAATTATAGACTTCTTCCATTCAGTGATTCTTCTAATAGTTTTGCCTTACCTAGTTCAGTTTTCAGAAAAGATATTTGTTTATTAGCAGACATTAGTTCATTAGTTAATTTTGCATTTTCTGCAATGATGTTGTCTAGGGTATCTAACTTTTCTCTGAGAAGTTTGATTTCCTTCTCAGAGCTTATCAAGTCTAAGCATAAATTTTTTAATTCAGATTTAAATTCATCTGAATCAAAATCATAGGAAGCTATTACCTGATCTTCAGCTGATAGATGTTCTTCATTATCAGACTCATCTGTATCTGATCTGCTACTGCCTACCTCAATAGCCATGAGGCAGACTTCCTTTACTTTCTACTCTTCTTCATCCTCATTGGAGCTGGAGGATGTAGATTCTTCTTCAGTATCACTCCATGTTTCAGCAACAAAGCCCTTGTCTTTCCTCTTGTGCTTGCTTGAGGAAGACTTATTGTAGTGACTCTTTCTTGAGTCCTTCTCCTTTCTTCTATCCTTCTTCTGAGCTTCTGGACACTCAGAAATGAAGTACCCAGGTTCCCTGTAATCAAAACACGCTACTTCTTTAGAGGGTGTTTTGTCATACCCTGGCTTATCTTCATATTTAAAAGGTTTCCTTCTGAAGTCCTTTCTGGCCATCTTGAAGAATCTCTTGGCAAAGAAACTCATCAACTCTTCATTTATTGGAATGACTTCAGAGTCTTCTGTAGCTTTGAAAGCTATGCTGTGCTCCTTCCTAGTTGGTTTAGGAGTCTTCACTTCAGCTGCTGCTTCCCTTGCTTTGATCAGCTGCTCATAGGACTTTAATTTTTCTAGATGAGATTCTGTTGAAATCTCTGTCATGCTTCTGGCTTCTCTGATGGGCCAGATTCTTGAGTCCCATGTGTTGGGGAAGCACATAAGGATTTTGTCATTCACTTCAGTCAAAGTGAATTCTTTGTCTAGAGTCCTTAGTGTTGGGTACATTGGAAAATGTGTACTAGATTTGGAGAAACCTCAACTTAGTCAATGATTTGCATCAATTTGTATTTGATAGGAGTTTGAGTTTCATTGTGCAGGTTTTAGTATTTGAAGGAAAATTTTCTAAGTACAAGTGTCGACACTTGTGAAGAAACTGTGTCGACACTCAAAAAACTTGTGTCGACACTCAGGCAAGCTGTGTCGACATACAAGCAAATTGTGTCGACACTCAGGGAAGTTGTGTCGACACCCAGAATTTGTGTCGACACTTATAAAAAAGATGTGTCGACACTCAGAGCTTTGTCAACACCTAAAGAAGCAGTTGTGTCGACTTCCAGAAATGTGTCGACATCTGAAGCAGGACTTGTGTCGACACTTAAAACTGAAGCTATGTCTACATTCAGGAGATATGTTGACACCTGAAGCAATTGTGTCGACACACAGGACTTGTGTCGATACACAGGACTTGTGTCGACACACAGGACTTGTGTCGACACACCAACTCTCAAAAGGCTGTGTCGAGTTCAGAAGTAATTGTGTCGACACACAGGACTTGTGTCGACACACACTCAACGCCATTTGACAAACACTCAACACCAACTGTCTGTAACAGAAATGTCGAGACAAGAAGCAGTTGTGTCGACACACAGGACTTGTGTCGACACATACAATATAAGCAGTGTCGAGAAGCAGAAGTATGACTGTGTCGACACTTGGAGTAATTGTGTCGACACCATGAAGACTTGTGTCGACACTTAGTCTATATGTGTCGACATATGTGAAGCAGTCTGCTGAGTGTTGTATGCTGAGTTGAAAAGACTTTAAAGAACCTGGTGACGTGACTGGTGACTTGACAGTTGTCATAACTAGCCGGTCTGACACCACTGTCAGAACCGTCAGAAGTTTGTTATGAACCGGATCAGCCGGTAACCATGAAGCAAGCTCTATATAAGAGACAGATCGAAAATGACAAAAAATGAACAACAACGTGAGGCATCAATAAGAAGAATTCTGACAGTTCAAGGGTTATCTGCAAGAAAGATTCAGAGTTCTATCTGAATTTAAGGAAGAAGCTGGTTGAAGATCATCTTCATCAACAGAGAAGATCCAACTTATTTTGTTCTAATCAAGAAGCTTTGAAAAGCTAAGTTAGGTTAGATCAGAAGGACCAGTCAATCCAAGAACTGATCAAGAAGACTACATCAACAGAGAAATCTAGCTGGTTAAGTTTTCAGTTACTCTTTTCTCACAAATTCTTGTAGGATCTTCTGTTAGATCTGAGATTGTAAGCCTAAAATTATAAAGGCTGAGGTAAGGCTATGTGCCTGAGGTAGGACTTGTGGAAAGTCTGAGTTATAAGCCTAATTATAAAGGCTGAGGTAGGGTTGAGGCCTGAGGTAGGATTCTAGTGAAGAATCTGAGGTAGGACTTGTGTTAAGTCTGAGGTGTAGGAACCATCTTTGGTTCTGAGATTGTAAGATCTGAGGATCTGAGCCAGTGGAAGGAAGTTAGGCTGAATCCAGTTATCTGCTGGATAGGCGAAGGGGGAAAGTGGATGTACCCATATTTTGGGGAACCACTATAAGTCTGGTGTTTACTGTGATGTGTTTATTTTCTGTAGATTGATTAATCTGAGCTGAAAGAAGTCTTATAACTGTTTGCCTAAAAATTAAAAAGACTCAAAAAAAGATTAGAACCTATTCACCCCCCTCTAGGTGTTTAGGCTCTTGAAATAAAGTCTTTCAAGTGATATCAGAGGGAGGTTACTCAAAATTTGACCTAACAGTCAGAGGATTCCTCCAAGGCAAATAATAGATAACAAAAATGGGTTCAAGTGAAAATCAAAAGGAACTTGGATCTATGAAATTGCCCATATGCAGGAAAGAATCTTTTAGTATTTGGAAAGAAAGGGTCGGGCTATTTATGGAAGCATCTGATCCATGAATTTATATCATAGTACAGGAAGGCCCCTTCATCCCAATGAAGGTTTCAGTTCTTGATGCAAACATTCAAACTCCAAAGAGTTATTCAGAGATGACTAAGGATGAAATCATCTTGGCTACATTAGATAATAGAGCTCAGAATATAATTGTAAGTGCCATAGATGATGCAACATTCCAGAATCTTATGTACTGTAAAACTTCCAAAGAAATGTGGGATACGTTGATTGTCTATATGGAAGTCACAGAAGAAGTCAGAGAGGACAGAAAGTCTATACTAAATCAAGAATATGAGAGCTTTAGGTAGAATAAAACTGACAGCATAGCTGAATGCTATAAAAAGTTTTTCAGAATAGTGAATGAACAGATGACATATGGAAGAGTCTTCAGTACTTATGAACTGAATGACAAGTTTCTTAGGTCCCTAACAAAGGATTGGGACACTAAGATATGTGTCATCAGGGAAGTGGTCAAACTGGCTGACACACCACCACCTACACTTTTTGGAAAACTGCTTTCATATGAAATGCAGCTTACTACTAGAAAAGAGGAAGAGAAGGGCAGCAGATCTGAACATAAAGATAAGTCAGTAGCCTTCAAGGCTGAGGGCTCAAGGAAGGGTAGGAGAAAATCTCCTTCTCCACCTAGAAGGAGTACTGAAGCAGAAGAAGGTGTTCCTGAAACAAGTACATCAGATAGTCATACATCTGATGAAGACCTTGCTGCCTTCACAAGACAATTCCAAAGTTTCATAAAGAAAAAGAATTGGAGAACCAGACCTTCATCTACATCCTATTCCAAGGATGAATACTACAGGAAGAAGAAAATACCTAAGGAGGACAGGTATGCTTCTAAACCTGGTAAACAATCTAATTCTAAGATTGTGTGTTATTACTGCAACAGGTCTGGGCATATCATAGCCGACTGTCCTGATAAAAGAAAGGATTCAAAGGACAAGAAGAAGCAGTTGGTCAAAGGCAAGAAGGAGAAGTCTCTAGTGGCTCAGAAAGAGAAGAGTTGGACAGACTCTTCATCTTCAGAATCTGAAGAAGAAGAGGCAGAAGCATATGTTGGACTCTTCTCAACAAAAGAGGATTCTAGGGAACTAGAATTCTTACAAATGCTGGACTCCATAAATGGAGTGGAAGAATATTGCTGTAAAGGGCTGATGGCTCAATCTGAAGAAGATAAGTGTCAGGATCAGCCTGGACCAAGTAAGGTAAATAATTCACCCCTAGTCTCAGATTACTTTACTGGATTAGAATCAGAAGCATCTTCTTCAAAATAAGTGGATGGATCTGAGTCTGAGGGGGATGTTCACCAACTCATTAATGAGTATGGTGGGTTGTTGCATGCTCTAAAGAAGAGCAAGTTTCTTGTTAAAGAGCAAGCCGAAGAGATTGAGTCTCTTAAGCTGGCTGCAGCAGGTTCAGCAAAAATGCTAGCTTAAAAACTGAATGAGGTTGCAAAATTGAAAAACATTACAGTTATTCAGATGGGCACAATCTCATTCAAAGATAATCATATCAAGAAACTGGAGGGAAAACTTTAGCAAGAGAGAGAGCTAGTGGCAAAATTCTCCAAGCCAAAATCAGTCTTACCTTTGATAGATAATTTTGTTTCACAAAAAGGAAAGACTGGTCTAGGCTTTAAGGGAAGAACTAGGGCTACCAATTCTCATAGAAAAGGTAAAGCCACAGTTCAGCCTCCAACTGTTAATCCCCCTATTTTCTTTAAAAAGGAAGTGAATCCTACTAACAGGTATGATCATGACATTACACATGGTCACCGTGAGCATGAAAATTTCATGAGCAAGGGTGCTAATGCCAATAAACCAATCTATAGGCATGCCCATCATATTCAAGAGGAGTTCTTGAAGAATGTTGTTCCAGCACCAACACTTAATAAGTCTACTGACAACAAAGTAAGAAGGCCTGTACCTAAGAATAGGTATAATAGGTTTGAGTGTTGGTGTTGTGGCAAGGTGAGACACTTTGCCATGGATTGCTGGTTTAAGTTAAGTGTTAAAACCAAAAGTAGGATTCCTGTTAGATCAGTCACAGGGTTTCAAACTAACAAGGACCTAGGACCCACTAACAAGTTGGGTTCTAAGGGTAAGTGATTCATTTGTTGTAGGTAAATCCAAGTGACCATACCCCTATATGGTACTTAGATAGTGGCTGTTCCAGACATATGACTGGAACAAAGAGAATGTTGAGGGACTATGTGCCCATAAAGAATGGACCAAAAGTTATCTTTGGTGGATCGGAAAAGGGAATCATCAAAGGATTTGATAACATATCTTGTGATTCAATTACAATCACTAAAGTGGCTTATGTAAAGGGTCTAAAACATAATCTGATTAGCATAAGTCAACTTAGTGACCTAGGTTATGATATTTCTTTCCTCAAAGGGGAGTGCCTAGTAAAAAGGTCAAGTGATCAAGAGATCATTTTGATTGGCACTAGGAAAGGAAATGTGTATTGCCTTAACCTAGAGTGTGAGTCTAACAACTCACCTATTTGTTTGGTTGCAGGTGAGAAAGCTTCTCTATGTGTCAAATAACACAAGAGGCTAACTCATTTGAACTACAAGTCAATTGGACTGCTGTTCAGCATGGGATTAGTGAGGAATGGTCCTCAAGTTCAGTGCATAAAAGAGGGTGTGTGCTCAGCTTGCCAAAAAGGCAAGCAGACTAAGTCCTCTTTTCAGTCACTTGACATCAAAGATTCAAAGATATGTTTGTATCTCATGCATATAGATTTGTTTGGTCCTATGCCAGTCCATAGTCTTGGTAGGAAAGCATATACACTTGTTGTTGTGGATGACTATTCTAGATTTACATGGGTTTTCTTCTTGAGGCAGAAATCTGAAACCCCAACTATTTTCCAGACTTTTGTCAGACAAATACAGAATGAATACAACAGCTCAGTGGACAAAATTAGAAGTCACCATGGAACTGAATTTTAGTCTGAATGTATGACAAAATTTTGTGAAGAACTTGGGATTCATCAGGAATTCTCTTCACCTAGAACTCCTCAGTAAAATGATGTTGTTGAAAGAAAGAATAGGACTCTAATTGAATCCAGTAGAACTCTACTGAATGACACTACTCTCCCTGAATACTTCTGGGCTGAGGCAGTAAATAATGCATGTCATGTGCTCAATAGGGCCTCCATCAACAAGAAACACAAGATGACTCCCTACCAGATTTTAAAAGGCAGAAAACCAAACATATCTTATTTTAGAATCTTTGGTAGTAAGTGTTTTGTACTAGTCAATGGTAAACACTACCAAACTAAGTTTGCTGCCAAATCCCTAGAAGGGATATTTGTTGGGTACCACAACCATAGTAGAGCATACAGGATCTACAACTTGACTACTCAAGTTGTAGAAGAATCTTTGCATGTTGTATTTGATGAGTCAATGTTTATTAACAGTGAATTGTCTAGTTCTTCAGTTAGTTCTACAGGTCTAATAGATAAGCTGGTCAAGCTGACCATCAATGAAGATATTCCTGCTAAACTGGATGAGGATAAAGATGCCAGCTATCTAGGGGGAGATCAAGTCCCTCTGGGTGAAGAAGAAAATGTGGAGCATCAAGATGAGGAAACTGGAGATAACCATAATGCTGACAGAATTTCTCCAGCAAGGAGACACCTGAAGGATCATCCAGCTCACCAGATCATTGGTGATGCAAGTTAGGGTGTTCTAACAAGGAGTAGGAGCATGAACATAGTTTTATGTTCTAGCTTCCTATCTCAGATAGAACCCAGTAAGATTGAAGAGGCCATGTAAGACACTAACTAGATTGATGCAATGCAAGAAGAGCTCAGTCAGTTCAAAAGGTGTAAGGTCTAGGAACTGGTGCCAAAACCTAAGGATCACAACATAATAGGAACTAAGTGGATCTACATGAACAAGCTTGATGAGAATGACACTATAATCAAGAACAAGGCTAGACTGGTAGCAAAAGGCTACAAGCAAGAGGAATGTATTGATTTTGATCAAACCTTTGCTCCAGTGGTAAGGCTGGAGGCAATAAGGCTGTTCTTAGTCTATACTGCCTATCAAGGATTCAAAGTATATCAAATGGATGTGAATTCAGCATTTTTGAATGGTGATTTAAAAGAAGAAGTCTATGTAGAACAACCCTCAGGTTTTGTAGACTCTCACTTTCCTGATTATGTATATAGGCTTAGGAAAGCTCTATATGGTTTGAAACAAGCTCCAAGAGCTTGGTATGAAACCTTGTCTGCCTTCCTCATTAATAATAAATTCTCTAGAGGAAAGATAGATAAAACTCTATTCTATAGGGAATCAAAAGGCAAGATAATACCAGTCCAGATATATGTGGATGACATTATCTTTGGTTCTACTGAAAACAGCTTTTGTAGGAAGTTTGCCAAACTTATGCAAGGGAAGTTTGAGATGAGCAGTATGGGTGAGCTGAAGTTCTTCTTGAGACTTCAAGTTAGACAGACTGAGAGTGGGTTGTCCATATCCTAGTCTAAGTTCACCAAGGAGTTGATTAAGAAGTATGGTTTGGACTCAGCTTCTACAATGAAAACTCCAATGGGAACAAGTATGCCTATATGCAAAGATGAAGTAGGGAAACCTGTTGATGAGTCTTTGTATAGAGGGATAATTGGCTCCCTACTATACTTGACTGCTAGTAGACCTGATATCATGTATGCAATATGTGCCTGTGATAGGTATCAAGCATGCCCTAAGGAATCACATTATACTGTAGTTAAAAGAATTTTGAGATATCTTAAGGGCACACCTAATCTAGGCCTTTGGTACCCTAAGAATAGAGATTTTCTATTAACAGGTTTCTCAGATGCAGATTTTGCTGGATGCAAAGAAGACAGAAAAAGTACCACAGGAACCTGTCAATTCCTTGGTGGGAGGCTGGTGTCATGGAGCAGCAAGAAGCAAACCAGTGTAGCTATATCAACTGCTGAATCAGAGTATATAGCTTCTGGTAGCTGCTGTGCACAATTGATGTGGATGAAGCATAAACTAGAAGATTATGACATCCAGGTAAGTAGAATACCACTATTTTGTGATTCTACAAGTTCTATTTCTATTGCTAAGAATCCTGTATCATACAGTAGGACCAAGCATATAGATATTAAGTTTCATTATATCAGAGAATATGTAAAGAAGGAAAATATTAATCTAGAGTTTGTAAAAACTAATAATCAAATAGCTGATATTTTTACAAAACCACTGGATGAAACTAAATTCAATAATTTCAAAATTGAATTAGGTATGTTGAACCTAGACTAGGTTAACACAAGTTTCTATTAGTAGCATATGTAAGAACCAAATTTCTGTTGAAATTTGGCTAAGTACAAAGTTTGTGTCGACACAAGCAAGTTGTGTCGACACACTCAGTGTGTTGTGTCGACACCGAACAAGGATATATCTACACAGAAACAGTATCTGTGTCGACAAAAGAATAGGTGTCGACACAAAAAGTCTCGACACAATCTTATCGAGACTATATGTCGAGAGGATATTTGTGTCGACACAAAAAATTGGTGTCGACACAACTCTATCGAGACTAAAGTGGTCTGTGTCGACACAGACTCAAGTATGTCGACACATAGATGTGTCGACTTAAAATACATTTTGTCGACTTAGACATTAGTATGTTGACACATAGTCATGTCGACTTAACTTAAGTTCTGTCAAGACCTAGGTCATTTTTGTCGACACAAAAAATGATTTGTCAACTTAAGCCCGACTTTTGATCTGCCCTTAACTCAAGTACTATAAATAGGTAAAGCCAAAATTTGGTCGACTACGCTATCATAATTTTTGACTCTACACCTTCTATCGACATAGACCTTCTCTTCTCTACTCCTCTAACACTTACGTCAATGGCGCCAAACCAAGAAGATAAGGTTAATGAAGGTTATGAACTAGTTCTCGAAGGATTCACGACCACTTCTGATGAAATTCAGGGAGTCAATGCCCTAATTTCTGAAAATGGATTAGAATTTTTGGTCTCTGAACCGACCAAAATATGGAAAAAGGAAGTCAAGGAGTTCTACTCAACCGCTACTATGGACACAGAAGGACAGAAAATCAAGGCGTCTACTCAAGATACCCGGGTGAAGCTCACATTGAAATCAATCAGGAAAGCACTGCATCTACCATTGATCAAGGATACAGACGAAATAACTCCTTCCAAGATAACTGAAGCTTTATGCTGGTGTGGACTGAGTCCCAGTATTAAGACTGTATCATCTATCAATAGAAAAGGGATGAATTCCCAAGGAAAATTTCTTTCAGATGTTGTGGGCAAAGTGATAATCTGCAAGACTGGTGGACATGATAGAATTTCTACCCATATGTTCAATCTTATGGTGAGGGTTATATTCAAGATAAACACTGACTGGGCAGCAGTAGTGTTTGATAAAATACAAGAAGGATTTAAGAAACCTAACTGAAAGTATCTAGTGTCGACTAAATCCACCTATGGGGGGGGGGGGAATAAGTGTCTTGCAGTCTTTTGCGGAATTAAATTTACCTGCACAAATTAACAAACAGAGCACAGGAAACACACAAAGAATTATAGTAGTTCCCCGATTTGGGTACGTCCACTTATCCCCTTTGACCTATCTCCCACCAAGGGACGACTCGGTCACTTCTCCAAACGGATTGAAATCCAATCCTCACACTACGGAAGGAACCCTTCCAACAAAGGAGTCACAACTCCACCACCACGGGTTGCACCCAACCCTTACAATAAGGAATGAAAATTCCTTTACAACAAACCAAAATTGAATGTAAAAGAAAATACAAACAAAGCTTTTGGAGATTCCGATGTCCTTCTTTGTTCGTTGTCGCTTGCACGAATAATACGAAGAGTCTACAACCAGATTTCTCTCTTAGAATGGGTCTTCTCAAGATCGGCGGCGGCAAGTGATTGCGGTGGTGATACTTTGTAGATCTAAACTTCTTGACGAAGCAAGCAAGGTCTACAAACGATCTCAGTCAGATCAGTCGTCTCAATTAATTCGGAATGGAGAACAAATCTCGTTCAACGAATCAGAAGACAAGAGATCTCAAGAGAGATGCGTGAGAAGCTCGGCTTGCCTCGGTACTGTCGTCATAAGATCAAATAAGATCGAAGTTCAGTGGCGACGATGAGCTTGCGAGCAACTACAGGCAATCGGCGGTTTCCGCGATCGGCTAGGGCACGACGTCGACTGCTTTCGTTTCTGTGTGAATGTCTGTGTATAGAGGTTCAAAATACGCGTATATATATACCAGGAGCCAACCCTAATGACCGTTGTGTGCCCACAAGGAGAAACCCTAGCCTCGGCCGAAACAGCGCACGACAAGTTGGTTCGGTCCAGCGAATGAGGAAATTTGCCTAAGGCCAAATCGGCAGGAATCGTTGGTGATTCCCGTCGATGTTGCTGATTCTCGATGAATCGGCGGGAATCATTAACGATTCCCGTCGAAGTCGGCGGGAATCACTAGCGATTCCCGTCGATTTTGACTTAGAAGAATTTTTTCTTCCTTCCTTTGATGACTTGGACTTTGACCCATCTTTGCTCCTTCTTCTGCTCTTGATCTACCTTGACCCTGTACTTGAAAAGAAGTACACTCCAATAGAGAGAGCACACGTGAGTCAACACACTGATCTACTCAACGAGGGATTACATTGCGCAGTCCCGTGTATATTGACCCACTGCACCCTGACATTGGCGTGTACTTAGCATGGAATAGCTGCAAGCACAACTTGATAGAATTGTCAAATATATTTTCAATTCACCTTAGCTTGTTCAGGGGCTTCTTCAAATCAGGTCAATTGTGGATGCAATACCCAACAATCTCCCCCCATTTGAAGAAGCCTAAACCCTACAAGCTAAGGTGAATAGAATAGATGGGAATGAAAATCATAAACTGAAAATTCAGTTGAGTGTGACATTCATTACCATTTTCCTGAGAGCATACATAACATTAACAACCACCTTAGCCTTAGTCGAGAGGGTAATCTCCCCCTTTTCGGCTTCTACAAATCTGGGATTTTACTTGGAGTAAAATGCTCCCCCTCAGTTCTTGCATCCGTGCTCGATCTTGAGTTCCTAGCAGATGCTTCCCCTTGATCCAAGAGCCTTGAGCCCTTCAGTCTTCAATCTTTATAGTTCAGCATGCCGAGTTCAGTTTTGAAGAGACTGAACTTGGCCTCATCTAGGGGCTTTGTGAAGATATCTGCAATCTGCTTATCCGTGGGGACATAGCAGAGATATATATCTTTGTTTTCCACATGCTCCCGAATGAAGTGGTAGCACACTTTAATATACTTTGTTCGGCTGTGCGACACTGGATTGTTCGCAATTGCAATTGCGCTCAAGGAGTCGCAATATATAGGAACTTCTCTGAATTGCAAGTCATAATCTTCGAGTTGATTTCTGATCCATAGAAGTTGTGCGCAACAGCTGCCTGCTGAGATGTACTCAGATTCAGCCGTAGAGGTTGCGACACAGTTCTGCTTTTTACTGTTCCACGAAATAAGCCTTCTTCCGAGGAATTGGCGCATCCCGGAAATGCTTTTCCTATCATCCCTGCTTCCTGCAAAGTCAGCATCTGAAAAGCCTATCAACTCGACATCATTGTTTCTTGGGTACCACAAGCCAAGATTTGGTGTACCTTTAAGGTATCTAAGAATTCCCTTTGCAGCGGCATAATGAGATTCCTTAGTGTTCACCTGATATCTGCCATAAACGCATGTGTAAAACATAATATCCAGTCTACTAGCAGTAAGGTAGAGCAGGGATCCAATAATGCTTCTGTATTTGGTTTCATCAAAAAGTTTCCCTTTCTCATCCTTGTCCAGAGACACAGTGGATCCCATTGGAGTCCTCATAGAGGTTGCATTCTCCATTCTGAATTTCTTGAGGAGTTCATTTGTGAACTTCGTCTGAGAAATGAAAATTCCATCCTCAGACTGTTTCACTTGAAGTCCTAAGAAGTACTTCAGCTCACCCATGCTGCTCATTTCAAACTTCCCTTTCATAAGTTTAGAAAACTTCTTGCACAGGTTGTTGTCCGTTGAGCCGAATATTATGTCATCGACATAGATTTGCACCAGAAAAATCTTGCCTTTGACTTCCCTAAGAAACAATGTCTTATCTATTTTTCCTCTCGAGAACTTGTTCTCAAGAAGATAACTAGACAGAGTCTCATACCAAGCTCGAGGAGGAAGCCATATAATGCTTTATTGAGAAAGTAAACATGATTACAGAATGTTGGATTAACAAAACCTGGGGGTTGAGCGACATATACTTCCTCTTTCAAATTTCCATTTAGGAACGCAGATTTCATGTCCATCTGATAGACAGTGAATCCTTTGTGAGAGGCATACGCCAGGAAAAATCTGATCTCCTCGAGCCTTGCAAATGGTGCAAAGGTTTGGTCGAAGTCAATCCCCTCCTCCTGTCTGTAACCTTGAGCCACCAGTCTGGCCTTGTTCTTGATGATGACACCATGTTCATCCAGTTTGTTTCTGAAGATCCACTTAGTGCCGATCACATTCTGTTTCTTTGGTCTGGGAACAAGCGTCCAGACGTTGCATCGTTCGAATTGATGCAGTTCATCTTGCATGGCCAATATCCATGACGCATCTTTGTTCGCTTCGTCGAACTTCTTTGGCTCAACCTGTGACAAAAAACTAAGGTGCAGAATCTCGTTAATTGTACCTCTGCGAGTTCTGACACCGTCACGAGGATCTCCTATGATCTGATCTCTGGGATGATCCCTCACGTGTCGGAGCTCTAAGAGTCTAGCATCTTGAGCTCTAACAGCTTCTCGGGATCCTCCCTCTTCTGGGAGATTTTCTCCATCCTGATCGTCATCTTCTCCAGTTGGCGTTGAGGTGGAGACCTTGACGTACTTGGGAGTTTCATCTTTAGCAGTCTCATCGAGACTTAGCTGTTCAAGCCTTGCACCTGCATCTTCAAGAATGCCACTGGAAGAATTGCTGTGAAGCAAGCTTCCTTCATCAAATACAACATTAATGGACTCCTCTACCACTAGGGTTTTCTTATTGAAAACCCTATATGCCCGACTATGGCTACTATAGCCCATAAAGATGCCTTCGAAGCATTTTTCTCCGAATTTAGTACGTGGGTACTTCCCATTATTGAGTACATAGCATCTGCAGCCAAAAATCCTTAAATAGGACATGGTCGGTTTCCTGCCTTTCAATAGCTCATAAGGCGTCTTACGATGATTCTTGTTGATCAATGCTCGGTTCTGCACATGACAAGCCGTATTGACAGCCTCTGCTCAGAAGTACTCTGGAAGAGAAGCGTCATTCAACATTGTCGTACATCCTTCAATGAGCGTTATATTTCTCCTCTCCGCAACTCCATTTTGCTGAGGAGTACGCGGGGAGGAAAACTCATGAAAGATACGATGTTCTTCACAGAATTTTGTCATAGCACCAGACTCGAATTCTGTTCCATGGTCACTTCTAATTTTGACCACGGAGCAGTTAAGTTCGTTCTGAATCTGCTTGATAAAATTAGTGAAGATGTCAAACGTATCTGACTTTCGTTTCAAGAAGAATACCCACGTAAACCGAGAGTGATCATCAACAATCACTAGTGTATATGATTTGCCTCCTAAGCTATGAACTTACACTGGACCGAACAAGTCCATATGCAGAAGATAAAGACATCTGGAAGAGTCTTTGTCTGCAATGCCCTTAAAGGTAGCCCGAGTTTGTTTGCCCTTCTGGCATGCAAGACAAGGGCTATCTTTGATGCACTTAATAGTAGGGGCATCCCTTACTAAATTCTTGGAAAACTACATATTAATAGTCTTGAAATTAATATGTGCTAATCTCTTATGCCATTGTTCACAGAGAGATGCACTGCCTTTTACTACTAGGCACACGGGGGTAGAAGAGTCTACGCTAAGAAAATCTAAGCAAAAGATATTTCTGCTCCTAATGCCAGTTAATACCATCTCCGAAGAGGCACATGATATTATCAAGCACTTATCCTTGCAGAACTTAACGTCGTATCCTTTATCACGCAGCAGGCTTCTTGTCCCGGTCATATGCCGGGAACATCCACTGTCCAAGTACCAGATTGGCGTTTTGGTGGCCTTTGGACATACCTGCAAAATAGAATTAGTTTCCCTTAGGAACCCAATTGAACTTGGGTCCTAGATTCCTTGTTAGCATACTCCCCCTCGGGTGGTTAACCCTATGAGTGGTTGGCCTCGCATTGCTAACATGAGGAGTCTCATTGAATCTTGGATTAAACTAGCAATCCATGGCGAAGTGACTGACTTTACCACAACACCAACAGTCAAACCTGTTGTACCGTTTCCTAGGCTCCTGCTTCACCCTTGGAATGGTGGGTCCAGCCGGGGCCTTGGATCTGGAGGTGGAGGCATCATGATGACAGCAGTCACACAATTTCTTCACTTCCTGTTCCTTCAGTATAACAGGCTTGGCCTTAGGTGCCTACTTCCTATTATGGCCGCTAGAGAAGTGACCATAATTCTCCACTTGGATTTCCTCATAAGGTGCTTTGAAGACACTCTCACCGTAGTTGCGGGGGAAGGTCCAACCATCATACCAGCTCTTGGGCTTTTCAACCGAGGGAGAAGAAGTGGCCATAGGTTGACTCAAAGTCATGCTCATTGCATGGAAAGTTAGGCTTTCTGAATGAAACAGGATCGAGTGGGGCCTTTCCCTTTTCTGCAGCAGAGGTTTTCTTAGTAGCCTTATTTTTCCTCTGATTTCTGTTTCTCCTGGATGATTTACCAGGCTCACCCACATGCCCTAAGCCAGTCCCCTTAGCCTGAGCAGAGAATTCATCAACCAGAGGAAGAACTGTCTTGGGCATAAAGAAGCTTTTGACAATCTTCCTCTCTGCCGTAAGCTGTTCTTCCAACTTGTTGATTTCTTCCTGTTTTTGGTCAAGGAGCCTTAGAGAATCTGAGTGCTCAGAAGTCAGGTCCAGGTGTTCCTGTCGGAGAGAAATCAAGCTAGTGATCTCTTCTCTTAGGGACACACCCTCAGCCTTAAGGAATTTGACTTCCTTTTTCTGAGCGCTCAACCTCTTTCGGCACTCTTCGAAAGTATTGAGCAGAAGCTCATACTTTTCGAGGAGTTTAGCCTCACAGGCAGATGGACTGTCCTCGCGATCATCTTTAGAAGACTCAGAGTCAGAGTCCGAGAGGGGGGTGCGATCTTTTACCTTCCCCGTAAATGGGGGACAGTCTCCATCTGAGTCGGAGCGACCCATTAGCCCGAAGTAGGCTTCCTCATCATCACTGGAGTTTGAAGAGTCAGATTCACTCAGTGTCTTTGACTTTTTAGCAATGTAGCTCCTCTCCTTCTTCTTATCTCTAGAGGACTTGTGCTCCTCTCCTTTCCCCTTATCTCTCTTGCTTTGGTGGCAGTCAACAATGACGTGACCTGGCTTATTGCATCCAAAGCAGATAATGTCACTAGAATGATGTTTGTTCTGTTTAGACTCATACCTGTCAGAAGAGTAATTCTTCTTCTAATGTCTGGAGGAGGAGCCATCCTTTTTTCTCTGATTTCTCAACTTGAGGAACTTCTTGAACTCTCGAGTGAAGAAGGAGAATTCTTCCTCAGATAGATCTGAGCCGGATGAGCATGGCTCAAAGTCTTCTTCCTCAGCCTTTCTCCAAGAGCGGGACGAGGTTGCACCCTTGCCTTTCCTTGAGTGATTTGCTTTCAGGGCCACAGTCTTTTCTTTGGATGCGGTCTTATCAGCTTCTTCTTCAGCTTTTCTGGTGTTCAGCTGAAGCTCGTAGAACATTAGCTTTCCAAACAGAATCTGGGGATCAGTTTCTGACAGCTTGCCAAATTCTCTGATGGCGCAGATCTTGGTGTCCCATTCCTTAGTAAGGGATCTAAGGAATTTATCATTTAGTTCACCATCAATATACACTCTGCCATAACCCTTCAGGGCATTGACGATCTTCAGAAAGTTCTCGAATGTCACTCCGATTTCTTCCTTGGGACCTTTCCTGAAGGCCTCATACTTCTGGTTCAGAAGGGATCTTCGATCATACCTTACTTCATCTGTGTCTTCCATCAGAATGATCAGGCAGTGCCATATGTCCTTGACAGTCCTGCAGTTGCTGAAATTCTGCATCATTGAATCATCGACGGTGCTCACTAGAATGTTTTGAGCTTTCTTATCTAGTCCGACAAGCACCATCTCATCCTTATCCATTTCGGAGAGCTTCTTGGGCACCATCTTGGTCAGATCAATGGTGGAGGCCTTAGTGGGGATATAAGGTCCCTCCTCCACTATCATGAAGAGTTGGGGGTCAACTGCTTCCATATAGAACCTGATCCTTTCCTTCCAGATGGGAAAGTTCAGCTTGGTGCATACTGAGATCTTTCCTGAATACTTGATTCCGTCCATACCCGAGATCTTCTTTCTTCTTAACACTAGACACAGGATCTTACTCAAGGTGTTAACCTTACTGATGAGCAACCTCCCTCTGATACCACTTGAAAGTCTCTAGTGTCGACTAAATCAACCTATGGGGGGGGGGGAATAGGTGTCGTGCAGTTTTTTACGGAATTAAATTTACCTGCACAAATTAACAAATAGAGCACAGAAAACACACAAAGAATTATAGTGGTTCCCCGATTTGGGTACGTCCACTTACCCCCTTCGACCTATCTCCCACCAAGGGACGACTCAGTCACTTATCCAAACGGATTGAAATCCAATCCTCACACTACGGAAGGAACCCTTCCAACAAAGGAGTCACAATTCCACCACTACGGGTTGCACCCAACCCTTACAACAAGGAATGAAAATTCCTTTACAACAAACCAAAATTGAATGTAAAAGAAAATACAAACAAAGCTTTTGCAGATTCCGATGTCCTTCTTCGTTCGTTGTAGCTTGCACGAATAATACGAAGAGTACACAACCAGATTTCTCTCTTGGAATGGGTCTTCTCAAGATCGGCAGCGGCAAGTGATTGCGGCGGCGATACTTTGTAGATCCAAACTTCTTGACGAAGCAAGCAAGGTCTACGAACGATCTCAGTCAGATCAGTCGTCTCAACCAATTCGGAATGGAGAACAAATCTCGTTCAATGAATCAGAAGACAAGAGATCTCAAGAGAGATACGTGAGATGCTCGTCTTGCCTCGGTACTGTCGTCGGAAGATCAAAGAAGATCAAAGTTCAGCGGCGACGACGAGCTTGCGAGCAGCTACAGGTGATCGGCAGTTTCCGCGATCGGCTAGGGCACGACGTTGGCTGCTTTCATTTTTGCGTGAATGTCTGTGTATAGAGGTTCAAAATACGCGTATATATATACCAGGAGCCAACCCTAATGACCGTTGTGGGGCCCACAAGGAGAAACCCTAGCCCCGGCCGAAACATCGCACGACAAGTTGGTTCGATCCAGCGAACGAGGAAATTTTTCTAAGGCAAAATCGGCGGGAATCGTTGGTGATTCCCGTCGATGTCGGCGGGAATCACTCATGATTCCCGTCGATTCTGCCTTAGCAGAATCCCTATTTGAAAACTTTCAGCCGGAAGAAGTCGGAGGGAGAGGCTAACTGATTCTCGACGAATTGACGGGAATCACTAACGATTCGCATCAAAGTCGGCGGGAATCACTAGCGATTCCCGTCGATTTTGACTTAGAAGAATTTTCTCTTCCTTCCTTTGATGATTTGGTCTTTGACCCATCTTTGCTCCTTCTTCTGCTCTTGATATACCTTGACCTTATACTTGAAAATAAGTATACTCCAATAGAGAGAGCACACGTGAGTCAACACACTGATCTACTCAACGAGGGATTACGTTGCGCATACCCGTGTATATTGACCCACTGCACCTTGACATTGGCGTGTACTTAGCATGGAATAACTGCAAGCACAACTTGATAGAATTGTCAAATACATTTTCAATTCACCTTACCTTGTTCAGGGGCTTCTTCAAATCAGGTCAATTGTGGATGCAATACCCAACACTAACCTGGGAAGGATCCTCAGTTTATGCTTAAAATCAGTAATTCCAGATGTTCTGAAACAAGTAAATGGCTCTAAGATAAATCATATGAGGAAAATGGATGTGAGGATACTATCAAGATAGGACAGAGTTCTGACCAAGGAAATCCCTGCTCCCAAAGAGCAAACTAAGAAGGACAAGAAGAAAAAGAAAGTGATTGTATAGGCTGATTCCTCCAATGATTTTGAAGAGGAAGTGGTCTTTAGTTCTGATGAAGACCAGCACCAACAGGAAGCACATGATCAAGTATAGGACAGTGATCCCCAGGAGCAAAAAGTTGACTCCACTCAAGGGGAAGAAGACTTTGAACAAGGAACTGAGCTGCCTGCCCAAGGAAAAGGTATTGATGATGCTGTCCTAGACAGTGATTTAGCTGCATATACAATCATGAAGGTAGTATCTGAAATCAACACTGCAACTGAAGGAACTGATAAGACAGATGCTCAAAATGAGCCAGTAAGTATCTTCTCCACAGTCTAGTGATATATGATAGTATTCTTCTCAATAATTGTTCAGGGGGGAAACTTTTGTGTAAAAAGAAAGTCTTTTAAGTCATTAAACCAAAACTAATCTTATTCCTTCTGTACAGATTCAGAAGGAATTTACAATGGAAGAATTGTTTCCTGATCTTCCTCCAGATAGAACTGAGGGGGAGCATATTGAGAAAGGAAAAGATATTCTAAGGACTAAGGGAGAGTTATCAAAGGATATTGAGAAGGATACCCCAGCTGAAAAGAATACTGTTAATATTAATAGTACAACTGAATCTTCTGAAGATGAAGAAGCCACATTGGCTAAGAAAAGGAAGCTAACTATTTTAAATAAAAAGAGTTCTGGATACAAGAAGGCTTTGCAAGTGGGAACAACACCATCTACATCAACTGTGGACTTCAGTTCTTTACTGGTCTAGATACAAATAAGACTGCATAATCAAAGACAGTCTATAGAGCAATATGTGGATGAAACTCATAAGGAGTTACAGTTTTAATTGGCCCAGGACATCAAATCCATTAGATTTGAAGTGAATCAACATAAGAAGGAGATGACAGATTGCTTCCATAAAGGAGGTAATGTTGTGGTGTTCCTGGCCAAGCAACAACAAAATATCCAAGCTAAAGTGGATGAAATTGAAGTGAAGCAGGGATATATACTGGAGAATCAGTTAAGGATGAATGAAAATCTCAAGGATTCACGTCATGAAATATTGACAAAGCTCACTGATTCTAGCACTACTCTTAAGGCTGAAATCTCCAAGCAAATCCAGGAAGATATATCTGCTGTCAAAGCCACATTTCAAGAATCTCAGGAGAAAATTAAAACTTTCCTGACAAAATTCAGAGCTTATTTTAAAGAGGAAACTGAATATATAGCTGATCAAGTCAGATTCTAGAAAGAAGATTTAAGAGATCATGTTGCAAGAGAAGTCATAAAGGGGGAGAGATTACTAGTCAAAGCCAGCTCTGAACATGCTAAATGGACTACCAATAGCATCATAGCTACTCTTGGATATCCTCCTCTTTGTGATGATGCTAATGTAGCTGAGTCTGGGATACAACCTGAATATTTTGAAGGAGATCAGCCTGAAGTTGCTCAGATGATCTACCCCTCAACTGATTTTGAGATGGTTCAAGAAGAAGTGCTAAAAATGTGTAGTCCTCCACCAGAGGCACAAAATGTAATTCTGGAAACGGTTGAAATGTCAGAAGCTGCATTAGAAGCTTAGGAGGAAGCTCAACTTTCCAAGAAGAGATTCAGAGAGCAGGCTGAGCTGAAGCCAGATTTTGAGTAGTGGAGCCCAACTTCTAGAAACATCATACTTACTACCTGGAAAGCTGTAAAGGATAAAACCCATGACAGGGGTAAGTGGTATTCTGAACAAGAGTGGAATAAATATCAAGTAGGACAAGAAGCAATTCTTCAACATAGAAGAAGTGCTAAGGATGGGAAGCTACCTGCTAATGCTCAAGAGCCAAGCAAGTACTTCCCCAAACCTTTCCACTATTTTGAAAGATAGAAGACAAGGCTGAGAATTAAAGAAGAAAGCTCTAAAAGGGAAAAAGCCAGCTGAGGTTGCTGAACCTTCTGTGCAGGCTAAAATCAAGTCTGGCAAAGGAATAGTTATAAAGGAGCCTAGTCAGTAATATGATTGCTAGGTTTATGTAATAGAATAATATACTAATTTGTTTCTTTTGTTCTATAAGAAATTCATGTAAACCAAAGTTTTTCTGATTAATGAAATCTGTTTCAGTATTAAGTGTTTGTTGTTTACAATGATTATGTAATAACCTGCTTTGAAATGTTTTTACTTCTATTACAATTTTGTTTTATCTTAAGAGATGTATATCTTTGACTAAGGGTTATGACTTCTCCAAATAGGGGAAGATTGTTGGGTACATTGGAAAATATGTACTAGATTTGGAGAAGCCTCAACTTAGTCAATTATTTGCATCAATTTGTATCTGATAGGAGTTTGAGTTTCATTGTGCAGGTTTTAGTACTTGAAGAAAAATTTTCTAAGTACAAGTGTCGACACTTGTGAAGAAACTGTGTCGACACTCAGGAAACTTGTGTCGGCACTCAGGCAAGCTGTGTCGACACACAGGCAAATTGTGTCGACACTCAGGGAAGTTATGTCGACACCCAGAATTTGTGTCGACACTTATAAAGAAGCTATGTTAACACTCAGAGCTTTGTCGACACCTAAAGAAGCAGTTGTGTCGACATCCAGAAATGTGTCGACATCTGAAGCAGGACTTGTGTCGACACTTAAAACTGAAGCTATGTCGACATTCAGGAGATATGTCAACACCTGAAGTAATTGTGTCGACACACAGGACTTGTGTCGACACACCAACTCTCAAAAGGCTGTGTCGAATTCAGAACAAATTGTGTCGACACACAGGACTTGTGTCGACACACACTCAACGCCATTTGACAAACACTCAACACCAACTATCTGCAACAGAAATGTCGAGACAAGAAGTAGCTGTGTCAACACATACAACATAAGCAGTGTCGGGAAGTAGAAGTATGACTGTGTCGACACTTGGAGTAATTGTGTCGACACCATAAAGACTTGTGTCGACACTTAGTCTATATGTGTCGACACATGTGAAGCAGTCTGCTTAGTGTTGTATGCTGAGTTGAAAAGACATTGAAGAACATGGTGACGTGACTGGTGACTTGACAGTTGTCATAACTAGCCGGTCTGACACCACTGTCAGAACTGTCAGAAGTTTGTTATGAACCGGATCAGCTGGTAACCATGAAGCAAACTCTATATAAGAGACAGATTAGAAATGACAAAAAAAATGAACAACAACGTGAGGCATCAATAAGAAGAATTCTGACAGTTCAAGGGCTATTTGCAAGAAAGATTCAGAGTTCTATATGAATTTAAGGAAGAAGCTGATTGAAGATCATCTTCATCAATAGAGAAGATCCAACTTATTTTGTTCTAATCAAGAAGCTTTGAAAAGCTAAGTTAGGTTGGATCAGAAGGATCAGTCAATTCAAGAACTGATCAAGAAGACTACATCAACAGAGAAATCTAGCTGGTGAAGTTTTCAGTTACTCTTTTCTCACAAATTCTTGTAGGATCTTCTGTTAGATCTGAGATTGTAAGCCTAAAATTATAAAGGCTGAGGTAAGGCTATGTGCCTGAGGTAGGACTTGTGGAAAGTCTGAGTTGTAAGCCTAATTATAAAGGCTGAGGTAGGGTTGAGGCCTGAGGTAGGATTCTGGAGAAGAATCTGAGGTAGGACTTGTGTTAAGTCTGAGGTGTAGGAACCATCTTTGGTTCTGAGATTATAAGATCTGAGGATCTGAGCCAGTGGAAGGAAGTTAGGCTGAATCCAGTTATCTGCTGGATAGGCGAAGGGGGAAAGTGGATGCACCCATATCTTGAGGAACCACTATAAGTCTGGTGTTTACTGTTATGTGTTTATTTTCTGTAGATTGATTAATCTGTGCTGAAAGAAGTCTTATAACTATTTGCCTAAAAATTAAAAAGACTCAAAAAAAAAATTTAGAACCTATTCACCCCCTCTAGGTGTTTAGGATCTTGAAATAAAGTCTTTTACTTAGCTCACTGATGATGGAGCTAAGTCTGTTGTACATCACTTCTACTGTCTCTGTTTCATCCTTCTTGAAGTTCTCATACTGAGTGATGAGATTTGACCTTCTGTCTTTCCTCTCATCTACTGATCCAACCACTATTTGGTTCAGGGAATCCCAAATCTCCTTGGCTGATTGACACTCAGCAATCTTTTGAAATATTTCATCAGACATAGTTTGAGCTAGTATGTTCATGGCTTTGGCATCAACTATCTTAGCCTTCTTCTGCGCATTTGTCCATCCAGGGGGTGGAACTGCACTCAGGTCAATTGATGTAGTTGAGGTTGAAGCCACTGGAGCTGGTGGTCCTGTTAAGATATAATTAAATATATCTTCATCAATAGAGTTCATGTAAAGCCCAATTCTTGTCTTCCAGATTGTGAACTTGGACGAGTTACACACTAGAGATTTAGTGCTTGCATATTCTTTATTCTGTGTCATACTGTATAGATAAGTCTTAGCAAAGTTAAAGAACAGATCTAACTTAGGATCCTTGGTTCAAGGTTTTAACTTGTACAACCAAAAGAACCTCCTCTGATACCAATTGAAAGTAAGAGTTAAATCTGATATACTCTAGAGGGGGGGGGGGGGTGAATAGAGTATATGGGTATATTTAAAACTTTTTCTGAACTATAAGAGGTACTCCTAAACTTAGGTATTATATCACAGAATACCAAATGAAATAAATATAATCACAGGAAAAACTAAATAACACAAAAAGAACTAAACAACACAGCCACAGTAAGAACAAAAAAAGGAGGGCAACCAGACAACACAAGAATTTATAGTGGTTCTCCAAACTGGGTACATCCACTCTTCTACCACCCTAGTAGGAATCTACTCAGGTTTTTGATCAGGTGACTGCCACCAATGAGCTTTTGGTAAGGTGCTCAAAAACCAAACCTCAAGTCGTTTGGTTAGGATACTTGCAACCAGGAATTACTTTTGAAGGGAGTAGAGAACCCTTTTTACACAGAGGGTGAGAGAGTGATGGTGTATTCTCTTTCTCAAATACAACTGAGAAGACTAGTGGAGTTGATGTTAACAAAAGCTCCCCCTGAAATATTGAGTTTATTCAGGGAGGGATGGAACTTTTTCTTCAGGGTGATAGGGCTTCAAGCTTTCAATTTTGACAAGAAGAACTTCAGGAACTATTTTGACAGATGCAGTATTGTTGTCCTTCAGAGAGTTCCTGAGAGTATGACAAAAGAAGACACTTGATTTGGATGGTTGTTCTTCTTCTTCAGAATTATTCTTCTTTCTTATCTAGCCGATGTTGATTCTTGACTGATCGATTTTCAATCTCAAGAATTTTGTATGTCTATAGATTATTTCTGTATTATATCTCTTGTGTCTGAAGAAGGGAAAATCTATATCTTTTATATATTTCCCGTGAAGAAGTCCATTTGAATTTTGAAATCCTTCTGCAATTAATGCTGACGGCCTTGGAATATTTTTGGCATTCATTTGTTTCCTCAACTGTCCCTTATAAAAACGGCAGGCAGTAATCCTGATGAAGACCATAATTAATGCTCTTGTCTAACGGTAATATTCAGAGAATATTAGAGCATTAATTACTCAGGAATCATTGCCACATAATAATGACAAAAGAAGAAAACAGCCAAGACTGGATTCTTCGACCTGAGTCCACAGTTCGTCGAGCTGAGAATAGCTGTTCGTCGAGCTGAGATCCAAGATCGTCGACCTCTGAATGCTGCTTGATAACTTTCTTCTTCTATGCATCAAGTTTGTCGAGCTGAATCTAAGATTGTCGAGCTGAGCCCTGAGAACAGAGTTAGTCCAGTTGGGGTCCAAGATCGTCGAGCCGAGTTTTGATTCTGGACTTAGACTATTTTCTGGTGTAGAGTGTTGAAGTATCATTTTGGCATTGAGTGAGATGTCCTCTGGCTTTGAGTGTTAAATCACCATTCTGGCATTGAGTGTAATGTCATATGGCGTTGAGTGTGATGTCATCTGGCGTTGAGTGTTGAATCACCTTTTCCAGAATTAGTCGACCAGAGAACAGAGTTCATCTAGCTGATGTTCTTGGTTCGTCGACTGAAGTTTGACTTAGAGAAGTTATCACTTTGTCCAGAGTTTGTCGAGCTGAGCTCAGAGAATTGTCCCTGAGTTCGTCTAGCTGAGCTCGACTTTCATCGACCGGAGATCGACGAACGTAGAACTCCTTTTTCTAAGTCTTGAATTCTCTAAGTCTTGAGTCTCTGGTAGTGTGGAGGCTGGTCCTATGTACTATTGACTCAAAGGACTTGACCTAGACTCTAAGACACAACCATGACCCTGATCTATACATGTTGGGTCATATCCTAACTTAGTAAACCTAGCCCAAATCCAACTAGGGATCCAACAGGTGCTGGGATGGTCTCTTATATGCCTGGTTGTTATAGGCACCCTTGCATCACCCTGCTAAGCAGCTGGAATCATTTCAGCTGGTTGTTCCTCTTCAGCAATTTTCTGCGTTGTCAGCTGGCTGAATGTCTTTATAGAGCACGTCAATTTGAGATGAACTCATGATTGAGCTTGGCTTATCATTGATAGAAAGATCTCTTATGTTGAGCACAGAACCTGCATCATTAGGCACACTAGACCAGCCTTTATGTAGAAGGCTAGTCTCATCAAATATAATATGTATTGATTCTTCTACTACTTGGGTCTTCTTAATTGAATACCATGTAAGCTCTACTATGGGAGCTATATCCAACAAGAATTCCCATATTTCATTTTTCAGCAAACTTAGTTAATTGATACTTCCCATTGTTTAATATGAAACATTTGCAACCAAAAATTCTGAAGTAGGATATGGTTGACTTTCTGCCTTTCATGAGTTCAAAGGGAGTCTTTTTATGGACCTTAGTGATGGAGGCCCTATTCAGGACATGATATACAGTATTAACTTCCTCAGCCCAGAAATTTTCTGATAGTGAGGAGTCACTTAGCAAAGTCCTGACAGCCTCAATCAATATCCCGTTCTTTCTCTCAGCCACCGTATTTATTATGGGGTTTTGGGAGAGGAGAATTTCTAGGTGATACAAAATTATTCACAGAACTTTATCATGGAACCAGACTAAAATTTTGTGCCATGGTCACTTCTTACTTTGACCATAGAACATCCCACTTCATTCTAAACAGCCTTGACAAAATTCATTAAGACATATAGGGTATCTGACTTCTTCTTCAAGAAGAATATCCATTTAAACCTAGAGTGATCATCAACAATCACATGGGTGTATAACTTTCCTCCTAAACTCTGAATAGGCAAAGGACCAAACAGATCCATATGCAATAAATATAGACATCTAATAGAGTCTTTAGAAGCTAAGCTTTTAAAGGTGGTCCTTATTTGCTTGTCCATTTTGCATGCATGATATGGACCCTCTTTAACAAATTTTAACTTAGGAGAGTCTCTAAATAAGTTTTCAGAAAAATAGCAACCAAATTGTCTTATAGTTAATGTGAGTAAGTCTTTGTGTTATTGAACACAATGAGATTCTTTCTCATTAGCTACAAGATATACAAGAGTAAAGGAATTATTACAAATGAAATCTAGGCAATATACATTCCCACTCCTATTACCTGAGAGGATAACCTCTAAGTCAATAGACTTCTTAATTAGGCACTTATCATTGTGTAATTCAGTGACATAACCCAAGTCACATAGCTGGCTTATGCTTATAAGGTTGTGTTACAAACCTTAAACCTAAGCCGCCCTTGTGATAGAGATTATGCCATTAGTAATCATACCATATCCTTTGGTGACTCCTCTGTCTGTGCCTCCAAAGATAACTTTTGGAAAATTCTTCACAGGAGTGTAGTTCTTTAGTAAGCTCCCAGTCCCTGTCATGTACCTTGAGCACCCATTGTCCAAGTACTATATTTGTTTGACATTGGTACTTGAACTATCCTGCAAAATGTGATTCATTTTATCTTAGGAGCCTAATTGAACTTGGGCCCTAGGTTCTTGTTAGTATAATAAGAAATAATTTTGCCAACAACAGCCCTAGCTGGAAAACTCTTCTTTACACTAGGCACATTACGGTTGTGCTAATAATCTATGGCAAAGTGTCCCACCTTGCCAAAGCACCAACACTTATGGATGTTATATTTCTCTTTTGAACTTCTTTGAGGTAGATGGAGCATCAGAATTTTTCTATTTAGCAGAGAAGATAACAACATTCTTCTTATTTCTCTCAGCTATAATTTGGTAGGAGGATTTATGGTAAATAGACTTATTCGATGGTATCTGTTTATACGCAACAGATGTTTGCTTTGTAGCTGACATAGTGTTGATTGCAATAGATATGCACTTGTGAGATTTTCTTATTATCTTGACGTTAGCCATCTTCTTTGATGGAGGTTTTTGGGAGGATGCCACTTCCTTACCCTTAAGTGTGGGAGCCGGAGCACCAAACACAAATAGTCCATGACGAGCCATTTGTATTTCTTCATGGTGATCTTTCAAAGCACTCAACCTCATGTTGTTTCTTCCTCCATAGTTAGTGGCACTTTTCCCTTACTATAGGTACTCTCATTCTTCAAGTGACCATAAATACTATCTTGGTCATACCTATTAGATGGGAGCAACACCTTTTGAAAGGTGGTCTAAGGCTTCACTGGAGCCTTGCTCTTTCTTTTATTCCAAGATCCTGCTGCCCATCCATTGAATCTCAACCCCCTCTTATTTTTTTGGGAGGTGAAAGAGTCAATGATGAGGAGCTTAGATTTTAGCTCAGAGAATTGAGCCACTAGACTCCTCTCTTTAAGGAGCTTCTCTTCAAGATTCTTAATGATCTTTCCCTTCTAGCCTATAGTGCTGACTTGAATGATGGTGATTGCTTTCAGCTGACTTATTTCTCTACACATCTGAGCTAGCTAGGTAGATGGCTCAGAGTGCACATACATAGTTTGTTGCAGAGAAGTAATATCCTCAATTTGCCTCTTGACAAACATCTTGCTATTCTTTAGAGCATTCAAGAGAACACCATATTTGTCAATCAACTGATTGACATTATCTTCATATTCTGCTCCATCCTTATTAGTAGATGGGGAGGATGCATTAGAATTTGAGTCAATCATATACTCCGAATCAGAAGAGGATATGGCTAGAATAAGTACCTCATTGAGATCTGATACAACTTGAGTTCCATATTCAATTATGGCCATCAAGCCATAATATGCTTCTTCTTTTGCTTCCCGGTCACTTTCAGGACTTGATAATGGAGCCATGATCCATATCCTGGCAGCAGGATATGTATCTTCTTCAGCAGTAACAAACATCCCATATAGGATTATTCTTTCTCAAAATCTGAAGAATCAGAGTCGCTTTGACTCCAACTCTTCTCCTCTTTCTTGGCAATGAAAGTCTTCTCAGACTTCTTTCCCTTATGGTGATATCACTTGTCACCACCATGCTTCTTTTCTTTACCAACAACCTTTTCTTCTCTTTTTACTAGGTAGTCAGTAATGACATGCCCAGGCTTGCTACAATAATAACAATAAACATTAGCAAAAAATATGTTTACTAAAGTTAGAGTCATACCATTCCCCCATTGGGGTTTTTCTTGAGATAGGATGAGGAAGTTGGCTTGCTTGTCTAGTGCTTTTTCCTGGACATCATTTTCTTGAACTACCTATATATGACAGCAAACTCTCCATCTAACATCTTAGCATTAGATGTGCTAGTTTCAAAGCATTTTGAGTTAGCGGGTCTTTTGGGAGGAGAGAAAGCTCTCTCCTTATTCTTCTCCTTAGCATTGGGGCTACTGTCTTCTCTTTCACACAGGACTTGGCAACATTATCCTCCTATTTTTTGAAATTTAGTTGCATCTCATAAGAGAGCAGCTTTCCATATAGATTGTGAGGAGGAATGTTGGAAATACTCCCCATTTTCTGGATGGCATAGATCTTGTTGTCCCAGTCTCTAGTTAGAGACCTGAGAAACTTGTCATTCAACTCATAATCTGTGAAGACCCTCCCATAGGTCCTTAGCTCATTCACTATCTTGAAAAAAGTTTCATAACAATCAACTATGCTATCCCCACCTCCCTGCTTGAAGGCCTCATATTCCTGGTTAAGGAGGGATTTTCTTTTCTGTCATCCCTTACCTCTTTTGTTCCCTCTATGTAGACAATGAGGGTGTCCCATATTTCCTTTGCAGTTTGGCAGTGGACCAAGTTTTGAAAGGTAGAGTCACCAATGACACTAATAATTATATTCTTTGCTCACTTATCCATTGTGACCAGTGTAATCTCATCCTTTATCATGTCTACATACTTCTTGGGAACTTGTAGATTTAGATCAATGGTGGTGGCCTTCATGAGAATGAAAGTCCCCTCTTCTACTATGATGTAGATTCTTAGGTTAGAGGCTTTCATGAACAGCTTAACCCTCTACTTTCATATACTAAAAGTTTATTTTTTATATACGGGCAATTTCATAGAGCTCATCTCCTTATGATGCTCCCTGAAAGACATGGTACAAGTTAGAATACCCTCTTAGGATCTGATCAGATTGTTAAGTCTCTTTTTAACTAACCTAGCTTTGATACCACTTGATAGATTATAATTACTGGTATTCTAACTCACCTAGAGGGGGGGTGAATAAGTGTCTTGTATTTGTAGTGGGTTCTTTTCGATTTCAGTAGTTAAGAAAGAAAGCAAGCACACAAAAAAACACAGAGATTTATAGTGGTTCCCCAAGGTCTGGGTACATCCACTTTCCCTATACACCTGTCTAGCTATGTGCTAGACTAGGAAACTTCCTCCAAACTCAGCTCAAAAAAGCTTATAGCACAAATCCCTCAGGATTTTTCAGGTCTCCTCCAAGACCCTACCTCAGGCACACATGCTCTACACTCAGGCTTATCAAGAAGCCCTATCTCAGAGTTTTCCAACTCCTACAGCTCAGAAACCTTCAAGGTTCCATACCTTCAACTTGACTCAAGTCTTACCTCAGATTTCCACTAAAATCCTACCACTTAGGCTGGGAGTACAACCCTACAAATCAGATACAAGGGCCCTATAACTCAAGCACAAAGGCCCTATAAAAAATATAATGAAAGAGATTATAATAGAAGTCTAACTATAGTTAGACCTTGAAGATTATGACCTTCTGTTGTTCTTGTTTTGATGGCAAGATCTGGAGTTGGTCCCTGATTGAATATTCTTCAGGTTTTGCACAGTTTAGGGCAACCTCTATCTTGATATTCTTCTTCTTTCATATAGAAGAAGATTAATCTTGAGTTACAAAATCAACTCCACTTACTCTTCTGAACGCCTTCAACAAGAACTATCTTCTATTTCTTTGAGCGCCATCAAGCTCTTTCTCAAAATTAGGTTTTGTGTAACAGCACTGTTCTATTGACCTATAAGTTCCTCTTTATACTCTTTGACAATATGCAATGGACTCAAGAAACGTCTTGTCAAAGCATGAACATGAATAAAATAGTTTATTCCTGCTTTCAGTGCCAGCGCCAATTTTGACTTCCACCAATCTGTACAGGCTCAATGACATTATTTGAATCTTATCAACGGTACTACTGAGTATTAAATTTATTCTTAGCGGTATTAGACTTGGGGCTGAGACCTGCGGCTTTTAACGATTATATCTAAATCCTCTCAACGGTATCGCCGATAAGATCATTTATTCTGAGCGATATTTTCCTTGGCGCTGAGATCTATAACTCTCAATGGTTTTTGCATTCTTTTCATTATCTTATATATATAGCTGAGAACTATAAGTTGTCTTAGTTGCATATTTTAGCTTTGATTTGACCAATATCTTAGAGTAAAACCAAGTACCCTACATGCTCATAATGCGGATAAACATCAAATACAATATGTTCTTAGCATTGGTAGTGATGCCATTTCAGATCTTGGAAGATTGAGGGCAATCTTCACAACATTCGGCATCAGCTTCTCCTTTACATACTGATGAAGAACTTGACTCAGAACTGATATCACTCTAGGTTTCTGCTATAAAACATTTTCTTCTTTTCCTTATCTTTTCTCTAAAATTTCTTCTAATCCTTTTATTTTGTTTATCCTTCTATTGATCTGGACATCTTATTGATATATGTCTAGATTTTCTACATACAAAGCAGATTATTTCCTTATTAGGAGTCTTATCAAACTTAGGTTTGCTCATATTTCTATCCCTTCTTCTAGATCTTTCAGACTTTATCAATCTTTTAAATCTTCTTGGCAGAAGGTTGAACATCTCTTGTTATTATATAGATGGTTCATCTTCAGTGACCTTGAAAGCAATGGATTTTTCTTTTGGTGTAATGGCAATTTCTTTTGCTTATATCTCAGCTCAACTTCTTAGAAGTTGTTCATATGACTTAAGTTTTCCTAGTAATGCCTATGTTGTAATTTCCCTATGTCATCTTGTTTCTCTAATAACCCATATCCTTGAATCCATGTACTTGGGAAACACATGAATAACTTATCATTTATCTTAGTAAGAGATATATCTCTATCTAACCCTTTCAGCTCATTTATAATCATATTAAACCTATCATACATTTCAGCTAATAACTCATCAGCTTTCTTTTGGAAATTTTCATATTGAGAGATTAAGAGTGATCTTCTATCTTTTCTCTCATCTGAACTTCCATCAAAATTCTTGAAAGTGATTCTCATATTTCTTTTACTGATTGGCAATCTGCAACCTTTTGAAGAACATCATTAGACATGATTGAGACTAGTACGATCATAGCTTTTACATCTCAATCTTTTATTCTTTTTTCCACACCTGACTATTCAATTCTTGGTACAAGTTCTGTAGTTATATTTCCCGCTGTATCTTCCCTATATGGCATTGGCGGTCCTGTCAAAATTGATTCAAATATACCTTCATCAATAGATCGTGTTCATGTATAATCTAATTCTGATTTTCTAGAGTGTAAACTTTTCAAGATTATGAACTAGTGGCCTAGTATATGCAAATCCTTTGAATGTATTTGAAGAAATTTTTGAAAAATTAAAAGAAAATTTACCGATGCAATAGATATGATCTTTTGATCAAGGTGTTAACCTTTTATTGATTAATCTTCACTAGATTAACCTTTTAATGATCAACCTCCCAATGATATCAATTGAAATGGGAGAACAGTTGCTAAATACCCTAGAGTTTTCTCTAGAGGGAGTGAATAAAGATTATATTTTTATTTCAAATACTAAGATTAATTTACAGAATTTGCATGTACATCAGTTATAAACCAGAAATAGGTGCGGATAAATAAAATCACAACACAGTAACAAGATAAACACAAATAAATGCAAAATCACAGAAGACACAAAAATTATAGCGGTTCCCCAAAATCTGGGTACATCTACTCTTCTACCGCCTTTGGTAGGAATTCACTATCATAGTGTCTGAGTCTTTTGATCAGGAGACTCTTAGAACTAAAAACCAAATCTTTTGATAAGGAAATCTTGAACCAATACAATCTGAATCTTTTCTGAAGAAGACTCTCAGAACCTCTAACTGAATCTTTTGAAGAGGGATTCTTAAAACACAGTTCACAAATCGAAAATGATACTAAAATCAAAAAAGTGTTGAAGATCTGTGGTTATAATGATCTTCATGATGATTCATCTCAATAGAATCTTGAGGATTGTATGGCACTGAGTGAATCTGAAATCTGATGAATCTTTGATTAAGAAAATCTCAAAGATTATAAGCCTTTAATCTAGATTTCTCTTTATTATTCTCTAAATTTAATGCAGCAATTGATTTGCTCTTGAGAAGAAGAAGAACTGATTCTCTGCAAATTCAGCAACAAGATGAAGATTGACTAATATAAGGAAGAACTTCAAATTCAAATGATAATCTTCCTATCTTTCTCTATCGAAATCTATCTCTCAAAACTTCGATCTGATGATAATATAATGATTGTTGTTGTTCCATTCATGTTCATGTATATATATATATATATATATATATATATATATATATATATATATATATATATATATATATATATATATATATATATATATATATATATATATATATATATATATAGCTAAGAAGCAACCTCATCCAACGTCTCCAAGAATTAGTTATAACCACCAAACCTTTCTTGAAGAAATTCTGATTTAACCCTCAAAATAATTGTCATTCAAAAGATTAATCGACATAACGTCGAGTTCATATAGAAGTAGCGTTGAATTTTGGCTTCATTCTATCAATTAAGTTCTGTAATCGATGTTACATCGATTTCATATAAAAGTATGCGTCGACTTGATCCTTTAATTAATGTCGCCTTTAAGTTAAATTTGCATCGACCTCACGTCAAAGTTACGTCGACTTCTAGTCGACGCATGTTCGCATTTCATAACTTTCTTCTCAAATTCAGTGTGTCTTTCTCACATACTTTATACCAATAACACCCTAAGACTTCTAAAACCATATTACACTCTCTATACATCTTGGGTAATAAACCTAGAATGTAAAATCACTTAAAATAATTTGTTAAGGTAAATCAAAAGGATTTTTCTCAACAATACCATTTTAAATTGCTAAAATTTAAAATAAGTATAATAAATTAAAGCACAATAGAAAATGATAACATACATCATCATTTTGATTATTTAATTTTATTCTCTTATTATTCTTTGGCTTCCCAAGAAATACCCAATGTCTGCTTTTGGCACTAATTGGTTTGTGGGATGATAACCCGACACTATTCTTTTATAAGTGATTATATAACGTGGAACTACAATTTCTTGAAATTGTTAGAGTATTTATATTTTATATTCATAAGATAATATATAGTTTTTGTTTATGAAAAATGATTAATAGTATAATATCATATCTAAAAACAAGATAATAAAAACCAAACTTTTATAAACTAAGAGATAAAGAAATAAGAAAACATATAGATTTAGAATTGAGTTTGGGTAAGGCGTGTGATTTCAACTCTAAAGAAATTACATTATCCTCCAGTAGAAATTTCAACCGATGCTCAATCCTCCAAGGTACAACACCGGTTAGATCCTCAAAACTCTAATGTGCGCTAAAGCCACACCAGAGCCTGACGGCCTGCAGATAGTCAAAATTTCAAAAAGTTGTTGTGTGATGACCTTGTGAATACAAGGGTTGGAAGGGACTATACTCGCCTCATCTTCCTGTTGATGAGTGTCACACTACCTGGGAGCGGAATACCTGGGCTCGCCTTGACTAATCAGCGACGAGTACGCTCTGCTGCCTTGTCTTTCCCTTTAGATCGCGGGTTGTCGCCTTGGGCTAGTCGCAAGCCAAATTCGTCCTCTGAGCTTTCCCATTGACTAATTGGGTTGGACCCACTTAACTAGATCCACAAAAAAGTATCTTATTACTGATCACTAAATCCGGGTTGTACAAACGTATACAAAAGCGCACATAGAAATTTAAACGCGCTTGGTTTGCGAATAACACAAATCTCGTCGTGCATCGAGAAGTCAACGTATAACAGAGAGGTTGACTCACAGAAGATGTCATATATATGAGATGTAGATGCATGGGAAGTTAACACATAGAATTCAACGTAGGTAAAGTTTATCTCAATGCAAGAAACATTCAATTTAAGTTTTAAGTCTTTCAAAATAGCAAAACTATATTGAAAATAATTCAATTATTCCTCAAATCCAAAATCAGATATCCAGATCTAGATTCAGTGTATGCACACTTACACATGTGTAATTCATAGTTTCTCCTTATGTTCCTGTGAACAAATAAGGATATTTAGTTTATATAATCACTTTCATAAATGAAGATTGAGAAGGTGGGACTAAAAGTTATCATCTTTCATGAAATTATTTCTCTTCAAATTTTAGAGTTCCCTCTATTTTTTGTTTTTAGTTATTCCAACAAATGACGTGGAGACAAAGCACCAACACCAAACACCTTACAATTAAGTTCCACTAAATATTATGAAATAAATATTTTAATTAAAATTTTTAAACAAAAACTATGTACAAATGAAAAATAAAGCACTAATAAGGTAGAGGAATTTTGTAATAATCATATAAACGGAGCTGGTTGCGTGCCTGTGCGCACGAGGGCCATGCACGTGTGCGCGGCTAGCCCACACGCGCATGGGCTGGCCTCCTGTGGGCGGGTGTGTTGCCCATGTGCACGCGCCACTTGTGTGTGTTCGTTGTTTGCATTGGCATGTGTGCTTGGCACCGCTCCCCCTTCAGGGTGTTTTTAGGCCTTCGGGGCGAGCGTGGCTCTGAGCGCATGACTCGTTTGTCCGGGTTGTCTTGTCTTCATGTCCTCTGTCGTAGTCTTCCCAGTTTGACTTAGGAAATTCAGGGAGAATCTCATCAAATGCCCTCAAATTTTTGTGGGTCGTGATTCGCAATGCGACGAGCCCAAAATTTTTAAAGATTGATCATTTCATCATAGGGTTTTGGATTTTGAATCATTTTACCGAGTGTGCATTTGATGGTGGGAAATGTCCACTTGGTCAAGCCAAGATGTAAGCATTGACATCTCGGTAGCTGTGCTTGTCCTTGTTGTAGAAGGCGCGACTTAGTATTGTGACGTGTTTTTACGTATTTATTGGCATTTATAGTGCTTTGCAGGAACATTCTCCTATTTTTCGCTTTTCTTTTGCCCCCCCTTCTTTCCTAAACACACACACTCATGCGATGCATCGGGTTTGTGGTCTCTGCTGGGCGTTGTCATTGGGAGCCTAATTCCTAGATGTAATGTAGAGGGCTACTTTCTCCCCTAGTCTGGATAGTGCTAGGGGACTTTGAACCCGCGTTTAGGGGAGATGGCTAAGAACTTCTGTTTCTTCATGCTTTAGGAGGCCGAAGTCCATCTTGGTGGAGGTGATGAAGAACCTTTTTTTGTTCATGCCCTAGAAGGACCAGCATCCATCCGAGTGGAGGTGGCGAAGAAACTTTATTCATTCGTGCTTCAGGAGGACCTCGGTCCGTCTAGGGGAGGTGACAAAGAACCTTTATTCGTCCACACCTTAGGAGGACGGGGGTCAGTTCGAGTGGAGGTGGAAAAGAACCTTTGTTCATTCGCGCTTTAGGAGGACCTGAGTCTATTTGGGTGGAGGTGGCAAAGAACTTTTGTTTGTTCACGCCTCAGGAAGAATGGGGTCTTTTCGAGTGGAGGTGGCGAAGAACCTTTGCTCATTCGCGCTTTAGGAGGACTTGGGTCTATTTGGGTGGAGGTGGCGAAGAACCTTTGATCGTTCGTGCCTTAGGAGGATCGAGATCTGTCCGAGTGGAGGTGGCAAAGAACCTTTGTTTGTTCGCGCCTTAGGAGGACCCGGGTCTGTTTGAGTGGAGGTTGTTGGATTTGGTGGCCAACCTTAGAGGGGGAGGGGTGAATAAGGTTTTCAATTAAAATTTAGAATTAAAGTGTATTTCACCAGGGGCAACCTGTTTTGGAACCTACCGCAGGGCGGTAGACTACTACCGCATTGTGGTAGGTCACAAAAAACACAAATTCGACCGAGCAACCTATTCTGGAGCTATCGCAGGGCGGTAGAGTACTACCATGTGATGGTAGGTCACAAAACCACTTTTCCCTATAAAAGTTTATTTTTCTGAATTTCTACACACCACTTAGAATCCAAGCAACATGCAACCACAAATACGAGATGAAGGAGAAATATAATTTTATTCAAACTTGTTGGTTCCATTGATCCAGATGGCCCAGATTTGTAAGAAGTCAAACAAGTCAATGACACACACTAGTTGTATTTGATGTGTGTTTGAGTTTATGCTTGCAGGTCAATCCCCATTACACTAACTGGACAGGTGGACACCAAGCAAGTTGGTGGTCAGGTAGAAATTACCCAAAGTCCACAGGCATTGAGTGGAGCAAGCTCACTCAATGCCAACTTCCTTAAGAAAGAAAACTGGACAGGAAAATACTACCAAGTCCACATGCGTTGAGTGAAGTCTATTCACTCAACGTCAGGTAAGTAAAAACATTTGAGTATAGTCAGTCTAACAATTGGCAAGATGAAAATATCGCTAAGCCCACATACATTGAGTAAAGTCTACACACTCAATGCTATACATCAAAAAGCTGTGAGATAGGCTAAGATAGTCAAAGCCAAATAATTGGCAAGCTGTAAATGTGGCTAAGTTCACAGGCATTGAGTGAAGTCTACTCACTCAACACCAAACAACAAAAGTTGTGAGACATGCTAAGACAGTCAAAGCCAAAAAACTAGCAAGCTAAAAATGTAGCTAAGTCCACAGGCATTGAGTGAATTCTACTCACTCAACGCCATACAACAAAAAGCGGTAAGATAAGCTAAGGCAGTCAAAGCCTAATAAGAAACAACAAGAATGTGGCTAAGTCCATATGCATTAAGTGAAGTCTACTCCCTCAACTCCATACAACATAAATCATTGAGTATAGCTCAGACAGTCAACGCCACAGAAACTCTATGTAAATATTTGACTAAGTCCACATACATTGAGTGAAGCTTACTCACTCAACGTCGTGTGACAAAAAGCGTTGACTGAACCTTAGTTAGTCTGAGACTGTGATTTTATAGAAATTTGGCTAAGTCCAAATGCGTTGAGTGAAGCTTACTCACTCAACGCCATGTGATAAAAAGCATTGACTAAACCTTAGTCAGTCAGAGACTGTGATTTCACATAAATTTGGCTAAGTCCAAATGCGTTGAGTGAAGCTTACTCACTCAATGTCGTATGACAAAAAGCGTTGACTGAACCTTAGTCAGTCAGAGACTGTGATTTCACAGAAATTTGGCTAAGTCCAATTGCATTGAGTGAAGCTTACTCACTCAACGCCATGTGATAAAAAGAATGTGATTTCACAGAAATTTGGCTAAGTCCAAATGTGTTGAGTGAAGATTGCTCACTCAACGCCATGTGACTAAAATCAATTCTAAATGTTATGGCATTGAGTGTAGCTTACTCACTCAATGCTAAGTGACTGAACTTCAGTTAAGCAGTTTGGCATTGAGTGAAGCTCAATCACTCAATGCCTAGAAACAAAAAAAATTCTAAGTGATTTAGCATTGAGTGAAGGTTGCTCACTCAATGCCTAGTGATAAAAAATCTGTCTAAGTGTTTTCGTGTTGAGTGTAGCTTGCCCACTCAATGCCTATACTGAAGTTTCTAAATTTTGGCAAGTCCACAGATGGCTGACATTAGCATGAGTCAGCAAAAGTCAACATAGTTCAAATTCGTTGTAGGAAAGATGCAGTATGCCTTTAATGGTGCCGGCAGCCAGCTGTTGTCGTATTCTGCAAATGGAAGGTGGTAAATCTGCAATTAAGGAGGGGCCCACAACGCAAAGAGTCGTTGATAGTCGATCAATAAAAGGGAAAGATTGACTGTGTCGAAGATAAGCAATTAGGGTTTTCTGATTTTGCATTGCGGCTCAACATCGTCTTCTTCCTCGTCATTACTGCTGAGCCTGAAGGTCCTGTTCAGTTCAGTCGACCTGAAAGCAAAAAGAGATAGTTGCTGCAATTTTCATCTACGACATCAAGGTCAGGACTGATTCCTGAAATAGAAGAGGCAGAGATTTCTGCAAGTTACTTCCAGAACAAGCTACGATTCTTTTGAAGATATTTGTTAACTTGTTGCTGTGAAGAAGAAGTTAGAGCTGAAATCTGCTCAGCCCAGGAAGACAGACATAGAGAAGACTCTCTAGTGTCAAGCTTTTTTAATCATCATTTCCATTTTCTATGGGATCCAGTCTTGGATCTGAATGTAGGATTCTGAGTAGAATCTAAGTTATAATCCTGTGTTATAAAGGCTGAGGTAGGATCATTTGTTGATCTGAGTGTATGGCTGTCCTTCCAGCCTAAGTTGTAGGGCTTTTGAGCCTGAGATAGGTGATTGTTGAATCATAGAGTTGTAGGGCCTTGGGTCTGAGCTAGATGTCTTGAAGAAGACTGAGTGTCCTGTGGGATCGTGTTGTAAGCTCTTAAGGAGCTGAGTTTTGGGGGGGAAGATCCTTGTCTAACACAATGTTAGAAAGGCGCAGAGGGGCAGTCTACGTACCCATAAACTGGGGAACCACTATAAAATTTCAGTGTCTTCTAGTTGATGTTCTTGAAAGCTAAATTAACAAATCACTATGCACAACAAAAATATTTTATAGGTCTAAGTAATTTTAAAAGATACCTAAAACTTATTCACCCCCCTCTAGGTGTTCGCTGACCTTGAAAACAAAGTCTTTCAAGTGGTATCAGAGGAAGGTTACTCAAAAAAGGGACTCAACAGTCTGAGTAGATCTTCAAGGTCAGCAAAAAGATAATCCTTATGGGTTCAGGAGTGAACTATAAGGAGCTGGGTGTCATGAAGCTTCCAATCTGAAGGAAGGAAGGATTTGGCATATGGAAGGAGAGGGTTAGGTTGTTCATAGAAGCAGCTGACCCTAGGATATGTATCACAGCCAAGGAAGGGCCTTTCATCCCTATGAAAGTGTCAGCCCTGGATGAAAATGTCTAGACACTCAAGGCCTACTCTGAAATGATAAAGGATGAGTCATTCTTGCCACTATGGACAAGAGGACACAAAATATTATAGTTAGTGCCATAGATGACTCCACCTTCCAAAATTTGGAACACTACAAGACCTCAAAGGAGATGTGGGATAATTTGGTGGTCTACATGGAGGGCACAAAAGAAGTCAGAGATGACAGAAAGTCTATGCTCAACTAAGAGTAGAGACTAGGATACTAAAATCTGTGCCATCAGAGAAGGGGCAAAGCTTGCTGACACTCCACCAGCAATATTGTTTGGGAAGTTGCTATCTTATGAAATACAGCTGACTGCCAGGAAGGAGGAGGAGAAAATCAACAAGTCTCAGGCCAAAGAAAAGACTTTGGCCTTCAAAGCTGAAACCTCAAGGAGGACAGAAGGAAGACCCCTTCTACACCAAGGAGGGATATTGAATCTGACTCAAATGACTCAGAGTCAAGTACATCAGACTGCCACATGTCTGATGAAGATTTTGCTGCCTTCTCCAGACAATTCTAGAAGTTTATGTAGAAGAAGCAAAGAAAGAGCAGACCCTCCTCATCCTCTCATCACAAGGAGGACTACTACATGAAGAAATCCTCCAAGGAGAACAGGTTTGGTTCTAAACCTAGTAAATAGATTTCTTCTAATGTATTTGTTATTGCTGGAGTATGTCAGGGCATGTTGTAGCCGACTGCCCTATTATGAGGAGAGAGGATGGAGAGAAGAAGCAACAACACCAGTATAAAGGCAAGAAGGAGAAATCCTTCATTGGTAAGAAAAAGAAGAGCTGGGCTGACTCTTCCTCATTAGAGTCAGAAAAAGAAGAGGAAGAAGATGAAGCCTACATTGGGCTAGTTGATGCTATGTTGGAAGAAGAGGAAAAGTGTCTTGCTGACAGAATGGGAATCAAGGACCCTCTATCACTGTCAGATAGTGATTCAAAGGTGGATGTAGAAGAAGAAGACAGCTATTGCCATGGACTGATGGCTATGACTGATGAAGAATCTAGTCAAGAACAACCTGGTCAACAAAAGGTATATTCTCTGTCCAAGTATTCTTCTGAGTTAGGTTGTCCAGATTCTGAAGCTCATTCTTCAAGAGATAAAGGAGATTGTAAATCTGAGGAAGATGTCAATTTTATGATTGACAAGTATGGTGTCTTACTGAATGCCTTCAAGAAAAGCAAGTTGTTGGAAAAGAAGCAGGCTAAGGAGATTTCTTCCCTTCAGCTTGCTGCTTTCCAGCATGCTGATTCAACTTCACTACTTGATCAGAAAATGAAGGAAATCAGTGAGCTGGAAACAGTTTCCTTCATCCAGTTAGGCTCCATAGAGTACTAGGAAAATAGAATAAGGGACCTGGAAGTGCTGCTGGAGAGAGAGAAGAGGATAGTGTCTAGTTATTCAAAGCCAAATTCAGTGCTTCCCTTAATAGACACCTTCACTTCCTAGAAGGTAAGAAGGGGTTGGGATTCAAGGGATCTATAAGAGTTGTCAATCCCAATGGAAAGGGCAAAGGTCTAGCACAGCCATTGGCCTCTAAGCCTCCTATTCCATTCAAGAGAGTACATCTACCTTCAAACAGGTATGACCAAGAAAGTATCTTTGGTCACTGGATGAATGGTAGATCCACTAGTGTGAGCAAAGTTGCTCCACACTATGGTGGTAGATATATCAAGGGTTCAAGTGCCTTCAAGGAAGCCCATGAGGAGATTCAAATGGCCCATCATGGACTAGTTGTGTTTGGTACACCAGCCCCAACACATAAGAGTAAGGCAACAACCATTTCTTAGAATGTCCTTACCCACTTTCAGACCAAAGGCAAGTCTATCAGTAGGCCATACTTGGGCATATCTGAAGCCATCAGGAGTATGTATTCTAAAAATAATACTACTGCTGATAGGATTCAAGATACTCCAAGTACTTCTACTGCCAAACCCACCTTAGGTCAGACTATGGCTAGGAAACATAAGAAAATAACTTTTATTGTACCTTCTGGACCAAGAACTCCTGTCAACACTGCCAGTTGGCCTTCTTAGAAAAGAAGGTACAATATCTATGAGTGCTGGTGTTGTGGCAAGGTGGGCCACTATGTTATTGTTTGGTAGCATAACACAAGTGTGCCAAGAGCAAGAGAGAGCTTACCTGTCAGAAGAGCTGCAGGTAGGCATGGTTATTATCATACTAACATACACCTAGGACCCAATAAGAATTGGGGTCCTAAGGTTAACTAATTTATATCTTGCAGGTTAGTCCAAGTGACCATACCCTTATATGGTACTTGAATAGTGGATGTTCCAGGCACATGACTGGAACAAGGAGCATGCTGAAGGACTACACTCCAGTAGAGAATGGATCCAAAGTCATCTTTGGTGGTTCATATAGGGGAGTGACTAAAGGGTATGGTAAGATAACAAATGGCATAATCACTATCACACAAGTAGCTTATGTGAAAGGTTTGCAACATAACGTCATAAGCATAAGCCAACTATATGATCTTGGATATGACATTTCATTCCTCAAGGATGAGTGTCAAATTAGGAGATCAAGTGACCAAGGGGTCATCTTGATAGGCACTAGGAGAGGAAATATCTATTGTCTTAATTTTGCATGTGAAAGTAAAATCTCTCCTATATGCCTAGTTGCAAATAAAAAAGTCTCATATTGTGTCCAATGACACAAGAGGCTGGCTCATCTGAACTACAAGACCATATGCAAACTCTTTAGTGAAGAGTTAGTTAGAAAAGGCCCCAAGTTTAAATGTACTAAGTAGGGTATCTGATCTGCATGCCAAAAGGGAAAACAGACTAAGAACTCCTTCAAAAGCATTGGGGACAAAGACTCAGTGAGGTGCTTATACCTCTTACATATGGACTTGTTTGGTCCTATACTAGTTCAAAGTCTAGGTAGGAAAGTCTACACCCTTATGGTGGTTGATGAGCACTCTAGATTTGCTTGAGTGTTCTTTTTTAAGAGAAAGGATGAAACCCTTGAATTCTTCAAGACATTTTTCAAGCGGATACAGAATGAACTAGACAGTACTATGGTCAAAATCAGAAGTGACCATGAGACTGAATTTCAGTCTTCAAGCATGATAAGGTTCTATGAAGAGCAAGAGATTCACCAAGAATTCTCCTCACCTAGAACACCTCAGCAAAATGGAATAGCTGAGAGGAAAAAATAGAACTCTCGTAGAGGCTAGTAGGACCTTATTGAGTGACACATCTCTCCCAGAATATTTCTGGGCTGAGGCAATAAGCACTGCATGTCATGTCCTTAACTGGACCTCTATCACCAATAGTCACAAGAAGACTCCCTATGAGATCTTGAAAGGTAGAAAACTAAACTTATCCTACTTCAGAATTTTTGGTAGCAAGTGTTATGTACTAAATAATGGGAAGTCCTTTGTGACTAAGTTTGATGCCAAGTCCCATGAAGGGATTTTTGTTGGGTACAACAACCATAATATGGCATATAGGATCTATAACTTGATAAGTCAAGTTATAGAAGAGTCAGTTCATATTGTCTTTGATGAATCCAACATGATTAACAGTAAGCTTACTAGCTCTTCTAGTTCTACAGGCATAGAGAAGGTGATGGACAAGCTCACCATCAAGGAAGATGATCTAGCAGTCCAAGATAAGAGAAAAGATGTGTGCTGTCTAGAGGGAGCTCAAGACTCATAAGTTGAGGATGAAGAATAGCTAGTTAAAGACAATGAGGAACAACAAGCTGAAGTTAGATTGCCTCCAGCTGTCAGACATCTAAGGGATCATACAGTATACCAAATCATTGGTGAGGCAAGCTAAGGAGTGATGACAAGGAGCAGAAGTCTGAATATAGTCTTATACTCAATTTTCTTGTCACAAGTAGAGCCAAAAAAGTTTGAAGAGGCCAATATAGACCCATTCTAGATTGGAACAATGCAGGAAGAACTGAACTAGTTCAAAAGATTTAAGGTCTGGAAGCTGGTTCCCAGACCTCAAGGACGTAATGTTATTGGAGTCAAGTGGATCTACAAGAACAAGTTAGATGAGAATGACATTATTATTAAGAATAAGGCTAGACTGGTGGCTAAAGGATACAAGCAAGAAGAAGGGATAGATTTTGATCAGACATTTGCCCTAGTATCCAGATTGGAAGTTATAAGACTCTTCCTTACATTTGTTGTTTATCAAGGATTCAAAGTCTACCAGATGGATGTGAAGTCAGCCTTCCTGAATGGGGACTTAAAGGAAGAGGTCTATATTGAATAGACTCCAGGTTTTGTTGACTCTAACTCTCCTAATTTTGTCTATATACTTTAGGAAAGCTCTATATGGGTTAAAGCAAGCCCCTATAACATGGTATGAGACTTTGTCTAGTTTACTCATTGAGAACAAATTCTCAAGGGGAAAATAAACAAGACACTATTCCTATGGGAATCAAAGGGCAAGATCATCCTAGTCCAGATATATGTTGATGACATTATCTTTGGATCTACTAGTGACAACCTTTGCTGGAAGTTTGATAAACTTATGCACGGGAAGTTTGAGATGAGTAGTATGGGTGAGCTCAAGTTCTTCTCAGGACTCCAAGTTAGACAAACTGATGATGGCTTGTCGATATCCCAGTCCAAGTTCACCAAGGAGTTGATTAATAAATATGGAATGGAGAATGCCTCGACCATGAAAACTCCCATGGGGTCAAGTATGGCTTTAAACAAAGATGAATCAGGGAAACCTGTTGATGAAACTTTATATAGAGGGATAATTGGCTCCCTTCTATACCTTACTGTCAGTAGGCCTGACATCATGACTGCTACATGTGTTTGTGCTAGATATCAGACATGCCCTAAAGAATCTCACCACTCTACTATAATGAGAATCTTGATATATCTTAAGGGCACACCAGATCTTAGCCTATGGTACTCTAGAAATAGGGATTTTGAACTAACTGGCTATTCAGATGCAGATTTTACAGGATGCAAAGAGGACAAGAAAAGCACTTCTAGCACCTATCAGTTCATAGGAGGAAGACTAGTGTCTTAGAGCAACAAGAAGCAAACAAGTGTTGTTATATCAACTATAGAGTCAGAGTACATTTCAATAGGTAGCTGCTGTGCTCAGTTGCTGTGGATTCAGCATCAGCTCCAGGATTATGACCATTAGGTAAGTAGAACCCCTTTATATTGTGATTCTACTAATATTATTTCTATTACTAAGAATCCTATCTCACACAATAGGACTAAGCACATAGAAATTAGATATCATTTTATTAGGGAGTATGTGGAAAAGAAAGATATCAGTCTTGAGTTTGTCCCTACAGACAAGCAAGTTGCTGACATCTTTACTAATCCACTAGATGAAGCAAAGTTCAACACCTTCAAGTTTGAGTTGGGTATGTTGAACCTAGTCTAGCTTCAATTACTCCCTATAGTTTAGTTTTGGTGCAGGATGTATTCTTCTTGCAGGAGATGAAGACCTTAAGTGGTAATAAGATTAAAGTGTCCATTAGTAAATGATGGCAAAGGTGGCTCCTATTGAGGGGGAGCAAGTTCAGCAGGTACAGGAGCAAAACCAGCCTCATATAAAGAGGTAGTTAGCAGCTGCAATAAGGGAATCAACTGTAATCAGATAGGGGGAGAAGTAAATCAAGACAAGACAGCTCTTCCTTGACTATTCTTCAGAAGTCAAAAGGGGGGAGAGAAAGAAGAAATTGATCAAGTGGCATATTAAGTGGAATCAAAGATTGATCAAGTGTGGCATCAGAGGTTGATCAAGTGGTATCAAGTTCAGGGGGAGAAAGAAATGCATCAATTCTGGGGGAGAAAGAAATGCTCCCATGCAACATTCAAGTAGTATCACACAGATTGCATGGGGAGCCGATGATGCTCACCAAATAGGCAGGATATGTGGTAACCTTCCTAGATATATTCTATTATAATAGCACATTTTATCGTTGCATATGTTGTGTGTTTTAGCATTAAGTGAAGGTTGCTCACTCAACGCCTAGTGACAGAAAAACTATCTAAGTATTTTGTCATTGAGTGTAGCTTACCCACTCAATGCCTATACTAAATTTGCTAAATTTTAGCTATGTCCACAGATGGCTGATGCCAGCATGAGTCAGCAAAAGTCAACAAAGTCAACACATTTCAAATTCGTTACGAGAAAGATACAGTATGACTTTAATGGCGCTGGCGGCTAGCTATTATCATATTCTGCAAATGGAAGGTGGTAAATCTGCAATTAAGGCGGGGCCTACAACGCAAAGAGTCGTTGATCGTCGATCAATAAAAGGGAAAGATTGACTATGTCGAGGGCAAGCAATTAGAGTTTTCTGATTTCATATTGCGGGTGAACATCGTCTTCTTACTCGCCATTTATGTCGAGCCTGAAGGTCCTGTTCAGTTTAATCAACCTGAAAGCAAAAGGAGATAGTTGTTGTATTTTTCATCTGCGACAGCAAGGTCAGGACTGATTCCTGAAATAGAAGAGGCAGAGGTTTCTGCAAGTTACTTCTAGAACAAGCCGCGATTCTTTTAAAGATATTTGTTAACTTGTTGTTGTGAAGAAGAAGTTAGTGCTAAAATCTGCTCAGCCCAGGAAGACAGACATAGAGAAAACTCTTTAGTGTCAAGCTATTTTAATCATCATTTCCATTTTCTGTAGGATCCAGTCTTGGATTTGAGTATAGGATTTTGAGTAGAATCTGTGTTGTAAGCCTGTGTTATAAAGGCTGAGGTAGGATCATTTGTTGATCTAAGTGTAGGGTTGTCCTTACAGCCTGAGTTATAGGGCTTTTGATCCTGAGATAGGCGATTGTTGAATCACTGAGTTGTAGGGCCTTGGGCCTGAGTTGGAGGTCTTGAACAAGACTGAGTGGTCCCGCGGGATCGTGTTGTAAGCTCTTAAGGAGTCGAGTTTTGGGGGAAGTGCCTTGTCTAACACACTGTTAGAAAGGCGCATAGGGACAGTGGACGTACCCATAAACTGGGGAACCACTATAAAATTTCTGTCTTCTGTTTGATGTTCTTGAAAGCTAAATTAACAAATCACTAAGATCAACAAAATATGTTATAGGTCTAAGTAATTTTAAAAGAGACCTAAAACTTATTCACCCCCTCTAGGTGTTAGATGACCTTAAAAAAAGGCTTTCAAAACTAAAGACAGGGTTTACAACAATACAACTAGATCTCCGTAACGCCGGAGATCGGAGGAGATAAATCAAATAAATCTCTATTGGTTTATATACAGACCCTCAACCAGGACTGGTTGGCTCTCTCTCTTCTTCCCAAGAAGACTGACAAGCCGACTCCTCACCTTCCTCCTAGGAAGGGTCTTAGCCCACTAGATCTCCCAAATTTAGACATCCTCCTTGGATGAGTTCCCACAGAATCCTCCCCAGATTCTGATGACCTCCCTAGTAGATTTTCCTCAAAACAATTAGAAAAGATAGAAGGTACAAATAAAGATAAAGAAGTTTGAAGTTATTGCTCCTTCAGAAAGGAATTCCTTTGTAAAACGGTGTGCGATCGATGCTTCTGAAGGTCATTCTTCTCGCACTCAATTAATTATCGATGGTCATTAGAGACTTCACTCTTCAAAGTTCTTCGATCACGAATGGGGAGGGGGATTTAATTTTTCCTTGCATGGAGACGGTGGTTCGCACCTACAAAGACGGTAGCCAAAATATAGGCTTATAATTCTCCTCCTTGTCTCCTCAAAAAAAGAAATGCGTGTTTTTATAGTCTCATTATAAATAAGCTTCTGTCGGTGGTAGAGCTATCACTTGATGGTAGGTCTTTTCACGTAGTGTCGTCAGCTGTCCATCAAATTAGGGAAAATATCTTAAAATATTCTCGCCACTTTTGGATACCGCGGCGTGGTAAGGCTAGTGCCCAATAATAGCGGTTTCTCCTTGATGCAGTTGAATTGGCTAGTGCCCGGCTGTAGAACTAATGCCCGGTGGTAGCGATTTCTCCTCGATGCAGTCAAATTGGCTAGTGCCCGGTGGTAGGACTAGCTCCCGATAGTAGGTCATAGAGAGACATCATTGCACATTTGATTTAATCCTGCGTTGCTAGCGCTGGCGGTAGAGCTAATGCTGACGGTAGTTCACATATATTTAAAATCTCATTCTTCATTCATGTAAACCTGCACACTATACCAAACACAAGTATGATTATACAACTTGAGATTTGATATTGTCAAACTAAAGAGATACAGACTATGGGTTCCAACACACTTCCCCTTTTGATAATATCAAATCTCATTCATGAGATATAAATCATTAGTAGCATGATATAGTGTAGTCGAATAATAAGCATGAAATATAATGAGGTTTACTATACAAGATAGCCCAGTATAATAGAAGTACGACCTCCTCTATATGTGTGCTCCTCTTACATGTGTGCTCCCCCTACATGCGTGCTCCCCATACACGCGATCTTCCCCTAGGTGAATAGCATAGGACTTACTCATGAGCAAACAAATCTTCCCCTTTTTATATTATCAAAATGGCAGGGAATTAATAGTAGTGGTTTGAGATTAAGCAGAGAGATGAAGTTTTGGCAAAATAAACACAAAAGTATGGGGGAAAATGTATGAGTTGGGCATAATAATTACTGACCTAGCTAACATAAGAAAAAAACATTTGATTTTAATTATTGATAGAGCATAATAAATTGTTTTGACAAAGCACGTGAATCTAAATATACAAGATTTGGCATATAATGTTAGGTGATTTATATAGTTAATACAATGTAACATTGTAAGCGTCATTAATAGTAATCATGTACTAGTACAATCATGCAATAAACATGAAGTGAAGTTTAAGTCCAATTCTTATGCATGGAAGAGTTAGATAGAATAATGACAATTATACGTGTAGCATCAAAAGAAAAAATATCATGTAAAAATAATCAATAATGCATGTTTTATCTCAATAAACCAATATGTTAACACAAGAGTGATGAAGTGAAAAATCATATCACGATTCTATCTACAATATACCAAGAGCAGAACAAAGGTCCCTAACTCAATTTACTATCTTTGCATAATATCAAAACGATTCTATAGACCAAGGTGTCGATCCTCGCAATGCTCATGGAGGCTAATAAGGAGAAATGAGTAGTGCTTTGGGGTAACCTTGACACATAATTTGATAGCATAAAGATAATGTACACACATTTTTCACTATCATATATATATATATATATATATATATATATATATATATATATATAGTTTAGTTCAAGGTCCCCGAATCAATCGAAATCTACTCACATAGATAGATACACTCAAACTTGTATACAAAGACCTTACTACTGTAATTTTGGCCTAATGTTCTAAACTCTATATATGAAAAATGAAAAACGTGACATTATTTTTTCAAGTCATTCCTAGCATGTTAGACACAATATCATGAGTTATAACAATTAAGCTTTGAAATTTCTACACGAGTGCATTTTCTAGGGATGTGTGATTAGTGAAAAATTCATTCCTCTACCTAAATCCTCACACATACCTCGATGTATGTTAAACAAACACTATCATATTTAATTGCACTTAGTAGCTAAGTACCAATAGATTAGACACATAATGACACAAATCATACAATGTTGAACAGAGTTTAGCAGTTCTAAATCAAACATTGCACGTAATCTTTATTTTTTCAGTTCTAGTCATGCATGTCCTAATAATGATTGTGTCAATTTATTACAGTATTGAAATAAACAGATGTGAATACTCGGCAAAAGAGTTTGTATATTTTAATTTAATTTTTTTTTAAGGATAAACAAATACACGAGTTAAGTAAAAACATATTTTTATTATTTTTATATTTGTTAAATAATTTTTTATATATATTTTTCTTTTAAAATAGAGAGATATTAGAAAATACAAACAAAACTAGGAACATAATGCTAAATTGCACAAAAATAAAGACAAAACAACATCATAAAAAAATTGATGCATTTCTTGCAAAAATCACTATCGCCGGCAATAGACCAATTGTCGCACGATATCAAACAGAGGGTTGATTTTTTATATTAAAGCCCAGTTTTCACTATTTTTTGCTCTCAACTTTTTGGAAAATGATTATTTGATGTAAGTACTATCTTTTACAGCAAAAACATACAAAAATACAAAAGAGGTTGTATATTAATTCATTTAGCCTAATGTGTCAAAACAGTTGCTTATAAAAGTCTCTTGTATATATCAATTATCATGAGAACTCAATAAGATAAGGTATTAACACACAAGATTTACATGTTCACACAAATGAGATATGCATGAATTAAATAATCATGATGAGTGAAGTATTAGTCATGTAGTTGATAAAATATGAGCATGCCTAAGACAAAAACCACCCAAGCAATATGTCTACATCCTAGCCCTATACTAAGCGACAGATGGGCATGAGGAGCTGCACACATGACGTAGGTTTTGTGTTAATCCCATATTTACACAAAATAACCCACTCAACCTAAGACTCTTTCCCCCAATGCCACAAAAAGCCCCACTAGAACCCTCCCCAGTTAAGGATAAGACATGGTTTACAGGTTAGTGTCTCTAGTGCACACAACCCTATGCCCCTGCTATTATGTGAAACACGCAATGGGTGAATGATCATGATCCTACTTATGAATTTGGTTCCTAAAGATACATACATAAAATTATGCTACTAATGCGTGACAAAAGTTTGGATTTATAAATATCACAATTTTAAAATCTTAATATTTTAATTATTATTATCGTTATTATTTTCAAAAAAGTTAGCATAGCAAGCCACATAGTGCCTAACAAAAACATTTAATTTAATATACACTATATGGTGACACTAGAGTGATAAGTATGGATATAAAGTGCGGTGTTATGCTCCTCAAAATAGAATTGATTTAAATTAAAAAGATGTTGCATGTATTCAGTACAAATATATTTCTTAAACCAAGAATGATGTGATAACGATTATGTGATTTGATTTTAATTGGTGCACAATTAATTCTATGGTCCTCATAAGAAAGAAATACATGCAAATACAAGTGAAGTACTTCACATACACAATACACCAAAATGACTACAACATAATGATACCAATATCTATCATGTTGGAACCACAGTTTTGATTTGGGCAAGGATTACTATTAGGATGCTTAAAATGACCCAATATGTATAGTCTGGGTCATAGGTTTTTCCAGGGTATTGCCTTAGAAGATTTCCAGTGTTCAGAAATTTAGATAGACAAAATTTGAGCATAGTTCAACGAAAGCCGAGCTCAACTCGACGAACTCAGAGTTCTAACTCTGAGTTATGTTCGACGAAAGCTAAGCTCCAGTTGACGAACTCTAACCTCAACTCTGCATGTTGAGCTCGACAAAAGCTGAGCTCCGGTCGACGAACTCTTATCTTTTCTCAGAATCTCAGCTCGACAAAAGCCATCATCAGTTTGACAAACTCCAGGCTCAAGTCAACAAAATATAGGCTCAGTTCGACGATTTCCAGGCAGTATTTTAGGCAGTTATTTTAAGCAGAAGTAGAATATTTCCCGGCTCAATTCCAGGCTATCTTCTATTATGAAGACAGAATATTTTAATGGGATTGATTTCAGGCAATTATGACTCTAACATTTAATACAATATATTTTAATGAATATAGCCATTTAGTGGCAGCATTAATGTGGATATTATCACAGAGTTTATTGCTGATTAATTCCCAAGGGCAATTTCCTTTTTAAGGAATGCTCTAGCTGTAACAGAGTTAATGAATCCAAATATTTAATTTTGATTAAGCATTCCAAATATATAGAAGTTTTCTGAAGGACATAGCAGGACACATATACACATACAGAGATATAATAAAAAAATATTTTGATAGACTTTGCTTCAAGCTTTCTTCCAGCAACACATCTTTAATCTGAGACAAAAGCTCACAATCCTCAGATACAAATACTGGACAGAGAAGCTCTCATCAAGGTCTATACCCTTAATAAAAGCTTCCATCTCCTGATCATCTACACAACTCAGGGGGAGCTTTGACATCATCAACAATCCACTAGTCTTCTCAGAGCTTATTGACAGAGAAGAACACCATCAATCTTTTTGTTTATTTCCATCAATCTGTGTACAGGGTTTTAACTCCCTTCAAAAGTTAGATTTGTCTCATAAGTTACCTGATCAAAATACTAAGATTTGGTTTTTGGGCACCTGATCAAAAGCTCAAAGGGTTGCTAGATCTCTCTTAGAAAAAATTGATCTTGTGGTGGTAGGGCACCTGAGCAAAAACCTGTGGTGATAGGGCACCTGATCAAAAACCTGTAGTGGATTTCTACCAGGGTGGTAGAAGAGTGAATATACCCAGGTTTATTAGGGAACCACTATAATCCTTGTGTCATCTATGTCGATTGACTTTTCTATTTGTGTGCTGTGATTTTCTTTTTGAACTTATATATATCACTAACTTTTAATCCACTATAAAAACAAGTTAATAAATTTTTAATACTCTATTCACCCCTCCTCTAGAGTAAAGATAAAATTTATCCCTCACTTTCATATCACATGATTTACAATTTCTAAGATAGATAGACATAGCCAATTCAAGATTATTCTTAAGTACTCTAATGAATTTTGTTTTTGAATTAGGTAGAATGTGAGTTTAGGATATCACTTGATCATACTAAATCATTGCGGTGTATGTGATGTTCACATTCATCTTTGTTAACTTATTATATAGAGCCCATTCAATTTTACTTTAGCAAATCATGATATGATGTAACTAGAATGAACTATGAGGTTTTCTATAGTAAGAGATGAAGCTAGAATGATAAGTTAGGGTAATCATGTGTAATGTTGTGTAAGTTTTAACACAAATGTACTTGATTTGCAAGTTCCCATGGTAGAACTCCTAACTCACTATTCATAAACCTATAGGAATGTGATTAAGCTCCATGATTTATGTTAATATATATACGATTGATTTTAAAGTTTAAATACAAAAGTCATGCTTTCAAACAAGAGCGAAACACAATGCCATATATTTCAGAAATTGTCCTTTAAAAATAATCAAAATTCGTTTTCAGGAAAAATGTACGATTATTTTTAAAGAACTTGGAATATTCAGGTAACTGGAGCTATCAGTGGTGGTAGAAACCTATCGCCAGGCGATATCAATAGAATCTTGAAAGGCCATGCAAAACTCGTGACTTTCATCATTTTTGGAGTCCGATTATTCCTAATTATATCTTAGTATGTTAGGGGTTATCTAATACAACAGTGAAATCATTGACATAATCATAAAGTTCTACATTAAATATGTGTTGCCTAAGTCCACTAGTAACCCATTTAAATCTTAAATAATCACTCTTGCACAAATCATATATTCCACATTGCTATTGCAAATTAAGAGCAACTTTTGAATAGATGTTTCAGACAACTTGTGGATTATAGCTTTTTGAGCATACATAGTTCAAATGGGGTTATTTAATTTTCATTAATATTTATAGTATTACTTAATAAATACAAATCTCAATATTTAGAGATATTATAAAAGATAATCAACTAACATAGGTGAGAGATTTCATTATAGTTGATGCTAGGATAGTGAAATAGTAATTTTGTTTTGATTAGATTATAATTCGCGCAATAGGTGGATAATAATGGAAAAGAGAATTAGGTATCCAAAAGAGACCGTGTGAGGTAGTTTCCTTGGGTACCCAAATACTTCTTGTTGTCTTGCGGGGAGTCAAGGATGAATGAGAAGTGTCGTGTCATTTTTACTAATGAGTCTCCATTCATACTATGGTTTAATATCATTTTATGTTGCAAATTTTCATTATGATTTTTAAGATTCTTTGTGATGATCTTCAATTGAACAATATTGCGTTAAATATTTAGATATATTGAAATTTTTTCCAAGTTAGAACTATGTAGCTTAACATAAAGACTCATAGCATAGTGTTTAAAGGAAATTTACATTTATTTGATTTTTAATTGAGAGTGATTTGATTTTGTAAATGAAGGTGATTTTTATGTTTTGTAATTCCATTTGCACTTGCTTGAGGTGTTCTGCTCCCTTTGTTTGGCGTCGTTATTATATGACAATTCATATTCAACATACTTTCGGGTTTTGCTTGAAATTTTAGAGATGTGTTTTGTGAGTTTTTAATCATAATTTCCTTAAGCATGTTGATTTTTGTAACTAATTCTTTATTTTTAATTTCGAGATAATATCTAGCTTTATTGTACACGATTGTGCTATTTTTAAGAGTGGAGACTACAGTTTCAATATGAGCTTCATACTTACTTATGAATTCTCCAAAAGTCTCATTCATCTCCATAATTTCAATTTTATCATTATTGCATCTAGCACAATCACTTTTCAATGATGAGTTTTCTAAACATTATTTCTCATTTTGGTCTTTTGCAAGAATAAGCACTTTTTCAAAAACTTTATATATATTTTTAATTCATTACAATCTATACAAGGTGTAGAAGTGTTAACTAAGAGCAAGTAGGAGAACTAGACACATTTAAAAAAAATATTCACATGAAAATTTGCTTTTAATTTTTTATTTTCTGTGCGCAATTTTGAATTAATATTTTTCTGTTTCTTAATTCTACGTTTAGCCGCATCTAGCACTGCAATGTAGAAATAGAATTACAAACAAGAAGGGAATTTGATTTTCTTATAATGCTCTTGGTTTAGGAATGATTCGAACATTCGGTTCCCTTGTCATCTTCCTCTTGACTTTCCTCTTCTAAAGATATATTTTTTTCTTCCCTTCCGCTTGATGTGTTTGCAGTGTCCTCCTCCAAGAGTAATTCTTCATTTGATTCTTCACTTGGATCCATTAGAAATTGCTCGGATTCATTGTCTGTGGAAGGAACACTATAAGTAATCTCAAGAAATTTCTATATATCATAGACAACAAGAAGCGTGTAGATGAGTTCAAAAATTTATTGACCAATCCCACAAAACAGACTATTCATAGCATTGGCATTTAAATAACATTCATGCTTATTTAAATTATTTGGGATCTTGATACTAGTCATGTTCCAAACTTCTATATCTAATAATATAAGAAACTTTCTCATTAATATTCTTCACACATTATAATTTATACCTATACACAATGGTGGTGCTAGTGATTTTTCAGTATGCAAAATTTCTTCCCCACTAGTTGACTTATGATCAAGGTTGACCATTATTCCTGATGGTAAAACATTTTTGGAATAACCTGCTCTAATACCACTTGTTGGATTTGGTGGCCAACCTTTGGGCAGGGGGGTAAATAAGGTTTCCAATTAAAATTCAGAAATAAAAAGAATTTCACCATGGGCAACCTGTTTTGGAAGCTACCAAGGGAAGGTAGACTATTACCGCATGGCGGTAGGTCAGAGAAAATACAAGTTTAGCAGGGCAATCTGTTCTGGAAGGTACAGCAGGGCGGTAGACTACTATCGCGCGGCGGTAGGTCACATAACCACTTTTCCCTATAAAAGTTTGTTTTTTTGAATTTCTGAACATCCCTTAGAACCCTAGCAGTATGCAACCACAAATATGAGATGAAATAAGAGAAATATAATTTTATTCAAACTAAAAATAAGGGTTTATAATAATATAACTAGATCTCTGTGACGTCGGAGATCGGAGATGATGAATCAAGCAAATCTCTATTTGTTTCTATACAGACCCTCAACTAGGACCGATTGGATCTCTCTTCCTCCCAATAAGATTGATGAGCTAGCTCCTCACCTTTCTCCTAGGAATGATCTTAGAGCTCACTAGATCTCCTAGATCTAGATGCCCTCCCAGGATGATTTCCTACAGAATCCTCCTAGAATTTCGATGACCTATCGATCGATTTTCCTCACACATAAAATAATCAAAAAAGATAAAAGGTACAAATAAAGATAAAGAAGTCTGAAGTTATTGCTCCCTCAGAAAGAAATTCCTCCGTAGAATGGTGCACGATCAATGCTTCTGAATGCCATTCTTATCACACTCGATCAACTGTTGATGGTCGTTGGAGACTTTGCTCTTCGGAGTTCTTCGATCACGAATGTGGGGGGGGGGGGGGGGGAGATTTCACTTTTTCTTGTACGGAGACGGTGGTTCACACCCACAAAGGCAGTAGCCAAACCTTAGGCTTGTAATTCTCCTCCTTGTCTCCTTAGAAAAAGAAACACACGCTTTTATTGTCTCGTTATAAATAAGCTACAGTCGGCGGTAGAGCTAGTGCCCTCCAGTAGGTCTTTTTACGTGGTGTTGCTAGCTATCCATAAAATTAGGAAAAATATCATAAAATATTCTCGCTGCTTTGGGATACTGCGGCGCAGCAAGGCTAGCGCCCGAGGATAGCAGTTTCTTCTTGATGCAGTCAAATTGGCTAGCGCCCGATAATAGCAGTTTCTCCTCGATGTAGTTGAATTATCTAGTGCCCGACGGTAGAGCTAGGCCTAACGGTAGGTCGCAAAGAGACATCATTGCGTGCTCACTTTAATCGTGTGCTGCTAGCGCTAACGGTAGAGTTAATGCCCGATGGTAGGTCACATAGATTGAAAATCTCGTTCTTCATTCTTGTAAATCTGCAAATTATACCAAATACAAGTATGATCAAATACAACTTGGGATTTGATATTGTCAAACAAAATAGATATGGACTATGGGTTCCAACACGTCAAAGAACCTTTATTCGCTTATGTCTTAGGAGTACCAGGATCCGTCCGGGTAGAGGTGGTGAAGAAACTTTGCTCATTCGTGCTTCAAAAGGACCTATGTCTGTCCAGGTGAAGGTGTGAAGAACCATTATTTGCTTACGCCATAGGAGGACCAAGGTCCATCCAGGTAGAGGTAGAAAAGAACCTTTGTTCGTTCGCACTTTGGGTGGATCTAGATTCGTCTTGGTTGAGGTGGTGAAGAACCTTTGTTTGTTCGTATTTTAGGAGGACCTAGGTCTATCTGAGTGGAGGTGGAAAATAATCTTTGTTCGTTCGGACCTTGTAAGGACCGGTGTCCATTCAGGTGGAGGTAGCAAAGAACCTTTGTTTGTTCTCGCTTGAAGAGGACCAGTGCCCATCCAAGTGGAGGTGACGAAGCACATTTGTTCGTTCGTGGCTCAAGAGGATCAAGGTCTGTCTAAGAGGTGGTGGTTAAGAACATTTGTTCATGTATGCCTTAGAAAGACCAGTATCCATCTAGATGGAGGTGGCGAAGAACCTTTGTTTGTTTGCGACTCAGGAGGACCGAATTTTCCGGTTGAAGGTACAGAAGGACCTTTGTACTTCTCACTTAAGAGGTGCAGAAGGACTTTTGCCCACCTCTCCTGGGAGGTGTAGGACTTTTTTCCATCTCACTAAGAGGTGTAGAAGGACTTTCATCCATCTCTCCTGGGAGGTGCAGAGGGACTCTAGTCCATCTTGCCTGGGAGGTGCAGAAGGACTATCTTCCATCCTCCTAAGAGGCACAGAAAGGCTTTCATCCATATTTCCTTTGTCGTAGGAGGACGTAGAGCCTATTCATCTTCTAGAGATCCGTGTGTTGTTAAAGGTAAAGTAGATGCTTTATTGCTGAAAGGGAAGATATAAGTGCTCACAAACTTTTTTTTGCGGCTTATTTTTGTAAAAGTAAGGAAAGCAATAGATAGTGCAGATGGCGTTTCGTCCTGCCCACCCCCCCCCCCCCCCCGAGTACGGCTCAAGCTCTGTGTGGTTCTCCATAGCCCAAATCCTGGCCGAGGTGTTATTGTTCTAGGTAGTAGAGTCGTGTTGCCTCCTGATTTCCACGTAAACTGCCTATCCCTCTAGAAGTGACGAATTTCATTACTAGGTGTTGTATAGAGGGGATTTCCTAAAATAGCATATGGAGTGTCATCTAAATATTGTGTTGTATACTAAGATGGAGTCGACTACCACTAACTGAACATCTCGGGTGACCTGCCTTGGGAACTCTCCAAGGGTAACGAGAAGAGTGATTATCCCTTAGATAGGAACTGGGATGTTATCGAACACATATAATTGTCATGATGATGGATCGAGGCATTCCTTGGGGGTCTTTATGTTGTGTAACGTGGATGTGAACATGATGCCTACTGAGCTCCCGTTATCTATCAGTATTCTCTTGACCCTAAAGCAAGGGTTGTCGATTCCTGCACTGATGATGGGGGGTCTTGGTGTGGCATGCGTACCTCATTCATGTCCTCGCCCCTAAAGTTGATGTCAGTGTCTAATGTTGGCTTTGGGTCCCCGGGATCCTTTTTTGGTTAAGTGATAGAGAGGACATGGGCGATAGGGAAATGTGAACTAACTATGGTTTTGACTTCCCTAACAATTTGCCCTCCCCCTACGTATCTTGGCATACCGAGGGCTGCTCCCCTCCTGGCTGGTGCGGTGGAGGGTGATTTGGTACTTGGTTCTGCGAGTACCTCCCCAGATGCCCCTAGCGGATGAGATGTTCTATCTCATCCTTTAGTTGGGTGTAGTCTTACATATTATGCATGTTCTCGCAATGAAACTCATAGTACATCATTTGATCACCCTTGTTCGGGGGTAATTGCATGGGCCGACGGAGTATGTCGGACTCCTAAATTACCATGAGCACATACATACAAGTGTTGTTTAGAGGCGTGAACTTCTGATGATGGTGAGAGAACTGATCCCTATAAGGGTTATTGTGGCGATCATCATTCTTGTGGTGTATTGGAGGTGCAGTCTCGGGCTCCCACTTCCATTTGGAGGATACCTCGAACTACTAGTGTTGGGTCTCAATGGCCTTATTTACTACGATCTGTGCCTCAACTTAGTGAATGAGGTATGCGTATCTTGACACCGCCTCTCACATTAGAGCATAGTAGAATCCATTGAGGCAGATCCCTACGAGAAAGACATCGTAGAGAATCTCGGGGCCGACTTTTGTGATTTATCGTGCCTTAGAAGTGAAACAGCGAGAGAACTTCTTGAGTGACTCTCCCTTATTCTAGAAAATATTGAAGAGGTGAGAGAGGTCACTTATGATCTGTTAGTTTGCTATGAATTGATTAATAAAGAGGCAGGCAAGTTCCTTGAAGTTTTTGATCTCCCCTTCCCGCAGGGAGTGAAACCAAGTTCATGCTTTCCCCTTCAGTTTCATGGGGAACACTTGTCACAATAGTTGATCTGATGCATTGAAGAGGCATGTGATTGTCTCAAAGTTTTTGATATTCTCCAAGGGGTCTTCCATCCCGTCGAAGGCTTCAATATGGGGCAACTTGAATTCGTGTGATACATGGTATGCTAGAACCTGAGGAGCGAACGGGGATCCAAGATAGAATGGACATCGTGAATTTATAGGACGGCTGCTGCCCTGGGCATACTCCTCCTCTATCATATCTCTTACTTCTTGGCAACTGAGTCTTTGGTCATCCTGTTAAATGTCCATCTCCATTTGGCAAGGGTTGAGTTGTGCGTTTCTTAGCAGCCCTGGTATTTGTATGGCATGCACAAAATTTACTTCGTCAGACAGCGCATCAGTAAGAGGGTCCTCATGGAGCCGTATTTCGAGGTAGGATGCGCTCCTGCGCAATTATTGGTTATGCCACATGTGCGGTAGCTGGGTTGGGAGGATTAGAGAATCCCAAGTCCCAGAGATGGGCGACCACTTCCATTTGGCCCTCCTCCTTCAGTCGGATGTGCTGCTCCACTGAGTATGCAGTTGTGGTAGTAGTGGCTCCTTCTAACAGCGAAACGTTGCTTGCAGGTGATTTGGCGGGGGCTAGATCGACACACTCTTTCAGAGTCATGCCATTAGCAATGCATGCACTTCTACTTGCCATTACAGCAAATTAGGTGTGCTTGCACGGGGCAAGCGTCGTTTCCTGAAAGTTGTTGCTGAGTTTAGGAACATGTTCCAACAGACGATGCCAAATAGTTGTGGGTCGCCCGGTTTTCCTACAGTCCAGAGAATCAGACCGCCTTAGCTCTGACTCAGACCAGGTGCGCAAATAGTCAAAGGAAATCGAGCAGCAATGACGAGGATTTTTTTATCGTGGAAAACCTAGAAAGGGTAAAAAACCATGTGGCTGGATCTGTGTCGGGCCTAAATCCATTATTCAGCTTAGTTTATTAATGTTTGGAGATCCTCGGAGGGTGACATGTTACTTCTCCTTTACAAGCTTTGAGAAGAGAAGTGGAGAAAAACTAAGTCCACAAAACCTTAAGAGGAGAGCCACAAGAAGCTAAGTCCACAAAGCCTTGAGAGAAGAGCGCCCATAAGAAGACAAGTCTACAAAGCTTTGGAGAGGAGCATCCACGATGACATTCTTCTGATGACTTCTTTCGCGCTCACAGATGTGTCTACGTGAGCGTTGAGCATTAAGCATTGAGCATTCTCCAATGTCCTTTCTAGTGCTCACAAAAGCGTCCAAGTGAGCACCGAGAGTTGTGTGGACTAGAGAGGGAGCAAAGCGAATTCCAAACGGAGAAATAATCTAAACCCAATGTTCTCGCTGGAAAACCTCAGAGATCTCTCTTGTCTCTAGACTTTCTTATTTTAAAATAATGGTCTATGGGCCTTTTTATAATTTTTTGTAGGAATATGTTAGTAATAGCATCGGGCTTGATCTTGAGTTGGCAAATGACATCGCTCCGTTATGTTAACCTGGATCAGCAATTTTCAAAAAATGATGGACATGCTCCCTGGGTAGTTCGGGAAAGGTGCTCGACGACAGCGATTGAAGGTGGCAGAGGTGGCTGGCGACGACATCGGCCGCCAGAGCGAGCGAGCACTAGAAGCGCACAACCCGCGCATGTGTAGACAGTCGCACGCATGTGCGCGCGAGGGCTACACACTCACTAGATAAAGCCATGCGTGCGTGTACGCGAGGGCCGCGCCCGCGCGATGGGGTGTTGAAAGTCTTTGTTTCAAGAGTAGCTACACACCTAGAGGGGGGGGGGGGGGGTGAATAGGTTTTCAAGTATTTATGACTACTTTTTAGTTCGGTGTGTTATGAGTTAGCTTATTGCGTTTGCTTTCAAAATCACAGATCATCACACCAGTATTTATAGTGATTCCCCAAGGTAAGGTTACATCCACTTCCCCTCCAAACTTTATAATAGAGTGTTAGACTAGGCAATCTTCTCCAAATATCAGCTCAAAGAGCTTACAACACAGGTTCCTCAGGATCTTTCAGACTTTCTCCAAGTCCTACCTTAGGCCTAATCCTTACACATACAGAGTAAAATTTACTCCTACAGCTTAGTGATCATCTAGATCACCTACCCCAGGCTTAATAAATAGCCCTACAACTCATACTAGATTTATAGCCCTATACTCAGAGATGTTATCTCCTATCTCAGATCTTAATCAGATCCTACCTTAGACACATAGGCCCTACACAATTAGATTCGCAACTGAATCTTACCTCTCAGCCTTTTTAATCCAGGCTTGCAACTCAGATCAATAAAGATCCTATAGAAAGAGTAGAAGTTTTGTTGATGATTTGCTCCAGAGAACCTATCCTCTGAGCCTTCTTTCTGGACTGAATGAGCTCAGCCCTAACTTCTTCTCAGCAACAAAAATAAATCTTCAGGATGTTTCTTCTTGTGCTGAGAAGATATCTGCAGAGCCCTGTTCCTTTAATCCTTTGATGTACCTTTCGTGTCCTTGAAGAAGAACAATGATTTGAAGAATGCTCTGCAACTCCTTGTTCAGAATAGAATTTTTAATCTTGTTGTTAAAGATATGTTTATTTTTCAGTGATTTAGTTCTTCAACAGTCAACTTCAGTCTGTAATTCCCAGACTTGCTGAAAGGACCAGTTCTCTGTAAACTTCAACCTTTTTGAGAGAAAGAAGATGACCAGAAGAAGCCGTGTTTAATTTCTCGAAAAAATGTCCTTTTTATTACTCGTCGTCCATCGCCTCTATGTGCAGTATGAACCAGCCCGAATTGGTAAGTACAGCATGTCTTTTGCATTTACAGCTCTACTAAAGGCATACAACACCTTTTGTCATCTAGCGCGCTATTCTTGCAACATTTGAATTATTGATGACGTTAACATGACTCAATGCTTGTGGACTTGGTAATTTCCAGACAATCTGCATACGCATTGAGTGAAGCCTTGTCACTCAACTCAAAAACACTTAACAGAATTTTGCATCTTAATTGTTAAAGAGTTGAGTGATTCTTCACCACTCAGCGCTTCTAGACTTATTTGAAATTTCTCTGCATTAAGGCGCTAAGTGAAGCTTCTACACTTAACATATTTGGACTTTGCCTATCTTCTTAATGGGGCGTTGAGTGGCCTGTCTTCACTCAACACTTTTACACTTGACCTGAAATCCAGTTGAGTAAACGTTGAGTGAACTGCCTTCACTCAATGCTTTTGTCCTTATATAGATATCTAGTAAGCAACTCTGAAGCTTTGACTGCATAGAGTTCTGTCAATGCTTTTCCCTTTCTGGAGTTGAGTGAAGTAAGCTCACTCAATGCTTTTGGACTTATCCAAATTTTCTGCTTATTCAACAACCTGTCTTGAGTCTAACTGTCATTGTGACTCTAACTGCCTGTTTATTCAATATAACAGTATTCAACCTGCATATAATGAACTTAAACATATATTAAATACATCCATGTATATGTCATTGATTTGTGGGCCTTCTTCAAATCTAGGGCATTGTGATCAATGGACCCAACAATCTCCCCCTATTTGAAGAAGTCAGAACCCTAGTCAATGATATACACTTCTACGTACAGAAGATAAACATTCACAGTATATAAGAACAGAAATTGATACACACACAAAAATATGATTATCATTTAAGACAATAGTTATAAATATACGGTGTGCTTATAATAATGTTTACAATCTTAAAGCCCTTAAGGAAAATAAAAACCATTTCATGTTTCAGGTTCCTTGATCACTATCCCCTCGATGAGTTATTTTGCAGCCTTTTCATTAGCTTCAGTCTTTTTCAGCCTCTGCCTCTCAAAGTAACTGTAGGGCTTTAGGAAGTACTTATTAAGCTCAAAAGCATCTGGTGGCACTGCACCTGACTTTTTGTCTCTTCTAAACTTCCTCCTGCTATCTTCATTTCTTTCTAATTTTGACCATTCTAGTGAGCTAGAGTTTTCCTCTATCAGTCTTATGGTCCTTGATTTGATCCCAGACAGACAATATGATAGTCCTTGATTGAGGACTCCAATTCTCAAAGTCTGGCCTGATCTCTATCTCTTCTTTGTACCTCTTCTTACTGAGTCTGACCTCGTCCTCTTCTTCAACAACTGACTTGCCTTTGGCTCTTGCTATCTATTCAGCAGTAGGGCTGAAGGTAGAAATTTCAGCAGCATTAAAAGGTTTGGCCCACTGAGCATCAACTTGACCATGCTGATCATCACCATATTGCTCATCATGCAGTCCTTCTAGAATATGGGCAAGAATAGCAGGAATATTGTAATATATATGTTGTTCAATCCCTAGTGAACATCTGATTACATTGGTAACCCAAATTGCATTTTCAGTGTTGGCCTTGATCATTGCCTTCTCCGCCTTTATGACTTCTTCACCAACAGTTGCAGTCAGGGAGTCCTTTGCAATAGAGAGTCTTTAATCTAGGAAGTTGATGCCCTTAGTGACAGGGTTCTTAACCTCTAGTAGATGATTATCCAGGTACTAAGTACAAGCATCAATTATCCCCTCCAGAGTTGTCTTATGTTTTTCCATGAGGGTTTTCTACACTTCATGAACCATTTTCATGATGATGGTTGTTATGTTCTGATTTTGCATGATGTCAAGCTGTTTCTTCCAGATTTCTTCAAGCTTGTTTTCAGTGTTGGTAAGAGTTGGGGCAGCTCTCATGAAGAATGACATTGTGTTAGCCTTTAACAGGTTAACTTCAAATATAATGGACTTTATCTCAATGGATAGATCCTATCTTAACTCTTTGATGGAATCATCAACAAAGTGTTCAAGTTGTCTTCTCTGGTCATCTAGCAACCTTTAAGTTGAGCTAACAAAATTTGGGGCATTCGTTGACCCTGATGAGATGTCCCTTGGTCATGTACGTCTGCATGCTCTGTCCTTTATTCTTCCCTTATTTCAGAATCCTCTCACATATATTCAGAAGAATGATCGATAGCATCACTCTTTGGCTCATCAACAGTAGGTTCACCATCTTCAGAAATGTCAATAACATTCTCTGCTACCTGAATAAGGATCTCTGTTGGAATATCCCCCTCAATCTCTGCATTTCTTATTCGAATTTGCTGCTTTGTAACAACAGTGGCTGGGGAATCTTCAATCATTGTATCAGGGACTTGCTCCCCCTCAACTTGAGGACAGAATAGAATCACTTCATGATCCTCTAGGGTTTGAGCAATCCTGTTCTGCATATTTTCAATGAAGGAGTCTAGTTGTTCCTGAACTGATTGAGCAGTCTCTTCCACAGCAGGTGTAAGAATTTGGGAAGTCTCCCCCTCAATGTTTGTACAGATCATGACCACAATATATTCAGTTTACATTTTAACTACCTCTGTTGGGATGTTCTCTAATTGGAAGTCACTAACTTGGATATTTTTTGATGCAGGTTCAGAAGATATTGAAACCTGAGCACTCATATCTCTTTTTATTTCCTCAAAAGAATCAGTCAGCTGAGGATCATGTGGCTCTTCCTCATTGTTCTCAGAAGAGCTGCTTGGAGTGCCCTCTTTAGTGACCATGACTACTTTGTTTTTCTTATCAGAAGATTGTTGATGTGGGAGCAAGACTCTGTCCCACCAGTCAAACATCTTTGAGTCCATCCTCCTCATGTGATGGATTTTTCTTCCTAGTCTTGTGTTGAGGATCCCTGGAACAGTGTTGTGCAAGTATAAGGACAGTATCCTTCCCAAGTTAGGCTCTGAAATACATTCTACAATTCTGTCAAAAAGCACCTTCCCCCAGTAAGTTTTCTTAGATAGAATTATCCTTGTCATCAGCTCGAACATCTTTCTAGATATTTTTTCATGGGACCATGTCTTGTATATCAGAGCTTTCCCAACGACATCAGCCAAGACTTTTTCTTTAAGATTCAGCTCCTTTCTCAAGACGGATCTAGGGGTGTGCTTAGATAGCCCACACCACTTTACGACAGATTTTATATCATTTTGGTATAGCTCTTCTTCATCATTAGACGGGCTGAACTTGGATAGATGCATGGCTTTGCTCGATTTTTTGGGGGTGATCTTGACCTTATGCCCACTGATGGATGATCTGATTTTATTTGAGTATGAGTTGATAGTGGCATTGGAGTAAAGTTCCAGCACTTCCCTCTTCCATACCAGGCTAGGCTTTGACAGAATGTATTCTAGGTCAGCGACCTGTAGTAGATGGAGAATGAGTTGTATCTCCTCTGGTGCATCCTTGAAGCCATTTCTCACTAACTCTGAACCCTCAAACAGGAAGTCCATTCCTTTCGGTGCCATTAATCCTTTAAAATTCTGTAGATTTCTCGAGCTTTCATTGCAGGGAGGCAAAATGATGAAAGGGCTAGGAATAATGTATTTTTATTCTAAGCACACACACTTCTTTTTATACTTACCTCTTATTTGAGAATGTGGAGATGCACGTACCTATTGTGATAATCATGAGGAGATCAACTGCTAGGATTAATCCTATGAGATAGTCGTAAAATAAAGTCCATGGGAGAATTCGTCAAGTTGTCTCGAGTCACTTGACGCTCTCGACGCATGAAGATTTCTCAACGCTCTCGACGCCTAGACACTTAGTCTCAACGCACTTGATGACTAATGTTGTCTTAGTGCACTCGATGCATGGACACTTAGACTCAGTGCATTTGACGCTTAGATAAGTCCATGTCTTTCTTGATATCCTGTAAGAGTCAATTTTGCCTGCAACACATATGTATGAAAAAACTGATGATATACTAAGTTCAACATGCCCAACTCATTTTTGAAGGTGTTGAACTTGGATTCATCTAGTGGCTTAATGAAAATGTCAGCCACCTGTTTGTTTGTGGGGAAAAACTGTAGATAAATGTCTTCTTTTTTTACATGCTTCTTAATAAAGTGATATCTAATCTCTATATGCTCAGTCCTACTATGAGACATGGGATTCCTATCAATAGAGATTGCACTAGAAGAATCATAGAACATTAGAGTTCTACTTAGCTGGAGATTATAATCTTGAAGATGACGTTGAATCCACAGTGTTGTGCATATTAACTACCGGCTGAGATGTACTCTGATTCAACTATGGAAATGGCAACACTGGTTTTCTTCTTGCTGCTCCAAGAGATCGATCTTCTTCTTAGAAATTGATAGGTGCCCGAGGTGTTTTCCTGTCTCCTCTATAACCCGCAAATTTTGCATCTAAATACCCAATTAGTTCAAAGACATTATTCCTACGGTACCGCGGACCAAGATCAAGTGCTCTTAAGATACCTCAAAATTCTTTTTGCTGCAAAATAATGGGATTCCTTAGGGCTAGCCTGGTATCTAGCACAAACACATGTAGCATACATAATATTTGCTCTACTTGCAAAAATATGGAGGATGGAGACAATTATGTCTTTATACAAGGTTTCATCGACAGGTTTCCCTTACTCATCCTGGTCTATTGACACATTTGACCCCATAGGAGTTTTTGTTATGGAGGCACTCTCCATTCTAAAATTTTAAATTAACTCCTTGGTGAACTTAGACTGGGAGATGGATAGACCATCCTCTGACTGTCTAACTTGGAGTCCCAAGAAATACTTGAGTTCACCCATACAGCTCATCTTAAACTGCCCTTGGATAAGTTTAGTAAACTTCTTGTAGAGGCCATCATCAGTAGACCCAAATATTATGTCATCTACATAAATTTGGACTAGAATGATCTTACCCTTGACTTTCCTAAGGAATAATGTCTTGTCTATATTTTCCCTTGAGAATTTATTCTCAATGAGAAAACTAGACATGGTTCAATACCATGCCCCGTGGGCTTGTTTTAACCCATACAAAGCTTTTCTAAGCTTGAATACATAATCAGGAAAGTTAGAGTTAACAAAACCTAAGGGTTGCTCAACATAGACCTCCTCTTTTAGGTCACCATTTAGGAAAGCTGACTTTACATCCATTTGGTAGATCTTGAATCCTTTTTTTGCAACATATGCAGATAATAGTCTTATAACTTCCAATCTAGCTACCAGTACAGGGGTTTGATCAAAATAAATACCCTTCTCTTGTCTGTATCCCTTGGACACCAGTCTAGCTTTATTTTTTATTTTAAAACATTCTCATCAAGTTTATTCCTATAGATCAACTTTGTTCTAATGATGTTATGTCCTTGTGGTCTTGGAACTAGCTTCCAAACTTTGCACCTCTTGAACTAATTCAGTTCTTCTTGCATATCCACAATTCAAAATGGATCTATGTTGGCATCTTTAGAACTTTTAGGTTCAACCTGAGATAGGAAGCTAGAGTACATAACAATATTGAGGCTTCTGCTCCTTGTTATACCTCCTTGGTTAGCATCACCTATGATTTGATCTCTTGGAAGATCCCTCAAATACATGATAGCTGCTGGCAATCTATTCTCAGCATCTTGACCTTCAATGGTCAAATCTTGTTGGTCTTCACTCATGTCCAGTGTACTTTGTCCATATTCAAGAATGCATGCCCCATCCTCTTCCACTTAGGCAAAATGAGGAGTATCATTGATGGTCAGTTTATCCATTACCAACTCAACACCTGCAGATATAGAGGAGCTAGGCAGCTCATTATTAATCATAAATGATTCATCAAACACAACATTTATAGACACTTCTACAATTTGATTTTTCAAGTTGTAGACTCTATAGGCTTCGCTATGGTTGTTGCACCCAACAAAGATTATTTTATAGGATTGTGCATCAATCTTAGTCAAGTAGGACTTCTCATTATTGAGCACAAATCACTTGGTTCCAAAGATACTGAGATAGGTTACATTTGGTTTTTTGCCTTTCATAATCTCATAGGGAGTCTTCTTGTGATACTTGTTGATAGAAGCTCTATTCAGGATATGACAAGCAGTGTTCACTGCCTCAACCCAGAAGTATTCTGGGAGAGAGGTATCATTGAGTAGTGTCCTGCCAGCTTCTATGAGAGTACTACTTTTCCTCTCAGCTATCACATTTTGCTGGGTTTTCTTGGAGAAGAATACTCTTGATAAATCCCTTGTTCCTCACAAAACTTTATCATGCCGTCATACTGAAATTCAGTGTCATGTTCACTCTTGATTTTGGCCACATAACTGTCCTTTTCATTCTGACCTTGCTTAACAAAGGTCACAAAGGTGCCAAGGGTTTCAGACTTTTCTTTAGAAAGAACACCCAAGCAAACCTATAATATGCATCAACTATCACAAGTGTGTAGACTTTCTTACCTAGACTGTGAACTAGTATAGGACAAAATAAGTCCATATGTGGGAGGTACCAACACCTCTCAGAATCCTTGGCTACAATGCTCTTAAAGAATGCTTTCGTCTGCTTGCCCTTTTGGCATGCATAGCAAATGCCCTCTTTGGTGCATCTTAGATTGGGTCCATTTTTGACTAGCCCATCACTGAAGAGCTTGCAAATTGTCTTGTAGTTCAAGTGAGCAAGCCTCTTATATCATTGCACACAAAAAGAGACTTTCACATTTGCTATCAAACATACTGGTGAGTCTGTACTCAAACATAAGAAGTTTAAATAATAAATATTTCCACTCCTAGTGCCTGTCGAAATGACCCCTGATGGGCTAAAACCCGAACAGGCAAGTGTACCTGTCGAATTGTAGTACCAAGGTCGTATTTAAACATGGGGTTGTCAAGTACTGCTACTCATGCTTTAACTATTATCCTACCGAAAGATAGATGGGTTTTGAGACTTTTTAAATTAAAACTAAAGATAATTTTTTAAATGAAAACTTATGATAAAAAAGCTAGCATTCGATCAATGATTCACCATGAAATGAGACGAGAGGGATAAAAAGCTAGATTTAAAATTGCAAATTAAACTCGGCCGTGACAGATCCGAAAAATAAGACAAAATCTTGCGAGAGCATTAGGTCTCCTAACTTATAGACGCTTTGATCGAAATCCCTTTACAAATCAAAGAAGCCTGTAGTTGCATTATTGAGGTGATCCGCACTATTGAATTTGACTCCAATTTGGAGGATTTACGTCATCCTATCTCTAGGGTTGTGTGCAACTCCTTACTTATTTGAGTGATCTTTCAAATCCACGAGTCTCTCGACTTCTATGAAATGAGATCAAAGGCCTACTACCATATACCGGAAATACGGAGTCGGCGCGAGAAAAGTCAAAGAAGGACCGATAATAATTTAGACAAAATTAAAACTAGGAAATAAAAATAACCCTCATCTCACTTCATGGCTCCTCACGATCAAATGCTAAAAGAAAATTAGCTACTCATAATGGAAATTGAAAACAAAGTAAGATGAAAGAAATTCAGTTTCATTACTTGCAAAAATAAAAGAGGACACAATATTTAAAAAGGGCAATATTATATTAAGATAAAAAAGATTACAATAATGAAAAGACTACAACAATAATGAAAAGAAAATAACAACTCACTAGCTCTCTTGCTCTCTACAACTCAACTCCAAAACTTTACTAAACTTCTTAACATAAAATTGCTTACAAAAAAAAGTGTCCATAACAAGGAGGGGAGGGGTTCCTTTTATAGGAGATGGAGAAGCTTCTAGATTAAAGGGAGATAAGGGGTGGCTGGCCATGTATAGGGGGGAGGATGCATGCATGGCATTAAATGAAGGGATAGAAAAGAGGAGGTTCAATGCATGTAATTTATGGAAATGAAAATAGAAAATAGAAAATATAAGGGGGGATGAATGAGCTTTAAAAGTGAGGGGAATAATAAAAGGGGGAAGAGGAAGAGAGGGGTGGACATGATGTGGCTGGACCTATGCATGGGAAATGATGAGGAGAGAGAGAGGGTGAATGAATGTGGAGGGTGGCCGGCAAATGCAAAGGTGAGTGGGATGCATGGTTAGTGGGCCCGGGTAGGGTGGTGGGCTGCTCCAACATGGGCTCTGGCTGGGTGGTGGGCTGCTCCAACATGGGCTTGGGTAGGGCTGCTTGTAGGCTATTGGCTGCACCAAATGGAGGAGGGCTAGAGTTTGCTTGCATGGAATGGAGGATGGACTGCATGGTGGGAATTGAACCTACAAATAAAACAACAATAGAACATTAGTTAAATATCAAAACATGACTAAACATAAAACATAAAACATAAAAAAAAGAACAAAATACATAAATAAAACATAACAACACATTAAACATAACATAACATATAATAAAACTATAGATTATTAAATCTCAACACGAAAAGACTTTAATTAAGAAATAAAACATAATATGCATAAAAATGCATAAAACTATAAATAAACTTAGGACTTTATTAAGCTAAACTAAATAAAAAAGGATAACTAAAAGTAGTCATCAAATTCCCTCATGCTAGAGTATTTGCTTGCCCTCAAGCAAATAGAAATAAAAACTAGGGGAGAGAAATAAAAGAAAACAAAGTAGATTTAAGTTGCATAGATAAGAAAAACAAAACATGAAAAATTAAACTATCTTAATTTTCATGTTAACAACTAGTGGGGTGAGAAGCGCACAATAGAAAATTTGAAAGTGGAGACCTAAAAATATCATTAGAACATAAAGAAGAGTTACACATTTCTAAATCCCTAAAACAAGGCATTCAAAATTAATGAAAATAAGAAAAACAAAAGTAGAAGTTCTAAATAAACGGGGCATTGAAAAACTACAAGGTTGCTAGAATAACGATTAACCCTAAATCACCTCAAGATAACCTTCAAAGAAATCCATCAATGATGGTGGTCTTAGGCTTGTCCGTTCACACTTTCTCCACTACGCAAATTTTACGTTCTAAAGATTAATAGGACTTCTAATAGGCGTTAAAACTTGGTTTAGGTAAATGATTAGGAAATGAAAGCAAGGATAAACATGAGGGCTTAAACACTAAACCAAGGTTGAGCTCAAAGATAAACATAAAAAAATGACGGTAAATGATAAGTACTTCAAACAACAAAAGGCCATAAAATTTTTACTTTAATAATTTGGCCACAAATAAACTTCACTTTTCTCTTTTTTTTCTTTATTTGATAACATTTTGATAATAACATTTTTTCATAAAAGAGAGCTCCAAAAATAGGCTTTAAAATTTCTTTTTCATTTCAAAGATAATACCCCTTCAGAAAAATGATTTTTAAACTCAAAGTTTTAGTGTGAATAATAGGAAAGGCATTTTGGCTTTGGTGAAATAATGAAATGAAAGGTGGAGCTAAAACAAAGAAACATGGAAAAGGCCCAAAATTGTTTTGCAATGGTAAAATTTTTTTGGTGGGCAAGAAAAAGCTCAAACGAGTCAAAGGGTGGCCTAAATAATTTCTAAAGTACATAAAAACGACGCAAATGTTTCGAGAGTCGCTAGGAAAAAGTTCTAGATACCAATAAAGTATTACCCCATAAATGAAAAAGAGATAATGTTACTTAGCAACCATTCGTAAGCAACTAACCGAATAAAAAGACATAACTACAAATTGCTAACTTACAATGAAAAAATAGATGCCTATATTTAAGAACTAGAAACTAGTAAAACTAAGCAATGTTAAAATGATAAGTTTAGCAAACCTTTTCAAAGAAATCTATCTAGAACTACAAAACCGCACGGGTCTACACATCACTAGAAGAAACATAAAAATAAAGATAGAACTAATTTTTGATTTTGTTTTTCAAATAGATTTTAGCAAAAAAATTTTGGGTTTTGTATTTTCTAGTTTTTTTTTGGATTTTTTTATATAGTTAAATTAAAGCAATACTCCTAAAAGGCTTAATATAACGATACTAATTATTTGTGATTTTGTTTTAAAGCATTTTTTTTTGAAAGAAACAAAGAAAGAAAAACAACTAAACCTTCCCCCATGCTTGGATTTTTCATTGCCCTCAATGAAAGAAACAAAACAAAACAAAAACGAGAAAGAGAAGGGGACTGAGAAGGAGAGAAGAAAAATGCAGAAAGTAAATGAAATAAAAGAACAGGACTTCCCCGGGTTTGTGAGATGAAGGCGGATGTCGCTCCCCCATGCTTGTATTTTAACGCACTTGATCATCAGCAGGTTTGACTTGATCCATCTTGAAATCATCAACGTTGGAGCGGCGATCACGAACTTGCTTGGTTTGCCACCGAAAGGAAGAGCAAAATAAAAGCAGAAAATAGAGTCTGTGGGTAGGTGCCCAAGATTGTTCTTTATTACAGCAATATAATGTTTGAATAATAAAAGTCTTAGAATTAAATAAAATGTCCATCATAAAAGAAAATTTCCAGGAAAGAAAACATTACGGGATAAATAAAAGTCGTTCCACAGCAGAAGATACATAATCATTTGAAATATATAACTTTAAGTGATGGCCATTTACTTTAAAATCACCCTTATCCGGGTGCGAGAGTAGCACAGTACCATAAGGAAAAACCTGTTTGACCATAAAAGGTCCAGACCAACGAGATTTTAGTTTTCCAGGGAAGAGACGTAAACGCGAATTAAAAAGAAGAACCTGATCGCCTGGTTTAAACGTTTTAGGATGGCACATATTCTTATCGTGATAAATTTTTGTGCGTTCTTTATAAATTTTATTATTTTCATAAGCGTACGCTTTCCATTCATCGAGTTCATTCAATTGATTTTTCCTATGCCCGCCGACTGAGTGTGGATCGAAATTAAAAAATTTTATCGCCCAATATGCTCGGTGTTCTACTTCCATCGGAAGATGACACGATTTTTCGTAGACCAATCGAAAAGGAGTACAACCGATGGAGGTCTTGTATGCTGTGTGATAGGCCAAAAGAGCATCGTCTAATTTTAGGGACCAATCTTTACGAGAAGTAGAATAGTTTTTTCCAAAATTCTTTTGGTTCTCGATTGACTATCTCGACCTGACCGTTAGTTTGGGGGTGATAAGCGGTGGATAATTTATGCGTAACGCCATATTTTGTTAAAACCTTAGCTAGTTGGGTATTACAAAAATGGCTCCCCCTATCACTAACGATCGCTCGAGGAAATCCAAAATGAGAAAATAATTTTTTTGAGAAATTTATGACTATGCGAGCGTCATTACTTGGTAAAGCTTGGGCTTCCGCCCACCTAGAGGCATAATCTACGACAACTAAAATGTATTTATTTCCTAAACTTGAGAGAAATGGGCCGACAAAGTCTATGTCCCACAAATCAAAAACTTCGCATTCGAGAAAATAATTTTATTCCATTTCATTTTTATTAGAGATGTTTCCCATCCGCTGACACCGATCGCACCTGCCCACAAAGATGTGTGCATCTTTAAATATGCTTGGACAATAGAAGCCAGCACTAAGTACTTTGTGTGAGGTGCGATTTGCTTGAAAGTGCCCGCCAGTCGGACCTTCATGAACATGTTTTAAAATTTATTGACCTTCTTCCCGGGAGACACATCTTCTTACCACTTGATCCGCACAAATGCGAAATAGAAATGGATCCTCCCAAAAATAATACTTCAACTCAGAAAAAATTCCTTCTTTTGCTGAGAGGAGCATTCTTTTGGGAGGACGCGGGCCACCAGATAATTGGCCAAATCTGCAAACCAGGGGGTAGAAGAAGAAATGTTTAGAATTTTCTCATCTGGAAAATAATCAATAGGCAAATTTTCATCAAAAATATCAATTTCAGGATTTTCTAGGCGTGAAAGATGATCAGACGCTAAATTTTTTGCTCCTTTCTTATCCCGGATCTCCAAGTCGAATTCTTGAAGTAATAGGATCCAACGAATAAGACGTGGCTTGGCATCCGGTTTAGAAAGGAGGTACTTCCAAGCGGAATGATCCGTAAAAATGATAACCTTAGAAAGAGTGATGTAGGGTCGGAATTTATCAAAAGCAAAAATGATAGCTAAGAGTTCCTTTTCAGTTGTAGTGTAATTTTCTTGTGCTGAATTAAGAGTTTTGCTAGCGTAATAGATTGGGTGGAAATTCTTAGCTATATGTTGTCCTAGTACCGCACCGACCGCAAAACTACTTGCGTCGCACATAATTTCAAAAGGTAAATCCCAAACTGGGGCGATCATAATCGAAGCATCTATAAGTTTGGATTTAATTAAGTCGAACGCCGCTAAACAAGAATCGTTAAACATAAAAGGAGCGTCTTTCTCGAGAAGGTGGGTGAGAGGCTTAGTAATTTTTGAAAAGTCCTTCATAAATTTTCTATAAAAACCCGCATGCCCTAAAAAACTTCTTATCGCTTTGATATTCGTAGGCGGCGGTAACTTTTCAATTACTTCGATTTTTGCCTTGTCCACTTCAATTCCCCTAGCGGAAATTTTGTGGTCAAGGACTAAGCATTCACGTACCATAAAGTGGCACTTCTCCCAATTTAAAACTAGATTTGTTTCTTCGCAGTGTTTTAACACTTTTCCTAAATTCTTTAAACATAACTCAAATGAGTCGCCAAAAACCGAGAAGTCGTCCATAAACACTTCCATAATGTTTTCTACATATTTATCAAAAATGACTAGCATGCACCGCTGAAAGGCAGCTGGTGCGTTGCATAGCCCGAAAGGCATCCTAAGGTAGGCAAAGGTTCCAAAAGGGCAAGTGAATGTTGTCTTCTCTTGGTCCTCGAGTGCGATAGGGATTTGGAAGTATCCCGAAAGACCGTCGAGAAAGCAATAAAAACTATGCCCGGATAAGCGTTCTAAAATTTTATCGATAAAGGGAAGGGGAATGTGATCTTTACGAGTGGTATCATTTAATTTACGGTAATCGATGCACATCCTCCATCCCGTTACCGTCCTAGTTTGAATTAAATCATTATTTTTGTTAGTTACTACCGTGATCCCACCCTTCTTAAGAATAACCTGAACCAGACTTACCCATTTACTATCAGAAATAGGATAGATTATCCCCGCATCTAATAACTTAAGAACTTCGCCTTTGACAACCTCTTTCATATTAGGATTAAGACGACATTGAGGTTGAACTACACCCTTAGAGTTATTTTCAAAAAATATTTTGTGGGTGCAAAAGGAGGGGCTTATGCAGGAATATCAGAAATTTTGCCATGTTATAGCTCGGCGATGTTTTTGTAGTAGTTCGATCAATTGATCGTTTTTGGATTGAGAAAGCAAAGCCGAGATTATAACGGGCAATTTAGAATTTTGTTCAAGGAAGGCATATTTGAGATGTTCCGGAAGGGGTTTTAGTTCTAAGTTGGGTGGTTCAATGTAAGAGTTCTTTAAAACTTTTTCATTTTCAAAAACAATATTTTCGTAATTTTTTTGTCTAAACACTTGTTCATTTGCAAAGTTGGCTTGTGCGGACATAACCGTGTCTTCAAAAACATTTGTAGAAAAATCAGAAAAAGAGGAAGAACAATCATTGGAAGAAATATTTGAAAGAGAAAGAGATGAGTCTTCATTTAAAACATCGAGGAAGAAACATGAGTCATCATTTTTTAAAGAATTTTTCATGGATTGATTTATTGAAAATGTTACCTTGTCATCTCCCACGCGAAGCAAAAGTTTCCCGTTACTCACATCGATGACCGCACGAGAGGTGGCTAGGAAGGGATGACCAAGGATAAGGGGAACCTCGACGTCTTCTTCAATATCAAGAATGACAAAATCCACCGGGAAGATGAATTTGTCGACCTTCACTAGAACATCCTCAACGATACCTAACTGATATTTAATTGAACGATCGACTAACTGTATACTCATTCTTGTAGGGCTGAGAGTGCTCATACCTAGCTTCTTGAATAAAGAAAAGGCATCAAATTGATGCTCGCTCCAAGATCCGCTAACGCAAGTTTTACAAAAAGGTCGCCAAAAACACAAGGAATTGAAAAACTACCCAGATCATTTATTTTTTTTGGAAGATGTGAGTGACCGCCGATCACTCTTCATTTAACGTCATGTGAGAAAGATTTTCCAATTTCTTTTTGTTCGTTAATAAATCTTTAAGATATTTGGCGTACTTAGGCATTTGGCTAATCGCTTCATGAAACGGCAAATTAATATGAATTTGTTTAAATATTTCAAGAAAGCGTTGATATTGATTATCTAGTTTATCTTTCCTAAGCTTAGCGGAGTAGGGAGGTGACAAAAATTCTTTTAAAATCTTGAGATCATTATTTTTAAAACCATCTTTCTCTTTTTCCAAAATAGATGTTTCTTATACATTTTCAAAAATAGAAATATCTTTTTCTTTATCAAAAGTAGATTTTTTGTTTCCAAAAGTTGATTTATCATTTTCCGTGGGGATAATTGTTTCCGTAGTAGGAGGGACAATCATCTTTGGCTCTTCTCTTGTGGTGGGCTCGTTAATAACCTTACCGCTCCGAAGGGAAATTGCATTTGCATGCTCTCTTGGGTTAGGCTCAGTATTCGAGGGAAGAGTTCCAGGTGGTCTCTCAGAAAAAGCCTTGGCAAGTTGCCCGACCTGGTTTTCTAAACTTTTCACGGAGCCAGTTAGACTTCTAATATTAGCTTCGTTCGAGCTTATATATTTAGAAAGGATCTCCTCCAAAGGAGAAGGTTTTTGAAAATTTTGGTTTTGATATTATGGTGGTGGTGGTGATGGTGGAGTGAAATCGTGTGGTGGACGTGCGACATTCGCGGGATTACTCCAAGAAAAATTTGGATGGTTACGCCATCCAGGGTGATATGAGTTTGAAGAAGAATTAAAACCAGGAGGTGCAGAAAAATTAGAAAAAGCAAAAAAATTATTGGCAGAATTATTTTGAGCAGGCCTGGGTATGTTCCCCAGATAATCCACCTGCTCCACAGTAACAACATTCACATTTTCAAATACCTTAGCGGCGGAGGCAGCAGTCATCTCCGAAATTTTCTAATTCAGCATCTCCACTTGCAGCGCCAGTTGCGACACCGAATCCACTTCATAGATACATGCAGGTTTAGATGGGCGAGTCCTAGACGAATTCCACTGATAAGTGTTCATTATCATGTCCTCGATAAGCTCAAGAGCAGCTTTCGGAGTTTTGCGGTCCAAAGAACCAGCGGGAGCGGCATCTATCATTTGCTTAGTTTCTTGATTTAGCCCATTGTAAAATATCTGGACCTGTAACCATACAGGCAGAGCATGATGGGGGCAGCGTCTCAAAAGTTTCTTGAACCTCTCCCATGTGTCATAGAGGGTCTCAGAAGCAATTTGAGAGTACAAAGTTATATCATTTCTTATCTTAGCAGTTTTGGCGGGGGGGGGGGGATATTTTGCCAGAAATTTTTCAGTTAAAATGTTCCAAGTAGTGATTGATCCTCTTGGAAGAGAACTCAACCACTGTTTGGCTTTGGTCCTTAAAGAGAAGGGGAAGAGTCTTAGCCTAATCGCATCGTCTGAAACACCATTAATTTTGAAGGTGTCACAGATTTCAAGAAAATTGGCAATATGTAAGTTCGGATCTTCATCTTGTAATCCGTCGAACTGTACATATTGCTGCACCATTTGTATGATGCTAGGCTTAAGCTCGAAGTTATTGTTCGTAATTGCAGGTCGAACAATACTTATTTCAGTCCCCTCCAGGTTGGGTCGAGCATAATCAGACATGGTCCTTTGCTGATCCAATCCTGGGTTGGGATCTCCCATTTTAGAATTAAAATTGCAATCCCCGTAGGAATCCTCAACCGATGTTTGAGAAGTGGAAGCCCCGAATCGTAGTTGTCTCCGAAAGGAGCGTTCGATTTCTGGGTCCAAATCAACAAGTAGCGACGGATTCGTGCGGGTCATGCACTAAAAAAATGAAAGAGAGCGAAAGGAAATAAAAACTTGAATACGAGAATTTTTTTTTTTGGATTTTTGTAGAAGTAATAGCGAAAGCGTTTTCAAAATATTGACGAAGAAGTTTCCCGTCAACGGTGCCAAAAACTTGATGGGCTAAAACCCGAACAGGCAAGTGTACCTGTCGAATTGTAGTACCAAGGTCGTATTTAAACACGGGGTTGTCAAGTACTACTACTCACGCTTTAACTATTATCCTACCGAAAGATAGATGGGTTTTGAGAATTTTTAAATTAAAACTAAAGATAATTTTTTAAATGAAAACTTATGATACAAAAGCTAGCATTTGATCAATGATTCACCATGAAATGAAACGAGAGGGATAAAAAGCTAGATTTAAAATTGCAAATTAAACTCGGTCGTGACGGATCCGAAAATAAGACAAAATCTCGCTAGAGCATTAGGTCTCCTAACTTATAAACGCTTTGATCGAAATCTCTTTACAAATCAAAGAAGCCTATAGTTGCATTATCGAGGTGATCCACACTATTGGATTTGACTCCAATGCGGAGGATTTACGTCATCCTATCTCTAGGGTTGCTTGCAACTCCTTCCTTCTTTGAGTGATCTTTCAAATCAATGAGTCTCTCGACTTCTATGAAATGAGATCAAAGGCCTACTACCGTATACCAGAAATACGGAGTCGGCGCGAGAAAAGTCAAAGAAGGACCGATAATAATTTAGACAAAATTAAAACTAGGAAATAAAAATAACCCTCATCTCACTTCATGGCTCCTCACGATCAAATGCTAAAAGAAAATTAACTACTTATAATGGAAATTGAAAACAAAGTAAGATGAAAGAAATTCATTTTCATTACTTGCAAAAATAAAAGAGGACGCAATATTTAAAAAGGGCAATATTATATTAAGATAAAAAAGATTACAATAATGAAAAGACTACAACAATAATGAAAAGAAAATAACAACTCACTAGCTTTCTTGCTCTCTACAACTCAACTCCAAAACTTCACTAAACTTCTTAACATAAAATTGCTTACAAAAAAAGTGTCCATAACAAGGAGGGGAGGGGTTCCTTTTATAGGAGATGGAGAAGCTTCTAGATTAAAGGGAGATAAGGGGTGGTCGGCCATGTATAGGGGGGAGGATGCATGCATGGCATTAAATGAAGGGATAGAAAAGAGGAGGTTCAATGCATGTAATTTATGGAAATGAAAATAGAAAATAGAAAATATAAGGGGGGATGAATGAGCTTTAAAAGTGAGGAGAATAATAAAAGGGGGAAGAGGAAGAGAGAGGAGTGGACATGATGTGGCCGGCCCTATGCATGAGAAATGATGAGGAGAGAGAGGGGGGGGGGAATGAATGTGGAGGGTGGCCGGCCAATGCAAAGGTGAGTGGGATGCATGGTTAGTGGGCTTGGGTAGGGTGGTGGGCTGCTCCAACATGGGCTCGGGCTGGGTGGTGGGCTGCTCCAACATGGGCTCGGGTAGGGCTGCTTGTAGGCTTTGTGGGCTGCACCAAATGGAGGAGGGCTCGGGCTTGCTTGCATGGAATGGAGGATGGACTGCATGGTGGGCCTTGAACCTATAAATAAAACAACAATAGAACATTAGTTAAATATCAAAACATGACTAAACATAAAACATAAAACATAAAAAAAATAATAAGAACAAAATACATAAATAAAACATAACAAGACATTAAACATAACATAACATATAACAAAACTATAGATTATTAAATCTCAACACGAAAAGACTTTAATTTAGAAATAAAATATAATATGCATAAAAATGCATAAAACTATAAATAAACTTAGGACTTTATTAAGCTAAACTAAATAAAAAAGGATGACTTAAAGTAGTCATCAACCCCTTGTTCACTAGATCTCTTGATCAAACACTCATCCTTGTGAAAGACAATGGCATAGCCAATATCAGATAGTTGGCTTATGCTACTCAGATTGTGTTGCAATCCTTCCACGTAGGATACTTTTGTGATGAATACTATGTTATTTGTGATCATACCATAACCCTTGGTGACTCCTCTATCTGAAACTCCAAAGATCACCTTAGGTCCATTCTTCATAGGAGTATACTCTTTAAGGTGGCTCCTTGTTCCAATTATATGTCTGGAACATCCACTATCCAAGTACCATATTGGCATTGTATGAGTATTTGGACTACCCTGTAAAGACAGATTAGTTTACCTTAGGAACCCCAAATAGAATGGGTTATTGGTCCTTGTTAGCTTGAAAATGCACATGCCTACCTGTAGTAGTCCTGACAGGAAGACTCACCCTTGCCCTTGGCACACTAGGGTTATGCCAATAATCTATGGCAAAGTGTCCCACCTTGCCACAAAACCAACATTCATGAATGTTGTATCTTCTCTTATCAACAGCCTTGGAAGAAGTTGTTTGTTCAGAGGGGAGAGCAGCAGCCTTCTTCTTGTTTTTAGCAAGAATCTTACTAAAAGTTAGTCTATCGGTGGATGCACGTGACTTATTCTGAGTGGCATCAACAGATGTCATTTTTGCAGCTGACATGGAGTTGATGGCTTTAGAAATTGCCAGGTGTGGCTTATTGACTGACTTCCCCTTAGTCTAGGTGTTTGCTGGAGTAACCTGAGGATAGGCCACTGCCTTATCCTTGAGTATGGAGGCTAGAGCACCAAACATAAATGGTCCATAATGGGCCATTTGGATCTTCTCTTGGGGAGCCTTCAGTGCACTCACACCCATGTCCTTTCTCTTTCCATTGTAATATACCCTAGTATTCATATAGGAAGAGTTCTCATTCTTACAATGACCATGCATGTTGTCCTGGTCATACCTGTTGGAAGGGAGGATTATCTTTTGAAAGGTGGTCTGAGGCACTACAGGAGCTTTGCCTTTCCCATTGAAATGGGCAGCTCTTGTGATCCACTTGAACCCTAAACCTCTCTTATCTTTTTGAGAGGTAAAGGAGTGAATCAGTGGTAGCATAGTTTTGAGCTTAGAGAATTCAGCCACAATCTTATTCTCCTTGAGAATCTTCTCTTTAAGATCCATGATGATCTTGTTTTTCTGGCTGATGGTCCCAATTTGGATAATTGAGATTGTCTTTAGTTGGCTAACTTCCCTCCTCATGTGAGCTAGCAAGGGTGCTGACTCAGACTACAGGGATGTAACTTACTGTAGGGAGGCAATCTCCTCAGCTTGTCTCTTGACAAGTCTTTTGCTCTTCTTTAGAGCATCCAGAATAGCACCATACTTGTCAATCAATTGATTGACTTTATTTTTCAAAATTTGAGCCATCATTCCCACTGGAGGAAGTGGATACTTCAGAGTCTGAGCTAGAATAATAGATAGAAGAAGAGGTAGGGATAAAGTGTACATCATCAGGAGTAGGATTATCCTTCTGATATAGCCATGAGACTGAACTCCTCATCCTCTTCACTGTCATTATCAATAGAGGACAGTTGGGCCCTTATGCCAGATGGGGCAGCAGGATGTTCAGCCTCTTCTTCAATATTCATGAGACCAATGTAGGCCTCCTCTTCATCTAATTTTGAAGACTCAAAATCACTATCTGATAGGTTGACAGTTTTTTTAGCCAAGAAGCTCTTTTCAGCCCTCTTATCCTTGTGATTCTTTTTTCCTTCAGACTTCGTGTTCTCCTTCCTCTTAACTAGAGGGTCGACAATGATAAGTTCACTCCTGTTGCAATAGTAGCAAACAATATTAGTCTTAACATATTTGTTATGTTTAGAGTCATGCCTTTCCCTAGAGAGGTATTTTCTATACTTGTCCTTACTAGGAAAGGGCTTCCTTGATGAGGAGCTGGAAGTGCCCTTATTCTTTCACTGTCTCCTCCTACTTAGCATCTTCTTGAACTGCTTGGAGAACAGTGTTAGTTCTCCATCTGATAGCTCACTTCCAGAGGAGCTGGGATCTGAGCTTTTTGACTTAGCAACTCTCCTTGGTGGAGAATGAGTCTTTTCCCTGCTTTTTCTTGTGGCTTCAGCTTTGAAGGCCACAATCTTCTCTTTGCTTAGATATCTAGCCACATTCTCTTCATCTTTCCTGGAGTTCAGCTACATCTCATGGGATAGCAGCTCCCAAACAAATTCTGAGGCACCGTGTTGGCCAAGTTTCCAACTTCTCTAATGGCACAGATCTTAATGTCTCATTCCTTATTTAGAGATCTCAAGAAATTTTCATTCAACTCATAATTAGTTATATGTCTGCCATAGGTGATCAGACTGTTCACTATTATGAAGAACTTCTCATAGCATTCAGCTATGGAATCCTTTTCCCTTGCTTGAATGCTTTATATTATTGATTTAGGAGAGATTTTTTGTCATCCCTCACTTCCTCAGTCCATTCTATATACACAATAAGAAAATCCTACATCTTTTTGGTTGTTTTGCAGTGAACCAGGTTCTGTAAGGTGGAAACATCTATGGCGCTAATAATGATATTTTGTGGTCTCTTATCCATAGTTGCCAAAATGACTTCATCCTTAGTCATTTCAGTATACTTCACTAGAGTCTGGATATTGGCATCTAAGATAGATACCTTCATAGGGATGAAAGGTCCTTCTTAGACTATAATGAATATTCTAGGATCTGAGTCTTCCATGAATAGTCTGACTCTTTCTTTCTATATTCCAAAGTTTTTTCTTTTGCAGATAGGGAGCTTTATAGAGCTCAACTCCTTGTGATTCTCACTTGAACCCATGGAGTTAATCATCAGCTACTCTTGGAGATCTATTTAGACTATTAAGTCTTGTTTGAACAACCTCCCTCTTATACCACTTGAAATCCTTTGTTTCAAGAGCGGTTACACACTTAGAGGGGGTGAATAGGTTTTCAAGTCTTTATGGCTACTTTTTATTTTGGTGTATTATAAGTTAGCTTATTGAGTTTACTTTCAAGAACACAGATCAACACACCAATATTTACAATGGTTACCCAAGGTATGGGTACATCCACTTCTGTTGGGAATAATGCCCTCAATGTTAACTAGATTTGATTTGAAGAGGCATAACCATCAAGACAAAGAGCATAGTTGTATTTGATGTTGTTCAAACTCATCATGTACAGGATGTTCTATGGAACAAGTTTAGATAGGTTGTCTAAGTGGTTGTGACAAGTGGTCATAAGGTAGAAAGGTGGAGAGACAGAAATCTGTCTAAGTCCACCGGGGATGAGTAAAGCTAATTCACTCAACGCCAGATGCCAATAAAGGATGAACAGTCAAAGCCCAGTAGTTTGCAAGACAGAAATGCGGCTAAGTCCGCAGGTGTTAAGTGAAGGCAGTTCACTCAACGCCATATAACAAGAGGCGTCGAGTATAGCTGAGTCTGTCAAAGCCTCAACAATGGCAAGCAGAAAAATCCACTAAGCCCAGAATCATTGAGTGATGACAGCTCACTCAATACCTGAAGAGAAGTGTTGAGTCAAGCTCAAGCATTTGAAGATTCTGTCAAGAATGCTGGCTAAGTCTAGAATTATTGAGTGAGGACAGCTCACTCAATGCCAAAGAAGTAGGCGTCAATAGAGCAATGATCAGTCAAAGCCTAAAGAGATAAACATAAAAATCTATCTAAGTCCAGATGCGTTGAGTAAGGACAGCTCACTCAACGTAAGCTCATCAAGAAGATTGGCTAAGTATAGAAGAGTTGAGTGAAGAAAGTTCACTCAATGCCTCATCAACAAGAAGCCAGGCAAAGGTAGAAGCGTTAAGTGATGAAGGCTCACTCAATGCATTCATAAAGAAAGTTGCAGCTAAGTATAAAAGCATTGAGTGAAGCTAGTTCACTCAATTCCTCAGTAAGAAGGTAGGCATTCAAAGAAGCGGCTAAGTCCAGGGGCATTGAGTGATGAAGGTTCACTCAACGCACTCAACGCTTGGCAGTGCACAAGAAATTGGCTAAGTCCAGATTAGTTTAGTGAAGTCAATTCACTCAATGCACTCAACGCCTGAGATGAAACTTAGAATTTGGCTAAGTCCAAAGATGCTGACATCAGCATGAGTCGGCAAAGTTTCAAAATGTTGCGGGAAGGCTACAGTACACGACAAATGGCGCCGCATGCCTACTGTATAACTTTTCCTATAAAAGCAAAGTTGCAGCCAATAACTTTAGTGGGGCCCATGGGTCAAATAACTGTTGGATAGTAGAAGATAAAAAGGATAAGTTTGGTGGATGCAAAGATAATTGTTTATGGTTTCTTATTTCGTAAAGAGGCAGAACTTCATCGTCTTCTTACTCGTCATTGTTGCAGAGCTTGAAGCTGAAGTTTCAAACCCACTGAAATAAAATTTCTTACAGTAAGTTGTAGCCATTTTCATCAGCTACAACAAGTTCAGAAAAGCTTTCTGAGAAAGTAGACTAAGCAGATCCTTCAACTTTCTGCAGTCAAGGTTAGCTGTTTGAAGATTAGTAAGAACTGTCAACTCATCAATCTTCGACAACAAGTTTAGAAACTTAGTTTTTGGGTTTTCTTCCAGCACAAGCAGCAACTTTCTGAAGATCTTTATTCTTATTGCTGAGAAGAAGTTAGGGCTGAGATTTGCTCAGCACAGGAAGTAGGACTCAGAGAACTTCTCTAGAGTCAAATAACCAATAACAAAACCCTTTCCTTTCTATAGAATCTTAGCAGATCTGAGTGTATGCTTATTTTATAATGGCTGAGGTAGGATCCAGTTGTGGATCTGAGTTGTAGGGCATGTATGCCTGAGGTAGGATCCTTGTGTGGATCTGAGTTGTAGGGCATGTGTGCCTGAGGTAGGATCTGGTTCAGATCTGTGCTGTAGGAGAGTTTTACACTCTGACTGTAGGGCTATCCTCCTTACCTGAGTGTAGGACTATTGATTTAGTCTGAGGTAGGTGATCTGCTGATCACTGAGTTGTAGGAGCAAGCTTGCTCTGAGGTAGGGCCAAGTCTGAGGTAAGTCTTGGAGGATACTGAGAGATCCTGAGGGATCTGTATTGTAACCTTTAATGAGCCGAGATTTGGAGAAGTGCCTTATCTAACACACTGTTAGAGAGGTAGGAGGGACAGTGGATGTACCCATAATCTGGGGAATTACTATAAACCTTGTGTGTACTTTGTGGTGTGTCTTAAAAGTTGTTAATAACTAACTCACAACTCACATAAAAGAAGGAAATATCAAAAGTGACCAAAAACCTATTCACCCCCCTTTAGGTGTTTAGCTGCCCTAGAAAACTAAAGAGTTTCAATTGGTATTAGAGGGAGGTTGCTTAAGAAGGACTTAATAGTCTGAGTGATCTCCAAGGGTAGCTACAAGTACAATACTTATGGATTTATGAGAGAACCATAAAGAGCTGGGTTCCATGAAGCTTCCTATCTACAGGAAGGAGAGTTTTGGAATCTGGAAGGAGAGGGTCAAACTGTTCATGGAAGCATCTGTCTCATGGATCTTTATTACTGTTAAAGAGGGACCTGTCATCCCTATAAAATTTTTAGTTCTGGATGCAATAGTCCAGACACCAAAGAAATATTTTGAAATGACCAAGGATGAGATCATATTGGCTACACTGGACAAGAGGGCACAGAACATCGTAGTTAGTGATATAGATGATTCTACCTTTCAGAATTTGGTCCACTGCAAGACCACTAAATAGATGTGAGACACTCTAGTGTTATACATGGAGGGAACTGATGAAGTTAGAGATGACAGGAAGTCCATGCTCAACCAGAAGTATGAGGCTTTTAGGCGGTCCAAGGGAGAGTGCACAACTCATTATTATGAAAGATTCTTCAGGATAGTGAATGAGCTGAGGACCTATGGGAGGGTCTTCAGTCATTATGAGCTTAATGACAAGGTCCTTAGGTCTCTAACAAGAGACTGGGACACTAAGATTTGTGTCATCAGAGAGGTGGTAAAGCTAGCTGATACTCCTCCACATACACTGTTTAGAAAGCTGCTCTCTTATAAGATGTAGCTAACTACCAGGAAAGAGGAGGAGACCATCGGTAAATCCTACGCCAAGGAAAAGTTTTTTGCCTTCAGAGCAGACAGCACTAGGAAGAGCAAGGAGAGGATTCCCTCTCCTCCAAGAAAGCCTGTTGATTCAAACAGCACAGGGCCAAGATCATTTGACAGCAGCTTGTTAGATGAAGAATTTGCTTCCTTCTCCAAGTAGTTTCAGAAGTTAATGAAGAAGAAGCAGTGGAGGAACAGACCTTCCTCCTCCTCTCATCACAGGAAGAATCACTCCAAGACAGACAGGTATGATTCTAAAACTAGTAAACATAGTTCCTCTAAAGTTGTTTGCTACTGTTGCAGCAAACCTGGACATGTGATAGCTGACTTCCCAGTTAAGAGAAGAGAGGATGGTAGGAAAAAGTTCCACCATCACAAAGGCAAGAAGGAAAAGACCTTCATGGCAAAGAAGGAGAAGAGCTAGAGTGAGTCTGACTCAGAATCTTTTGGGTCTGAAGAAGAAGAAGCCTACATAGGGCTGGTTACTACTGAAGAAGTAGCTAAAGCAGAAGCTGAAGACTATCTAGTTGCTAAGATAGGGATTAAGTCCCCTCTATCACACTTAGATAGTGACTCAGAGGAGGATGAAGATGAAGAAGATGCCATCAGCTGCTATAGGCTGATGGCCAGGACTGATGAAGAATCCAGCCAGGGTCAACCTAGACCAGAAAAGGTATTCTCCTTATCCAGCTCATCTTTTGAATCTGATTGTGAGACTAGTCCAAATTTTGTTGCATCATTATCCAGTGATGATGATGGGTCAGAATCTGAGTAAGATGTCAATCAACTGATTTACATGTATGGTACACTTCTGGATGCTTTTAAGAGAAGCAAGAAGTTGGCCAAAAAGCAAGCTGAGGAGATCACCTCCCTTCAGCTAGCTGCTTCCCAGCATGCTGAGATAACAACCCTGCTGGATCAGAAAATACGGGAAGTCATCCAACTTAAGGTCATGAATCTCATCCACATTGGGACCATCAAGTTCAAGAATAGTCTCATTAGGGACCTTGAAGAGAAGCTCTAGAGGGATAAAATGATAGTGGCTAGTTATTCTAAGATAAGTACTGTACTGCCCTTGATAGACTCCTTCTCCTCTCAAAAGGTTAAGAAGGGGTTGGGATTCAAGGGAAGCACAAGAGTGGTATATTCCAAAGGGGAAGGCAAGGCTCCAATTCAGCCTCTAGCATCCAAGCCTCCCACTCCATTTAAGAAAGTGTTGTTACCTTTGAACAAGTATGGCCAAGAGAGCGTTTATGGTCACTGGATGAATGGTAGATCCATAAGTGTAAACAAAGATGTTCACAACTATGGTGGAAGGTATAGTAGGGGAATGAGTGCCTTTAAGGGTCCTCATGAGGAAATTCAAATGGTCCATCCTGGACCATTTATTTTTGGTACTTCAGCCCCACTCTCAAGAACAAGGCAGTATCCTTCACACAAGTCCATCCAGCAAAAGTTCAGTCCAAGGTTAAGTTTGTTAGCAGGCCAAATCTAGCTATATTTGATGTTATAAACATCATGTCATCTGCAAAGAATACTACTGCAAATGGCAGTCAGAGCCAGCTAAGAAAGACTGCTGAAAGGCTCACCTTCAGTAAGATCCTTGCTGAAAGGAACTTGAAGAAGGCTGATGCACCTCTTCCTTCTGTTCAGTCAGCAGTTAACCATACTATAAGACCTACTCAGAAAAGAAGATACAATATTCATGAGTGCTGGTGTTGTGGTAAAGTGGGACATTTTGCCTTAGATTGCTAGTGTTAGTCTTCTTGTCAGAAAATCTACATGAAGGCATGTTCATTTTTTAGGCTAATAAGAACCTAGGACCCAATAATTATTGGGGTCCTAAGGTAAGGTAAACTATGTGTTACAGGTTAGTACAAGTGCACATACCCCCCCCATATGGTACTTGGGCAGTGGTTATTCTAGGCACATGTCTAGAACAATGAGAAATTTAAAGGAGTACACTCCAGTGAAGGATGGACCCAAAGTTATCTTTGGTAGTTCAGATAGAGGAGTGACAAGAGGCTATGGTAAGATTACTAATGACATAGTCACAATCCTAAAAGTGGCTTATATTGAAGGGTTGCAACACAATCTCATAAATATATGCCAACTCTGTAATCTTGGCTATGTAATTTCCTTCCACAAGGATCAGTGCCAAATTAAGAGGTCAAGTGACCTAGAGGTCATCTTGACAGGCACTAGAAGTGGAAATGTTTACTGCTTAAAATTCCTTTGTCTTAATAAAGACTCCCTATGAGATTATGAAGGGAAGAAAACCAAACCAAACCTATCCTATCTCAGGATCTTTGGTTGCAAGTGTTATGTGCTAAATAATAGGAAGTCCTATTTGACTAAGTTTGCTACCAAGTCCTATGATGGGATCTTTTTTGGGTACAATAATTATAGCAAGGCTTATAGGGTCTACAACTTGGAAAGTCAAGTTGTAGAAGAGTATGTTAATGTAGTTTTTGATGAATCAACTATGATTAATAGTGAGTTGCCAAGCTCCTCTTCTAGTACTGTAGGTACAGAGCTATTGATGGACAAGTTAACCATAAAAGATGCTGCTCCATTAGTCTAAGATGGAGTGGATATTCCAGAATAAGGTCAAGGCACACTTGAAGTGGATGAAGATTAACAAGATGCTACCACTAAAGTTGATGTTGAAAGAAGATTGCCACCTGCTGTCAGGTATCTAAGAGATCATCCAAAACATCATATTATTGGTGATGCAAACCAAGGAGTTGTGAAAAGAAGCAAGAGACTTAATAAAGCAATGTATGTAAGTTTCATGTCACAGGTTGAGCCCAAGAGATTTGAAGAGGCCAACATAGATCAGTTCTAGATTGCAGTAATGCAAGAGGAATTGAACCAATTTAAGAGATATAAGGTCTGGAAGCTGGTTCCTAGATCATAAGGACATAATGTCATTGGAGTCAAGTGGATTTACAGGAATAAACTTGATGAAAATGACTTTATAATCAAGAACAAGGCTAGACTGATAGTTATGGGGTAGAGACAAGAAGAAGGTATTGACTTTGATCAAACCTTTGCCCCTGTAGCAAGATTGGAAGCCATCAGACTCTTCCTTGCATATGTTGCATATAAAGGATTTAAAGTCTATCAGATGGATGTGAAGTCAGCCTTCCTGAATAGTAACTTAAAGGAAGAAGTCTATATTGAACAATCTCCAGGTTTTGTTGATTCTAACTCACCTGAATTTATTTATAGACTTAGGAAAGCTCTATATGGGTTAAAATAAGACCCTAGAGCATGGTATGAAACATTGTCTAGCTTCCGGATTAAGAACAAATTCTTAAGGGAGAAGATAGATAAGACCCTATTCCTAAGACAATCTAAGGGCAAGATCATCCTAGTCTAAATATGTATATGATATAATTTTTGGGTCTACTGATGACAACCTTTGTAGGAAGTTTGCCAAACTTATGCAAGGGAAGTTTGAGATGAACAGTATGGGTGAGCTTAAGTACTTCTTGGGCATCTAAGTAAGGCAGACTGAAGATGGATTGCCCATCTCACAGTCTAAGTTTATCAGAGAGTTGATCAAAAAGTTTGGTATGGAGAATGCCTCCAATATTAAAACTCTCATGGGGTCAAGCATGCTCATAGGCAAAGATGAGGCAGGGAAAGCAATTGATTAGACTTTATATAGGGGGATAATTGACTCCCTTTTATATCTTACTACTATTAGGCCAGACATCATGTATGATACATGTGTTTGTGCTAGGTATCAGGCAAGCCCTAAAGAATCTCACTACTCTACTACAAAGAGGATTTTGAGGTATCTTAAGGACACACCAGATCTTGGCCTATGGTACCCTATAAATAGGGATTTTGAACTAATAGGCTATTCAGATGCATATTTTGCAGGCTTTAAAGAGGACAGGAAGAGCACTTCAGACACTTGTCAATTCTTGAGAGGAAGACTAGTTTCTTGGAGCAGTAAGAAGCTGACCAATATTGCAATCTCAACAGCTGAGTCTGAGTATATCTCAGCAGGTAGCTGCTATGCACAGTTGTTGTAGATCCAGCATCAGCTCCAGGACTATAACATTCAGATAAGTAGAACCCCCATGTTATGTGATTCTACTAATGCAATCTCAATTGCTAGAAATCTTGTCTCTCACAGCAGGACTAAGCATATTGGGATTAGGTATCATTTTATTAGGTAGCATGTGGAAAAGGAAGATATCTGTCTTGAGTTTGTCCATACAGATAAGCAAGTGGCTGATATCTTTACTAAGCCACTAAATGAAGTCAAGTTCAACACCTTCAAGTTTGAATTGGATATGTTGAACTTGGAATAGCTTCAGTTGTTACATGTAATATTTCTGTTGTAGAACTCACCTTTCTTGCAAGAAGACAAGTAACCAAAATGGTATCAAAACTGTCAAGTATGTCAATTGATATCAAGACTCTCAAGTAATATCAAGTGGTATCAAGACTAAGATGGACTCAAGTGTCCAGTAAAGAGAAGAGAGCAGATGCTCCAGTTGAGGGGGAGCAAGTCAAGATGCTCATGTTGAGGGGGAGCAAATCCAGCAAGTTGTAGGAACAAGTTTAGCTTCCTATTAAGTGGCAGCCAGCAGCTGCAATAGTGAATCAAAGATCATCACAACTGATCAGCAAGTCCTCAGGACTATGCACAGTCTGAGGGGAAGATCAACTTAGTGGATGGCTACTGCTGTGAAGTCACTGCTGCTGCTAAAAATACATACTGCTGTAGGAGAAGAGGAAAAGTCATCACCTCCCTGACTACAATTGCATTCTACAGAAGTTTTCAACGGTATGAGGAATGACATTAGCTCAAGTGGATAACTGATAGCAGCCAGCTCAAGTAGATCAATAGACCACTCTAGAGTCAAGTGGCTGCAGTGATGTGTTGTATCAGTATATCAACATAAAAGGTATTACTCCTAGTCAAGTAGTATGATCATTAGGATAATTTCTCAAGTGGTATCAACATGGGATTTTGACTAGGATTGAGAGATAAATTCTCTGGTACATGATCCCCTCACCTCCCTCATTAGGATTTTTTTTAAGAAGACAAAAAAGGGGAGAGGTAGGCAATACCCTAAACCCTAAAGGGAGAAGAGGAGAGCATACTAAGTAGAGCAGTACTTGCCAGAAAAGGGGAGATGGTGGACAATACATGCCTAGAGGGAGATATAGAATACTGAGGAGTGCATATTACTTGGAAACATTCAAGTAATATAAAGAGAGTAATGTTGAGCCAGTGAATGTTATGTGTCCACCCTCAACTGGCTTGAGTAAAGTCCTCCACTTAAGTGTTAAGTAGTGAGGAGTGTTGTAAACTGCTTCAAATTTTCAAGTGGTGCGAGATAGATTACAGCTGCTTTTAAATTTATACACTTTATGAGAAAATTCTTCTTAGTATTGTTGTTTGCTCTGCCTTCTTCAAATAGGGGGAGATTGTTGGGAATATTTCCCTCAATGTTTCCTAGATTTTATTTGAAGAGGCATCATCATCAACACTAAGGGCATAGTTATATTTGATGTTGTTCAAGCTCATCATGTGCAGAATGTTCCATGGAACAAGTTTAGACTGGTTATCTAAGTGGTTGTGACAGGTGGTCATAAGGTAGAAAGGTGGAGAGACAGAAATCTGTCTAAGTCCACAAGCATTGAGTGAAGCCAGTTCACTCAACACCAGATGTCAATAAAGGATGGGCAGTCAAAGCCTAGCAGTTTACAAGACGGAAATGCAGCTAAGCCCATAGGCATTGAGTGAAGGCAGTTCACTCAATACCATATAACAAGAGGCGTCGAGTATAGCTGAGTCTGTCAAAGCCTCTGCATTGGCAAGCAAAAAAATCCACTAAGTCCAGAATCGTTGAGTGAGGACAGCTCATTCAATGTCTGAAGAGAAGTGTTGACTCAAGCTCATGCATTTGAAGATTCTGTTAAGAATTCTGGCTAAGTACAAAATCATTGAGTGAGGACAGCTTACTCAACGCCAAAGAAGAAGGCGTTGACAGAGCAATAATCAGTCAAAGCCTAAAGAGATTGATGGAGATATCTGTCTAAGTCTAGATGCATTGAGTGAGTACAGCTCACCCAATGCAAGCTCATCAAGAAGATTGGCTAAGTATAGAAGCGTTGAGTGAAGACAGTTCACTCAATGCCTCATCAGCAAGAAGCTAGGCAAAGGCAGAAGCGTTAAGTGATGAAGGCTCACTCAATGCATTCATAAAGAAAGTTGTGGATATGTACAAAAGCGTTGAGTGAAGCCAGTTCACTCAATGCCTCAGCAAGAAGATAGGCATTCAGAGAAGCAGCTAAGTCTAGGGGAGTTGAGTGATGAAGGTTCACTCAACGCATTCAATGCCTGACAGTGTAGAAGAAATTGGCTAAGTCCAGATTCGTTGAGTGAAGCCAGTTCACTCAACGCACTCAATGTCTGGGTTAAAACTGAGAATTTGGCTAAGTCCACAGATGCTGATGTCAGCATGAGTTAGCAAAGTTTCAAAATGTTGCGGGAAGGCTACAGTACACGACAAATGGCGCCGCAGGCCTACTGTATGACTTTTCCTGTAAAAGAAAATTTGCATCGAACAACTTCAGTGAGGCTTACGGGTCAAATAGTCATTGCAAGGCGGAAGATAAAAGGGATAAGTTCGGCGGATGCAAAGATAATTTTTTAGGGTTTCTCATTTCGCAAAGAGGCGGAACTTCATCGTCTTCTTCCTCTCCATTATTGTAGAGCTTGAAGTTGAAGTTTCAAACCCGTTGAACTAAAAGTTCTTACAGTTAGCTGTAGCAGTTTTCATCTGCTACAGTAAGTTCAAAAAAGCTTTCTAAGAAAGAAGACTAAGCAGAACCTTCAACTTTCTACTATCATGGTTAATTGTTTGAAGATTAACAAGAATTGTCAACTCATTAGTCTTTAGCAACAAGTTCAGAAACTTGGTTTCTGAGTTTTCTTCCAGCACAAGCAACAACTTTCTGAAGATCTTTATTCTCGTTGCTGAGAAGAAGCTAGGGCTGGGATTTGCTCAGCTCAGGAAGCAGGAATCAAAGAACTTCTCTGGAGTCAAATCCCCAACAACAAAACCCTTTCCTTTCTGTAGGATCTTAGTAGATCTGAGTGTAGGCCTATTTTATAAAAGCTGAGGTAAGATCTAGTTGTGGATCTAAGTTGTAGGGCATGTATGCCTACAGTAGGATCCTTGTGTGGATCAGATTTATAGGGCATGTATTCCTGAGGTAGGGTCTTTGGCCTGAGGTAGGATCTGGTTCAGATCTAAGCTATAGGAGTGTTTTAATCTCTGAGTGTAAGGCTATCCTCTTAGCCTGAGTGTAGGACTATTGATTTAGTCTGAGATAGGTGATCTACTGATCACTGAGTTGTAGGAGCAAGCTTTATCTGAGGTAGGGCCTTGTACCTGAGGTAAGTTTTGGAGGGAAACTGAGAGATCCTGAGGGATCTGTGTTGTAAGCTCTAAGGAGCCAAGAGTTGGAGAAGTGTCTTATTTAACACACTGTTAGAGAGGTTGGAGGGATAGTGGATGTACTCATAATCTGGGGAACCACTATAAACCTTGTGTGTGCTTTGTGGTGTGTCTTGAAAGTTGTTAATAACTAACTCACAACTCACATAAAAGAAGGAAATCTCAAAAGTAACCAAAAACCTATTCTCCACCCCCTCTAGGAGTTTAGCTGCCCTTGAAAACTAATGACTTTCAACTTCCCCTCCCACCTTTCTAACAGAGTGGTTTACTAGGCATTCTTCTCCAAATCTCAGCTCAAAGAGCTTACAACACAGATCCCTCAGGATCTCTCAGACTTTCTCCAAGTCCTACCTCGGGCCTAAGACCTACATACTCATAGTAGACTTTACTCCTACAGCTCAGTGATCCTTCTGATCACCTACCTCAGGCTTAATAAAAAGCCATGCAACTCAGGCTAGATTGATAGTCCTACACTCAGAGATGCTATCTCCTACCTCAGATCTGACTCAGATCCTACATCAGACACACATGCCCTACCCACTCAGATTCACAACCGAATCTTACCTCTCATCATTTATTATCTAGGCTTACAACTCAGATCAATAAATATTCTATAGAAAAAGTAGAAGTTTTGTTGATGATTTGCTCCAGAAACCTGTCCTCTGAGCCTTCTTTCTATAGTGAATGAGCTCAGCCCTAACTTCTTCTCAACAACAAAAATAGATCTTCAGGATGTTTCTGCTTGTGTTGAGAAGATATATGTAGAGCTCTGTTCCTTGAAGCCTTTGATGTACTTGTCGTGGCCTTGAAGAAGAACAATAACTTGAAGAATGCTCTGCAACTCCTTATTCAGAAAGGAATTTTTGATCTTGCTGTTGGAGATATGTTTATTCTTCAGTGATTTATTTCTTCAATAGTCAACTTCTATCTATGATTCCCAAACTTGCTAAAAGGACCAGTCTCTGAAAACTTCAACCTTTTCGAAAGGAAGAAGATGCCCAGAAGAAGCAGTGTTTAATTTCTCGGAAAAATGTCCTTTTTATTACTCGTCATCCAACGGCTCTATGTGCAATATGGACCAGCCCAAATTGGTAACTGCAGCATGTCTTTTGCATTTACAGTTGTACTTAAAGTATACAGTGCCTTTTGTCATCTAGCGCACTATTCCTATAACATTTGAATTATTGATGATGTCAACATGACTCAGTCCTTGTGGACTTAGTAATTTCCAGACAATCTGCATATGCGTTGAGTGAAGCCTTGTCAGTCAATGCATAAACACTTAGCAGAATTATGCATCTTGATTGTTAAGGTGTTGAATGATTCTTCACCTCTCAGTGCTTTTGTACTTAGTTGAAATTTCTCTGCATTAAGGCGTTGAGTGCAGCTTGTACACTCAACACATTTGGACTTTGTCTGTCTTCTTGATGGGGTGTTGAGTGGCTTGTCTTCACTCAATGATTTTACACTTGAACTGAAATCCAGTTGAGTAGGCGTTGAATGAACTGCCTTCACTCAACGCTTCTGTTCTTAGACAGATATCTAGTCATCAACTCTGAGGCTTTGACTGCATAGAGTTCTGTCAACACTTTTCCCTTTCTGGAGTTGAGTGAAGTAAGCTCACTCAATACTTTTGGGCTTAGCTAAATTTTTTGCTTGTTCAGCAACCTGTCTTGAGTCCAACTATCATTGTGACTCTGACTGTCTGTCTAATTAATGTAACAGTATTCAACCTGTATACAATGAACTTGAACATATATTAGATGCATCCATGTGTATATCATTGACTTGTGGGCCTTCTTCAAATCTAAGACATTGTGATCAATGGACCCAACAACGCACTATTCACACAGGCGCGTTCTCGTTGTTAGCGTGCATGTGCATGTTATGCTTGGCTTCGCTCCCCATTCGGGGTGTTTTGGGCCTTTAGGGCTAGCGTGGCTTTGTACACACGACTTGTTCGTCCTAGTTGCCTCGCCTTCGTGCCCTCAGTTAGAGTCTTCTCGGTTTGACATAGAATGCACGGGAACCCTATCAATACTATATACTTATCACATTATATTATAATAAATATTAATAGAAATATATATACTTATCACATTATAATTTAATAAAAAGTAAATTATAAAAAATAAATAATATAACACATAAAAATATGAATATTTTTTCCTTGAAGCCAATTTTATATAGATAAAAAATACGAATTAATATAAATATGTATATATATATATAATTAAATTATAAATATATATAATATATACTATTAAATTAATAAATAATAGTTTTATAATTGTTGAATGTGTGAAGCAAAACTGGGGGTTGATCAGGCAGATCGCACGATTTGGGTGGATAGTCTTGCGAACTGATGGTGCGGCCTGGGCGGTCTGATGTTGCGGTTGGTGGTGTGTCCTTGGAGGTAGCCATGTGGATAGATAGCTTATCCGTGGTCTATGCGAACAGAGGTGGCGGCCTGGTAGGCTGGCTTATGCTCAGCAGACTTCCCAGAAGGTAACCGGGCGGATATCTTCTCTATCCGCGGAGTCCGGCAAGGTGCGGACTGGGTTGGAGATCGGGAGTTTGACTAAGGCTTATGCACTTGATCTCCTCTGGTGGTGCGGTTAGGAGGTAACCGTAGAGTTCGCGGTTAGGCGAGCTGTATTGGAGTTGGCGGACTGGGTGGTCAGTTGTTCCTGTTCGTAGAGCTCGTGCTAGAGGTTCTCCGGTTTGGGAATTGGTCACGTTTTGTGACAAGTTCAGTTTGATTGCAGAGTCTGCAATGTCCGCTGGTTTACCGGGCGGCTTGTGCTTTTGGTCATGGACATTATTTATTGCAGGCTGGTGCAGTGTCCGCTGGCATGCAGACTGGCTTTCTGTCCGTCCTCTTTTGATAGCAGGCGAATAGGCTGGTGTCCGTCCTTGTCAATGCGGACTGGGCGGACTGCTCTGTGCTAGCTGCGGGCTGGGGTGGTGTCTCTATCTACTAGGGCGATAAACACACTCCTCTTTGCGCCTATAAATAGCCCCCCCTATGACATCATAATCAAGAAGGGTGAATAGTAAGTGAGCGGGAGTTAGTGCTGCGGTCTCAATTTTCTGTCCACGCGAGTTGAGAAGTTTAACCGGTCGCTTTTGTAGGTTGTGCGGCTAGCACTGAGAAACCAGGTATTTGGTTCTGACTGCAGTTAGGGATTAGTGGAGCTCGCGGTTTTCAACCAGTGGTTAATGAAAGTGAAAGGGATAGATACTACTCTAGAGGGGGGGTGAATAGAGTAATCAAAAATTGCACTAGCAAAGTTGACTGTCTACTCAACTCCCTTGGAGTTAATTGTGGAATGAGGGTTATAGATATTTGAGAAGTAACCCTAAAGCCTAATACAAGTGTTGTGCACAAACTCAAGCTAACTGTAATTATAGTTAAGACTTGGATCCTAAACAGCAACTAGCAAACCTAGTTAATTCTACTCACAGCCAATCAGCACAGAGAATTAATTTAACAATCCAGACGACACAAGGAATTTAAAGTGGTTCCCCAAACAACTTGGGTACGTCCACTCTTCTACCAACAAGGTAGGAATCCACTCAGGTTTTTGATCAGGTGCCCTGCCACCAACAAGATCTGCTTCAAGTAGATCTAGAAACCCTTTAGACTTTTGATCAGGTGTCTAAAAACCAACACAGGTTTTTGATCAGGTGCCCTGCCACCAATGGATACTTTTGAAGGGAGTATTAACCCTGAACAGGAGGGGGAAAGGAGTTTAAAATGTCTTCTCTATTTTACACTAGATTAGAGAAGCACAATAACTTGCACTGAGCTAGAAAGCTCTAAAGAGTCAAGGCTCCCCCTGGCTAAAAGAATGTCCAGGTGAAGTCTTGCTTCAGTGCAGAAAACACTTCAGAAAATACTGAAGGAAAAACTACAAGAAGATATAAAATAAGAAATGAAAATCTTCTAGCAGCTATCTTCTTCTTCTTCTTCAAAAGATCTCTGAGTCAGAACTTCCTGGAAGCAGGAGAACTCAGGTTGAAGAAGAGCAGAGGAGCTAACACTTCTCAGTTGAGTGAAGATTGCTGAGAGTAGTAAACTTGTTCTTGCTGTAAGCTTGCTGAATGAATATTATATGAGAACTAGTTTATTTCTTTCTTCAAAGAAGTCTTTAAATAGCAGCAGCAGCAACGGCTCTAATTTAAGTTTGAATCTTGTCTTCTTCTGAGATCTGCAATCTGGGCTGCAAACAGCATAAAGCAAAACAAAATATTGCAGACAGATATCCTATAAGAGGATAAAGCTTTCTAAGAAGCTGCAAATAAATCTGATGAAATAAGAGAAAGTCACATCAGAAAGAACTCTTTACGGCCAAGGAAGACTTTTTGAGTCTAACGGCTATAAAGGATAGCCTATCAGATAAAGCAGACAACATATTTCAACTAATACGACAAACGACTTTGTCAGATAAAGATTAGCTCAGGCATAAGAAATGGAGCAGATATTGCCTGGAAATAATATCTCAAATTTATTCAAATAATATGCCAGATAAATAAGAAATAAGCCACATCATAGAAGACGACAAAATAAATAAGAGCATACAGCAAAACGCCGAACGACCCTCGGAGATCGTCGAACGAGGCACAGAGATCGTCGACCTATCAGACAGATAGTCGAACGATACAGATAGTCGAACTATAAAAAATAGTCGAACTACCTCAGCAGATAGTCGAACCATCAGGACAGATAGTCGAGCTATCAGATAGTCGATCTATCAGGACAGATAGTCGAACTATCAAGCAAAACAGATAGTCGAACTATCAACAGATAGTCGAACTATCAGATAGTTGAACTATCCAAACAGATAGTCGAACTATCAAGCAACACAGATAGTCGAACTATCAAACAGATAGTCGAACTATCACAGCAAAACAGATAGTCGAACTATCAACAGATAGTCGAGCTATCAAACAAAATAGATAGTCGACCTATCAAGAGATAGTCGAACTATCAGATAGTTGAACTATCCAAACAGATAGTCGAACTATCAAGCAAAACAGATAGTCGAACTATCAAATAGATAGTCGAACTATCAGATAGTTGAACTATCCAAACAGATAGTCGAACTATCAAGAAGAGCAGATAGTCGACCTATCAACAGATAGTCGAACTATCAAAGCAAACAGATAGTCGAACTGTCAACAGAAAGTCGAGCTATCAACGAGAACAGATAGTCGACCTATCAAGACAGATAGTCGAACTATCAAAGACAACCGATAGTCGACCTACCAAGCAGATAGTCGAGCTATCAGGAAGACGATCATCGAACGACTGATCGACGATAGTCGAGCGACGTTCGACCATAGTCGAACGAAAAACAACTTAACCAAATATTCATCTGGAAAAGCGACAACTCTAAACTAACCTTTGACCATAGATAAATCTTGGGTCAAGAGACAACAAGGAGAGGACTGAACTCAAATCAAAACTAGGGTACCAATAGTTAAGCTGCAAGTCGCGGCTTGCGATCATTGGTCTTCTCTTCTTCATCACTTTACTAGTTTAATAAGTTGTCCACTAGTGGGCAATTTGCTCTTCTGTTCGGCAACATTGTTTGCGGTCTAACTGGAGGCTAGGCAACCTCAGGAGTCAGACGGCTTGCAGTTTGCAGACATCTCTTCTTTAGCTTGAATAAAGGGTAGTCTGCGCGACCTCGCGGTCTCGGCAGACTTCGATGTTCAGTTTGGTAAGGGCGGCGGTCTCGGTGGTCTTGGCTTATGTCCGCCCGACTTCTTGTTTTTTGTTATTTTATGCTTCCTTATTTTACTTGGCAAAATCATGTCTCATCATGTACACCTCTTATTGTAAATAAGATTGTTAATACTTGACCTGCTTGTTACTTTCCTTGCATCTGTTTTATTGAGCTCGGTTTATGGTTGGAGTGTTCATGCGCCTGATTTCCGCTTTCTACTTGATCAAGTTATCATCTTGATAGCTCTGAAAGTTTTACTTGGTATCAGAGCTATCTCCTGATCTTCTTGAGAAATTTCAACATGGTATCAGAGGGAACATCGGCTTGAGTAGTGATTAACCATTAGTTGTGCTTGGTGCTTCTGGATGCTAATAGATTAGTGGTTGTTGCAATGGAAGGTTGTTTCACAAGGGGTCTTAGCATTGAGCTTCTTACACCGACCAACTTTAAAAAGTGGAAGTCATATATGAAGGGCTATCTTCTGGGTGAAGAGTTGTGAGAAGTCGTCGGTGGTAACGACAAGCAAGAAGTTACTACTACAACTGGTACTGCTGAAATAAGTGAGAGCTTGGAGAAAGACTAATGCGAAAGCAGAGTTTGCTCTCAAACGGGCTATCTCACCTGAACTCTTTGATCACATCTTAGGATGTGAGTCTGCTGTTGAGATTTAGACATCCCTCGATGGACTGTTCAACAGGAAGAATGCAGCAAGGCTATAATTCCTGGAAAATGAGTTGGCTAGAACAACTCAAGGAGATCTGCCCATCTCAAAGTTCTTTCTTAAGATGAAGAACCTGAGCGCTGAGATCTCAGCGATGGACTCTCATGAGCCCATTTTTGAAGCTAAGTTGAAGAGACACATAATCCGCAGTTTGCGGAAGGAATATATAGCTTTCGTGACTTCTGTTCAAGGCTGGGCTACTCAGCCACCCTTGCTAGAGCTGGATAACCTGCTGGCTTTGCAGAAGAGCCTGGCTAGACATATTATTGGGGTCACTATCTCTGAATAAGGTAGTGAGGCTCTCTTTACAGATAAGAAGAAAAAGAGATGGGAGAAGAAGAAGAAGACTGTTGCTGAGGATGGGCCTTCAACTTCCTATCAGCAAGAGAGGAGTGTTGCTCCTAAGAAGAGCTAGAAGAAGGAGTTAAAGTGCTACAGGTACAATCAGCCCGGTCACTTCAAATGAGACTGCAAGGGCAAGCTACAGCCTGGCATGTTACAGATAAGGAGCGAGCTGGTTCCAGTGTTGAGGAAACCGGGTGGGGAGGAGATTTTCTGATAGGCCTGTGTGTCCATGCTCTTTCCACCGTCGACTACCAAGATGACTGGATAGTTGACTCGTGGTGTGGTCATCACCTCACTAGATACGAGTCAAAGTTCTCATCGCTGCAAACATTCTCAGGTAATGAAGCTATCATAACCGCTGATGATACTGTTTATACTGTAGAGAAGGAGGGTGTAGTGTCTTTGGGTAGTTCTTAGGGTCCACTCACGTTAAGGAGTGTCTATCACGCACTTGGTATGAAGAAGAACCTCTTCTCTGTGACCAATGCGGTTGACGCAGGCTATCACGTTCTATTCAGTCCAACAAAAGTGAAATTTCTCCGCAACGTATCAGCGGTAAAGGCTGAGGTTGCTCATGTAGGGAGAAGAGTTAAAGACTTGTTTGTTTTATCAACAAGTTCTTATGTTGATCGGATGAGGGCCAACGATAGTGCTGCTATGTGGCATGAAAGACTAGCACACATCTGGATGGACAAGTTGAAAGCTATGGCAGATAAAAGTCTTGTGAAAGGCTTGCCTAAGTTATCATCCTTCGTTGATGGCCACGTTTGCGCGGGGTGTCAGTATGGAAAGGCTCATCGCCTTCCGTTTGACAAGTCACAAACAAGGAGTAAAGCACCATTGGAGTGTATCCATGGTGATCTGATGGGGCCAACTATCATCGCTAGTCTTGGAGACAACAAATACATGCTGGTGCTGATTGATGACTATTCAAGATACACTTGGGTGTATTTCATGAAGGAGAAGTTAAATGCTTTCTGATTGTTTGTGGAGTTCAAGGAGCTGGTGGAAGGATGGCTTGTCCATAAGATCAAGAAGTTGAGGACAGATAGCGGTGGTGAGTTTATCTCTTCTGAGTTCTCTAACTTCTGCAGGAAGCACATGATCTAGAGAGAGCTCACTTGTGCTCATACAAAATGGAGTAGCAGAGCGGAAGATCCATCATCTGACAGAAACCTGCAAGTGTTGGCTTCATACGAAAGGCAATCCTAGGTCTTTCTAGGCAGAGGGAATGTCGTACGCATCTTATGTCATCAATCGGATGCCTCTAAAACTGATCAACATGAAGTCTCATGTTGAGATAATGTTTAAGGAGAAGCCTAGAGTGGAACACCTTCGGGTGTTTGGCTCTACCTGCTACGTACATGTCACGGATGCTCTGAGAACTAAGCTGGATGAAAAGGCAAGGAAGCTTGTCTTTGTTGGAGATGATTAGCAGAAGAAGGGATGTAAGTGTATGGATCTAGTAACGAGGAAGTTTGTCATCTCCAGGGACGTGGTCTTCGATAATCTAACATCATATGGAGGAGGCTCATCTGTGGATCTACCAGTGAGCAGGATGGATGAAGGGCAAAAGGAGGCTGTTGAAGATCTTCAAGTGGAGCTGCCCATGTCACCAAGAGCTCCAGGTATTTCAAGCTCTGGGGGCAGAGTCTTATGGTTCAGGAAGTAGGGGGAGCGATGCTCCAAGTTTGTCTGGGTTTGGAGCTGATTCTGAAGAAGCAGTGGAGGTGGTCAGCAATGGTCAAACTCTTCGAAGATCGAAGAGGACCATCAAGCCACCGGCTCGTTATAGCGAAGGAAACACAGTGAGTTTTATCTCTTGTTTCTTCGCAGGCCCTCTAGACGAGCAAGATCTTTCAAGCTTTAATGAAGTCAATGGAGTCAAGGAGTGGGGAGATGACATGGATAAGGAGATGGCTGCCCTCAAGAAGAATGAGACCTGAGACCTTGAGACCAAGGTTGATGACGTTACTCCTGTGACTTGCAAGTGAGTATACAAGCTGAAGAAAAAGGCAGATGGAAGCATCGAGTGGTACACGGCTTGCCTTGTAGCTCGAGGTTTTCACAGTAGTATGACAAAGACTATGAAGAGACGTTTAGTCCAGTGGCAAAGATGACTTCAGTTCGGGTGATGATGGCCTTGGCGGCTTGCCACGGTTGGAAGATGTGACAGCTAGACGTAAATAATGTCTTTCTTTATTGGGAAATTGATAAAGACGTCTTCTTGGATCAACTAATGGGATACATATCTGAAGAAAATACGGACTACGTATGCAAGCTCTGAACTCTATGGTTTGAAGCAGGCTTCTCGAGCTTGGTATGGGAAGATCGCAGAATACCTCCAGTTCTGCGGTTACCTTTCTTCTAATTCAGACTCGGGCTTGTTCATCAAGAAGAAAGGGGAGCTTCTGGTCTTGGTGCTGCTGTACGTGGATGATATGATCATCACGGGTAACTCCAAGGAGGAGATAGCTAGGCTCAGGGCAGAGCTAGCTATAATATTCGAGATGAAGGACTTGGGTGAGCTCTACCACTTCCTTAGACTCGAGGTGGAGTTGAAAGAGAGCAATATACTTGTTTCCCAAAAGGGCTATGCGGAATGGATCGTTCAATGATTCGGCATGCGGGAGGGGAAGAGTAACTCTACTCCTTTTGACTGACATCAAACTTTGGATGAGATGAGGAGAGGATTCTTCCAGATCCTCTTGTGTTCTGGGCTCTGGTTGGGAGCCTTACCTACTTGATGATTACAAGGCCAGACATTGCTTATGCGGTTGGCCGAGTAAGTCGATATATGACGGAAATTAGGAAGTCTCATCTGATGGAAGTAAGTAACATTCTGAAGTATGTGAAGTCCACTTCTGATATGGGTCTCCTTTATAGGAGAGACACAGGTTTTACCCTTCAAGGATACTCAGATAATGATTATGGGTGAGATTCAGATGATCGAAAGTCAACATCCGGTTATGTCTTCACATGTAAATTAGCCAGTATCTCTTGGTGTAGCAAAAAACAAGACTCGGTGTCCGTCTCTGCTACGTAAGTAGAGTATAAGGTTTCGGCCTTGACAGCTTGGGAAGCCATCTGGCTTAGGAGACTAGTAGAGGACATCTATGAAGAAGTGTGTGGTCCAACTCTGTTTCGTGGTGACAATGAGAGTGCCCTGAATTTGGTTAATAATCCAATTTGTCACGCGCGGACCAAGCATATAAAGATTGAGCACCACTTCATTCAAGAGAAGGTGTTGAAGGTATCTCTTATGATAGAGCATGTGCGGAGTGAGGACAACATCGCAGACATCTTCACAAAACTGCTGCCGAAGGGGCCATTTACTCGGTTATGAGGACTGCTGGGTTTGGTCACCACTTCTCACTTCAAGTGGGAGTGTTGAAATTGTGAAGTGAAAGTGGGGGTTGATCAGGCAGACCGCACGGTCTGGGAGAACAGTCTTGCGGACTGATGGTGCGGCCTGGGAGGTCTAATGTTATGGTATGGTGGTGTGTCCTTGGAGGTAGTCATGCGGATAGATGGTTTATCTGCGGTCTATGCGAATAGAGGTGGCGGCCTGACAGGCCGGCTTGTGCTCAGCAGACTTCCCAGAAGGTAACCGGGCGGATATCTTCTCTATCCGCGAAGTCCGACAAGGTGTGGACTGGGTTGGAGATCAGGAGTTTGGCTTTAGCGTATTCCCTTGATCTCCTCTGGTAGTGCGGTTAAGAGGTAACCGCAAAGTTCAAGGTTAGGCGAGCTGTATTGGAGCTGGAGGACTGGGTGGTCAGTTATTCCGGTCCGCAGAGCTCGTGCTAGAGGTTCTCCGGTTTGGTACTTGGTCACATTTTGTGATAAGTTCAGTTTGATTGCAGAGTATGCAATGTCCGCTGGTTGATCGGGCGGCTTGTGCCTTTGTTCATGGACATTATTTATTGCGGGCTAGTATTGTAACGTCCCAATTCGTGTTAGGCCCCTTATGCGCGCTTTTGAGTCAAGAGAGATGACTTGGGCTCAGGGAGTGCAGGCGACTAGGCTTACACTCGTGTGGAAAAGAGAAATTGATCCAAAATAGGACACAGGTAGAGACCCGGGCGTGTCCCTACCTGTGTGCATTTAGTAGAACTAGAGAGGCGTTGAGTGGAACTCGACAAGGCCTGTCCCGAGAAGGACACGGGTAGAGACACGGGCATGTCCCTACCCGTGTCGAGAGGCGTTGAGTGGAACTCGACAGGGCCTGTCCATCGAAGGATACAGGTAGAGACACGAGCATGTCCCTACCCGTGTCGAGAGGCGTTGAGTGGAATTCGACAAGGCCTGTCCCGAGCAGGACACGGGTAGAGACACGGGCGTGTCCCTACTCGTGTGCATTGAGTGAAGATCAACGAAATGGGACCCGAGCAGAACACAGGTAAGAATACAGGCATGAACATGGCCGTGTTGTGTGACACGGATAGTGGACACGGGCGTGTCCCTACTCGTATTTGTATCCATACGACGTTATAACCGTCACCGCCACTTCACCCGAGCGTGATATAGGTAGGAACACGGTCGTGTTCCTACCCGTGTTGGTACTATTTATATAGGATTGGGCCATTTTTCTTCCTCTTCCCAAGCCTTCTTTTTCTGTGGAGAAATTGCTGGAGGAGGGAAGGAGTTGCTGGAATCAACTATACTCCATGGAGAGCCAACGCCGCCGAGGAGAAGAGGATACCGCTGTGAAGAGTCACGCGATCCATGGCCGGAAATAGCGGAAACGCTGGAAATGATGTGAGTTTCCTCACCTCTCCCTTGGTGCTAGATCTGTAGTTAATCCTAGGCGAGATATCGACTAAAAGGAGTCTTGATGTGTGAGATGGAGACTTCTAGGATGAGGCCATACTAGGACTTGTGTTCTAGAGTTTAGTCATCTTCAACCTCTCCTTCTTTCAATGTGATGATGGAGATGGTCTCGTGAAGAGGATTGGCCTGATGAGGGTGAATAAGGGAGGAGGATTTCTGGTGTGATTTGGGAAGATCGGCTAGGGGAGAAAGACGGACCGATGTTGTTCATTCCGTCTTAGGATGCGCGCAGAAATCTCCTTTCTGCGTGTATCGATCTTCGTGGCTATTTTCAGATGAGACGTGGCAAGATCCGGGTTTCCGACTAAACACAAAAGTCATAGGCCTTGGAGATATCTTTCCAACGAGTGGTTACACATCTTCAGGAGAGGTCTGTAGCTATACAAAAGCTTGATCGAAATTGATGAATGATAATGTAAACGTGCTGAAACTGTAATTTGGATGTAACCATCTTAGAAGCCGATTTCAAGTATGATACAACCAAATCTAGGTTTCCGACTCAACACGAAAGTCGTAGCCCTTATTAATAACTTTCCAATGATGGGTTACATATTTTCACCGGATTCCCGTAGCTTCAGGAATACCCAGTTGAAGTTCTGTATTTTATATGATTAATGCATACCTTGTTCTTTTGTTTATGTAATCCCTACTAGGATTAGTGGCGAGTTTGAGGGTGGATAGCTTGAAGGATTATTGTGAGGTGTTGGTTGATCCTTTGTAATCAAATGATGAAATAAAACCTACTTGAACGAAATGGGTGGTTGATAGATCCCTAGGTTCACTAGTGAGCAGACAAGTTGGATTGAATAAACAACTAGGTATGTGAATCGGTAATGTGAGCTCGAAATGTTGGAAGAGCATTTAATATGGTTAGTGCATGGATATCTAGAAGGGTTGATAGTGCATGAATGTTTACCGCACTTGAACGTTTGTGTTGATAAGAGATTTCGTAAGGAACCCTTGTGAGCTGTTGAGCTCGAGGTGTGAAATAGCATATGGTGTGAGCAGACAAGTGGTGTCGTAATCCTGAGTTAAGGATAGTATGGCAGGTCTATGGGCTCGCCAGTCATCACACCAACGGGAGTTGACGGTTAGACCTTGGGCGGTTGGGCTTGGTCCTCGGTGCTCATTCCCAGGGCTCCTTTCGTGCCAAGTGAACGGTTGGGCTTGGTCCTCATGCTCATTTCTGAGGCTCCTTCTGGGTCATATCATAGGCCAGTTCAGGGCTAGGTTCTCGGTGCACATCTACCTGAGAAACCCGCTGAGCCATAGTACGTGTGTGAGCTCCGCTATGTGTTTTTAGCGTTGAGGCGTACGGAGGCCTAGGCCAGGTAGTGTGGAGACCAGCCTAGTAGTGGAGATGACCGATCTACTGTCACCATCTGGGCACGACGGTTGACGCTTGAGAGGTTAGCTACCTGCTTGAAAATTGGGAACTACAGAGTCTGTGTCGACACAACAATTGCTTGCCCATGTGCATGTTGAGTCATAGCATAGCATTCATTGCATCACATTACATTGCATAAACAAGATCCTCATCATATAGTTTTGTATGGGTACTCTTATACAATGAGTTACCTTTCTGTTGAGCCGATCCTCAACTTATATGTCTGTATGGGCATTCATGTAAGTTGATTTATTTTTAGTTATAGCTTGCACTCTCATACTCTACTATAGATGTAGAACTTCTAGCTTAGAATGTTGATGATACCGTTATACTTTTCTTTATTGCTACTCATGTCATATATATTACTCCACTTGTTTGTATTATTGCTTCATTAAATATATTATACCCTGATCCTTTCTTCGCCCGGTGCCGAGGAGTCGCCGGGGGAGTGGATGTGAAACCACTTAGTCTTTATGACTAACGGTTTCTATGTCTTCCTTTTTAGGAGGACACCCCGTAGGTGGAGCAGTAGTAGGACAACCAGGCCAGGACGATAGGGCCTGAAGGGACGGTGCCGTCGCTCTCGTCAGTTACTGATATGAGTGTGAGAGTGACTTGATGTAGCCCTTTAGGGCAGAGTACTCGAACTTTGATATTTTAGAAGCTTGTTGTAGCTTCTTTATCTGTTGTATTTTTATGGACAAATATGCTTATGTGTGGATTGACTTCTAATTCTATATCATGGTTGGGTTGACATTGATTGATACTGTTAAGGCCGGCAGAATAGGCATCTTATGGTCTACGTTAGCCCGAGTGCTAGCGCTACTGCAAGGCGGCTATTCTGGGCATAAGAATCCGCCCGTGCTATGTCTTGTGTTCCGGGGGGTCTTACAAATGGTATCATCTTGCTACGATCCTGAACTAAAGAAGTCATTCAACAGTGGTACCACCCCCGCTCGATTAGTCCGTTTGAGGACAAACTGACTTAGGGGAAGCAGTCGTGTGCCCATATGTAATTCACACTAAGTATGCCCAACTTTGACCTTAAGATTAGACAACCTGACCTTAGGTACGTATCTTCATACATCAATCTCCTAATGTCTGGATGACCCCAGGTATGTAAAACTATTATATAAAGTCTTGCAAGACCCCTAGGGCAAGCACTTTTGTTTATAGCGGGTTTTGAACCTAGCAGAGATAATATACATGACAGATTCCCTAGGGCAACCACTTTTGTTTATAGCAGACTCGAGCTTGGCGGAGATAGTAGATATGGTAAAGTGGTTGGAAGCGGGTTTTTTGGGTGTTTAGGCAAGTGTTAAGAGACCTGTTGAAGGGGTGATGGAAGCGGGACCAAGCAATAGAAGGAGACTTGACTATGGAGGAGGAAGAGGGCAACAGAGAGGTGAAAGACATTTCCATCGGAATTATAGAGTGGAGCACCCGGCTCCGCAGTCGCCAACATTGCCTCCACCACCACCGCCTTAACAATTTCAGCAACCCGAGGGGCGGCACGAGCGAGTGTGCTTCGAATGCAACCAACCGGGTCACATCTGACGCTATTGCCCGCAACTATTCGGGAATGCGCCTCTTGCTCTCCCTCCGGCAGCTCCTCGAGGGCGGGTACATGTGTGTGGTCGAGGACGAGGACCACGAGGAGGAAACCCAGGACCCTCTCGGAATTAGGTGTACACGTTAGATATGACACAGGAGCGGAACCCTTAGGACGTGATTGCACGTACATTGCAGTTAGTTATCAAACCTACATCATTATTCTTAAATTGTTTAAGATGTACTAGATGCATAGCTTGAGTATTGCTATTGCTACTTAGGCACCGTGATGGTCGGCGGGAAACATGCTTATACGTTATTCGATACTAGTTCCTCACACTCTTTTGTGTTTGAGGACTTCATTAAAGGTATACATGGGGTGCAATACTTCACTGGTATTGCTTGAAGAGTACGCCTCCCAGACAGCTCTGATATGATTGCCACGACGAAGTGTGATTTTGAAGTTCTCCTTGGGGGAAAGTTCTTCGAAACCCCCACCATAGTGCTGATAATGCCAGAATTCAACCTCACACTGGGCATGGCGTGGCTGGACTGGCATCACGCCAGAATTGATTGTGCAGAAAAGCATATCACCTTGAGGCATGGAGACTCAGAAGTTATTTTTCAAGGTTTTAGATTCACACCCCGTATGTCGTTACCTTCAGTCCAGGCCGTAAATGCCCATATGAATGGGGATGAAGTATTCATGATTTGGTTCGAGTTGAAGGAGGTGACGTTGGACGTCTAAGATGTGCGAGTAGTACGGGACTTTCCTGAGAAAATTCCTGAGAAATTGCCAGGATTACCCCCGCATCAAGGGGTGGATTTTCAAATTAAGTTGGTACCCGGTGCCAAGCCAGTCTCCATGGCCCCTTATCGGATGGCCCCGAAGGAACTCGTGGAGTTTAGAGTTCAGTTGCAAGAGTTGGTAGAATCAGGGTTTGTTCTCCCCAGCTCATCACCTTGGGGAGACCCTGTTATGTTCATTAAAAAGAAGGATGGAACCTTGCATTTATGCATAGACTATCGGGAGCTCAACCGACTGACGGTACGAAACACCTATCCATTACCTCAGATCGATGAGTTGTTCAACCAATTAGTAGGAGCGCATTGGTTTTCCAAACTGAATTTGCGCTCGGGGTATTATCAGTTGAGAATATAAGAGGAGTATATTCAGAAAACGGCTTTTAGCTCAGGGTACGGCATGTACGAGTTCACTGTGATGTCGTTTGGCCTCATAAATGCCCCATCAGCTTTCATGAGTTTGATGAACAAAGTGTTCGAGCCTTATCTAGATGTCTTCATCATCGTTTTCATCGACGACATCTTGGTCTACTTTAAGATAGTGGAAGAGCATGTCGAACATCTGACCTTGGTACTGAAGAAGCTAAAAGAGCACGCCTTGTTTGCCAAGTTCAGCAAGTGCGAATTTTGGCTCCAAGAGGTTGCCTTCTTAGGCCATGTGATCAGTGGGGCCGGGTTAGCTGTGGATCCGGCCAAGCTGCATGTTGTGAAAGAGTGGTCGCCCTTGAAGTCAGAGGCCGATGTGCGGAGCTTCCTAGGACTTGCCGAGTATTATCGCAAGTTTGTAAAAGGGTTCTCAAAAATTGCCCTTCCTCTTACTACACTGACAAAGAAGGGTGTGCCGTATGAATGGACACTCCAGTGTGAAGCTGCATTTCAGGAACTGAAGGACAGACTTACATCCGCACCCATCCTAGCCCTTCCATCCGGGAAGGAAGGATTTCAAGTTTACACCGACGCATCATATCAAGGGATGGGAGCGGTATTGATGTAGCATGGGTATGTGATTGCATATGCTTCGAGACAGCTGAAGAAGCATGAAGTCAACTATCCGGTGCATGATCTTGAAGTAGGAGCGGTGGTGTTCGCCCTGAAGATTTGTAGGCACTATCTATACGACGTCCACTGCGAAATCTTTTCAGATCATAAGAATCTGAAGTACGTCCATACCCAGAAGGAACTGAATTTGAGACAGCGGTGGTGGTTAAAGTTTTTGTGTGATGATGAATTCACCCTAAACTACCACCCCAGAAAAGTAAATGTTGTAGCTGATGCTTTGAGCAGGAAGGTACCATAAACAATCCCCGAGTCCCGGTTGATGCATATGGAGTTAGCTCGGATGCTTGAGGAGATGGAGATCACTCTAGTGTATAAAGACCAATCAGTAGGTTATACGGAGTACTTGACCGCGATGAGCATAGTTTGTGATATTCGAGACCGAATTCATGCAAAGCAAGGAAAGGATGCGGAACTGGCCCTGGCAATCAAGTCAATTGAAGATGAGACAACTGACGAGTACTTTCTAAAAGACAGCCTCGTTCATCTCCGTGGCCGGCTTTATATTCCCAAGGGAGGTAAAATTTGGGAAGATATCCTAAGAGAGGCTCACTGCACCCAGTATTATGTGCATCCTGGGATTGCTTAGATGTACGCTGACTTGCGGAAGACCATGTGTTGGCCGGGAATGAAGAGAGACGTCTGATATTTTATTATGCACTGCGAGGCCTGTCAAAGGGTGAAGACAGAGTACAGGAGTCCCGGTGGATTATTACAACCATTGCCCATCCCTGAGTGGAAGTTCGAGGATGTCTCCATGGACTTCTTCCACGGTTTACACCGCTCACGCTCAGGAAATGATTCAGTATGGGTGATCGTTGACCGCCTGACAAAGGTAGCCCGGTTTATTCCTATGAAGAAAGAAGCTCATGCGGACGTTTTAGTATGCCTCTTTGTGGAGCAGTTCGTACGTTATCATGGTGTGCCAAAGACGATTATTTCTGACTGGGATGGTCGGTTCACCTCTAAGGAATGGAAGGTTATGCAGGCATATTTGGGTTCACGTCTTACCTTTAGCACGACGTTTCATCCTCAGACAGACGGGCAGTCTGAGAAGACTATCAGGATATTGGAGGATCTACTGAGGTTGTGTGTGTTGTGTTGAAGTTGGAGACCGGGCGGTCTGGCGGTCTGGCTTTGCGGGTTATTGGCCGAGCGGTCTGGCGGTTTGCCTTCATCGGTTTGGTTGTTGTGTTGCTGTCTGGGGTCCAAGCGGTCTAGCGGTCTAGCGGTTTGTCACTGGCGACTTGGAGACCGGGCGGTCTCACGGTCTCACATGGCGGCTTGTCTCTCTCTCTGGCAGTTGCCGAGCGGTTAGCCCTTCTGTCTAACCGCGCGGCTTGTGCGGTTTGTTTTTGTACAGTCCGCGTGTCCTGTAATTTTTTAGTCTCACATCTCTTATTTGTATTCTCTCTTCTCTCCTACATTCTATATAAGGGAGGTCATACTTTTGTAATAGATACCTTTTTCTGATAATAAAGTTTCAGTTATACCATTTCCGGCTTGTTTTAGTTCGTTTCTTACATGGTATCAGAGGAATCGATCCTTTCCTCCTGATTCGGTGAGCCCTCTCTATCCGCGCGACTTGCTTCTCTGGCTTGCGCCCTGTCTGCGCGGTCTCCTTCTCTCCTTGTCGTTTCCCTCGGTGTGCGCGACCTCCTTCTTCCTGTTGCCTTGTTTGCTCGTGTTTCTGTTCGCCGCGACCTGTTGCTCTGTTCGCCGCGACTTCTTGCTCTATTCGACCACAACCTGTTGCCCTGTTTGCCGCGACCGGTTGCCCTGTTGGTCGCGACCTGTTACCTTGTTCGCCGCGATCTGTCGCCCTGTTCGCCGCGACCTATCTCTGTGTGCCTTGCCTCTTCTTGTGCTTCTGTTCGAGCGGACTGTCTGCTTGCCGCTCGACTTCTACCCCTCTGCTTGATACTGCGGCTTGGTCGTGGTCTTTCTGGCCGCTGGTGTTTGACTTCCTGACCGTTGCAGTACTTCTTCTGCCTATCCGCGCTGCTTGTTTCCTAACCGCGCGGCTTCCTATTATTTGCTCTTATGGATCTTTCTGATGCTTCCACTGCCACCACTCCTGCCGCCACCCCTGTTGCCAATCCGGCTCCGCCTCTTCCTCCTACTCCTTCCGGGAACCTTGGAACCGTTTCCAAGCTTGTCGGCTCCAACTACCCGGATTGGAGCGTCTCTTTCACCTTTCTCCTTCGCTCGCAACGCAAACGCCACCATCTCGTTGATGACCCTCCTCCTACCACTTCACCTCTCTTCGATGACTGGGATGCGAGTGGCGCGCTTGTGCGCACTTGGCTCGCTAACAGTCTATCTGATGAGTGCCTTCCCGTCATCCGTCATGATGAGATGGTGAAGGCCGCTTGGCTTCATCTTGCTGCTCTGTACTCCAAAGGGGCTCAGACGTCCCGCATCTATACATTGTATGCGTACCTCTTTGCCCGGCCTACCTTGTCTCCTGCTGCTGCCTACCAACAAGTTCAAGCTCTTGGGGCTGAGATTCTTCAGAATCGCCCCTTTTCTGCGGATCTGGCTCAACAACACAAGCACTTCCAGGAGCTTCTTATTGTGTGTTATCTGCTCCGTCTTCCTGACACTTATGACATGATCCGCCAGCAAATTCTGGGTGAGGCGAAATCTCCTACTTTAGATGCCACCGCTGCTCGCATCGCCGCTGTCACCTCTCTCCTTCAGCGCCCGCTTCTGCCCGCTCCTTCTCCACCGAAGAACTATGCTCATCAAACTCAGCGGAGTAACTCTGGTAGCCGCAGTCATCAGTCTGGCGGACGTCCTTCTTCCCGCTACCTCTGCTCTCACTGTGGCCGCACCGGACATACTTCTGACTGCTGCTGGACAAAGCATCCCCATCTTCGCCCCTCGGGTGACTCTTCCGCCTCCTCTTCCAAGCCGTCTGCTTCCGTGGTCACATCATCAGGTAGTGCCCACGTGGTCACTCAAGGTAAATGGCTTATCGACTCCGGTGCAACTAATCACATGACGGGCAATCCTCAGTGCTTCTCTCTCCTCGAACAGCATGATCGGTTGCCCCCGGTCCTCAATGCAGACGGTTCTCCCTCCCCGGTTCATGGGTCGGGAGTGGTTCATGTTACTCCGTCCCTTCGGCTAGCGGACACTCTCTATGTGCCCAAGTTTCCGTGCAATCTATTGTCGGTTACTTCTTTGTGCAAGCAGCTTCAATGTTCTGTAACGTTTACTCCCACTTCTTGTTCTTTTCAGGATCCAAGATCCCAGCGGACGATTGCTACTGGGACTGAGAGCGGTGGCCTCTACTTCCTCGACAACGTTTCCGCTTTGTCCGCCTTCTCTTCCTCTTGTACGGATCTTCTCCAATGGCATCTCCGTCTCGGTCATCCTCCACCACGGCTTCTACATCAGCTTCTACCCCACCTCCCTCCCTCCAGTACTCCTCTCAACTGCGAAGCATGTCAACTTGGAAAGCATCACCGATCCTCCTTCCCGCCGAAGCAAGGTCGGGGCTCTACTCGTCTGTTTGATCTAGTCCACTCCGATATCTGGGGGCCTGCTCCTACCCTTACTGTTGGTCGGGGTAGTTCTTATTTTGTAACCTTTATTGATGATTTTTCTAGATGTACTTGGGTGTATCTCTTACGAGATCGCTCTGAACTTTTTAATGTATGGACATCCTTTTATCATTTAATCAAAAATCAGTTTGGTGTTGGTATTAAAATTTTTCGCTCTGATAATGCAAAAGAATACTTAAGTCATGCTTTTACCTCCTTCTGTACGCAACATGGCGTTATTCATCAGACAAGCTGTGTCTATACATCCCAACAAAATGGAGTGGCGGAACGCAAAAACCGTCACCTCCTCGATGTCGATCGCACATTGATGACTCAAATGCATGTCCCTCGCTCATATTGGGGCTATGCTGTTCTTCTTGCCTGCTATCTCATCAATCGCATTCCCTCCTCCGTTCTCAACGAAAAAACCCCTTTTTCCATCCTTTATCCAAGCAAGGAGCCTTTTCCTCTCCCTCTCCGAATCTTTGGGTGCACTGCTTTTGTGCATGCCCCATCTGCCACCCGTGATAAGCTCTCCCCTCGCTCCACCAAATGTGTCTTTCTGGGGTACTCCACCACTCATAAAGGCTACTGCTGCTTTGACCCTATTCTTCGTAAGCAGTTCATCTCCGCCAACGTTACCTTCTTCGAGAAAGCCTCCTACTTCTCAGATGACTCCTCTTCTCTTCCCCCCACCTCTGATTCTCCTGTTATTCCGTTCGTTCCCTCGTCTCCTACTGCGATATCCACCCCTCCTCCGTCTCCGCCCACTCCTCTCCCTCCGCCTCTCTCTCCGCCTCCATCTCCCTCATCTCCGCTGTCGTCGCTCTATCCTCCCGAGCCAGCTCTCTCTACCACGGATGCTCTGGATGCCGAGGAGCCCGCCGACCTGGATCTTCTTGTAGCTCTTCGCAAAGGGGTGCGGATGTGTACCCTACACCCCCTTGTTGCTGTTGTTTCTTATGATCGTCTTACCTCTTCTCGCAGGGCCTTTGCGCTGGCTATCTCTGCCACTACCACACCTCGTTCCTACCAGGAGGCCCTTGCTATTACTCACTGGAAGATGGCCATGGATGAGGAAATGGAGACCCTAACAGAGCGGGGTACCTGGACTCTTGTCCCTCCTCCCTTTGATACAGATGTTGTTGGCTGTCGCTGGGTCTTTGTGGTCAAATTTGGCCCAGATGGCACTGTGGACCGTTATAAAGCTCACCTGGTGGCTAAGGGCTTTACTCAGACCTATGGGGTTGATTACTTTGACACCTTCTCTCCCGTGGCTCGTCTCAGCACTATACGGGTCCTTCTCTCTGTGGCGGTCAACAAAGACAGGCCACTTTCCCAGCTGGATATCAAGAATGTCTTCCTTTATGGAGATCTTCAGGAGGCTGTCTACATGGAGCAACCTCCTGAGTATGTTGCTCAGGGGGAGACACGAGTATGCCGGCTACAGAAGGCAATCTATGGCCTCAAGCAGAGCCCTCGAGCTTGGTTTGACAAGTTCAGCGGCATCGTAGCGGCCGTTGGTTTTGCACGCAGCTCTGCTGATCACTCTCTATTTATTCGCAAAACCTCTTTGGGACTGGTGGTTCTTGCAGTATATGTTGATGATATTCTTCTCACTAGCGATGACCAGGAAGGGGTTGCCTTGACAAAGTGGCATCTTCGTCAACATCTGGTCACGAAAGATATGGGTTCTCCGAAGTACTTTTTGGGGATCGAAATCTCTCGGAAGCCCAACTCTTTAGTCCTCTCTCAGCGTAAGTATGCCCTTGATATTTTAAAAGAAGCAGGATTGACTGGAGCCAAACCTGCCCGATGTCCCATGGATGTTGGAGAAGACAAAACCTGGACAGATGATTCGCCTCTTCTTTCAGATACTATGCGGTACAGGCGTCTGGTTGGTAAGCTCATATACCTCACCGTGACTAGGCCCGACATTTCCTATGCTGTGGGCAAGGTGAGTCAATTCATGCAAGCTCCCAGGGAGTGCCATCTACAGTCCGCCTTACGGATCTTGGAGTACGTCAAAGCAGCCCTTGGGAAAGGATTGCTCTTTCAGAAGAATGATCATTTGAGGGTTGAAGCATACTCAGATGCAAGTTACGCTGATGATAAAGGGGACCGCAAGTCTACCTCCAGTTTCTGTACTTTTGTTGGTCGCAATCTGGTAAGCTGGAAGAGCAAGAAGCAGCCTGTTGTCTCCAGGTCCAGTGCTGAAGCAGAGTATCGGAGTATGGCATCGACCACTTGTGAGCTAAAATGGCTACGGGCTCTCATGCTGGATTTAGGAGAGGTCTACAACCATCCTCTACCTATGTTCTGTGACAATAAGGCTGCTATATACATCTCCAAAAATCCAGTCTTCTATGAGAGAACCAAGCACATTGAGGTCGACTGTCATTTCATTCGTGAAGAGATTCTGAAGAAACAAATTTGCACCCCCTTCGTCACGTCTGAAAAAGAGCTGGCTGACATCTTCACCAAGCCAGTATCCGCCTCGTTTCTTCATATATGTGACAAGTTGGGCATGATCGACATATATGCTCCAGCTTGAGGGGGAGTGTTGAAGTTGGAGACCGGCCGGTCTGTCGGTCTGGCTTTGCGGGTTATTGACCGAGCGGTCTGGCGGTTTGCCTTCATCGGTTTGGTTGTTGTGTTACTGTCTGGGGTCCAAGCGGTCTAGCGGTTTGTCACTAGCGACTTGGAGACCGGGCGGTCTCACGGTCTCACATGGCGTCTTGTCTCTCTCTCTGGCAGTTGCCGAGCGGTTAGCCCTTCTGTCTAACCGCGCGGCTTGTGCGGTTTGTTTTTGTACATTCCACGTGTGTCCTGTAATTTTTTAGTCCCACATCTCTTATTTGTATTCTCTCTTCTCTCCTCCATTCTATATAAGGGAGGTCATACCTTTGTAGTAGATACATTTTTCTGATAATAAAGTTTCAGTTATACCATTTCCGGCTTGTTTTAGTTCGTTTCTTACATGTTGGATAGAGAAGAGTCGTGGGAAAGGCTCTTACCCCTGGTATAATTCTCATATAATAACAACCATCAAGCCAGTATCGGAATGACGCCCCATGAAGCCCTTTACGGAAGGTGTAGAACACCTTTGTCTTGGGTGCAGGATGAGGACCCGAAGACCTTGGGAAATGAATTCATTGACGATACTGATGCGGTTGTGAGACTAAAACGGGACCGCATGCTTGAGGCTCAAAGTTGGCAGGCAAAATATTATAATGCAAAGCGCTGGATGGTGGAATTTCAAGTGGGCGACCAAGTGTTTCTGAAGATCAGGCTGACGCATGGAGTATCACGAGTACATGGTGTGAAGAAGCTCAGCCCAATGTACGTTGGGCCCTACATTATATTGGAAAGGATTGGCTTGTTGGCCTATCGGTTGGAGTTACCGCCAGAGCTAGAGAATCATTATGACGTATTCCATGTGTCGTCACTTCGAAAGGCATTGTTGCGGCGCGATCAATATGTTCCCACCACTGATGGATCAGTTGCGACTGATAGGTCGGTGCGACTAGAGCCTATGTGGATAGTAGACAATGAGACAAGTATTTTGCGTCGCAAAAGTGTTCCTTTGGTAAAGGTGATGTGGTCTAATCATGGGAAGGAAGAATTTACATGGGAGCCGGTGGACTTGATGCAAAGGCGATACCCGGAGCTGTTTCATCAAGGTAATCTTTGAAAGCATATTTTATTTTATGTTATGCTTTCTCTCCCCATAGCCTTAGCTTGATTTCGGGGACGAAATCTTTTATTTTGTGTATAGGATTTGTAACGTCCCAATTCGTGTTAGGCCCCTTGTGTGCGCTTTTGAGTCAAGAGAGATGGCTTGGGCTTAGGGAGTGCAGGCGACTAGGCTTACACTCGTGTGAAAAAGAGAAATTGGTCCAGAATAGGACACGGGTAGAGACACGGGCGTGTCCCTACCCGTTTACATTGAGTAGAACTGAAGAGGCGTTGAGTGGAACTCGACAGGGTCTGTCCCGAGAAGGAAACGGGTAGAGACACGGGCGTGACCCTACCCGTATCGAGAGGCGTTGAGTGGAACTCGACAGGGCCTGTCGTGAGAAGGACACGGGTAGAGACACGGGCGTGTCGCTACCCGTGTCAAGAGGCGTTGAGTGGAATTCAACATGTCCTGTCCCGAGCAGGACACGGGTAGAGACACAGGCGTGTCCCTACTCGTGTGCGTTGAGTGAAGATCAACGAAATGGGTCCCAAGTAGGATACGGGTAAGAACACAGGCATGAACACGGCCGTTTTGTGTGACACGGGTAGTGAACACGGGCGTGTCCCTACCCGTGTTTGTGTCCATACGACGCAATAACCGTCGTCGCCACTTCACCCGTGTTGGTCCTATTTATATAGGATTGGGCCATTTTTCTTCATCTTCCCAAGCCTTCTATTTCTATAGAGAAACTGTTGGAGGAGGGAAGGAGTTGATGGAATCAACTATACTCTGTGGAGAGCCAACGCTGCCGAGGAGAAGAGGATGCCGCCGCGAAGAGTCACGCGATCCATGATCGGAAATAGTGGAAACGCCGGAAATGATGTGAGTTTACTCCCCTCTCCCTTGGTGCTAGATATGTAGTTAATCCTAGGTGAGATATCGACTCAAAGGAGTCTTGATGTGTGAGATGGAGACTTCTAGGATGAGGCCATACTAGGACTTGTGTTCTAGGGTTTAGTCATCTTCAACCTCTCCTTCTTTCAATGTGATGATGGAGATGGTCTCATGAAGAGGATTGACCTGATGAGGGTGAATAAGGGAGGAGGATTTCTGATGTGATTTGGGAAGATCGGCTATAGGAGGATGGCGGACCGATGCCGTTCGTTCCGCCTTAGGATGCGCGCAGAAATCTTCTTTCTGCGCGCAGTGATCTTCGTGGCTATTTTCAGATGAGACGTTGCCAGATTCGGGCTTCCGACTAAACACGAAAGTCATAAGCCTTGGAGAGATCTTTCCAACGAGTGGTTACGCATCTTCAGGCAAGGTCTGTATCCACACGAAAGCCTGATCGAAATTGATGACTGATAATATAAACGTGTTGAAACTGTAATTTGGATGTAGCCGTCTTAGAAGCCGATTTCAAGTATAATACGACCAAATCTGTGTTTCTGACTAAACACAAAAGTCGTAGCCCTTATTAATTCCTTTCCAATGATGAGTTACACATTTTCACCGGATTCCTGTAGCTTCAGGAATACCCGGTTGAAGTTCTGTATTTTATATGATTAATGCATACCTTGTTCTTTTGTTTATGTAATCTCTACTAGGATTAGTGGCGAGATTGAGGGTAGATAGCTTGAAGGATTATTGTGAGTTGTTGGTTGATCCTTTGTAATCAAATAATAAAATAAAACCTACTTGAATGAAATGGGTGGTTGATAGATCCCTAGGTTCACTAGTGAGCAGACAAGTTGGATTGAATAAAAAACTAGGTATGTGAATCGGTAATGTGAGCTCGAAATGTTGGAAGAGGATTGAAAATGGTTAGTGCATGGATATCTGGAAGGGTTGATAGTGCGTGAATGTTTTCCGCACTTGAACGTGTGTGTTGATAAGAGATTTGGTAAGAAACCCTTGTGAGCTATTGAGCTCGAGGTGTGAAATAACATGCGGTATGAGCCGACACGTGGTGTCGTAATCCTGAGTTAAGGATAGTGTGGCAGGTCTACGGGCTCGCCATTCATCACACCGACGGGAGTTGACAGTTAGACCTTGGGCGGTTGGGCTTGGTCCTCGGTTCTCATTCCCGGGGTTCCTTCCATGCCAAGTGAACGGTTGGGCTTAGTCCTTGTGTTCATTTCCGAGTCTCCTTCCGGGTCACATCATAGGCCAGTTCGGGGCTAGGTTCTCGGTACACATCTACCTGAGATACCCGCTGAGCCGTAGTACGCGTGTGAGCTCTGCTGTGTGTTCTTAGCGTTGAGGTGTACGGAGGCCCAGGTCAGGTAGTGTGGAGACCAGCCTAGTAGTGGAGATGTCTGCTCTACTGTCACCGTCTGGCCACGACGATTGACGCCTGAGAGGTTAGCTACCTGCTCGAAAAACTGGGAACTACAGAGTCTGTGTCGACACAGTAATTGCTTGTGCGTGTGAATGTTGAGTCATAGCATAACATTCATTGCATCACATTACATTGCATAAACAAGATTCTCATTGTATAGGTTTGTATGGGCACTCTTATACGATGAGTTACCATTCTGTTGAGCCGATCCTCAACTTATATGTCTGTATGAGCATTCATATAAGTTGAGTTATTTTCAGTTGTATCTTGCACTCTCATACTCTGATGTAGATGTAGAACTGCTTGCTTAGAATGTTGATGATACCGTTATATTTTTCTTTATTGCTACTCATGTCATATATATTACTCTACCTGTTTGTACTATTGCTTCATTAAATATATGTACCATGATCCTTTCTCCGCCAGGTGCCGAGGAGTCGTCGGGGGTACGGATGTGAAACCACTTAATCTTTATGACTAACGGTTGCTACGTCTTACTTTTTAGGAGGAAACCTCGCAGGTGGAGCAGCAACAGGTAATGCAGCAGGACAGCCAGGCCAGGACGACAGGGCCTGAAGGGACGGTGCCGTCGCTACCGTCGGTTACTGATGTGAGTGTGAGAGAGACTTGATGTAGCCCTTTAGGGCAGACTACTCATACTCTGATATTTTAGAAGTTTGTTGTAGTTTCTTTATATGTTGTATTTTAATGGACAAATATGCTTATGTGTGGATTGACTTCTAATTCTATATCATGGTTGGGTTGACATTGATTGATATTGTTAAGGCCGGCAGAATAGGCGTCTTGTGGTACAGGTTAGCCCGAGTGCTAGCGATATCGCAAGGCGGTTGTTCTAGGCATAAGAATCCCCCCGTATCGTGTCTTGTGTTACGGGGGGGGGGGGGGGGAGTGGGTCTTACAGGTGCGGTGTCTGCTGGCATGCGGACTGGCTTTCTGTCCGACCTCCTTTGATAGCAGGCGGATAGGCTGGCGTCTGACCTTGTCCATGCGGACTGGGCAGACTGCTCTGTGGTAGCTGCGGGCTGGGGTAGTGTCTCTATCTACTAGGGCGGTGATTACACTCTTCTTCGCGCCTATAAATAGGACCCCCCTGCGACATCATAATCAAGAAGAGTGAACAGTAAGTAAGCGGGAGTTAGTGATGCGGTCTCAGTTTTTTTGTCTGCGCGAGTTGAGAAGTTTAACCGGTTGCATTTGTAGGTTGAGCAGCTAACACTGAGAAACCAGGTGTTTTGTTATGACTGCGATCAGGGATCAGTGGAGGTCGCGGTTTTCAACCAGTGGTTAAGCTGCAGGTCGCGACTTGCGATCATCGGTCTTCTCTTCTTTAGCACTTTCTCAATTCAATAATTTGTCCGTCGGTGGGCAGTTTGTTCTTCTGTTTGGCAACACTGTTCGTGGTCTAACTGGCGGCTAGGCGACCTCAGCGGTCAGACGTCTTGTAGTTTGCGGACAGCGCTTCTTCAGCTTGAATAACGGGTAGTCCGCACGACCTCACGGTCTCGGCGGACTTCGCTGTTCAGTTCGGCAAGGGCGACGGTCTCGACTTCTTTCCGTCCGTCTTCTTGTTTTTTGTTGTTTTTTGTTTTCTTGTTTTACTTGGCGAAATCATGTCTCGTCATGTATTTCTCTTACTGTAAAGAAGATTGTTAATATTTGACCTGCTTGTTACTTTCCTTGCATCTGATTTATTGAGCTCGGTTTATGATTGGAGTGTTCATGCACCTAATTCCCGCTTTTCACTTGATCAAGTTATCATCTTGATAGCTCTGAAAGTTTTACTTGATATCAGAGATATCTCATGATCATCTTGAGAAATTTCAACAATAATTATTTTTAGGTGATATTGTATGTTAGTAATAATATATTCATTTAAATTAATTTATAATTACTTTATAAGTTTGTATATATTATTCTAATTAGTTTATTTTTTTGTTTAACAATTTTATATTCATAATCTGCAAACAAATAAATTTGTATCACTTTTTCCAACAACTTATATCTATTTTTTCAAATAATTTCATCAATTTTTTCCGCACTCTACTCAATAGCTAATTCCGCCATTAGAACTACCTATCACTATTTCTCGTGGCGCTGCAACTAAAGGCTATATTTGATTCGGCGGTGGTGGGTGCATCCGGTGGATCAAAACATCACTTTAGAACCGGAGGGGGAGAGGTGGGGGTCGAAACGGAGCGGATCAGGGCCGTTTCCTCCTTGCTACGGGTGCAAACGGAGCAAACGTCACCGGCGGCCGTTTGTTTACCCGCAGTCCGGCGGCGTTTGCTCCAAACAGAAGCGGCGAAACGCCGAACCAAACGAAGCTTAAGGCTCTGTTTGACACGGTGATGGCGGTCCGTAAAAGCATTGGTTAAACTGTCATTTGTTAAGGATCACCTAACAAATATCATCCATTTGAACATAATAGTGGATGAAGTTCCATAGGTGAGGGTTAACGAATGACAATTTAACCCTCATGTTCATGACCGCCAACAACGTGCCAAACAGAACATAAGTCAATCAGGCCCAATATTAAAATTTGAAGTTGTAAATTTAGTCCCTAAATTTTTAAGTTGTCATTTTTATCCTCTCGGCCAACATCTTCATTTTGAAAGCAATTTATGGGCTAACAAAATTCCTGAACTAAAATTTTAAGAAATTTTATTCCCAAAATAAAATATACCTAATTATACAAAAAAAGTCCAAATCAAATTTAAGCTATTAAATTGATTTTTCAAAAAGAGGACTTAACATAAAATATAAAAAACTGCTGAATAGTAAGGTTGAAAGAATAGGAAACCCGCACTTCTGACGGAGTAAGGAGGAGTTGCAGTTGAAGTGGGTTAAGGATTCCACATATGGAAAACTCATTTCCTGCTTGCGGCAATTGTGCCAGCTAAGCCCACTACATTCTCCATGCTTGAGATTCACCCTAAGAAGAAATGTCTTTCCCATGGTAGCACCGAGATCAATGAGGAGCTCTTCATCTCCGGCGGAGACGGCGACGCCTAACAGCCAAGGATAATAATGGTATCGGCGAAATGGGACTTGTAGTCTGCGATGAACCCCGGGTGCGCTTAGAAGAAAGTCAACCGAATACCTTTTGAGCCATTTTGAGCTTTCCATGATCCAAAGATCGAGGAAGTTGCGGTCGATGTTCCACATCCCGAGCTCTCCGTTGAAGTCCACGAGATTGCCTCCGAGGCTACGGTTCTTCCTCATCGGCGGCAGGGGGAGCCGATTGTATTTTTCTGTCTCTGTATCGAAGGTCATGATGGTGTCGGGGTGGACTTTATAATCTCTAAACCGAAGCCGAAACACGTTTTGTTGGGTGCATGCCAGCCAATGCAGGCGGTCGTTGAATTCGACGGGGTGGGGATGATGGTGGAAGGCGGTGAGATAGCCGGGGATGCGCCTCCAGGAGCTTTCGCCGACGACCAACACCTCGGTTTTGCACGGGTTGACGGCTGAAAGTCTTATGAGGCGATATTTGGATGTGGAGCGGTGGAGGTATAAGCACAAGAAGATCGTGGATTGGCACGTGCTGTCGGGCAGATTGATGGAATTGCGCGTGAGAGGATTGAACAGGGAATGCCGATGAGTTATCGTGTTCCAAAGGCATAGAATTCCGCCCCACGAGGCCTCTATGATGCTTACTGGTAGCCGTTGTTTCTTGGTTGGGTTGCTGATGGCGATGCCGCTGCGGGCGTTGGAGTCGGCGGAAGCGAAAAAGAAGCCGGTGCCGGTCCATGTCGAGCGATAGTACCACTCCATGACAAGCAATTTCCGAGGGCTGCGTTGGGCGTGGGATCGGACGAAGGAGAGGGCGGTGGTGACGGAGAGCCATGACTTCGAGACGCACCGGAGCCGGCAGACTGATCTCGCCGGCAGCCGCGACAGAATCTCGATAATCATGTCTTCGGGAACATCAACGACGGTTCTCTCTTGCACAAGGATCACAATGTGCGGCGTCTGTTTCCGCTTAGCCGTCTCCGTCTTCATCGTCACCGTCTTCATTGTCCCCATCCTCCCATCATTTACAAATTTGTTTCTAGTATGTATAAGTTGTGTGCGAAAGTGGAGGAGATTGCAAAGTGCGGCTAACAATTTGACCTTTTCAAAACTCCTCGTGGCAAAAAATTACCCAAACAAATTGGTGGCGGTCCAAAATTCTAGATCCTTGAAATTTCGTACGGTCATGTGTATTGGATTTGTTTTCTCTCTCTTTATAAATATACACACCTTGAATAGTCATTGATTTATATATATATCACTAGCTTCGATGGATTTATTCTCTCTCCCTCTAAATAGTAAATATATATAATTTGACACTCATTGGGCGTTTTTAGCTTTAGTTTATGCTATATTAAAAGTGAAAAATATTTTTTAGTTAAATATTCATTTTCGCATTTTATTCTTTCTTTTAAAAAAATTTTAAATTTTAAAATTTATCAGTTTTTTGTATTTTAAAAATGTATTATCTAATAAACAATCATCTACCTACAAAAAAAATGAGTTCTTCGTGCCGCCCGCAAACTCTCGCGCACAACACAAAAATAAGTGGTGAGCGGAGTATAACACTCGGGAGTTTGCGAGCCGCGGGAGCACCGACGAACCAGGACAGTGTCGTGGCCGAGATAATGTTGTGCAGGACACGAGGGCCCGCCATGCACTTTTGCAGTTGAGGTACCGTCGTATTTGGCCGTAATTATCTGCCACTCGTAATATTTTATATATATAAACAAAGAGACACATGAATTGAGTTACAACTATTGATTTAAAAAAATAAAAAAAAACAATAAAAATACTTTGAGCAGATATGGCAATTTTTCTTTGTTAGAAAATTTAATTAAGCACCAACACCGTAAAAAAACAATTGGCTGCCATGATGTTACGTAGTTGTACACATTAGGACTGTCGGGCTGGTCTAGAACCGGTCTTTTGGCCTATCAGTCCCGGATCAGTTCTGTTCAAACCGATCCCGGTCCGGACCGGTTTTCCTCCTCTTGTGGAGGACCGGCTGAGATCGGAGGAGCGGTCCCAGACCGGTATTTTTTCATCCACCTCCACATTATGCCCGAGTGTAAAAGACCGGTCTTTAACTTTCAAATTTCCTCTTCTTGAGGAGGACCGGTTCAATGATGAGGAGAAGAAGTAGCCCATGTAACGTCCCGATTCACGCTAGGTCCCTCGTGCGCGTTTTTAAGTCAGAAGATCTGACTTGGGCTCTGGGAATGCTGGCAACTAGGCTTACACCTGTGTAAGGGAGGTGAAGTTGGTCCAGAATAGGACACGGGTAGTGACACGGGCGTGTCCATACCCATGTGGTACATACTCTGGTGGCAGAGTTGGAAATTCGTGAAATTTCCAGAGAAGGACTTGGGTAGTGACACAGGCGTGTCCCTACCCGTGTGTATGTGGACACGGGTAGCGGCACGGGCGTGTCCCTACCTGTGTGTGTAACTAACATCATTGATCGTGTTTCCCGAGCAGAACACAGGTGGAGACACGGGCGTGTCCCTACCCGTGTACATGTGTCCAAGTGTTTCCCGAGCAGGACAAGGGTGAAGACACGGGCGTGTCCCTACCAGTGTACATGTGTCCAAGTGTTTCCCGAGCAGGACACAGGTGGAGACACGGGCGTGTCCCTACCCGTGTACATGTGTCCAAGTGTTTCTCGAGTAGGACACGGGTGGAGACACGGGCGAGTCCCTACCCGTGTGTATGTCTCCAGGCAGCAGACCGTGTTTCCCGAGCTGGACACGGGTAGAGACACGGGCAGAGACACGGGCGTGTCCCTACCCGTTTGTGTATGTCCAAGCAGCAGCCGAACCGTCGACAATGCTTCACCCGAGCAGGACACGGGTAGGGACACGGGCGTGTCCCTACCCGTGTAGTTTCCAAATAAAAAGGGGGAAGAAACCCTAGATGTTTTTCAGTACTCCTTCCAAGCCATTTCTGTAGGAAAAACTCCTGCAGAGGAAGAAGGTGCTGGAGCCAATCTTCACCCCGTGAAGGACCAACGTCGCCGAGGAGAAGAAGATGCCGCCAAGAAGGGTGACAAGATCCTTGGCCGGAAATGGTGGAAATGCCAGAAACGATGTGAGCTTCCTCCCCTCTCCCTTGGTGTTAGATCTCTAGTTATTCCTAGGGGAGATATCGACTCAAGAGAGTCTTGATATGAGAAGAAGGTTTCTAGAAAAAAAGGGGTCATGCTAGGACTTGTATTCTAGGAATTAGAATCTTCAACCTCTCCTTCCTTCTATGTGAAGATGAGGGATGGTTTCGTGAAGAGAAATGACCTTATGAGGGTGAATAAGGGAGGAGGAATTTCTGGATGTGACTTGGGAAGATCGGCTAGAGGAGAAAGACGAACTGATACCATTCATTCCGCCTTAAGATGCGTGCAGAAATCTGTGTTCTGCATGCAGCGATCTTTGTGGCCATTTTCAGATATGATATGGCCAGATCTGGGCTTTTGACTAAACACAAAAGTCGTAGGCCATGGAAATACCTTTTCAACGAGTGGTTACACGTCTTCAGGCAAGGTCTATAGTCACGGAAAAGTCTGATCGAACTTGATGGCTGACGAGCTAACGTGCAGAAAACTGTATTTTGCACGCAGCAGACTTTGAATCCGATTTCAAGCGTGATATGGCCAGATCTGAGATTTCGACTAAACACGAAAGTCGTAGCCCTTAGAAATTCCTTTACAACGAGTGGTTAAACATTTTCACCGGATTCTTGTAGCATCGGGAATCCTCATTTGAAGTTTCTGTACTTTACTCATTTCCTGCATGTTTTGTCTCGGGTTTATGTAAATCCAATTTAGCATTTGATATAGAGATTGTAAATAAAAGTATGAAGGATTGATGTGAGTTGTGGATAGATCCTTCGTAAATAAATAGCATAGTGAAACGTGCTTGAACGAAATGATTTGGTGAAAATTAGTGAACGAATGGGTGATGAGTTTGGATGGTAAGAATGAATCAACTATATGATCCGATAGGGATGCGCTTCATATTAACAATGTGTTGGATATCATTGGAAATGAATTGTAGGATGCTAATTTATGGCCATGTGAATCGTTGTTTAACGGAATGTATTTAGTAGGCCAATGCTTAGAGTGTTGTCTCCCTATGGGTAGCATTGCGAAAGGATGTAAGTGTGGGGTTTGACCGCATTGGTATGGTAATAATGGGAAGATACGTAAGTGGACGGTTGGGCTTATTGCTCGGTGTCCATTCTCGAGGCTCCTTCCGTTACACGATGATGTGATGTTGCATGCAGTGTGAGTGGACACGCGGTGTCGTAACCCTGGGTTAGGGATAGTATAGCAGGTCTACGGGCCCGCCAGTCGTCACACCGATGGGAGTTAACAGTTAGACCTTGGGTGGTTGGGTTTGGTCCTCGGTGCTTACTCCCGGGGCTCCTCCCGTGCCAAGTGGACGGTTGGGCTTGGTCCTCATGCTTTTTCCGAGGCTCCTTCCGGGTCACAACTTTGGCCAGTTCGGGGCTTGGTTCTCAGTGCACATCTACCCGAGACTCCCGCTGAACCGTAGTACGCATGTAAGCTCCGCTGTTGTGTTCTTAGTGTTGAGGTGTATGAAGGCCTAGGCTTGGTAGTGTGGATGCCCGCCTAGTGGTGGAGAAGCCCGTCCACTGTTACCGTCTGGTCACGACGGTTGACGCCTGAGAGGTTAGCTACCTACTCGAAAAGTGGGAACTTCAAGTCTGTGTTGACATAGCAATTGCATGTGCGTGAGCATGGGTGAGTCATTGCATTGCATTCATATCATTACATACATTACATTCACAAGAACCTCATCGTATAAGTTTGTATGGACACTCTTATACGATGAGTTACTTTATTGTTAAGCCGACCCTTAACTTATAAGTTTGTATGAGCATTCTTATAAGTTAAGTTACTTTCCTGTTATAGATTTATATGCCTGATAGATTGGTATAGATTGGTAGAATTGTTGGATTAGAATGTTGTTAGTATTGATATACTCTCGTTTTACTGTTATTCATGATACAATATAGATTCATATCCTGCTTGTACTTATGTGCTACTTATTTATATTGTACCCTTGTTCCTTTTTCCACCCGGTGCCGATGAGTCGCTGGGGGAGTGGATGTGATAGCCACTTAGTCTTTATGACTAACGGTTGTTACGTCTTCCTTTTGAAGAGGAAACCACGCAGCCAGAGCAACAACAGATTTTGCAGCAGGACAGCCAGGCCAGGACTACAGGGCCTGAAGGGACGGTGTCGTCGCTACCGTCAGTCACAGATGTGAGTTGAGAGATTTTTGATGTAGCCATTTTGGGCAAGTTTTATTCACACTTTGACATTTTAGAAGCTAGTCGTAGCTTCTTTACTGTTGCACTTTTAGACTATTTACTTTGTGTGAATTGACTTCTGATTTTTATTCCGGTTGGGTTGACATTGGTTGATATTGGTTATAGCCGGCAGGATATGCGTCTTGTGGTACAAGTTAGCCCGTGTGCTAGCGCTACCGCAAGGTGGCTGTTCTGGGCATAAGACTCCCCTCATGCCGTGTTTTGTGTTCCGGGAGGGGGGTCTTACAGTCCAAGGCATTGAAAGTCACCTGCAACCTCAACAATGTTGCGTGCAAGCTAAAATGATCGGTCTTTTATCAAGGACGGTTTTTTACAAGTCCCGGTCCGGAACCGGTCTTTTATGAAAATGGGGAACCCCTTGGGCTCCTTGGGACCAGTCCGGGACCATACTGGTCCGAATCCGGACCGGTCCCTAGTCGCTCTAAACCGGACCGGTTAAGACCGGATTTTTTTTTGCACTCGTAATCTTACGTATAAAATTTGAAAATAAATATATATATGACATTTTAATGCATTACCATAGAAGTCTCAAAACTCCAATATACTTTTACTTTGATATGCTAACAACGTGAAAAGTCACTTCCCAATTAAGTACATATGTAGTGAAACAACGTAAAATCTTATGATGTTAATATTATACGTGAAAATGTGGGATCCGGATTCACTCCATTTCAAACTCCATTTCACTTGAAATGGAGGGGATCCATTTCAAGATCCGGTGGATAAGATTGAAGTGCAATACATCTAATGGCTTACAGTTTTTTGCTTAAAAGGAAAATATAAAAGCCTGAAAAACTGAACCCGTCAAATCCTTGCCCGCTCTATCTGGACCCTGAAATGAATCCCCTCCATTTCAAATGAAATGGATCCCCTCCATTTCAAATGAAATGAAGAGGATCCTGATATGAAAAGGTGCGGTCGTCGGTGGCGCCCAAAGCGGGTTGTCGAAGGGATGTCATGAGTAGATGTGGGTATTAGCATATTTGTAAGCTCCGTTTGGTAGGGTGTTTTTGCTCCAATCAGATTGTATAAAAACACCACCGTCATATATTGTAAGTTTGGATGGTTGCCACTGCCGCCAAAAAAAGAAAACTAATATAAAAGTGGGTGAAGTTCCGTAGGTAAGGTCGTTAGCGTTCACAAAGGATGGCTCATAATCACCCCGTTCAAGACCGCTACCATGGTGTTAAACAAAGCCACAGATATTACTGGAGCAATATAATTATATGTACAATGCCAAATATAAGAGGTTCTTAGTCACACATGGTCAAGTTTTGTAGTGGGACCGTGATACTGAATATGCTTTATCCTTTGAATTTTGCAAGACGAACTTCTTTCATGGGCTACGCCCGTGCTCAAAGTTTTTGGGAGGCCTTCGCCGCATCCAGACGGGCTTCGCCCGCATTCGCACGGATTTTGTCCGCACGAAATGCTTTGGGCGGACACCAGACGCATAGAAGCGGGTTTTGCCCGCTTCCGCACAATTTACCAGCTCGGCTCCGCAACCGCCACTCGCGGCCCCCCGGAACAAAATCAAACAACAATCATAGGGCTCCCCGGGGTCCGCGAGTGGCCGTTGCGTAGCCGGGCAGGTGAATTATGTGGAAGAGGGTGAAACTCGCTTCTCTGCGGTCGGAGGCCGCCCGGCGCATTTCACACAGACAAAGCCCGTGCGAAGGCGGCCGAAGGCCTCCCAAGTGCATTGAGCATGAGCGTAGCCCGCGCGAATAAGCTCGTATAAAATATAAGAAATTATGTATATATATATATATAGTTATGTATGTTATAGGGTGCCAAAAAACTGCCCAAAAATTGCCAAAAAAGAAAAAAAGCAAAAAAAATTGTGTGCCGAGAAGTAGGTCGGCAATCCCGAGCCCAATTAAACTTTCAGGTGCGTCGAGAAGTAAGCATGGCAAGCCCCGAGCCTAAATTGCAGCAGGCCGACATAGTAGCCAGCTGCGAAGCCCACCTAGCAGTGGGCAGCAAAGCAAGACCCTAGCAGCGGGCGGTGAAGCCCTCCTACTAGCTGGCAGTGAAGCCCACATAGTTACAGGCAGGGGCGGATACAAGGGGGGGGGGGCCAGGGGGGGCCCGGGCCCCCCCAAGAAATAAAAAAAAAAATTATTTCGCCAAAATAGGGTTTTGCTCCTTGTAGCGGTAGTAAGCCTACAATAGCATACAGCAGGGTAGACATGTGAGATGGCGACATGTGTCAGTCCACATGTCTAGGTCTTTTTAATATAGCCGTTGGAACTTGGGCACCGCTCCACTGTAACCATTGGGCAATAAGCTTTGTATTTAAATATTAGTAATAGATCTGTACAGAGGACATGGATAATAAATGCTATTTGTCTTTTACTCTTCTCCCTCCTCTTATGTTCTCTATCTCTCCCTTATCCCCTCTGTCCTCTATCTCTCCTCCAGGAAGATGATCCTGTTCCTTTAATTGCTGTAACGTTACATCCCTTCCCTGCTGCGTTGCTCGACGCTGCCTCGACCAAAACCTAGACGACTACAGCGACACCTCCCGGCCTCCTCTGAGCTCATGCTGGGCTCGACGAAAACGGTGAGCGTCTTCTCCAGGCTCGATTGCGCCTCCTTCGGGCTCCACAAACGCTGGCCGTGACTCGCCGAGTCCTCCGCACCCTGCTGTCCTGCTTCAGCTTGGCTTCTCTCCTTTCGGTTCATCACTTCTTCTTCTTCCTAATTTGTAAGTTTAGTTCAATCTAAGATTTCGTTGGTTCCTCTTCCCAATTTTTTTCCATATTTAGTTTCAGATTCCTTGACGAATGATGACTGAACTTCGATTTAATTTCAGATTTCTAAATTTATTCTTAAATTTTATGTTCTTCACTGCAGGAACAACCAGACAAGTCCTGATTTCAGCACATATTGTAAGGAATAGTGATGTTTGTGAATCCCTTTATTAATTTCAGCACATATTATAATTACTCGTTGAACACTTGCTTGTGCATCGCATCATTTTAGATTTCTGTTGCTATATAGTCACTACTCACTACATTCATCCTACATCATAGAAATTCAGGAGATTAGTGAGACGCACATAGGAGTGTATTCGATAATGCAGGTTTATTCTTGCAGAGCCTCCAAGGGCCTAGAAGGGGACGAGTGTGATATTTTGCACATGTAAACTCGTATATGATGAGTGAAGGAAGGGTTAGAGCATCTTTGATCATAGTTGTGTTTTGTAATTTGTATGTGAATGATGAGACAACATAAACCCTAAAAACACCCTCAATCTTGAAGACTGTATTCTAGAATTCCAATAATCAAATCAATATGGACAAAATCACAAGTTAAAAAATCATAATTGTTATTTCCTCATAATCCAACAACGATATTTACCCTGTAACACCAGCCTAATTGCAACTGGAATGCTCGTTGAGGCAAATGCTCACCAGCCTAATTTACTCTGTCCATTATCAATTTTTGTGTTATGTTTTGGAATGATTTTGTGATTAATCTACAATATTATGTTATTAGGTTTTCATGAAAAAGTTAAAAACAATTCACTCATTTTTCAATAAGAAGTCCTCAAGTGAAGTCGACACACCTATATCATCAGAGCAAGTTAATGTTGATTCTCCGTTAGTTAATGTTGATTATTCCCCACTTGACCACCGTTCACTGGCTTTCGAGCGTGATCCTGGATTACGGCCTCAAATTTGGGAGTATCCTTTAAATCAACAAGATGAAATGCGACGATCATATCTTAAAGCTGGGTCTTATCAACACAAGCTTCAAGAGTATCCATCCTCTAGCAAACATCATCGAAGATTTCAAAGTTCCTGGTTCGAGAGATTCCCATGGTTAGAGTATTCTCCTGCAAAAGATGCTGCATATTGTTTGCCGTGCTATATTTTCAATAAACAGATCCCTAGTCGATTTGGGACAAGCTCGTTCACAACTGAAGGATTTCGAAACTGGAAGAAAGTCAATGGAAAGAATTGTGCTTTTTTAACTCATATTGGGAAGGATCATTGTTCTCCACATAATATTGCAGTCCAAGGTTGTGCAAATTTAATTTCTCAATGTCAACATATAGATACAGTAATGGAAAGACAATCTTCTAAGCAAATTTCCATGAATCGATTGCGGGTCGGAACTTCAATTGATGCTTTGCGATATTGTGCATTCCAAGGTATTGCATTTCGAGGTCATGATGAAAGTCAAGAATCAATTAATCGCGGTAAATTTGTCCAAGTGATTAAATTACTCCGAACTTATAACAAGGATGTTGATGATGTTGTATTAGAAAATGCCCCGGGAAATGCTATGTATATATCACCTCTTATTCAAAAGGATCTTCTTTCTGTTATGTCAAGAATGGTGCAAGATATTATTCGTAAGGAAATTGATGATTCTAAATATTGCATAATTGTCGATGAATCCAGAGATGAGTCAACAAGAGAGCAAATGGCTATTGTGATTCGCTTTGTGGATATTTGTGGTTTTGTGCAAGAAAGGTTTTTAGATCTTGTTCATGTTACTGAGACAAGTGCACAGACTCTTAAAAATGAAATTTCAACAGTTCTCTCTCGTCATAATTTGAGCATTCAGGATATGCGTGGTCAAGGATATGATGGTGCAAGTAACATGCGAGGTGAATGGAAAGGTCTAAAAATGTTATTCCTTAATGAATGTTCACAAGCTTATTATGTTCACTGTTTTGCACATAAACTTCAGTTAGTACTTGTTGCAACATCAAGGGAAGTGAAGACAGTACATAATTTTTTCAATGAATTAATATATATTGTTAATACTGTTGGTGCTTCCTCCAAACGTAATGATCAATTGCGATCTGCTCAAAAGAAATACTTCGATCACATGATTGCTCTAGGTGAAATTGAAACGGGCACAGGAGCCAATCAAATTGGTTCACTGCAACGACATGGTGATACGAGGTGGTCATCTCATTTAAACTCTGTTTGTAGTGTTTTAAATATGTACAATGCCACGTGCTCTGTATTGCTTGATATTAGTGAAAATGGAGGGACATCTGCTCAGCTTGGAGATGTATAAGCAGCGTTTAAAAAAATGGGAGTATTCGAATTTGTATTTATCTTGCATTTGATGAAAGAAGTTTTGGGAATCAGTGACGTTTTATGCAAAGCACTGTAACATCAATCTCAGGATATATTAAATGCTATAAATTTAGTTTCGACAATAAAAGCTCTCATTCAGAAATTGCGGGAATCTGGCTGGGAAAAGTTTTTAAAGGTTGTGAACATATTTTGTGAGAAAAATGAAGTCGAAGTTCCCGACATGAATGCTCAATTTAGTAATCGTCGGTTTCGAAGTCCACGTGATATCATTACAGTGGAACATCATTTTCGAGTGGACATTTTCAACTCCACAATAGATTGTGTGTTGCAGGAGCTCAACTCAAGATTCAGTGAAAATTCTATAGAACTACTTCGTCTAAGTATGGCTTTAGATCCAAGTGATAAATCTTTCAATATTGATGATATATGTGCCCTTACAAAGAATTTCTATCCTAAAGATTTCAGCAAGCATGAAATTTTTGTGTTGAATACTCAGTTGCAACATTATCAGATTGATATTTCTTTCCATAAAGACTTCAAGAATTTGCTTATAATTTTCGAGCTTTATCAAAAATTGGTGGAAACGAAAAAATCGAAGACCTACTATCTTATTGACAGAATTATCAGACTCATTTTAATTCTTCCGGTATCAACGGCAACCACAGAAAGTTCTTTCTCTGCTATGAAACTGGTAAAGACAAGACTTCGCAATAAGATGGAAGATGAATTTCTTGCTAATTGCATGACTTTATATATTGAGCGAGAAATAGCGGAGAAAATTAACAAAGATTGTATCATAGATGAATTCTATGAAGTGAAAAAACGTCGTGCACAATTGAAGTAACATGTATGTGGTTGTTTGTAACTTTTTTGCTCATTGAAGATATATAATATATTTTGTGATTTTGTCGAAAAATTGTCTATATATCTTTTGTATTTAAATATTTTATTTTAAAAAAATTGGCTTCCTGACTGGGCCCCCTAGCCAAGATTCCAGGATCCGCCCCTGGTTACAGGTAGCAAAGCAAGTCCCTAGCTCGAGCACACATGAGCCCGCATCTTTCCCATTTAGTTCTTGGATTTCGATTTACATCCAAGCAGAACATTATTTATACACAAAATTGTGACTGGATTTGGCGATGTGGGACTAATGGAGCAAGGAGCCGCCGGAATGATGTGCAATGACAGAACCGAGCTTGCCGCCGGGATTAGCGACGGAGCCGTCAGCGTCCTGATCGGAGCCCACCGGCATGTTCGTCGGGGCCCGACAAACTCGTCGGGGCCCGACGAACTCGTCGGGGCCCGGCGAACTCGTCGAGGCCCGGCAAACTCGTCGGGGATTGTTTAGCGGTGAACTGGCTAGGCTTACGGGAAAGGCCACCGTCGGCGGTGACCCTGCCAGTTTGCCTCCAGTCAACCCCCTACGAGTTTGTCGGGCCCCGACGAACACGTCGGTGGGCTCCGGTGAGGACGGTGGCAGCTCGGTCGCCGGCGGTGGCCGAATGTCATTTTTTTATATAAAAATCAAAGTCGGCGAACAGGAAGAAAGGAGGGGCAATTTCAGAAGAGTAGATGTAACGAACGCTTTTTACTGTAGCAATCAAGAATTTCCTTTTAATATTAGTATAAATAAACTTACTTCTCGACCATAAGTCATAGTTATGGATGTGTGCATGTTGAGATTTCTAATCACGGAAGCGCAATCCCAGCCAAGTTTTCCACCGGAAACCAAAATCATGGAAAGCACTGTTGATTCGATCACTTCTCACAGTCTGCAAGCAGAAATTGACGGAGTTCCACGCAACTCTCTCGAGCACCAGATCAGCATCAATTGCGAGATATCACTTTTGAGCAATCGAAGTACTGAACCCTGAAAAATCATCTTCCTCTCGAGCAATCAGTCGTGAAACATGAGTAAACCGGAGCGAGAGCGCCGTGCGAGAAGAACACGCTATGGCACGGGAGGGAGAAATGAAAAGGCGAGAGCTTCTATCGGGCTTGCGGGAAGGTATCAGGGTTGATAGAGAGGAAAACACTGATATATTAAACCACACCAAATCTAACGGCTGAAAATTAATAATGTGAAGATCCAATAGATGAAAGTGAACTTTTGGTTTGCTTTCAAGATACACTATTGTTTTATAATATATATATATATATATATATATATATATATATATATATATATATATATATATATATATATATATATATATATATATATATATATATATATATATATATATATATATATATATATATATATGGGTTTGGAGAGTATACACTCGAGCTAAAATAGGAAAAAATAGCGCGAGTTCAATTTTTTGGGATTTTGACTCCTAAATGTTTCTCATTTGAAAATGTGATCAGCATGAAATGTTGGGTACATTAGAAATTGTGTACTCGATTTGGAAAATCTCTTTCAACTCAATGATATACACAATTTGTATTTAATATATTTTAGGTTTATTTGTGTAGGAAAAATAAACTAAATACAAAAGTGTCGAGACACTAGACAAGTGTCGACACCTTTGTAAAAGCTGTGTTGAGACAAGGAATTAAGTTGTGTCGACACTCATGACTAGTATCGATACCCTTATTCAAGTAGTGTCGAGATAGGATGCAAGCTTTGTCGACACCCAGGACGTGGGTCGACACAGTGAAACAAGAAAGCAACTGTGTCGACACTCAGGACTAATGTCAACACACTTTACACAAGTTATGTCAAGACTGAATGAAAGCTATGTCGACACACGGGACTTGGGTCGACACCGTCATACAAGAAGCCAGCAGTGTCGACACACACACAGATTGGTGTCGACATCCCTATAATAGAAGTGTCGTGTAACGGCTCATGTGACCGCCACAATTAATAATATAATTATCTGCATAACTATCAGAGTAAAGTGGAAGTTCCTATGCATTTCATAACGAGTATATACAACATTTACTAAACACCAACATAACATTTTATATTTACAAAACTAAGCAGACATATATATATATATATATATATATATATATATATATATAAACAAAGTAAATCAGAACATCTCCAACCTGTGCTCTACTGATGATCGGTTGGCGGCTTTCCGGTTCCTAAAAATATTGAAAATAAAACTGTTAGTCTTGCATAAAGACTAAGTGAAAATTTACCTTTTTAACCTGCTATACAGTTGTATAAAAGTGTGAGAAAATGGTTAATGTTGCAGTTAACAAATATGGTAGGAAACATATTCAGTTGAACATATATACTTTTATCATAAACGAAACAATCCGGCTCATGCTCTGAAATCGGTATTGCAGTCAATCAGTATTGGTTCAGTAAAGGCTATAAGAAATCGTAAACAGTAAGTTGTAAAATGATATTCCTTTTTAACTTTTCATTTTAGGAACTGTTAAGGGCAATTAAATGAATTATATATCAGTCTCAGTATTCTGTTTTCAGTCTTTGGGCCCAACCCCTTGGGGGTCATCAGTCTCAAAACCAGTACGTACAACACGCGTTTATGCCTCTCGGCTCGACTGGTTTGGTAATTTCAGTGCACAATATCAATATTATTCATTTTATGTTACCCTTAACACTTCCATGTGTCGACACATATGATGATTTATAATGAGTTTATTACTTTAATTAGTCCCCTCAGAAAATAATTCTTGCTTGATTGCCTCTATAACGGGACGTTCATAGCATTTGCAATATATGGCATGTTCAATATAGAAATGAAACATTTAGGTAAAGCATACATTAAAAAGAGAAATTCTCATCATAGCTCGTTCTTTTCCCTTGCCCCGCCTCGAATAGACGTCGCGTCTACTTGGAGATGCCATCCTTCCTAATATCTGTACATATATGTTACATTTATAAGGCCACAACATTTTTATCCCACGAGGTTGCATCTCACATAGCGACACGACGCACTCAGGCCGACGCATGCAAATATTCATATTCAACAGCTAAACAAGGCTAAACAGTAGTCTAATAACAGCAGCCCACTGAAGCTAAACAGACACCAAAAAGGCTAAAACAGTAGCCATATAAGGCTCAAAAAGCAGCTAAACAGGGCCAAAACAGCACCAGCCGGCCTTCAAAAAAATCCACGCACAACAGCCAACTAGGGCACAGTCGGCCAACAACCAGAAAGATCTCATACACTCCACAAACAACCAAAAGTCCCATAAACCGATCAAATCTCACTTCCAAGAAAAAGGAAAATTGTAAAGGAAATCAAATACCTGAATTCAACTAAGATTTTCTTCCACCGAAGTCAATCAAGGTCCTAACTTCCCAAAAACTGCTAAAGAAGAGGCACTTAGGGCTCAATCAAGGGAAAGGATGAGAAGGAGTGTGGGATTTTACCCTACCAGGCGACGGAAAGGAGAAAATCTCCAAGCCCTAGGTCTCGTTTCCGCCAGGCAACAGGAGAAAGGGGTGTATGATCTGGAGAAAGAGCACGGGTCGGGATTTTATCCCGTAGAGTCAACCAAACCCACCGCTTAAGGTGCAGACCGGGCCGGGTTTAAACAAAAGAATAGGTCTGATCCAACTAGCCCAAGCTAGCCCAAATATAACTATAGATGACCAGCCAACCCAACCATTAGAAGAATCAGCCAATCCAGCACTTAGTAGTAGAACCAGCCAGCTCAAATATAGCCCAATTACATAGAAGTGTATTCATACCCATAGGTTTAAACTAGCACTAATAACCCCAAGTCGCCATACTTATGCAATTACAACATATAGATATATATATATAAACAAGTTCTGCAACATACCACCATATTATGCGTCGATCACTTCCATAAAAATATATACACACAAATATATGAAATAGCCCACAAAATATAACATTTTCATGCAATAGCAGCTCATGGCGACGCCGATTCATCACTGCTTATATCTTTTTTCCATCATCGGGGACGTTACCGGGCACGGTGCGCGTCACAATTCTCCCCTCCTTAAAATTTTCGTCCCCGAAAATCATTCTTCCATAATATCAAACAGTGCAGGCAACAGATTTCGCATTGCCTCTTCACGTTCCCAAGTTGCTTCGTGCCTAGGATGACCCTTCCACCATACTAGCACAAAATTTACATCACGATTTCGTAACTGTTTGCTTTGTCGATCTATAATCTGATATGGTTCTGTCGGGCTAGAAAGGTCTGGTTCGATTTGAATATCAATGGCTGACACAATGGTCTCCGGGTCACGAATATATTTTCGTAATGCTGACACATGAAACACATGATGCAATCTCTGCAACTCCGTTGGTAGCTCCAAGCGGTAGGCAACATCACCTACCCGTTCAGTGACTGAAAAAGGTCCGACATAACATGGACTCAACTTTCCAAGTCGTCGGAACCGTGAAACTCTTTTGAATGGTCTGATTTTCAAACATACCTGGTCACCGACTTGAAATTGCACAAGACGATGACGGGCATTATAATATTTTTGTTGTCGGTCTTGTGCTACCTTCATTTGTTGTTGTATGAGTTTTACTTTTTCATGCCATTTATCAATTTTCTCCCGGTTATACAATGTTCGCTCACCTTCTTCAGCCCAACTTAATGGTGTTCGACAATGTCGGCCATACAATGCTTCAAAGGGTGTCATCTGAATAGACGATTGGTAGCTGTTATTGTACGCAAACTCTACCAATGTTAAATATTTCTCCCAGGAGCCTTTTAAATCCAGTACAACCATACGCAGTAAATCTTCTAAAAACTGAATGGTTCGCTCCGACTGCCCATCTGTTTGGGGATGAAATGATGTACTAAATAATAATCTTGTCCCCAAACGCTTGTGAATATACCTCCAATTCCCAGACGTGAAGCGACCGTCACAATAAGAAATTATGGATCGGGGAATCCCATGCAATTTGACAATAACATCTATGTATAAATCATTCAACTTTTCAGGCGGCGTATCCTGTCGCACTGGAATAAAATGTGCGCTCTTCGTTAATCGATCGATAATTACCCAAATACCATCGTGCCCCAATTTATTACGGGGTAGACCGAAAATAAAATCCATCGCAATGTCTTCCCACTTCCATTCTGGTATTGGTATGGAATGCAAATATCCTCCAGGTTTCTGGTGTTCAGCTTTCACCAACTGGCATACATGACAAGATGCAATATACGTTATTATGTCCTTTTTCATTCCAGGCCACCAGAAATCCTCCTTCAGGTCATGATACATTTTTGTCCGCCATGGGTGAATTGAATACGGGGTATTATGTGCCTCATATAATATTTCTTTCCATAAGTTGTTCGTATTCAGGACACATAACCGTCCGTTCATAAGTAATAGCTCATTCTGTAATGTAAATTCGTCAGTCTCCCCTTTCCTTACTTTATCTTGCAATTCAACCAGAAACGGATCCTTTGGCAAGGCTTCTTTAATTCTATCCTTCAATGTATATCTGATTTGTAATTGAGATAACTGTGCTTGTTTACCTTCCGGTGTCACAAGTGGCGTGATCTGCATCCTCTCCAACTCATACACTAATTGCGCCTCATAACTAGATAACACAGATAATACAACTGTATTCTTATGGCTTAGGGCATCAACAACCACATTCGCTTTGTCAGGGTGATATTGCAGGTCTATGTTATAATCCTTGATAAACTCTAACCACCGGCGCTGTCGAAGGTTCAAATCCTTTTGAGAATATATATATTTTAAGTTTTTGTGATCGGTAAAGACTTCGCAACGTACGCCGTGCAAATAGTGTTGCCAAATTTTCAGTGCAAAAATTACTGCAGCCAGTTCTAAATCATGCACTGGGTAATTTTTCTCAGCATCCTTCAACTGTCGGGATGCATATGCGATTACTTTTCCGTGCTGCATCAATACACGACCCAATCCCTTGTACAAAGCATCACTGTAAATCTGGAACCCGTCCGTACCTGACGGCATGGTTAAAATCGGCGTTGTGGTCAGTTTTTCTTTTAAAATGTCGAATGCTATCTGACAGCCATCTGACCATTGAAACGACGTATTTTTCTTGGTTAGCTGAGTCAACGATAAGGAGATTTTAGAAAAGTCCTTTACAAACCGTCGATAGTATCCTGCCAAACCCAGAAAACTCCGTACTTCCGTCACTGATGTTGGTTGGGGTCAACTGAGAATAGATTCAATCTTTGCGGGGTCTACAGGCAAACCCTGCTCTGTGATTACGTGTCCAAGGAAGGACACTTTTCTCATCCAAAATTCATATTTTGAAAATTTGGCATATAATTGATGTTCTTTCAACGTTTGCAAGGCCAATCGCAGATGCCAAGCATTTTCTTCTTCGGAGTAAATCAGTATATCATCAATGAACACTATTACGAATCGGTCCAAATAGTCTTTAAAGACCCGATTCATCAGATCCATAAATGCTGCTGGTGCATTCGTTAGCCCAAACGGCATAACCAAAAACTCAAAATGACCATATCTGGTACTGAACACAGTTTTGAAAATATCTTCTTATTTTATCCTTAACTGGTGGTAACTAGATCGCAAATCCAACTTAGAAAACACTTTGGCGTTGACAAGTTGATCAAATAAATCCTCTATACGAGGGAGAGGGTATTTAATCTTCACAGTCAACTTATTTAGTTCATGGTAGTCAACACACAGGCGTAATGTTCCTTTTTTCTTCTTAACAAACAATACCGGGGAACCCCACGGGGAGGAACTCGGGCGAATAAAATTTTTGTCAATCAGTTCTTGTAGTTGCACTTTCAACTCTGCCAATTCCTTTGGCGCCATTCGATATGGAGATTTTTCCACTGGCCTAGCCCCCTGCTCAAGGTTGATTTCAAATTCAATTTCCCTTTTTGGAGGGAGGCCAGTCAACTCTTCCGGAAACGGCTCTTGAAATTCACATACGACCGGAATTGTCACAATATCTTTCTTTTCTTCTGGAGGTCCTTTCACCATTACCAGAATAGCTTCACCACCCTTTCGAATTTGTGATCGTGCTTTCTTTGCAGAAATTAGCATTTTTGACACTTCACCCAATCCTCGGTACTTAATTCTGCTATGATCTGCACATTTTACCGACACTTCTTTGTTCTTACAATCAATAACGGCTTCATTTTGGGTTAACCAGTCCATGCCCAAAATGATATCAAATTCAGTTAGTGGAAGAACCACTAAATCTATTATAAATGGTTTATCATTCAGGGAAAACATAATGATTACTCGTTGTCGCGTCGAGAGCACCTGATTATTTGGTAACGTAACGTGCAGCACCTCTTGTACCCGGTATGGCTTTGCCTCAATTGCATTCAATATTGATGCAGAGATAAAGGAGTGACTTTCTCCAGTATCAAATAACAGTTTAACTAAATAGTGGCCGATAGGGATAATACCTGTCACAACGGTGTCATCCGCCTTTGCCTCTTGTTGATTAAGATTAAATACCCGTGGCTGTACTCGGTGTTCTTGCATTTGACGTTCTTCAATATATGATCCGGTTGGTGCTGACGTAGAAGCTGAGGCCGCACACTCACCTCCTGGAGCACAGCCCATCTGATACAACCTCTGACTCTGAGGCACTAGAAATGGCTGTGCTGCTCTTTGTCCTTCTCGGCCACATGGGCATTCCCTCTGTCGATGCCCAGGCTGACGGCACAAGTAACAAACATTGCTCCCCACTAGACACTTCCCCTTGTGGCTTTTGCCACACTTGCCACATCATTGCTCAGCTGCTGGCGCACCGCCACTACTCTCAATGGGGGTGTGGCCGCTTTCCTGAATCACTGGACTTTCCTGATATACTTGTATTGCTCGAAGACTCCTTACTGGAGGACAACCATGATGCTCTTTTCTTTGCAAAGTCCCTCCGCTTCTGCGTTTTCTCTGCATCAATCTCCATCAAACGGGCTTTTTGCACCAAAGGCCCATAGTCTGTGATTTCCATCGGTACCAGGACCAAACGAATACTGTCTCTCAATCCTTCCTGGAAGCGTCTACATCTTTCTTTCTCATTAGGCACAAATTCCTCTGCATAAAACGCCAAGTTGGCGAATTCTGTTTCATATTCCAGGACTGATCGAGAACCATGCACTAGACGCAAGAACTTATCCTGTAGTAACTTCTTTTCTGATTCTGGAACAAACCAATTAGTAAAGGCTTGAATAAAAGTGGCCCACAGAATGCTTGTTTGTCCGCGGCCTGCCAGCCTGCCTCGCACATTTAGCCACCACTGCTTCGCTTCTCCTTCCAGTAAAAACGTAACCAAACCCACCTTTCGTTCATCTGGGCAAATCATAACTTCCAGTATTGTTTCAATACGAGAAATCCAATCCTCTGTCTCCAGGGGAGATAGCCCTCCCCGAAACACTGGCAGCTTCAACTCCAAGAACTGCTTTAAATCAACATCCAACTGTCTCTACTGTGATGGTCCTGCCACTTCTAGTTCTGATTGAGGGGGCGCATCTCGAACCATTTTAATAGCCTCCGCTAACATCTTTGTCAACTCCATTAGCTGTTGAGGAGTCTGTTGCTCTGCCTGTGAATGTATCATTTGTGGCAGTTCTTACGGAGCCTGCCCTGATGCACCGCCCTCAGATATTGTCTCTTGGGCTTCCTGTACCAATTCCATATAAATCACAATAAATTGAGTTTACTAACACTAATACATACTCGTTATGGCCAGGGTTCAATTGAAAACCTGGCTCTGATACCACTGAATTGTAACAGCCCATGTGACCGCCACAATTAATAATATCATTATCTACATAACTATCAGAGTAAAGTGGAAGTTTCTATGCATTTCATAACGAGTATATACAACATTTACTAAGCACCTACATAACGTTTTATATTTACAAAACTAAGCAGGCATATATATATAAAAAAAACAAAGTAAATCAGAACATCTCCAACCTGTGCTCTACTGATGATCGGTTGGCGGCTTTCCGGTTCCTAAAAATATTGGAAATAAAATCGTTAGTCTTGCATAAAGACTAAGTGAAAATTTACCTTTTTAACCTGCTATACAGTTGTATAAAAGTGTGAGAAAATGGTTAATGTTGTAGTTAACAGACATGATAGGAAACATAGTCAGTTGAACATATATACTTTTATCATAAACGAAACAATCTGGCTCATGCTCTGAAATTGGTGTTGCAGTCAAATCAATAGGCGTAACTATCAGTATTGGTTCAGTAAAGGCTATAAGAAATCGTAAACAGTAAGCTGTAAAGCGATATTCCTTTTTTAACTTTTCATTTTAGGAACTGTTAAGGGCAATTAAATGAATTATATATCAGTCTCAGTATTCTGTTTTCAATCTTTGGGCCCGACCCCTTGGGGGTCATCAGTCTCCAAACTAGTACGTACAACACGCGTTTATGCCTCTCGGCTCGACTGGTTTGGTAATTTCAGTGCATAATATCAATATTATTCATTTTATGTTACCCTTAACACTTCCATGTGTCGACACATATGATGATTTATAATGAGTTTATTACTTTAATTAGTCCCCTCAGAAAATAATTTCTTGCTTGATTTCCTCTATAAGGGGCCGTTCATAGCATTTGCAATATATGACATGTTCAATATAGAAATGAAACATTTAGGTAGAGCATACATTAAAAAGAGAAATTCTCACCATAGCTTGTTCTTTTCCCTTGCCCCGCCTCGAATAGACGTCGCGTCTACTTAGAGATGCCATCCTTCGCAATATCTGTACATATATGTTACATTTATAAGGCCACAACATTTTTATCCCACGAGGTTGCATCTCACATAGCGACACGACGCACTCAGGCCGGCGCATGCAAATATTCATATTCAGCAGCTAAACAAGGCTAAACAACAGTCTAATAACAGCAGCCCACTGAAGATAAACAGACACCAAAAAGGCTAAAACAGTAGCCAAATAAGGATCAAACAGCAGCTAAACAGAGCCAAAACAACACCAGCCGGCCTTCAAAAAAATCCACCCACAACAGCCAACTAGGGCACAGCCGGCCAACAACCAGAAAGATCTCATACACTTCACAAACAACCAAAAGTCCCATAAACCGATCAAATCTCACTTCCAAGAAAAAGGAAAATTGTAAAGGAAATCAAATACCTGAATTCAACTCAAATTTTCTTCCACCGAAGTCAATCAAGGTCCTAACTTCCCAAAAACTGCTAAAGAAGAGGCACTTAGGGCTCAATCAAGGGAAAGGATGAGAAGGAGTGTGGGATTTTACCCTACCAGGTGACAGAAAGGAGAAAATCGCCAAGCCCTGGGTCTCGTTTCCGCCAGGCAACAGGAGAAAGGGGTATATGATCGGGAGAAAGAGCACGGGTCGGGATTTTATCCCGTAGAGTCAAACAAACCCACCGCTTAAGGTGCAGACCGGGCCAGGTTTAAACAAAAGAATAGGTCTGATCCAACTAGCCCAAGCTAGCCCAAATATAACTATAGATGACCAGCCAGCCCAACCATTAGAAGAAGCAGCCAATCCAGCACGTAGTAGTAGAACCAGCCAGCTCAAATATAGCCCAATTACATAGAAGTGTAACCATGCCCATAGGTTTAAACTAGCACCAATAACCCCAAGTCGCCATACTTATGCAATTACAACATATCTCTACTAATATACAAAAACTACTTTTTGGTGAAACATTGTCTGATGTTCCTATATTGCCCTTATAGTTGTATTCATAATTACACAATTATACCAAACTTTATATTAGTATATTATAAAGACAATATCCTTTTAGGTAATTACACAACTTTACAATATTAAAATACAAAAAATAAAAACACTAGATACCCTAAACCTATTGTCTCTAGCTAGAAATGACAAGAGAAAAGTTAATGTTTTAATGTTAAAATATAATTTATTTTACAAAATAAAAATTGTATTCTTGATTTATATTCTTTTACGGTCATTTTGAGTACTCAAATGTATATGTTGCGGAGCGGGCGGAGCCTGTCGGGAGCGGGCGGAGCCCGCCGGGAGCAGACAAAGCCCGCCGTCGTCGATCGGGTACTGTCGCGCGAGTTCATAGGGGCGGGTATTGTCCACGACAAATGTCACCGCTCACGACAAATGTCGCCGCCCATGACAAATGTCGCCGCCCACAACAAATGTCGCCGCCCACGACAAATGTCGCCGCCCACGACAAATGTCCCCACGACAAATGTCGCACCACCGCCGAATGTCGCATCCCGCCGAATGTCGCACCCCGCCGAATGTCGCACCCCCGCCGAATGCCCCCAGGGACGAAGGCCCGTGCCTGTCACTTGTAGATATATATATATATATATATATATATATATATATATATAAACAAGTTCTGCAACATACCACCATATTATGCGTCGATCACTTCCATAAAAATATATACATACAAATATATGAAATAGCCCACAAAATATAACATTTTCATGCAATAGCAGCTCATGGCGACGCCGATTCATCACTGCTTATATCTTTTTTCCATCATCTGGGACATTACCGGGCACGGTGCGCGTCACATGTCGACATATTTGATATAAGTTGTGTTGATTCAAGAAGTCAGCAGTGTTAATCCACACAGATTAGTGTCGATATCCGTATAAGAGAAGTGTCGACACCCAGGACTGGTGTTGACATAATCAAAGTACAGAAGTGTCAACATATTCAGATAGAAGCATTCAAGATAGAATTTCTTCTAAGTTCAGAATTCAAAGCCTGAAGTTCTGATAATTGTTAGAACTGTCAGATGCCAGTGGATTAACCGGGGCAACCGGTCAATCTTGCCAAAGCCTATATAAGGAGATCAACTTGTCAGAAACAGATGAATTACACTCATTTTCTTCTCTCCAAGACTGTCAGAACAATTCTCTAGTATTCTGAAGTTGGAAAGAAGGCAGATCAAGGATCAACTTCTAACTTCTCCAGCCAAGTTCAACCCTAACTTCTCCTTCAAGAAGCTTTGAAAAAGCTAATAAGGGTTGGATCATTCTCTTCACAGCAAGGATTAAGGGAGAAGTTTACACTTCAAGATCTGATCAAGAAGTAGTCATCAATCTCTTTCTTTCTATGTGACATTTCAAAACATAAAATTCCTTTTGATATTATAAATTTGTAAGATATATTTGTAGATCTGAGAGTAGGAGATTAATTTCTCTGAGTTGTAAGCCTAAATTATAAAGGCTGAGATAAGTTTGAGTGTTTGAGGTAGGAGAAGAGGCAATTTCTCTGAGTTGTAGGAACTGGAAGGTTTTGAGGTTGTAGGGCGAGGGTTTGCCTAAGGAGGGGTAGGAGTGGAATTGCACTTTGAGGTAAGGTTCTTGAGGAGGAATTTGAGTTGTATGAACCAGCTGGGTTCTGAGGTGTTAGATCTGAGGATCTGAGGAAAAGAAAGAAGAAGTTTGATCAAATCTAGTTCATTGCTAGATAGGCAAAGGGGGAAAGTGGATGTACCCATAAATTGGTGAACCACTATAAAACTATTGTGTGATGTGCTGTGATGAATTGTGTGCTGTAATCAGTAAACTATCTGTGTACTTGAATGATGTGGCTATATTGATTAACATACTAAGTAATTTATGTGATTTAAAGAAGTCAAGATTTGAATTGGACATATCCCCCCTAGGTCATTCTCTATCATAAACAAACACTTTACATGAAAGTTGTAGATCTCATCTTTCATGTTGTTTACTTTTTGATTTGAAGCCGTTTAGCCCTCCGATTTGGGCCCCAAAATTCACGCTTGCAACGAGTCGTCCGTACATATTTTTGCGTGATTTTTTTCAGGGCTCAAATTGATGGCTTAAACGACTTCAAAGCAAAAAGTGATCAACATGAAAGTTGTAGATCTCATCGAGATCTACAACTTTTATGTTAATCACATTTTCAAAAGAGATACATTTACAGATCAAAATTTCAAAATACACGATTCACGATATAATATTTTATTTTAGCACGAGCTAATTTCCTCTTTTTTGTATGCACAGACACACACACGAGTGACAGTGCATGTTGGAGTTGGTGACCGGGCGGTCTGGCGTTCTGGCTTGGCGGGTTGATGAACGCGCGGTCTGGCGGTTTCCCTTCAACGGTTTGGCTGCTGTGTGTTGCTGTCTGAGGTCCAAGCGGTCTAGCGGTTTGTCTCTAGCGACTTGGAGACCGGGCGATCTGGCGGTCTCCCATGGCGATCTCTCTCTCTCTCTCTCTCTGGTAGTAGCCGAGCGGTTAGTCCTTCTATCTAATCGCACGGCTTGTGCGGTTTGTGTCTGTATAGTCCGCTTGTGTCCTGTAATTTTTTAGTCACACATCTCTTATTTATTTTCTCTCATCTCTCCTCCATTCTATATAAGGGAGGCCATACCTTTGTAATAGACATCTTTTTGGGATAATAAAGTTTCAGTTATACCACTTACAGTTTATTTTTGTTCGTTTCTTACATGGTATCAGAGGAGTTGATCTTCTCCTCTTGATTCTGTGCGCCCTCCCTGTCCGCGCGGCTTGCTTCGCCTGCTTGCGCCCTGTCTATGCGTCTTGTTTCTCTTCTTGTCATTGCCCTTGTGTGCGCGACCTCTTTGCGACCCGTGCTTAGTCGTCGCGCCCTTCTTTTCTAGCTGCTCCTCTTCTTAAGTCACCGCGACCTGTTGTCTTGTTTGCTGCGACCTGTTTTCCTTGTTTGGTCCTTGCTTCTGTTCGCACGGGCTGTCTTCTAGCCACTCGATTTCTTTCCCTTTGCTTGGTTCTGCGGCTTGGTCGTGGCTTTTCTGGCCGCTGGTGTCTGACATTGTGACCACTACAACTCTTCTTCTTCCTAACCGCACGGCTTATTTCCTAACCGCACGGCTTCCCGTTGTTGCTTCTATGGCTCTTTCTGATGCTTCTCCTGCCACCACACCTGTCGCCAATCCGGCTCCGCCTCTTTCTCCTACTCCTTCTGGGAACCCTGACACCGTTTTCAAGCTTGTCGACTCCAACTACCCGGATTGGAGCGTCTCCTTCATCTTTCTCCTTCGCTCGCAACGTAAACGTCACCATCTCGTTGATGATCCTCCTCCTACCACTTCACCTCTCTTTGATGACTGGGATGCGAGTGATGCACTTGTGCGTACTTGGCTCGCTAATAGCTTATTTGATGAGTGCCTTCCCATCATCCGTCATGATGAGAAGGTCAAGGCTGCTTGGCTTCATCTTGCTGCTCTGTACTCCAAGGGGGCTCAGACGTCCCGCATCTATACATTGTATGCAGACCTCTTTGCCCGCCCTACCTTATCTCCTGCAGCTGCCTACCAACAGGTTCAGGCTCTTGGGGCTGAGATTCTTCAGAATCGCCCCTTTTCTGCGGATTTGGCTCAACAACACAAGCAATTCCAGGAGCTTCTAGTTGTGTGTTATTTGCTCCGGCTTCCTGATACTTATGATATGATCTGCCAGCAAATTCTGGGTGAGGCGGAATCTCCTACCTTAGATGCCACCGCTGCCCGCATCGCCACTGTCACCTCTCTCCTACAGCACCCTCTTCTGTCCGCTCCTCCTCCACCGAACAACTATACTCATCAAACTCAGCGGAGTGGCTCTAGTAGCCGCAGTCACCAGTCTGGCGGACGTGCACCTTCCCGCTACCTCTGCTCTCACTGTGGCCGCACCGGACATACTGTAGAACGCTGCTGGACAAAGCATCCTAATCTTTGCCCCTCCGGTGACTCTTCCACCTCCTCTTCCAAGTCGTCTGCCTCCATGGTCACATCATCAGGTAGTACCCACGTGGTGACACAAGGTAAATGGCTTATCGACTCTGGTGAGACTAATTACATGACGGGCAATCCTCAGTGCTTCTATCTCCTTGAACAACATGATCGGTTGCCCCCAGTCCTCGTTGCAGACGGTTCTCCCTCCCCGGTTCATGGGTCAGGAGTGGTTCATGTTACTCCATCCCTTCGCCTAGCGGACACTCTCTATGTGCCCAAATTTCCGTGCAATTTATTGTCGGTTACCTCTTTATGCAAGCAGCTTCAGTATTCTGTGACATTTACTCCGACTTCTTGTTCTTTTCAGGATCCGAGCTCCCAACGGACGATTGCTACTGGGACTGAGAGCGGCGGCCTCTACTTCCTCGACAATGTTTCTGCCTTGTCCGCCTTCTCATCTTCTTGTACGGATCTTCTCCAGTGGCATCTCCGCCTCGGTCATTCTCCACCATGGCTTCTACATCAGCTTCTGCCCCACCTCCCTCCCTCCAGTACTCCTCTCAACTACGACGCTTGTCAACTGGGCAAGCATCACCGTTCCTCCTTCCCGCCGAAGCACGGTCGAGGCTCTACTCGTCCGTTTGATCTAGTCCACTACCCTCACCATTGGTCGGGGTAGTTCTTATTTTGTAACTTTTATTGATGATTTTTCTAGATGTACTTGGGTGTATCTCTTACGAGATCGCTCTGAACTTTTCGATGTTTGGCTCTTTTTTTATCAGTTAATTAAAACTCAGTTTGGTGTTTGTATTAAAACCTTTCGCTCTGACAATGCTAAAGAATATTTGAGTCATGTTTTACCTCTTTTTGTGTGCAACATGACATTATTCATCAGACTAGCTGTGTTTATACCTCCCAACAAAATGGGGTGGCAGAATGCAAAAACCGTCACCTCCTCGATGTCGCTCGCACATTGATGACCCAGATGCATGTCCCTCGCTCATATTGGGGTTATGTTGTTCTCCTTGCCTGCTACCTCATCAATCGCATTCCCTCCACAGTTCTCCATGGGAAAACCCCATTTTCAATTCTGTATCCGGGCAAGGAGTCTTTTCCTCTCCCTCTCCGAATCTTTGGCTGCACGACATTTGTGCATGCCCCATCTGCCACCCGTGATAAGCTATCTCCTCGCTCCACCAAATGTGTCTTTCTGGGGTACTCCACCACTCAGAAAGGCTATTGTTGCTTTGACCCCATTCTTTGTAAGCAGTTCGTCTCTGCTGACGTTACTTTCTTCGAGAATGCCTCCTACTTCTCGGATGACTCCTCTCCTCTTCCCCCAACTTCTGATTCTCCTGTTATTCCCTTCGTTCCCTCGTCTCCTACTACAATATCCACCCCTACACCATCTCCGTCACTTCCTCTCCCTCCACCTCTCTCTCCCACTTCTCCGCCACCATCTCCCTCATCTCCACCGCCGTCACTTTCTCCTCCCGGGCCAGCTCTCTCTGCCACGGATGCTCCCGATGCCGAGGGACTCGCTGATCTAGATCTTCCTGTAGCTCTTCGCAAAGGGGTGCGGACATGTACCCTACACCCCCTTGCCGCTGTTGTTTCATATGATCGTCTTACCTCTTCTCGCAGGGCCTTTGTGCTGGCTATCTCTGTCACTACCACACCTCATTCCTACCAGGAGTCCCTTGCTATTCCTCACTGGAAGATGGCCATGGATGAGGAAATGGCGACCCTAACAGAGCGGGGTACATGAACTCTTGTTCCTCCTCCATTCGGTAATGATGTTGTTGGCTGTCGCTGGGTCTTTGTGGTCAAATTTGGCTCGGACAGCACTGTGGATCGTTATAAGGCTCGCCTTGTTGCTAAGGGCTTTACTCAGACCTATGGGGTTGATTACTTTGACACCTTCTCTCCCGTGCCTCGTCTCAGCACTATACGGGTCCTTCTCTCTGTGGCGGTCAGTAGAGATTGGCCGATTTCCCAGCTGGATGTCAAGAATGTCTTCCTGTATGATGATCTTCAAGAGGCCGTCTATATGGAGCAACCTCCTGGGCATGTTGCTCAGGGGGAGACACGAGTATGCCGGCTACAGAAGGCAATCTATGGCCTCAAGCAGAGCCCTCAAGCTTGGTTTGACAAGTTCAGCGGCATCGTGGCGGCCGTTGGTTTTGCACGAAGCTCTGCCAATCACTCGCTATTTATTTGCAAGACATCCTCGAGACTGGTGGTTCTTGTTGTGTACGTCGATGATATTCTTCTCACTGGCGATGACTAGGAAGGGGTAGCCTTGACAAAGCGGCATCTTCGTCAACATTTGGTCACGAAAGATATGGGCTCTCTAAAGTACTTTTTGGGGATCGAAATCTCTCGGAAGCCCAACTCCTTAGTCATATCCCAGCATAAGTATGCCCTTGATCTGTTAAAAGAAGCAGGATTGACTGGAGCCAAACTTGCCCGATGCCCCATAGAAATTGGAGAAGACAAAACCGGGACAGATGATTCGCCTCTTCTTTCAGATACTACGCGGTACAGGCGTCTAGTTGGTAAGCTCATATATCTCAAAGTGACCAGGCCCGACATTTCCTATGCTGTGGGAAAGGTGAGTCAATTCATGCAAGCACCTAGGGAGTGCCATCTACAGTCCGTCTTGCGGATCTTGGAGTATGTCAAAGCAGCGCGTGGGAAAGGATTACTCTTTCATAAGAATGGTCATCTGAGGGTTGAAGCATACTCAGATGCGAGTTATGCTGATGACAAAGGGGATCGCAAGTCTACCTCTGGTTTCTGCACCTTTGTTAGGGGAAATCTGGTAAGCTGGAAGAGCAAGAAGCAGTCTGTCGTTTCCAGGTCCAGTGCTGAAGCAGAGTATCGGAGTATGACATCAACCACTTGTGATTTAAAATGGCTACGAGCTCTCATGTTGGATTTAGGAGAGGTCTACAACCATCCTCTACCTATGTTCTGTGACAACAAGGCTGTCATACACATCTCCAAAAATCTGGTCTTTCATGAAAGAACCAAGCACATTGAGGTCGACTGTCATTTCATTTGTGAAGAGATTTTGAATGAACAAATTTGCACTCCCTTCATCACTTCTGATAAAGAGTTGGCTGATATCTTCAACAAGCCAGTATCCGCCTCGTTTCTTCATATTTGTGACAAGCTGGGCATGATCGATATATATGCTCCAGCTTGAGGGGGAGTGTTGGAGTTGGTGAGCGGGCGGTCTGGCGGTCTGGCTTGGCGGGTTGATGACCGCGCGGTCTGGCTGTTTCCCTTCAGCGGTTTGGCTGCTGTGTGTTGATGTCTGAGGTCCAAGCGGTCTAGCGGTTTGTCTCTAGCGACTTGGAGACCGGGCGGTCTGGCGGTCTCCCATGGCGATCTCTCTCTCTCTCTTTGGTAGTAGCCGAGCGGTTAGTCCTTCTATCTGTTAGAAACGAACTAAAAACAAGCCGGAACGGGTATAACTGAAATTTTATTATCAGAAAAAGGTATCTATTACAAAGGTATGCCCTCCCTTATATAGAATGGAGGAGAGAAGAGAGAATACAAATAAGAGATGTGGGACTAAAAATTTACAGGACTAAGCGGACTATACAGATCAAACCGCACAGGCCGCACGGTTAGACAGGAAGGGCTAACCGCACGGCTACCACCAGAGAGAGAGACTGCCAGGGGAGACCGCCAGACTGTTCGGCAACCAGACAGCAACAGCACAGAACCAAACCGCTAAGGGAGACTGCCAGACCGCGCGGTCTCCAACTCGCCAAGACAGACCTCCCGGTCACATTTCAACACTCCCCCTCAAGCTGGAGCATATATATCGATCATGCCCAGCTTGTCACAAATATGATGAAATGAGGCGGAAACAGGCTTGGTGAAGATGTCAGCCAGCTCTTTATCAGAAGTGACAAAGGGAGTGCAAATTTGTTCCTTTAAGATCTCTTCACGAATGAAATGACAGTCAACCTCAATGTGCTTGGTTCTTTCATGGAAGACCGGATTTTTGGAGATGTATATGGCAGCCTTGTTATCACAAAACATAGGTAGAGGATGGTGGTATACCTCTCCTAAATCCAATATTAGAGCCCGTAGCCATTTTAGCTCACAAGTGGTTGACGCCATACTCCGATACTCTGCTTCAGCGCTGGACCTGGAGACAACAGACTGCTTCTTGCTCTTCCAGCTTACCAGATTACCCCCAACAAAGGTGCAGAAACCGGAGGTAGACTTGCGATCCCCTTTGTCATCAGCATAACTCGCATCTGAGTACGCTTCAACCCTCAGATGACCATTCTTCTGAAAAAGCAATCCTTTCCCAGGGGCGGCTTTGACGTACTCTAAGATCCGCAAGGCGGATTGTAGATGACACTCCCTGGGTGCTTGCATGAATTGACTTACCTTGCCCACAGCATAGGAAATGTCGGGTCTGGTCATTGTGAGATATATGAGCTTACCAACAAGACGTCTGTACCTCGTAGTATCTGAAAGAAGAGGCGAATCATCTGTCCAGGTTTTGTCTTCTCCAACAGCCATGGGACATCGAGCAGGTTTGGCCCCAGTCAATCCTGCATCTTTTAAAAGATCAAGGGCATACTTACGCTGGGAGAGGACTAAAGAATTGGGCTTTCGAGAGATTTCGATCCCCAAAAAGTACTTTGGAGAGCCCATATCTTTTGTGACCAGATGTTGACGTAGATGCCGCTTTGTCAAGGCTACCCCTTCCTGGTCATCGCTAGTGAGAAGAATATCATCAACATACACTGCAAGAACCACCAGTCCCGAGGAGGTTTTGCGAGTAAATAGAGAGTGATCGGCAGAGCTGCGCACAAAACCAACGGCCGCCACGATGCCACTGAACTTGTCAAACCAAGCTCGAGGGCTCTGCTTGAGGCCATAAATTGCCTTCTTCAGCCGGCATACTCGTGTCTCCCCCTGAGCAACATACACAGGAGGTTGCTCCATGTAGACGGCCTCCTGAAGATCACCATAAAGGAAGGCATTCTTTACATCCAGCTGGGAAATCGGCCAATCTTTATTGACGGCCACAGAGAGAAGAACCCGTATAGTGCTGAGACGAGCCACAGGAGAGAAGGTGTCAAAGTAATCAACTCTATAGGTCTGAGTAAAGCCCTTAGTAACAAGGCGAGCTTTATAACGGTCCACAGTGCCATCCGGGGCAAATTTCACCACAAAGACCCAGCGACAGCCAACAACATCAGTACCAAAGGGAGGAGGAACAAGAGTCCAGGTACCCCGCTCCGTTAGGGTGGCCATTTCCTCATCCATGGCCATCTTCCAGTGAGGAATAGCAAGGGCCTCCTGGTAGGAGCGGGGCGTGGCAATGACAGAGATAGCTAGAGCAAAGGCCCTGCGAGAAGGGGTAAGACGATCATATGAAACAACAACAGTAAGGGGGTGTAGGGTACACGTCCGCACCCCTTTGCGAAGAGCCACAGGAAGATCCAGGTCAGCAAGTTCCTCGGCATCCGGAGCATCCGTGGCAGAGAGAGCTAGCCCGGGAGTAGAGAGCGACGGCAGCGGAGATGCGGTAGACGGTGGTGGAGAAGAGGGAGACGGCAGCGGAGTGGGAGGAGTGGACGGGGATGGAGTAGGGGTGAATATCATAGTAGGAGACGAGGGAACAAAGGGAACAGTAGGAGAATCAGAAGATGGGAGAAGAGGAGAGGAGTCATCCGAGAAGTAGGAGGTATTCTCGAAGAAGACGACGTCAGCAGAAACGAACTGCTTACGAAGGATGGGATCAAAGCAACAATACCCTTTCTGAGTGGTGGAGTACCCCAGAAAGATACATTTGGTGGAGCGAGGGGATAGCTTATCACGGGTGGCAGAGGGGGCATGCACAAAGGCAGTGCATTCAAATATTTGGAGAGGGAGGGGAAACGGCTCCTTGCCTGGATACAAAATGGAGAATGGGGTTTTTTTGTGAAGAACGGTGGAGGGAATGCGGTTGATGAGGTAACAGGCAAGGAGAACAGCATAGCCCCAATAGGAGCGAGGAACATGCATCTGGGTCATCAAGGTGTGAGCGACATCAAGAAGGTGACGGTTTTTGCGTTCTGCCATACCATTTTGTTGTGAAGTGTAGACACAACTAGTTTGATGAATAATCCCATTTTGCATGCAGAAGGCCTGAAAGTCATGACTAATATATTCTTTAGCATTATCAGATCGAAGAATTTTAATAGAAACGTTAAACTGAGTTTTGATCATGAGATAGAAGGACGTCCATACAGAGAATAATTCGGATCGATCGTTTAACAGATACACCCACGTACTGCGAGAGAAATCATCAATGAATGTGACAAAATATGAACTACCCCGACCAACGGTAAGAGTAGGAGAAGGACCCCAAATATCGGAGTGGATAAGATCAAATGGACGGGTGGATCCACGAACGTGCTTTGGCGGGAAGGAGGAGCGGTGATGCTTGCCAAGCTGACAGGCCTCACAGTTGAGCGGAGGACTTTGTGGAGGAAGGTGGGGCAGAAGTTGACGAAGAAGATGAGGAGGAGCATGACCAAGGCGGAGATGCCATTGGAGAAGATCTGTGGAGGAGGAGGAGAAGGTGGAGAAAGCGGAAATGTTGTCCAGGAAGTATAGGCCGCCACTCTCAGTCCCAGTAGCAATCGTCCGTTGGGAGTCCGGATCCTGAAAAGAGCAAGTAGTAGAAGTAAAAGTAACAGAACAGTGTAATTGCTGGCATAGAGAAGTAACAGATAATAAGTTGCATGGGAACTTGGGCACGTAGAGAGTATCCTCCAAGCGAAGAGATGGAGTGACATGAACTATCCCCGTTCCATGAACCGAAGATGAAGAGCCGTCAGCGAGAATAACCGGGGGCAACCGACCATGTGTTTCTAGGAGAGAAAAACACTGGAGATTTCCGGTCATATGATTAGTAGCACCGGTGTCGATGAGCCATTTTCCTTGAGTAACAACGTGAGCACTACCAGAAGACGTGACCACCGAGGTGAACGGCTCTGAGGAATATATGGAATCCATGAAGGGAGGAACAAAAGAGCTGCAGCGGTCACGGAGACAGCACAAGCCGCGCGACTAATAGGAGGTCGCGGCGACTAACAGACAGGAGCGGCTAGAGGAAGAGCCGCACAGAGGAGAACAGACCGCTGCGACTTAGTGACAGGTCGTAGGGACAAGAGAGCGGCGAAGGAAGAAGGGCAGAGAGGCCGCTTAAACAAGGAAGAACGCACGCGAACAGAGAGAAATCACGCGGATAGGAAGAAAAGATCTGCAGCGGTCACGATGGCAGACACCAGCGGCCAGAAAAGCCACGACCAAGCCGCAGAACCAAACAGAGGGAGAGAAGTCGGGAGGCTAGCAGACAGACCGCGCGAACGGGGCGCAAGCAAACAGGCAGAAGAAACAAGCCGCGGAAAACAGGCCGCGAGAAGAAGAGGCAGGTCGCGCAGACAGAAGCAAAGGAGCAACAAGGCAACAGGTCGCGCACACAGAGGGCAACGACAAGGAAGGAAAGAAGCCGCGCGAACAGGGCACAAGCAGGCGAAGGAAACAGGTCGCAAGAAAACAAGCGGAAGAAACAAGCCGCGGAAACAGGCCGCGAGAAGAGGAAGAAAGCCGCGCGAACAGGGCGGACAGAATCAGGAGCCAATGATCGATGGCTCTGATACCATGTTAGAAACGAACTAAAAACAAGCCGGAACGGGTATAACTGAAATTTTATTATCAGAAAAAGGTATCTATTACAAATGTATGCCCTCCCTTACATAGAATGGAGGAGAGAAGAGAGAATACAAATAAGAGATGTGAGACTAAAAATTTACAAGACTAAGCGGACTATACAGATCAAACCGCACAAGCCGCACGGTTAGACAGGAAGGGCTAACCGCACGGCTACCACCAGAGAGAGAGAGAGACCGCCAGGGGAGATCGCCAGACCGTTCGGCAACCAGACAGCAACAGCACAGAACCAAACCGCTGAGGGAGACTGCCAGACCGCGCGGTCTCCAACTCGCCAAGACAGACCGCCCGGTCACACTTCAACACTATCTAACTGCGCGGCTTGTGCGGTTTGTGTCTGTATAGTCCGCTTGTGTTCTGTAATTTTTTAGTCTCATATCTCTTATTTGTTTTCTCTCATCTCTCCTCCATTCTATATAAGGGAGGTCATACATTTGTAATAGACATCTTTTTGGGATAATAAAATTTCTGTTATACCACTTCCGGTTTGTTTTGTTCGTTTCTTAAAGTGCATAAGGCCTGTAACGCTCCTAATTTTCCGACAATTATTTTAATTTTTTTGGTGACGTCATAATGACGTAAGAGCATTACGTTAACGTGGAGTTGACGACGCGTCGCCGTTAGTGTATTTCGCGTCCGTTAGGTCGAGCCGACCAAATCCTGTGATTCTTATCGAAATTGTAAAATTTCACTATACAAAATTAAATCAATTAATATTTGACTTGTCAGGCAAGTTTCGTAGCGATCCAAGCGATATTGGAGTCTCGGTGCATTTTTTTTGAAGTTTTGTAGATATTATGTTCGCCGTAAATTTTGGAAATTTATATCTCGAGAACGGCTCGTCGGATTTTGATTTTGTCTTCTCCGTTGGGTTCGTAGCATTGGCATTCGCCTATGACCCGAATTTTGTAGGATTCGGCGCACGTTTGGCTCTCCGTAATGATATAACATTATAACGTTATTATTATTATTATTAATACTAATATAATTATTATTATATTATATATATATATCTCTACTATTATGCAAAAACTACTCTTTGGTGAAACATTGCATGATCTTCCTATATTGCCCTTATAGTTGTATTCATAATTATACAATTATACCAAACTTTATATTATTATATTATAAAGACAATATCCTTTTAGGTAATTACACAATTTTGTAATATTTAAATACCAAAAATAAAAATACTAGTTATCCTAAACCTATGACCTATAGCTAGAAATGACAAAAGAAAGATTAATGTTTTAACGTTAAAATATAATTTGTTTTACAAAATAAAAATTATATTCTTGATTTGTATTTTTTTACGGTCATTTTGAGTACTCATATGTATATGTTGCGGACGGGTACTGTCCACGACAAATGTCGCCGCCCACGACAAATGTCGTCGCCCACGACAAATGTCGCCGCCCACGACAAATATCGCCGCCCACGACAAATGTCGTCCCCACGACAAATGTCGCACCACCGACGAATGTCGCACCACCGATGAATGTCCCATCTCGCCGAATGTCGCACCCCGCCAAATGTCGGACCCCGCCGATTGTCGCACCCCCCGCCGAATGCCCCAAGGGCCGAAGGCCCGTGCCTGTCACTTGTGTGTGTATATATATATATATATATATATATATATATATATATATATATATATAAAGAGGAAATACTGGTTACTGCGAGTCATTGCCGGGAGCTTTCCGACCGCTACCACCGGAGTTCCGGTACTCGAAATCTTCGCCGAAACATAGATTTGGAAAGCTCTCGTCAAGAGTTACGCGTGCGCGGTAAGATCTTCCCGATTCATGGATTTTTACCGTTAGGGTTTTTCGGCCTTAAACTCCGTTTTGAGTTTCTCTTGTAGATTTCGTCTTCTCTCGCCGTTTCTCAGGCCGATCTGCGACGCAAAGTGTTTCGGAGAACGAATCCCGGTAGAAATTGAGGCAAGGGTGATCTTGCTCTTCTAACTCATTTTTCTCCAAATCTATATATATATTTTGATTATGATACGTTTTGTACCCAAAATATTCTCTCTCTAAATTGCTCTGTGATATGATACAATTTTGGTCGTGTTATTTTATTCGTCGTGTCAACGTGATCGTCGCGTCATTATGCTCCACGCCGTGAAACCCTCATTGGAGAGTTAGCCCCCTCTTTTTGGTCGCTTATTGCGATGCGCCAGTCCGTAAAAAAATCATGAGTTCATCCAACATTAGTTTGTTTTTTTACCTAGTGTAACCCTTTCATGCCGCTGTTGTCGTGCCAATTGAATCGTCGCGTCATTTTGACCAAGTTATGTCGTCTTGTTTGATGTAGGAGTATCGTATGATCCATTGAAGTTTTGTTGGTCGAAATCCTTGTCGTCTTCCGACGGAGAACTGTATGTCGGAAGTTTTGTTGTCTTCTGTTGTGTCGTTTGTCATTGCGATGTCTTGATCGTCGCGTCGCTTTGACTAAGTTAATCTCTCCGCTTGATTTTAAGTGTCTCTTTGACTAAGTTAATCTCTCGCCTTGATTTTAAGTGTTGTTTTGACTAAGTTAATCTCTCCATTTGATTATAAGTGTCGTTTTGACTAAGTTAACCTCTCCGCTTGATTTTAAGTGTCGTTTTGACGAAGTTAATCTCTCCGCTTGATTTTAAGCGTCGTTTTGACCAAGTTAATCTCTCCGCTTGATTTTAAGTGTCGCTTTGACCAAATTAAGCTCTTCGTTCGATTGAAAGTATCGTTTTGACCATGTTATCACTTTATTTGTTGTGAGTGTTGTTTGTATTGTCAGAATATAGTTTGTCGGAAGTCTCACCGCTTTTCGTTGTTTTTAGTCGATGAAACTTTCGTTGTCATCCGCCGCTGCATATTGAGCGCGTGTCGTTTGGATCTTCGTGGCGATTTGAGCTAGTGTCCCCTTATGATCCATGTTTTAGTCATAAATGTCATTAATTCATTCGTTTATGTTGTTTGACTTAGAAAATATTGTGGTTAAGACCTTGGAGTTCTGGCAGACAAATTTGTGTTTTTGTGTCGATCGTATGCTATGATCTGATTTTAGTCCTTGTTAACGGCACCATGCGCACTTAGCCGAGTCGTTACAAGTGAGAGATTTTGTTCTTTGTCGGCATGTTTGTTCAGAGTTCTTCTTGGTTCGATGCATTTATATGTATATATATATATAATAAAACATATGATATTTAATGGACTGTTGGTTGGCAATGGATAAAGGACCGCCACCTCAGTGCCTTGTTTTGATGGTTTGTTTTAGGGGCTGTTGGTTGGCAGCGGACAAATGACTGCCACCTCAGTGCCTTGTTATTTGTGGGTCATACACCCAGGTTTTGTCCAGTGTTTTGATGTCATTTGGAGCTGATCAGTCTCTCTTAAATCATGAATTGATATTTTAAAAAGATGAAAGATATATATATATACATATGCATCTATTTTGCTCCCGGTTGTGGGCTTGCTTACTTTGTGCTGCATAGTTAGTTCATCTATGCCTTTTTTTGTTTTTATTATTATATTCACTCTTTGGTGATAGCTTGTTCATCCAGTTCTTCCTACTCGACGTTTATTGTTACTCTTTGGTTTCTATATCACTACCTGCAACTTGTTTCTGAGGTGTCTTTCTTTGAATGTCTCAGGTTCGGAGCAGTAGCAGGTTTGACAGTTAGAGCTTTTGTTTATGGTGTTGCGGGTGGTTGCAGCCGTTTGTTTTGCCTCCTGTTTGTGAGGTAGCTACCTTTTGTTTCAGATTAGATTGGTTTTCTATGGATTCGTGTCAGTTTGTTGGTGTCTATAGTGTTAGTTACTTGATAGTTTTCTGCTGTTACTTATTGTATTTATACACTTGCTCTTTGGGAAGACTTAATGATATGGTGCATGTAAGTTACTTTCAACAACTATAAAAAAACTGCATTTTGATATGGAGGTATATCATACCTTTTAACTAAAAATCACATTATTTTGAAGCGCTACAAATCTACTTTTCTACTTATGTACAATTAATGAGTCGCATATTCATTTCAGAAATGGTTGAGTCTTCATCTTCATATAGGATAATAAATAATCAAACTTAGTCTTTTCCGCTGCGTAAACCTATACCTTTTGCTTGTGGACTAGTTGATCCACCAGATCGTGGGACACGGTAAGTAAACCTAATAATATAACTATGTTTAAAAACATAATTCATAAGTCTTTTTATAAAAATAAATGAAAGGTCATGGTTGTCTGAACGTATGCAGTTGTCCCCTGCATGGCGTGGCATCATGACGCATATTTTCTCTAACTTTGACATATTATTTAATATAGAGAAAATGCGGGTTGTGATAGTTGGTATCAGAGGGAGGTTTTGCAAGAGGGTTGGTTGGTTTGGCAAGCCAGTCGGACGACCACTACCCTTAAGAAAAAATTCTAATTTGTCTAGTATACTTCCATACACACACCGATATGTCATCAGTAGATCTTGATGGAAGCATGAACACTACTCTCATAGCATGATAAGAAGTATACGAGGCATATTATGTAGTATGTGATGCATAATATGTGTTTGTATATGGATCCACCATAAGCGGCAACATGTGACGGCTATGTAGTATAAGATGCAAAACCATCATCACATGGTTTCCCATTAGTACGTTTTACTTTTTTGTTACATGCAATATTATGTAGTATGTGATGCATAATACTTAATGTGTACGTCACTCATAACATGCACTAAGACCTTTTATTAGAATGCATAACACAACATATACATTATAACATATCATAAGCACACGTGCCAAGTTAAAGATCTACATGATGACATATATACACACATGATTTGAAAGGAAAAATTTAAGCATTCATGCATTCATATTATAGGCACAAGTGTCAGGGGAATGACAGTTCATCATCCTTAGTTAGAAGCATAATATCATTTCAATAATTCCCAGAGCAAGGTAATAACATTAACAAGTATTCTTTCATTTCTGATCTAGTTGAGTCAGGATATTCGAGTTTGCTAGCTAAGGTGTCTTAAGCTAGGTCTTGACAAGTTGTTCATTCTTATTGTAGAAGATTGCCCCCGAAGCGTTTTGCGTTGGGGACAACTTCTCAGTTTGAGGGTGAGTCTTCGTGTACTCGTAGCTTCCTCTATATCTCAATTTCTATTCATCTGGTTGCGCATGCGATTTATAGACTATTGGTTGGCAGTGGATAAATGACCGCCACCTCAGTGCCTTATTATTTGTGGGTCATACACCCAGGTTTTGCCTGGTGTTTTGATGTCAGTTGGAGCTGATTAGTCTCTCTTAAATCATGAATTGATATTTAAAAAAGATGAAAGATATATATATATACATATGCATCTATTTTGCTCCCGGTTGTGGGCTTGCTTACTTTGTGCAGCATAGTTAGTTCATCTATGCCCTTTTTATTGTTTTTATGATTATATTCATACTTTGGTGATAGCTTGTTCGTCCAGTTCTTCCTACTCGACGTTTATTGTTCCTCTTTGGTTTCTATATCACTACCTGCAACTTGTTTCTGAGGTGTCTTTCTTTGAATGTCTCAGGTTCGGAGCAGTAGCAGGTTTGACAGTTAGAGCTTGTGTTTTTGGTGTTGCGGGTGGTTGCAACCGTTTGTTTTGCCTCCTGTTTGTGAGGTAGCTACCTTTTGTTTCAGATTAGATTGGTTTTCTATGGATTCGTGTCAGTTTGTTGACGTCTATAGTGTTAGTTACTTGATAGTTTTCTGTTGTTACTTATTGTATTTATACACTTGCTTTTTGAGAAGACTTAATGATATGGTGCATGTAAGTTACTTTCAACTACTATAAAAACTGCATCATGTAAGTTACTATCACATTATTTTGAAGCGCTACAAATCTACTTTTCTACTTATGTACAATTAATGAGTCGCATATTCATTTCAAAAATGGTTGAGTCTTCATCTTCATATAGGATAATAAATAATCAAACTTAGTCTTTTTTGCTGCGTAAACCTATACCTTTTGCTTGTGGACTAGTTGATCCACTAGACTGAGAGACACGGTAAGTAAACCTAATAATATAACTATATTTTAAAACATAATTCATAAGTCTTTTTATAAAAATAAATGAAAGGTCATGGTTGTCTGAACGTCTGCAGTTGTCCCCTGCACGGCGTGGCATCATGACGCCTATTTTCTCTAACTCTGACATATTATTTAATATGGAGAAAATGCGGGTTGTGACAGTTGGTATCAAAGGGAGGTTTTGCAAGAGGGTTGGTTGGTTTGGCAAGCCAGTCGGACGACCACTACCCTTAAGAAAAAATTCTAATTTGTCTAGTATACTTCCATACACACACCGATATGTTATCAATAGATCTTGATGGAAGCATGAACACTACACTCATAGCATGATAAGAAGTATACGAGGCATATTATGTAGTATGTGATGCGTAATATGTGTTTGTATATGGATCCACCATAAGCAGTAACATACGACGGCTATGTAGTATGAGATGAAAAACCATCATCACATGGATGCCCATTAGCACGTTTTACTTTCTTGTTACATTCAATATTATGTAGTATGTGATGCACAATACTTCATGTGTATGTCGCTCATAACATGCACTAAGACCTTTTATTAGAATGCATAGCACAACATATACATCATAACATATCATAAGCACACGTGCCAAGTTAAAGATCTACATGATGACATATATACACACATGATTTGAAAGGAAAAATTTAAGCATTCATGCATTCATATTATAGGCACAAGTGTCAGGGGGATGACAGTTCATCATTCTTAGTTAGAAGCATAATATCATTTCAAGAATTCCCAGAGTAAGGTAATAACATTAACAAGTGTTTTTTGTTTCTGATCTAGTTGAGTCAGGATATTCGAGTTTGCTAGCTAAGGTGTCTTAAGCTAGGTCTTGACAAGTTGTTCGTTCTTATTGTAGAAGATTGCCCCGAAGCATTTTGCGTTGGGGACAACTTCTCAGTTTGAGGGTGAGTCTTTGGGTACTCGTAGCTTCCTCTATATCTCAATTTCTATTCATCTGGTTGCGCATGCGATTTATAGAAGGGTAAAGGTAAATAACTGATGGGCATACACTCCTTGATTTTGGTGATATCCACTTATACGTGGTTAAAATTCTTGTAGATTGTTATCGCTTGACTCCCGATCGAGTTAGTGATTCGTTTCGTGTTAAATTTCCCTCTAATGACTTGGAGGTGTCGAACCAGGGTATCCAGAGTTGTCTCATTCCTTAAATGGATTTCTAGAGTATGTCGATCGAAAGTGCTATATTTGGAAGATTTCAATATGATTTTGGATATGGATTGGAGGCCTAGTTATGACACTATAGACCGATGCTAAGATAAGCATCTGGAATTTATGATGGATATTGACCAACCCTTGAGTGTGTCGGAATTTCAAAAGTTGGATTCTCCGGCTATTTCTACGGTGCGTTCTCGTAAATTCTTAGAGTCTAGCTGCGACTCTTTTCTCGTTTCTATTTAAGTTCTGGAAACTACTCTTGATGTGAGGCGTGTTCTGTGACGTGAGAGTTTTCAGATATTTTCCAGGCTAGTCTTCCCGGTCTCCCCTTCTGAGAGAGGACAGAGTTTGTTTTAGATCTTGAGCCAGATACTTGTCTTTTCGCGAGAGCACCTTACCGCTTGACCCCGCATGAGCTAGAATAATTTCGTATCTAGCTATAGGTGTTGTCATTTATGTCTTCAATATGCCAAGTTTCTTGCCCTAGAATGCCCCAGTTCTATTCGCGAACAAATGAGGGATGTCCTTAGAAGATTAGGAATGAATTATAAAGAGTCGAATGAGGCAAATATCAAAATAAAGTTCATCATTGCGGAAAGATGATGTGTTAAATCAGTTTCTAGATAGTTCTGTATTCTCGAGGTTTGGACTCTATTTATACATTTAGGTGTGAAGGATCCGTGAGTTGGATGTTCCACAGACTGCCCTTTTATTCCCGTTATGGGCTTTATTTTGAAATCTTAGTGAAGACCTTCGATTTAGCGAGTGCCTCCTCTGCCTTCATGGATTTGATGAATATAATGTTAAGAGGATTTCTCGGTCACCTCGTGGCCATTTTTTTTATAGATCATGTTTGGATATGTTCTAAGAGCGTAGAGGAGCGTGTTGAGTATTTGGAGATTTGTGCAGTCTAGGTTAAGAAAACATAACACTGTTTGCTAGAATAGGCAATCGAAACATTAGCTGTCGTGGTCCTCCTTTTTGGGTCACAATATTAAGAAGAATGAATTTTCAATGAACTTAGTAAAGATCACTGAAGTGATTGATTTGGAAAAGAATTATTATGTGTAAGGAAATAAGAAATTTTAGTAGGATTGACATGACGATATACAAGCTTGAGAAATGATTCTTGTGATTGTTGGTGTCCCTGATTCGCTTTATGTAAAAGAATTTGATATTTATTTGAGGATGAGTTGTACATTGAGCCTAGGTATGGCATGATACAAAAGAGAAATGTGGTCGCATACGATTTAAGGTAATTGAGGATATATGAAGAGAACTATCACGCGTATAAATTGGAAAATTACAATGATGATCTATACCTTGATGTTTTGGAGACTATTTGATTCGACGCATTGTGTAAGATTTTTGCGAACCAAAAGAGCTTGGAGTACATCTTCACTCAAAGGGAATTGAACCTGCGTGCCATAGAGAACAGATAAAGTATATTGCGAACTTTGACATTGACGTTCTTTACCACTTGGATTCCACTAGGATGTATAGAGAATTGAAATAAATTATTTGATGTTATGAGTTGGATTGGTTGTTCGTTAAGTTTTCCCTGAAAGCACAAATTCGGTGTGAGCAATCGTAAATAGATGGATAAAGAGTGCCCATATTGTTTAATTTTGATTGATTTGTTACTCGGTGGAGAATTAATAGGACCGTATTGGGATGAGGTCGTGAGATTTCATAGTAAGTCTTAGAGTTTTGTGTCAAGGCGAATCTTCAAGTTTATGTCGCGTTCCTGACAGATTTTTGCAAGAAATTTGGGGTTTTGGCCTTAGTTGTTTATTCGTTTATCTGCAGACTGGTGGTAGATCAAAGAGAAAGTTGTTCAGCCTTGAAAGGAATGAGTTTTTCTGTAGCGACGACTTCGGTGAGCCTGGTTGGGTCGGCCCAGAACAATACATGTTAGTGCATCAATGTGCTTGCTTGTAGGCTAGAATTGCCTGCTTCTTTCCCTGGTGTTCACGTGAGTTGGTTGCGAAAGTGTGTCCGTAGTGATTGACATGTCCTTAATTCGGTACCCCAGCTTCAACCTAATCTCTCGTATGTCGAAGAGTCTGTCTGTATTCTGGAGATGCAAGATCGTGTGCTGTGAAGGAAAACAATTCCAATGGTTAAAGTTCTCAGGCAAAATCAGAATGTCAGTAGTGCAATTTGGGAATTAGAATCTGCAATGAGAGAATCTCATCTCAGCTTTTCTCCTAGTCCTCTCTGTTTAGTATTCTTATCTAGCGATATTGCATCGCATCTCTCTCTATGTTCTCTTATTTTGTTTTGCGTTCCAAGTTCTGAGACAAAACTTCTTTTTTGGAGGAGTGACTGTAACGTCCCTGATTTTTCGACATTTATTTTAATTCGTAAAGGTGTTACATTAACGTGGAGTTGACGACGCGTCGCCGTTAGTATGTTTCACGTCTGTTAGGTCGAGCTGAACAAATCCTGGGATTCTTATTGAAATTTTAAATTTTCACGATACAAAATTAAATGAATTAATATTTGACTTGCCCGTCAAGTTTTGTCGCGATTCGAGCGATATTGGAGTCTCGGCGTATTTTTTTTGAAGTTTTGTAGATATTTTGATCGCCGCAAACTTTGGAAATTTATTGTACAACCCCGTATTCGCAAAGTAGGGTCCCATCGGCAGGCGCATGACCAGCTTTATGTTTTTTAAGCTTTTGAGAGATTTTGCACTCTTGGTGGCCAATTTTGGCTTGGCCTTGGAAATATACTAGTAGGGGGAGGAAAAATCTGCCTCCCCCAGTGGCCCCTTTTTGGGGGGCGGGTGCGAACAAGTTGGTCGGCACCCGCCCCGACTTGATAGGCATGAGGTCAGAGCGGCCTGCGGCCGGGCTCTTTCCCCGAGCGGCCTACTCATACGGGCGAGAGTGGCCTGCGGCCGGGCTCTCGCCCTGAGCAGCCTGCTCGCACGGGCGAGAGGGCCTGCGGCCGGGTTCTCGCCCCGAGCGGCCTGCTCGCGCGGGAGAGAGCGGCCTGCGGCCAGGCTCTTGCCCTGAGCAGCCTGCTCACACGGGCGAGAGCGGCCTACGACCGAGCTCTCACCCTAAGCGGCCTGCTCGCGTGGGCGAGAACGGTCTGCGGCTAGGTGGGGGGGATGGCTTAGACTCCATTCCCCTTAGACCTCTTTGGGCTATGTTTTTACCATTTTTCCCCCGGGGTGGAATTACCTCTTTACCCCCCGGTGTGGAGGTTTTCTATTGGCTCGTGGCCTTTTTGTCCTAGGGGTAGGTTGGACATTTCGGCTCCCAGGCTTAGAAAAACTATAAATCGACCCCCTTGAGTACCTTTGGAGGGAAGAGTTTTTTGGCTTCCTCCTCCCTTGGTTTCTTCTTCTTGGTTGAGTTGAGAGTGCTCTCCAAGGTACTCGACTCAGCCATTGGTGAGGGAGGGGAAGTACTCTTGTGACCTTTCAGGTGAGTGGTGTGACCTCCACGCTAGAGCCGAGGGTAAGTTCCTAGTTTCCTGAGCCTTTGGTCCGTGATGTTCTCCTGAGTGTAGTAGGTGTGAGATCACCCCTTTCTTGAGACCCCGAACTCCACAGAGGTCGATTTTGGCTTCAACACTTTTGGTACGGTGAGAGTGGAGAGTGACCAGCACAGAAGATCTAGGTAGAGTATCTTGGCTGGAGATCAGGGAGGTAGTGACGATCTCGGCGAGCTCCCCAACCCCGGACCCTTCATAGGAAGGGAGGAGTTCATGGCTTCCATCCAAGGCATCATGGAGATGCTGCGAAGTTTTTTCCCTCGGGCTGATAGCTCAAATCCCACCCCCCCAGGGACTGGCTCCCAGGGGTCTCGGCGAGCTGACCCAGAGTGGTCTCAACGAGCTGCCTCCCAGGGGCACATGCGAGATGACCCCAGCAAGGGGAGAGGGAAGTTCACCAGGTAGGATACCTGGGAAGGAAAGGATGGGAGAGGGGGTCGAGCGAGACCTCCCCAGCCGGGAGCTGTTCCCCAGCCCGACGAGTGCTAGCCTCCAGGCGAGCAGGTCGTGCGAGTAGAGGTGGAGAGAGCACCCCTTAGGGGGTCACCCTTCAGCGAGCTAATCATCTCAGCTCCCGTTCCCGAGGGGTTCAGAGATCCCGGCATGGCTTACTATACCGGGAAGGATGACCTCGTCCAGCACCTGCAGTAGTTTGAGGATACCGTCTCCATCAGGCTGATGACAGATGCCTTCAAGTGTCACCTCTTTGCGGTCACGTTGAAGGAGAAGGCAAGGGACTGGTTTCATCAACTCCCTCCTAGGTAAATTTATGGGTTCGAGGACTTGAGCCGAAGCTTCCAGCTAAGCTTCTCCACCTCCAAGAAGGGGAAGAAGAGTCTTGAGTCCATCTTTCTGATAAGGCAGAGGGTCGAGGAGTCGCTGGCCCACTATGTTGACAGGTTCCAAGAAGAGATCCTGGACATCCAGGAGATGCCAGGGTATGCCCTCCAGATGGCGTTCACGGTGGGGTTGCGCGAGGAGTTCTTCAAGATGAGCCTGACCCGAAAGGCCCCCCTTTCCTTCGAAGAGCTGATGGAAAGGGTGGCGGAGGAGATAGACATGTAGGCGGCCAACCGAGGATTTGTTAAGAAGTTGGCATAGCTAACAGAGATGGAGTCGAAGGATCAAAGTGGCTCAAGGCATCATGAAGGAAGAAGGAGAAAGGAGCAGAGAGCTCAGGGGTTCCAGGGATAGGAGGGTCCGGAACCAGGCTGGAGGCAGCAGGGAGGACCTGCCCAGGGTCCAGGAAGAGCTCTCATCCAGGGTGGGGGAAACCTTCACGGGGGCCCAGGGAGGTTCAACTTCCAAAGGCAAGCCCCAAGGCAGCTCTTGCCACCACCCCAGCAAGCCTTGGAGATATGAGGAGGGGGAAGAGGTAACAGGAGAGATCGCTCAGCCCGCCAAAGGAGGGGAGGAGCACTACCATACTGCGACTTTCACCAGGTGGAGGGACACGCCACGGTTACCTACCCCGAGTTCCTCGAAGTGAGGGGGGCGAGAGGCTCTGCCCAGCAGCAGCCACCGGTGCAGGTTGAAGAAGTTCCACCCCAAGTGGGGGAAGAAGACATATGTAAGGACCGGGTTGATGTAGGACCCCGAGGTTGCATAGCAGTGATCCACTGTGGTGTGGAGATCGAGGCCACTCAGAAGTCTAGCCTTCATGTCATGTACCTACGGAGCGTCGCTTCAACATCCTAGACCCCGCCCCAAAAGGAGAAGATCACCTTCTCGGTGAAGGACCTGCCAGATCATGAAGATCCGTTCTGCGATGCGCTGGTCATCTAGACAGCCATCGAAGGCTACACCGTCTCCGAGATCTTGGTTGACAATGGGAGCTCCGTCAACGTCATTTTCAAGAAGGTGTTTGACGAGATGAAGGTGGAGCCAAGGAGGGTGTTGGGCTCAGAAGGACCCCTGCTCGGATTTTCAGGGGAGAGGAAGGAGGTTGAAGGTAGAGTAGGACTCTAAGTGAAATTGGGAGGGACTTCAAGGAACTGCCGGTTCGTCATAGTTGACGCTCCGAGCAGCTACAACGCCATCTTGAGAAGGCATCTCATCAGCACATTCCGTTACATGCCGTCTTTTTTTTACCAGTGCCTTAAGTTCAGCTCAGGGGGGATCCAGGTCAGAGTCAAGGGAGACTCCAGGATGGCAAGACAATGTTATGTCACGGCCGTCAACACCTTCTCTTGGTTGGCCAAGGCAGAGGAGATGGAGAAGATCATGGAGAGCCTGAGCAAGATGGAGGTATCCGAGGGGAAGGATGACAGCCATCATGCCAAGACCCCCTAAAGAAACCTCGCATCGGCAGAGTCTTCTATTTTTTCTTATGTTGTAATGAGTTCAGCCCCCGACCAGTTGAGTCAGAGGGGTCATGTAACCCATCATGTTTTCCCCTTTGGAGGATGTTGGATTTTGGTAAAGTTCAGGTGACATGCCTAGTTCCCACCCCCGAGAGGATCTCCTCATCCAGGCTCTCACTAGCTGGTTGGGTCGAATGTGCCTCGGGGAGAGCAAGTCCCACCCCTAAGAGGATCTCCTCATCCAGGCTCTCACGAGCTGGTTGGGTCGAATATGCCCCGGGGAGAGCAAGTCCCACCCCCGAGAGGATCTCCTCATCCAGGCTCTCACTAGCTGGTTGGGTCGAATGTGCCTCGGGGAGAGCAAGTTCCACCCCCGAGAGGATCTTCTCATCCAGGCTCTCACTAGCTGGTTGGGTTGAATGTGCCTCGGGGAGAGCAAGTCCCACCCCTGAGAGGATCTCCTCATCCAGGCTCTCACTAGCTGGTTGGGTCGAATGTGTCTCGGGGAGAGCAAGTTCTTTTGCTCCGATGACGGTCCCGTTGCCTGGCTCTCACTAGTTGGCAGGTCCGGTGGTACCTCTCGTAGAAGCCCAAGTCCTTTGCTCTGATGACGGTCCTGCAGCCAGGCTCCCACTAGCTGGAAGGTCCGGTGGTACCTCTCGTGGAAGCCCAAATTCCCTTGCTCCGATGACGGTCCCGCTGTCAGGCTCTCACTAGCTGGCAGGGCAGGCGTACCTCTCGCGAATGCCCAAGTATTTTCACCCTGAGGCTGTCTCGTCACCCAGGCTCCCATTAGCTGGCATGACAGGTTGAACCCACGGGAGGATAAGTATTCTTACCCCAAAGCCATCTCGTCACCCAGGCTCCCACTAGCTGGCATGACAGGTTGACCTCTTGGGGTGGCCAAGTGTTTCTTACCCCGAGGCCGTCACATTGCCCAGGCTCCCATTAGCTGGCATGACACGTTGACACCGCTGGGTGGCCAAGTGTTTCTTACCCCGAGGACATCTCGTCGCCCAGGCTCCCATTAGCTGGCATGACAGGTTGACCCCTTGGGGTGGACAAGTGTTTCTTACCCTGAGGCTGTATCGTTGCCCAGGCTCCCATTATCTGGCATGACAGGTTGAACCTTCGGGGTGGCCAAGTGTTTCTTACCCCGAGGCCGTCTCGTCATCCAGGCTCTCATTAGCTGGCATGACAGGTTGACCCCTCGGGGTGGCCAAGTGTTTCTTACCCCGAGGTCGTCTCGTCACCCAGGCTCCCATTAGCTGGCATGACAGGTTAACCCCTCGGGGTGGCCAAGTGTTTCTTACCCCGAGGCCGTCTCGTCACCCAAGCTCTCATTAGCTGGCATGACAGGTTGACCCCTCGGAGAGACCGAGTATTTTCGGCCCCATGAAGGCCACTCAGCGAATACGTTGTTAGGTTGGATGTTTCTTTCCGAGCTTGTGCCAACCTCGAAAAGAGTGGAGATTGTGTACAACCCCATATTCGCAGATTAGGGTCCCCTCGGCAAGTGTAGGACCAGCTTTATGTTTTTTAAGCTTTTGAGAGATTTTGCACTCTTGGTGGCCAATTTTGGCTTGACCTTAGAAATATACTAGTAGGGGGAGGAAAAATCTGCCTCCCCTCCAGTGGCCCCTTTTTGGGGGGCGGGTGCGACAAGTTGGCCGGCACCCGCCCCGGCTTGATAGGCGTGAGGTCGGAGCGGCCTGCGACCGGGCTCTCTCCCCGAGCAGCCTACTTGCGCGGGCGAGAGCGGCCTGCGACCGGGCTCTTGCCGGCCTGCGACCGGGCTCTTGCCTCTAGTAGCCTGCTCGCGCAGGCGAGAGCGGCCTGCGGTCAGGCTCTCACCCCGAGCAACCTGCTCGCGCGGGCGAGAGCGGCCTGCGGCCGAGCTCTCGCCCCAAGCGGCCTGCTCGCGCGGGCGAGAGCGGCCTGCGGCCGGGCACTCGCCCCGAGCGGCATGCTCGCGCGGGCGAGAGCAGCCAGCGGCCGGGATCTCGCCCCGAGCGGCCTGCTCGCGCGGGCGAGAGCGGCCAGCGGCCGAGTGATAGAATCGATTTTAAGATAACCCAAACACCAAGAGGGGGTGAATAGGTTTTTATCCTTTTTCACTTAAGGCAGAATAAGAATTCAGTTCTTTAAATAGAATCTAACTATTCTACAGCTAACATAGCAACCACAGCACAGAATTCATAATCACACACACATCACAGATTGCACACTAGTTTATAGTGGTTCCTCAAGGTCTGGGTACATCCACTTTCCCCCTTCGCCTATCCAGCAGTGTGCTAGATTCGACCTAACTTCTTCCTTCTTCTCAGATCCACAGATCTTACAGCTCAGAACCCTGAAAGGTTCCTACAACTCAGAATGTATCCGCACTCCTACAGCTCAGGCTAACAGCCCTACCTCAGCCTTGTCACAAGGCCTACAACTCAGAGATTGATTTCTCCTACACTCAGACTCAAAAGACTTACCACTCAGAGATCTATATCTCCTACACTCAGCCTTTATATTATAGGCTTACAACTCAGATCTTGAAAGATCCTACAGAATTTGAAAAATCTTATAGATTGACTCTTACCCTTGTTGAGAGAGAAGGGATAAAATGTTTCTTGATCAGCTCTTGATAAAACTGATTGCTGAGATCAACCTGTTTTTAGCTTTCTTCAAAGCTTCTTGAATCTGAACTCAGTAGGGTTGATCTTCTTAGAAGTTGACTGGTTGGCAGCTTCCTTCTTAGATTTCAAAAATAGATCTGAATTTTTCTTAGCAGATTTGTTCAGGACTGCTTCTTAAGAGACTTGTAAATGTCTCCTTCTTTACTTCAAACAGCTGGAGCTCTCTCTCACTCTCCAAATCTTTTGAAGTTTCTTCTGAATTCTTGTTTGAATTCTCCTTAGACAAATTCTGAGTAGATTGCTACTTCAGACTGTCTTCTTAGATTTTCTCACGAAAATCTTCTTATGTGTGACATGCTCTTTCTTGATCAATGATCAATACTTCATTAGTTGTTCGTTTTTTTTTCTTTTGATTTGACAGAATCCGTCTTTATATAGACTTCATCCATGGTAACCGGCTGATTCGGTTTCTAACCAACTTCTGACAGTCCTGATAGCTTCAGCAAACTTGTTGGAATTCACAGCTGTCAAGTCTTTAGTCATTTCTTGAACCTTTGTCTTTGCCAGCAATGTGTCGAGACTGATCTTCATTATGTGTCGACACAAGTAGATTAAGTGTCGACACAAGCTTTGGTGATGTCGACATAGCTCCTTTGGTGTCGACACTGCTTCTTGACACTACATCTGTAGAATATGTCGACACTGCTTCTTTGTGACGACACAGTCACTTCTTCACTTCACAGCAATCAACTTTGTTGAAACTCTGTTGTGTGTCTGTACAAGTCCTGTGTGTTGACACAATTGATATAGTCTAAGAATTCTGTGTATCGATACTGCCTCCAGGTGTCGACACAGTTGATGTCGACTAAAACTTCTGTGTGTTGACACAATTGCTTCTGGTGTCGACACTGCTTTTCGAAGTGTCGACACAGCCTTTCTTAAGTGTCGACACAGCTTCCTCTGGTGTCGACCCATGGACTTAGAAACTTCTTTTTTTTCTGCATTTTAGCATATTCTTAACCTGCACATATAAACTCAAAATAACATCAAATACACCTTGATGTATATCATTGAGCTAAGTGAGGCTTCTTCAAATCAGGTACACATTTTCCTATGTACCCAACAATCTCCCCCCTATTTGGAGAAGTCATAACTCTTTAGTCAATGATATACACCACTTATAATAAACAAACATTATGATGTATATAAGAATTATATGACAGGATAACTTATAAACAAAACATATACCAAAATGACATTACAGAATAATGATGCAAACTTAATGAACTTGAAACATTGTTTTGTTTATACTATCAAAAAGTTTCTTAACAATTGATTGCATAGATTTCTTTAAAATTAAAGATTACATTGTTCTTATAAAATCTAGTAAATTTATACTAAGGTTGATTAGGCTCCCTGATGACTATGCCTTTTCTTAACTTAATCTGAGCTTGCACAGTAGGTTCTGTTGGAGTTACCATGGTGATCTAGAAGTGGTCAAACATGTAATCTCACTGCCAACGCGATATGAGCCTGCAGGGTCGCACAAAAGAGCATGTGGAGAAGTTGGGAGATTGACTGTGTTGGTAAGGGTTACCAATCACCACACAGAATAGGTCGGGCAAATGTTGCCAAAGGAAAATCGTCAAGAATCAAAGGGTGTCGTCGAGTATGTCTCGCCATCTAAGGCAAAATCGTCGAGAATCGATGGGAGTCGTCGAGCATGTCTCGCCGACTAAGGCAAAGTCGTCGAGAATCAATTTGCTGATTCGTCGAGAATCGAGGACAGTATCGTCGAGACTGTCTGCTGATTCTCGCCGAATCTGGCTGCTGATTCTCGCCGAATCTGTCTGTTGATCTCGCCGACTGATTCTCGCCGAACCTATAAGTGATTCTCGCCGAATTTTCCAGAAGCCTTGTCTTATGTGGTATGCGGATAGCGATACTTTTATGCCTTTGGTATAAAAGGGGACTTAGGGTTTTGGGAATCAGAAGAATCTCGATAGATCGGCTTTTTCCTCCGGCGGCCGATTCGAACCCGACGGAAACGTTCCGCCGACGCTTGCTCCGCCGAATCCCGAGCCCCGCCGGACGGAAGAGTTCCGCTTCCACCGTCTCCTCGCTCCGCCGACCTAATCTTCTCCGGCGACTGTCGCCGGTGTTGCTTTTCCTGGAGCGGACCTAGCAGTCCGTGGAAGTGCAAAGGTGCGGTTGGTCTCCTTCCCGACCCTTCGTGCGACGAAGCTCGGTGTTCTCCTGCTCGTGTGGATTTCTGCAGAGACGTAGACGTTATTCTACGTAGAACTCGCCACCGACAAGGACATAAAGCTTGGAGCATCACCATTGAGTTGTGACTCAACGCCACTAAGGTAATTTTTGCCTAGTAATTTTGTTTACTTCTTGATTCAACATTCGTGGCCCGATCCCAATCTCTTTGGGTTGCTCTTGATTTTTATCTCTTCCACTGCGTGCACAAGTGTTGTGTCATCCTTATAGAGAAACCCAACAGTGGTATCAGAGCCAGGTTTCGGCCATGATTGTTGTTTTGGAAGTTAGGTTATTCCAGTGCGTGTAAACCTAGGGATTTAGAAGTGTTCTAAATGTCTAGATTTATTCCTGGTACATCAATTGTTGATGGTTTTTCCAAGGAAAATCGGTGGGCTCATAACCCATAGGTTAGGGGCTCTGCCCCTTGGAACCCGGCCAGGAACGTCTGGGATTTCGTGGTAATTTCTAATTGTTAGAAATTATTGTCTCATTAGCAGTAACCGTCCCTCGAATGGTTAGTGAACCAGGGTATTGTTTTAGATTTTGCATCCAACAATGAGAGACGAGCTTGTCTACTGCTTTAAGTTGAGTTGTCTTTGTTTTTGTCCAATGCATGTAAATCTGAAGATTTGGAAGAGTCTGGATGTTCAGATTTAGCCCTTCCTTTCTATCAAATGTTGATAATGTCAGGTTGTGCACATAAGGGATGCATGCGGATTTTAGAAATTGTTTTTCTGTGGATGTGCACATTGATCAAATGTTGATCATGGTTAATTGTTAACCCATAATCAAAATCCCTTCCTCTAATATTAAGTGTTCGGATGCCTTCCGATGGATGACACTCTTCCTGCCTCGATCGATGAAGTGTGGGCTTGCCAAAGCAAAGTGAATTAATCTATCTTGGTAAGGGTGCGAGCGAATAATTGTGATATCCCACTCTCGACATCGGGTCTAGCTTAACTAGGTGACCTCAAAGGTTGAGTGCCTAGAGGCATAGGGTTGGCATGCACCATATAATGGATGCGAATAAGGAGTTATTCACCAACCATACAAGAATTGCATGAGGATGCAATTGGCAAGCGTTGCCTACCTAAATAACCACATAGTGAGAGGAAAGCCAAAGCTGACTCATTGTGTTGGTGAAATACGGATCTTGTCCACTAAGAGAGTAGCTCGCATGAACTCTCCGAATTGATAGTGAGAGCTATTATTTCGAATAAAATAGTGGGAGTTTTGATTGAAGTCCAAATTAAAATAAATTGTATTTTGAAATTTTGGTACAGATATTATTCTGCATGAATTCTTGTAGAATTTCATGGCAAGTGGTTCACACTCCACTCTGTCTCTGAGAGCCATCCTTGAGAAGGATAAGCTTAGTGGGACTAACTACATGGACTGGTACAGGAACCTGAGAATTGTTCTCAGGCAAGAGCGAAAGCTCTATGTCTTGGAAGAAGAAGCCCCCGAGGTGCCGACCGGGAATTCTTCCCGTGCTGATAAAGATACTTATAAGAAGTATACTGATGACGCCTTAGACGCCGAATGCCTTATGCTTGCCACCATGAACTCTGAGCTTTAGAGGCAACATGAGAACATGGGGTGCAAGGAGATTGACGAGCATCTCAAGAAAATATTTCAAGGGCAGGCTCGTCAAGAGAGGTTCGACGTCATCAAAGCGTTGTTTCTGTGCAAGATGGGAGTTCGAGACTCAGTAGGGACTCACGTACTCAAGATGATTGGGTATATTGAGAACCTTGAAAGGCTGGGTTTTCTTCTGGGTCAAGAGTTGGCCACAGATCTGATCCTACAATCGTTGCCGAACAGTTATGAGCAGTTTGTCTTGAACTACAACATGAATGAGATAGACAAGACACTGCCCGAACTCCTAGGCATGTTAAGAACTGCCGAGATCAACATGAAGAAGGCCAAGCCTGCCAGCCCCATATTGATGGTGCATAAGGGCAAGGGCAAGGGCAAGGGCTCTAAAGAAGACGAAGGTGGGACCTAAGTCACATCTCGAGCCTAAGTCTTTTGCACTGATGAAAAAGAAGAGCATGGTGAAGGAAGGGAAATGCCACCACTGTAGCAAGGCTGGTCATTGGAGGAGGAACTGTCCTTCGTACATTGAGGGTCTGTAGAAAATGAAGGGAGGTATGACTTCCGCTTCAAATATTTACGTTATAGAGATAAACCTTTCTGCTCCTTCATCTTGGGTATTGGATACCGGATGTGGTTCTCATATTTGTACAAATGTGCAGGAACTAGAAAGGAGAAGATTGTTGAGTAAAGGGGAGGTGGACCTGCGCGTCGGCAATGGAGCAAGAGTTGATGTTGTAGCCATAGGGGTTTACCGTCTTTCTTTGCCCAGTGGGCTTGTAATAGAACTAGATAACTGTTATTTTGTTTCAGCAATAACTAGAAACATTATATCCATTTCATGCTTGGACATGATTGGATTTTCTTTTATAATTAAGAACAACTGTTGTTCTATATTTAAGAATGATGTTTGTTATGTTGTAGCCCAATTGTTTAATGGTCTTTATGTTTTGAACTTGGACCATCAGATCTATAATATAGAAAATAATAAAAGACTAAGAACGAATGACTCAAACCCTACATATCTCTGGCATTGTCGTTTGGGCCATATAAACGAGAAGCGTATATCCAAGCTCCATAAAGATGGACTTTTGGACTCATTTGATTATGAATCATTTGAGCGATGCGAATCTTATTTGTTAGGAAAAATGACTAAAGCCCCTTTCACTAGTTATACTGAGAGGGCTGAGGATCTCTTGGGTGTTGTACATAGTGATGTATGCGGACCCATGAGTTCTATGGCTAGAGGTGGGTATTTCTACTTTATTACATTTACTGATGATTTCAATAGATACGGATATGTGTATCTTATGAAGTGCAAATCCGAGACCTTTGAAAAGTTCAACGAGTTCAAGAATGAAGTAGAAAACCAGTTGGGTAAAAGGGTTAAAGCACTCCGATCTGATCGAGGTGGCGAATACCTGAGTCATGAGTTCCGTGATCATCTGAAAGAGTGTGGTATTGTATCACAGCTCACTCCACCTAGAACACCACAACATAATGCTGTGTCTGAGAGGAGAAATCGTACTATGTTAGACATGATACGTTTGATGATGAGTCATGCAGACTTGCCTGTTTCCTTTTGGGGTTTTGCTTTAGAGACTGCTGCTATGACACTGAATCGCGCTCCAACGAAAACGGTTCTGAAGACACCATATGAGATATGGACTGGGAAGCGTCCTAGTATGTCGTTCATTAAAATTTGGGGTTGTGAGGCATACGTGCGACGTCAAATGCCTGACAAGCTGGAACCCAAATCGGATAAATGTTATCTGGTGGGATATCCTAAGGAAATGAAAGGGTATTACTTTTACCTACCGTCTGAGGGCAAAGTGTTTGTCTCAAGGACTGGCGTCTTCTTGGAGAAAGAGTTCTTATCGAGAAAGACTGAAAAGGTAAAACTTGAAGAAGTTCAAGAACCACAAGTAGTGAATGAATCAGAATTGGATTTTGAGACAGGACTACAAGATGTTGTAGCTAGAGAACCTGCTTAAGAAACACAAGTCCTACGTAGATTTGGTAGACCAAGATTTGAGCCTGAGAGATATGGATTTCTCATGTCTCAAATAGGTAATGTGTTGCTTATGGATCATGATGATGAACCAGCAACCTACCAAGAGGCTATAAATGGACCGGACTCCGACAAATGGCTTGAGGCTATGAAATCCAAAATGGACTCTATGTATGCAAACCAAGTTTGGAACTTGGTAGAACCACCTGAAGGGGTACGACCCATAGGGTACAAGTGGGTCTTCAAGAAGAAGACCGACATGGATGGGAATGTACAGACATTTAAAGGGCGACTGGTGGCTAAGGGTTTCAAGCAAATTCATGGTATTGACTATGATGAGACCTTTTCCCCTGTTGTCATGGTAAAGTCCATAAGGATATTACTTGCTATTGCTGCGTATTATGACTACGAGATCTGGCAGATGGATGTCAAAATGGCTTTCCTTAATGGAAACCTCCTTGAGGAAGTGTACATAACACAACCCAAGGGTTTTGTATCCCCAAATGAAGCCACTAAAATATGCAAGCTGAATAGGTCCATCTATGGACTAAAGCAGGCCTCTCGAAGTTGGAATCTTCATTTTGATGAGAAAATCAAAGAGTTTGGTTTCATCAAGAATGAAGATGAGCCTTGTGTTTACAAGCGAATCAGTGGGAGCATTGTTGTCTTCCTGATATTGTATATAGATGACATACTTTTGATTGGGAATGACATTCCTACCCTGAAAGTTGTTAAGAACAACCTAGGGAACTGCTTTTCTATGAAGAATTTGGGTGAAGCAACTTATATACTCGGTATTAAGATCTATAGAGATAGATCGAAGAAGTTGCTGGGTTTGACCCAGAGTACATACATTGAGAAGGTATTGAAGCGGTTCAACATGCTTGAGTCCAAGAAAGGATTTTTACCCATGTCTCATGGTGTGAATCTCTCTAAGGACCAGTGTCCAAAATCTTATGAAGATAAGGACCGCATGAAGTTGATTCCATATGCTTCGGCAATTGGATCAATCATGTATGCAATGTTATGTACTCGACCCGATGTCTCCTTTGCTTTGAGCATGACTAGCAGGTATCAGTCAGACCCCGGTGAGTGTCACTGGATTGCAGTCAAGAATATCCTGAAGTACTTGAGAAGGACAACGGATGTGTTCTTGGTGTATGGTGGAGAGGAAGAGCTCGTTGTAAGTGGTTACACGGATGTTAGCTTCCAAACTGATAGGGACGATTCAAAGTCTCAGTCAGGGTTTGTGTTTTGCCTTAATGGAGGAGCTATGAGCTGGACGAGTTCCAAGCAAGAGGCAGTTGTTTATTCTACTACAGAGGCTGAGTATATTGCTGCAGCTAACGCAGCGAAGGAGGCTGTATGGATTAGGAAATTCATCGGCGAGCTTGATGTAGTTCCTAGCATTGTTGGTCCCGTAGTTCTCTACTGTGGTAACAATGGTGCAATTGCACAATCTAAGAAACCTAGATCTCATCAGCGCTCTAAGCATATACTTCGACGGTTTCATCTTATTCATGAGATTGTCGAACAAGGAGATGTGAACATTTGCAGAGTGCTGACTGAGGAGAATATTGCGGATCCACTGACAAAGCCTCTCGCGCAGAGAAAGCATGATGGTCATACTAGATCGATGGGTATACGATACCTAAATGATCAACTCTAGTGAGAGTCTTGTGGGTTGCATGTAAACATATATTCTGTTGGATGTTTATTATTTATTCATATGATGAATTATGTACCTAGATTTTTCTTTTTACAATTAATAACATGTTCTTTTATTATGATTTCTCTATGCGATAGTTAAATGTTAACATAATAAATACCCTTAGAATGTTCGCTTCCATGGGACATCAAGTACTTGACTTGAATGTGAGTGCCTGTGATTTATTTGAAGCTTCATTCTTAAAAGGTCCCTGGTCGTAGTATCATCATAGAATCTAAGGGTGATGATGATGCATTAAGACTAGCACGTGTGTTGACTAATGACAAGTTCTCACAGGTCATGATATTGTGATATCAAGTCATCACGTGGGTACTTGTTACTGAACAAGTTGTACTAGACAGACCCAACCTGAAACTAATTTGTGGATTGTTATCTAAACGTGTCATGAGTAGGTCTCAATTGACAATGATGTTGTGGTCCTTTGACCTAAAGTCACAACATTCATCAAGTGAGGAAGAGCGTGCTTTGATGCCATCTAAAGTCTTCCTTGAGAAAGGTTGATGATAAGGGTGGTTGTTGGACACGTTACGAATCATTTGGGTGTTTGTGTGTGAGCAGATATGGGATTTGTCCTCCTATATGACAGGAGTTGCATCCATGGGCCCCTTGATGGAACTGGACTGAGAAATGCATGGCCATGCTTGGTTGAGTCAATATGTGATATTAGACTCACCATTCTCTGGAAGTCCGTTCTAGATCAAGAAACTTGGATTGAGCTATATGAGGGTGACATGGTCCATGCCTCTAGTTCTTTCCGGATGTAAGGGACAAAGGGACAAAGAAAACGCTGGGACATTGTTCATAAAGGCTTATGAGTTATGAACTCTTATTGCTTGGGGAGCAATGATGAATTGCTAGATGCCGCTCATTGTTTGTGAGGTTTTTGGTTTGATACTCTTAAGATCAAGTGGGAGACTGTTGGAGTTACCATGGTGATCTAGAAGTGGTCAAACATATAATCTCACTGCCAACGCGATATGAGCCTGCAGGGTCGCACATAAGAGCATGTGGAGAAGTTGGGAGATTGACTGTGTTGGTAAGGGTTACCAATCACCACACAAAACAGGTCGGGCAAACGTTGCCAAAGGAAAATCATCGAGAATCAAAGGGTGTCGTCGAGTATGTCTCGCCGTCTAAGGCAAAATCATCGAGAATCGATGGGGTTGTCGAGCATGTCTCGCTGACTAAGGCAAAGTCGTCGAGAATCAATTTGCTGATTCGTCGAGAATCGAGGACAGTATCGTCGAGACTGTCTGCAGATTCTCGCCGAATCTGGCTGCTGATTCTCGCCGAATCTATCTATTGATCTCGCCGACTGATTCTCGCCGAACCTGTAAGTGATTCTCGCCGAATTTTCCAGAATTCTTGTCCTGTGTGGTCTGCGGATAGCAATACTTTTATTCCTTTGGTATAAAAGGGGACTTAGGGTTTTGGGAATCAGAAGAATCTCAAAAGATCGGCTTTTTCCTCCTGCGGCCGATTCGAACCCGACGAAAATGTTCCGCCGAAGCTCGCTCCGTCGAATCCCGAGCCCCGCCGGACAGAAGAGTTCCGCTTCCGACGCCTCCTCGCTCCGCCGACCTCATCCTCTCCGGCAACTGTCGCCGGTGTTACTTTTCCTGGAGCGGACCTAGCAGTCCGTGGAAGTGCAAAGGTGTGGTTGGTCTCCTTCCCGACCCTTCGTGCGACGAAGCTCGGTGTTCTCTTGCTCGTGTGGATTTCTGCAGAGACGTAGACGTTATTCTACGTAGAACTCGCCACCGATAAGGGCTTAAAGCTTGGAGCATCACCATTGAGTTGTGACTCAACGCCACTAAGGTAATTTTTGCCTAGTAATTTTGTTTACTTCTTGATTCAACATTCATGGCCCGATCCCAATCTCTTTGGGTTGCTCTTGATTTTTATCTCTTCTGCTGCGTGCACAAGTGTTGTGCCATCCTTATAGAGAAACCCAATAGGTTCTGCATCATCAATAGGCTTCTTTCCTTTCAACTTTGCCTTCTTCTGTACTTCAGCCTTAATTCTTTGCCTTTCAAAAATAATGAAAAGGCTTAGGGAAGTATTTGCTAGGCTCCTGAGCATTAGTAGGTAGCTTCCCAATTTTAGCATTTCTTCTATATTGCAGAATGGCTTCTTGTCTTGCTTCATATTTCTGCCATTCTTGTTCAGAATACCATTTGCCCCTTTCATGGATCTGTTCTTTCACAGCTTTCCAGGCAGTCAAAATGATATTCCTGGAAGTGGGGCTACACTGCTCAAAATCAGGCTTTAACTCAGCTTGTTCTCTGAACCTTTTCTTTGACAGTTGAGCTTCCTGCTAAGCTTTCAAGGCAGCTTCTGGCATTTCTACTTTCTCAATAATAACATTATCAATTTCCTGTGGAGGACTGTACATTGACTGAACCTGTTGCTGAATCATATCAAAATCTGCTGGAGGGTAGATGACCTGAGCAACTTCAGGTTGATCACCTTCAAGATAAGCAGGTTGCACACCTAACTCAGCAACATTATCATCATCACAGAGGCGTGGATATCCTAGAGTTGCTCTGATGCTATTAGATATCCATTTGGCATGATCTGAGCCTGCTTTGACTAACACTCTCTCCTCCTTTATGACTTCTCTTTCAATATGGTCTCGTAAGTCATCTTTCTGAAATCTCACTTGTCCATCAAGAAAATTAACACCATCTTTATAAAATGATTTTAACTTGAGAAGCTTATCAGAGATTAAATTCTAAGAAGTAGTAATGGCTGTCTGAAATGAGTCGAAGATAGCCTGTAGCTTCTTGTCAAACTCCTCTTTCTCTTTAGCCCTTTCTTCAGTCATTGCAGTGACTATATTCTTTATTTTAGTTACTATCTCATTGTGAGATTCAGTCAGATTGTCATTCATCCTAATCTGATTCTCAAGGACATAGCCTTGTTTAATAGCAATGTCATCCACTTAAGCCTTTACTACTACTTGCTGCTTAGCCAGAAATACTACAACATTGCCCCCTTTGTGGAAGCAATCTGTCATCTATTTCTTATGTAGATTCACTTCAAACCTGATGGATTTGATATCCTGAGCCAGATCAAATTGAAGTGACTTATGGCTTTCATCTACATACTTCTCTAGAGTCACTCTCTGCTCATCTAATTTCACTTGTAAGGCCACCAATAATGAGCTGTAATCAGCCTCTTGGGCAAGTTGTGGAGCAGCAGTTTGCAATGTTTTCTTGTAGCTTTGGCTCCTTCTCTTGAAAACCATCAGTTTTCTCTTTTTGGCACTTGCGATTTCTTCATCTTCTGAAGCAGATGTACTGGCAATGTCTACTCTTTCCTTAGGACTAGGAGGGAGCTCCATTTCAGTCCTAATCTGCTCCCCCTCAAAGTCAGCCTGCTCCCCTCAATCCTTATTTGCCTCCCTTATTTATTGCTCCCTCAATATCAGGAAACAACTCTTCAAGAGTAAACTCCTATAGAGTGTGGACTGGTGGTACTTCTTTCTCAGGAGCATCAACAACTACAGATGTATCCTCCATGATAACATCTTGTGCTGGAATGTTGACATGAGGTCTCTCAAGAATTGTTTGTGAAGCCATTTCACTTGCTAAGTGTATTGTCTCTTCCCCCTGCACCTGTGCATTATTTGGCTCCCCCTGCACCTGTGCATTATCAGTAATGTCCTGTGCAGGTGATTTCTTAGCAGCTACTTGTCTTTCTATATCAGGTATGTCCTTTGTTAGGACCCTATCCCATCTGGAGATAATCCTGATGTCCATCTTTCTCATATGGTTGATTTTAGAACCAGGAATCTGGTGCATTACTTCTGGAATTGCTCCAGCCAAGTATAAACTCATCAGTCTAGTCAAATTAGGCTTTTTTATGCCTTCCTTAATCTTCTCAAAAATTACTATAGACCAGTCTGTGTTTAGTCTAAAAATAATCCTTGTCATTAGGCTGAACATATAGGCTGAAATCATATCATGTCCCCCTAACTTACATAGAATTACCTTGCCAACCACTTCAGAGAGGAATTTCCCTTGCTGATTCATCCCTTTCCTGTTTATAGCAGATCCAATCTTCAAGGTGGGATCCAATCCACACCATTATAATGCTTCCCTTGTCTTAGATACGGGTACTTCTTCTTCATCCTGAGTCCTTGGAAGATTAAGAATTTTACTCAAACTCTTCAAGGTCAATTTGACTCTAGCGCCATGAACCGTTGATTTAATCTTAAGGCCAGTTGAATCTACTGTAGCTATGCCATAAAACTCAAGTATCTCTTTCTTCTATATCTTGGTTGGTTCAGATACCAAAAACTCCAAACCATTTTCAGCAATTAGGGTAATTACCCCTTTAATCTCAGATTCTACATCATCAAAGGCATGACGAACCAACTCATATCCTTCGTTGATGTTATCTTCTACCTTTGGCGCCATTGGGATGGTGAGAAATCTTGGATTGAGAGGAGAGAGTTTGTCGACACAAGGTTTTGGCCTCGAAAACCTGGAGAGTGTGTCGACATAGATTGTTCTTGACCTATTTATACCCTTTTAAACAAAGAAGGTCAAAAGGCGGGCAAAAACTGTCTCATGTGTTGACACTGTTGAAATGTGTCGACACATACTTCTAATGTCACGACAACGGTGTTGACTTCTATGTGTCGACACCAATTGATGATGTGTCGATACTTGACATACATAGTAGTTCAACAGAAATTCTGTGTCGACTATTATTATAAGTGTCGACACAATTTCTGGATGTGTTGACACCACTACTCTGGATGTGTCAACACCACTTTCTGAAGTGCTGACATCACTTCTCTGGATGTGTCGACATTGTTTTACTTAGCCAATTTTGTTAAACTAATCTATGTTCAACATTCCTAATTTAATTTTAAATTTATTGAATTTAGTTTCATCTAGAGGCTTAGTGAACACATCTGCAATTTGATAATCTGTTTTGACAAATTCTAGTGAGATGTCCTTTTTCTCTACATGTTCTCTAAGAAAATGGTATCTAATTTCTATATGCTTAGTCCTACTATGTGAAACAGGATTATTAGCAATATAAATAGCACTTGTAGAATCACAAAACAAAGGTGTTCTACTTACCTGAATACCATAGTCTTCTAGCTGGTGCTGAATCCACAATAGTTGTGCACAGCAACTTCCTGCTGTCACATATTCAAACTCAGCTGTGGAAATTGCCACACTAGTCTGCTTCTTACTGCTCCAAGACACCAATCTTCCTCCTAGAAATTGACAGGTGCCTGTTGTGATTTTTCTATCTTCTTTGTAACCTGCAAAGTCTGCATCTGAATAGCCTGTCAGTAGAAAATCTCCATTCCTAGGGTACCAAAGGCCTAGATTAGGTGTGCCTTTTAGATATCTCAAAATCTTTTTTACTGTAGTGTAATGAGATTCTTTAGGGCATGATTGGTACTTAGCACAGACACATGTTGCATACATAATGTCTAGTATACTAGCATACAGATATAGAAGAGAGCCAATTATTCCTTTATACAAAGACTCATCTACAGGCTTACCTGCATCATCTTTACATATAGGCATACTTATTCCCATAGGAGTTCTCATGGTGGAGGATGATTCCATACCATACTTCATAATTAACTCCTTGGTGAACTTAGACTGGGATATGGACAAGCCATCATCAGTCTATCTTACTTGGAGTCCCAAGAAAAACTTAAGTTCTCCCATGCTGCTCATCTCAAACTTCCCTTGCATAAGTTTAGCAAACTTCTTGCAAAGGTTGTTTTCTGTAGACCCAAATATTATGTCATCTACATAAATCTGGACTAAGATTATCTTTCCTTTCAACTCCCTTAGGAATAGAGTTTTGTTTATTTTCCCCCCTGAGAATTTGTTCTCAATAAGGAAAGTAGATAGGGTTTCATACCAAGCCCTTGGGGCTTGCTTTAACCCATACAAAGCTTTCCTAAGTTTATAAACATAATCAGGTTTGAGAGAATCAACAAAACCTGAGGGCTGCTCTACATAGACTTCTTCTTTTAGATTTCCATTTAGGAATGCTGATTTTACATCCATTTGGAATACCTTGAAGCCTTGATAAGCTGCATAGGCAAGGAACATCCTAATTGCTTCTAGTCTTGCTACTAGGGCAAAAGTTTGATCAAAGTCAATGCCCTCTTCCTGCCTGTATCCTTTTGCAATAAGTCTTGCTTTGTTCTTCATAATAATCCCACTCTCATCCAGTTTGTTCATAAAGATCCACTTTGTTCCAATGATGTTGTGGTCTTTTGGTTTAGGAACTAACTCCCAGACCTTGCACTTTCTGAACTGATTCAGCTCCTCTTGCATGGTATCAATCCAATGTGGGTCTAGAATAGCTTCTTCAAATCTCTTTTGCTCCAGTTGAGATAGGAAGCTTGAGCAAAGAACTGTGTTCAAGTTCCTGCTTCTGGTTTGCACTCCATGTCTTGGATCATCAATTATCTGATTTGCTGGATGATCCTTTAAGTGTCTAATAGCTAGAGGTAGACTATCTTCAGGTTGAACACCTCCAGTCTCTTTAATATGCTGCACCTCTTGGTTTTCATCAGCATCTAGAGAGTCATGTACTCCCCTGGATAGTAGCCACCATTTTCCACTTCCTGCTCTGCAGTTGACTCTTCTATAATGGTAAGCTTGTCCATTCTCTCATTTATACCTGTAGAACTACATGAGCTACAAGGCAACTCACTGTTAATCAGTCTTATTTCATCAAAGACAACATGTACAGACTCTTCTACAACTTGAGTAATCAAGTTGTAGACCCTATAAGCCTTACTATTGTTGTTGTACCCAACAAATATCCCATCTTGGGATTTGGAAGCAAACTTAGTTAGATAAGACTTGCCATTGTTAAGGACATATCACTTGCAACCAAAGATCCTAAAATAGGATAAGTTTGGTTTTCTACCCTTCATGATCTCATAGGGAGTCTTTTTGTGGCTTTTGGTGATAGAAGCCCTATTGATCACATGACATGCAGTATTTACTGCCTCAGCCCAAAAGTATTCTGGGAGAGAAGTGTCACTCAATAGAGTTCTACCAGTCTCAATCAGTGTTCTATTCTTCCTTTCAGCAATACCATTTTGCTGTGGTGTTCTAGGTGAGGAGAATTCTTGAAAAATCCCAAATTCTTCACACAGTCTTTTCATACTCTCAGATTGAAATTTAGTATCATGGTCACTTCTAATTTTGACCACTGTACTGTCAAGTTCATTCTGAATTTTCTTGACAAAATTATATAAAACACTTGGGGTTTCTGATTTTTGTCTCAGAAAGAACACCTAAAAATATCTAGAATAGTCATCTACCACCACAAAAGTGTAGACCTTTCTACCTAGACTATGAATTGGCATATGACCAAATAGATCCATATGCAAGAGGTATAGACACCTCACTAAATCCTTGTTTTCAAGGCTATGAAAGCAGAATTTTGTCTGCTTGCCTTTTTGACAAGCTGAGCATATCTCATCCTTTATACTCTTAACTTTAGGATCATTCCTCACTAACTCTTTGCTAAAAAGTTGGACAATTGTTTTGTAGTTAAGATGGGCCAGCCTCTTGTGCCATTTGACACAATGAGAGGCTCTCTCATCAGCTAAAAGACAAATAGGAGAATCTTTGTTCTCACACTCAAAGTTAAGACATTACACATTTCTTTTTCTATATCCTGTCAATATGACCTTTTGATCACTTGACCTTTTGATATGACATCCATTCTTAATAAATGAAATGTCATATCCTAAATCACTTAGTTGACTTATGCTTATAAGGTTGTGTTTCAAACCCTTCATATAGGCCACTTGAGTGATAGTAATCTGGTTATTAGAAATGTTACCAAATCCTTTGATGATTCCTTTTTCAGAACCACCAAAGATTACTTTAGGCCCATTTATGATAGGTAAGTACTCCTTCAGCAACCCCTTGTTCCAGTCATGTTCCTGGAACATCCACTGTCCAAGTACCATATAGAGGCATGGTAACTTGGACTAACCTGCAATAAAGAATTACCTAACCTTAGAGCCCAAGTAAGTCTTGGGTCCTTGGTTCAAGTTAGCTTCATACTTAACAAATCTACCTACTGCTCTTCTAACAGGTAGACTATTGTTCTTCCTGACACTAATGTTGTGCCAGTAATCTAAGGCATAATGGCCTGTCTTGCCACAACACCAGCATTCATACTTGTTGTATCTATTTTTAGATACATTCTTGGCAGTCTGGTTGACAGCAAATCTTTTGTTTTGTGCTGGTACTGCTGCAGCTACACCCACTATTTTCTTAAGAACATAGGGTTTATGGACATGGGCTGCCTTATTGACATAAACACCCTTGGCATTCAGAACTTTAGTCTTACTATGACCATGAGTATTCTCAAGGTCATACTTGTTAGAAGGCACTTGTACCTTTCTAACAACTACATGGACTTTAAAGTTCAGTAACTGGACTGAGGCTTTGCCCTTTCTCTTAAATTGGACAGCCCTGCTGTCACCTTTAAAGCATATTCCAGCCTTATCCTTTTGAGCCACAAACTCATCTATTAAGGGTAAAACTGATTTTGGCTTGGAATAACTAGCCACCAAATCTTTTTCTTTTTGAAGTCTGGCTTCCAGACTTTTAATTAGATCATTTTTGTATGTGATTGTGCCCATCTGAATAACAGTTATAGTTTTCAGTATGACAATCTCATTCACTTTTTGATCCAACACTTTCACTAAATCAGCTGCAACCATCTTAAGATCTGTAATTTCCTTAGCCTGAGTTTTGGCCAAGTTTTTGCTTTTCTTTAGTGCCTGCAATAAGTCCCCATATTCATCTATCAGCTGATGAATATCACCTTCAGACTCAGACCCATCTACATCACTTGATGTAGATGTAGCTGACTCTGAACCAGTACTACAATATGAATTTCTAGAAAAACATTGTACCTTACTAGGACCAGGCTGATCCCGGCACTTGTCTTCTTCTGACACAGCCATCAGTCCCATCCACTGATGGTCTTCTTATTCATAGATAAAGTTCAGCACTTGCATAAACTTATCTTCTTCATCTGCTGTATATAGACTAATGTATGGTTCAGCTTCAGATTCAGACTCTGAAGATGATTGGTCTGTCAAACTCTTCTCCTTCTTAGCAACAAAGAATTTCTCCTTCTTGCTCTATTGTTGAGTCTTCCTTTTATCAGCAGACTCCTTTCTTTTTTCTGGACACTCGGCCACAACATGTCCAAGCCTATTACAGCAGTAGCAAACTATCTTTGATATTGTAGATTTGCTAGGCTTAGACCTGCTCCTATCCTTCCTAGATGACTTCCTCTTTTGATAATAGTCATTCACAGGCTGAGATGTGGAGGGCCTAGACTTCCACTGCTTCTTCTTCAGGAATCTTTGAAACTTCCTTGTGAAGGCAGCAAAGTCTTTATCTGAGTCACTGCTGTCTGAACTTTGGTTGTCTGAATTATCTGAAGTAGTTTCAACAACTATCTTAGGAGGTGATGGAGACATCCTCCTATTCTTCCTAGTGGCTTCCACCTTGAAGGCTACAGACTTTTCTCTATGCTCTCCTTTTTCACTTTTCTCTTACTCTTTCCTAGCCATCAGCTGCATCTCATATGACAGCAATTTTCCAAACAGGAGGAGAGATATCTGCAAGTTTGACCACTTCCCTAATGGCACAAATCTTAGTCTCACAATCTTTTGTCAAGGATCTTAGGAATTTATCATTCAGTTCATATGTACTGAATATCCTTCCATAGGACATCAGCTCATTTACTATTCTATAGAACTTTTTATAACACTTAGTTATACCATCTGACTTTCCTTGTCTGAAACTCTCATATTCCTGGTTCAGCATAGATTTTCTATCTTATCTGACTTCTTCAGAACCCTCCATATAGACTATCAAAGTGTCCCACATTTCCTTGGAGGTCTTGCAGTGAATCAAATTTTGAAAGGTTGAATCATCTATGACACTTACTATGATATTCTGGGCTCTTTTATCCATAGTTGTCAGGATGATCTCTTCCTTAGTCATCTCTGAAAAATCCTTGGGAGTTCTTTGATTTGCATCTAGAACTGACAACTTCATTGGAATATAAGGACCTTCCTTTACTGTAATGTAGATCCTTGAATCAGGAGCCTCTATAAAAAGCCTGACCCTTTCTTTCCATATTCCAAATATCTCTTTCCTGCATATGGGTAATTTTATAGAACCTAGTTCCTTATGATTTTCTCCTGAACCCATTTTCTTGATCTTGAATCTGCCTTATGGATCTAACTCAGACTGATAAGTCCTTTGAGCAACCTCTCTCTGATACCACTTGATAGAATCGATTTCAAGATAACCCAAACACCTAGAGGGGGGGGGGGAGAATAGGTTTTTATCCTTTTTCACTTAAGGCAGAATAAGAATTCAGTTCTTTAAATAGAATCTAATTATTCTACAGCTAACACAGCAACTACAGCACAGAATTCACAATCACACACACATCACAGATTGCACACTGGTTTATAGTGGTTCCCCAAGGTCTGGGTACATCCACTTTCCCCCTTCGCCTATCCAACAGTGTGCTAGATTCGGCATAACTTCTTCCTTCTTCTCAGATCCACAGATCTTACAGCTCAGAACCCTGAAAGGTTCCTACAACTCAGAATGTATCCGCACTCCTATAGCTCAGGCTAACAGCCCTACCTCAGCCTTATCACAAGGCCTACAACTCAGAGATTGATTTCTCCTACACTCAGACTCAAAAGCCTTACCACTCAGAGATCTATATCTCCTACACTCAGCCTTTATATTATAGGCTTACAACTCAGATCTTGAAAGATCCTACAGAATTTGAAAAATCTTATAGATTGACTCTTACCCATGTTGAAAGAGAAGGGATAAAAGGTTTCTTGATCAGCTCTTGATAAAACTTATTATTGAGATCAACCTGTTCTTAGCTTTCTTCAAAGGTTCTTGAATCTGAACTCAGTAGGGTTGATCTTCTTTGAAGTTGACTGGCTGACAGTTTCCTTCTTAGATTTCAGAAATAGATCTGAATTCTTCTTAGCAGATTTGTTCAGGACCTGCTTCTTAATAGACTTATAAATGTCTCCTTCTTTACTTCAAACAGCTGGTGCTCTCTCTCACTCTCCAAATCTTTTGAAGTTTCTTCTGAATTCTTGTTTGAATTCTCCATAGACAAATTCTGAGTAGATTGCCACTTCAGACTGTCTTCTTAGATCTTCTCACAAAAATCTTCTTCTGTGTGACGTGCTCTTTCTTGATCAATGATCAATACTTCATTAGTTGTTCATTTTTTTCTTTTGATTTGATAGAATCCGTCTTTATATAGACTTCATCCATGGTAACCGGCTGATCCGGTTTCTAACCAACTTCTGACAGTCCTGATAGCTTCAGCAAACTTGTTGGAATTCACAGCTGTCAAGTCTTCAGTCATTTCCTGAACCTTTGTCTTTGTCAGCAAAGTGTCGAGACTGATCTTCATTATGTGTCGACACAAGTAGATTAAGTGTCGACACAAGCTTGGTGATGTCGACACAGCTCCTTTGGTGTCGACACTGCTTCTTGACACTGCATCTGTAGAATGTGTCGACACTGCTTCTTTGTGACGACACAATCACTTCTTCACTTCACAGCAATCAACTTTGTTGAAACTCTACTGTGTGTCGACACAAGTCCTGTGTGTCGACATAGTTGATATAGTCTAAGAATTCTGTGTGTCGACACTGCCTCCAGGTGTCGACACAGTTGATGTTGACTAAAACTTCTGTGTGTCGACACAGTTGCTTCTGGTGTCGACACTGCTTTTCCAAGTGTCAACACATCCTTTATTAAGTGTCGACACAGCTTCCTCTGGTGTCGACCCATGGACTTAGAAACTTCTTTTTTTTTCTGCATTTTAGCATATTCTTAACTTGCACATATAAACTCAACATCAAATACACCTTGATGTATATAATTGAGCTAAGTGAGGTTTCTTCAAATCAGGTACACATTTTCCTATGTACCCAACACCAGGCTCTCGCCCCGAGCGGCCTGCTCGCGCGGGCGAGAGCGGCCAGCGGCCGAGCTCTCGCCCCGAGCGGCCTGCTCGCGCGGGCGAGAGCGGCCTGCGACCCGGCTCTCGCCCCGAGCGGCCTGCTCCTGCAGGCGAGAGCGGCATGCGTCCAGGCTCTCCCCCCGAGCGGCCTGCTCGCGCGGGCGAGTACGGCATGCGGCTAGGTGGGGGGATGGCTTAGCCTCCATTCCCCCCGGGACCTCTTTGGGCCGTGTTTTTACCATTTTGCCCCCGAGGTGGAATTACCTCTTTACCCCCTGGTGTGAAGGTTTTCTATTAGCTCGAGGCCTTTTTGTCCTAGGGGTATTTTGGACATTTCGGCCACCAGGCTTGGAAAAACTACAAATAGACTCTTTTGGGTGCCTTTAGAGGGATGAGTTTTTTGGCTTCCTCCTCCCTTGGTTTCTTCTTCTTGGTTGAGTTGAGAGAGCTCTCCAAGGTACCCGGCTCAGCCATTGGTGAGGGAGGGGAAGTGCACTTGTGACCTTCCGGGTGAGTGGTGGGACCTCCACGCTAGAGCCGAGGGTCTGTTCCTAGTTTCCTGAGCCTTTGGTCCGTGACGTTCTCCTGAGTGTAGTAGGTGTGAGGTCACCCCTTTCTTAGGACCCCGAACTCCACAGAGGTCAATTTTGGCTTCAACATTTATATCTCTAGAACGGCTCATCAGATTTTGGTTTTGTCTTCGTCGTTGGGTTTGTAGCTTTGGTATTCGCCTATGACGTGAATTTCGTAGGATTCGGCACACGTTTGACCCTCCGTAACAATATAATATTATAACGTTATTATTATTATTAATACTAATATAATTATTATTATACTATATATAAAAAAGAGGAAATATATAAGATTTCTTTCTACATTCGTCGAAATGCATTCGACGAATGAAGCCCGCCTACACTATTATAAATAATAATAATAATAATAATAATAATAATATTATATGTATAATATATATCATCCTCTCCCCCAAGAAAAAAAAAGCAAACCGAGCCCTCTCCTTTCATGTTCACTTGGCCGAACCAGAGCGATAATGAGCCTTTGTTGGGAGCCTTCCGATCGCCACCACCGGAGCTCTGATACTCGAAATCTTCGCCGGAGCATAGATCCGGAAAGCTCTTGCCGAGAGCTACGCATGCGCGGTAAAATCTCCCAGATTCGTGGATTTTTACCGTTATGGTTTTTCGGCCTTAAGCTCCATTTTGGGTTTTTCTTGTAGATTTCGTCTTCTCTCGCCGTTCCTCAGGCCGATCTGTGACGTGAAGTGTTTCGGAGAACTAATCCCGGTAGAAATTGAGGCAAGTGATGATCTTGCTGTCCTAACTCATTTTTCTCCAAATCTATTCCTTTTTTTGGATTATGATGCGTTTTGTATCTAAAATATTCTCTCTCTAAATTGCTCTGTGATCGGATACAATTCTGATCATGTCATTTCATTTGCCGTGTCAACGTGATCATCGCTTCATCATGCTCTACGCCGCGAAACCCTCATTGGAGAGGTAGCCCTCTCTTTTTGGTGGATTATTGCAATGCGTCAGTCCGTAAAAAAAATCATGAGTTCATCAAACATTAGTTTGTTTTTTTACCTAGTGTAACCTCTTCATGTCGTTGTCGCCGCGTCAATTGAATCGTCGCGTCATTTTGACTAAGTTATGTCACCTTGTTTGATGTAGGAGTATCGTATGATCCATTGAAGTTTTGTTGGTCAGAATCCTTGTCGTCTTCTGCCGGAGAACTGTATGTCGGAAGTTTTGCTGTCTTCTGCTGTGTCATTTGTCGCCGTGACGTCTTGATCGTTGCGTCGCTTTGACTAAGTTAATCTCTCCGCTTGATTTTAAGTGTCGCTTTGACTAAGTTAATCTCTCCGCTTGATTTTAAGTGTCGCTTTGACTAAGTTAATTTTTCCGCTTGATTTTAAGTGTCACTTTGACTAAGTTAATCTCTCCGCTTGATTTTAAGTGTCTCTTTGACTAAGTTAATCTTTCCGCTTGATTTTAAGTGTCGCATTGACCAAGTTAATCTCTCCGCTTGATTTTAAGTATCGCTTTGACCAAATTAACCTCTCTGCTCGATTGTAAGTGTCGTTTTGACCATGTTTATCACTTTATTTGCTGTGAGTGTTGTTTGTATTGTCGGAATGTAGTTTGTCGGAAGCCTCGTCGTTTTCCGTTATTTTTTGTCGATGAAACCCTTCGCCATCTGTCGTTGTATATTGCGTGTGTGTCGTTTGGATCGTCGTGGCGATTTGAGCTAGTGTCCCCTTATGATCTTTGTTTTAGTAATACGCGTCGTTAATTGATTCGTTTATGTTGTTTGACTTGAAAAATATTGTGATCTTCGCGCCTTGGAGTTCTGCCAAGCAACTTTGTTAACGGCGTCATGCGCATTTAAAAAATGCTGTTTAGGGGGTCTATTTTCAAAAGGCGCGAAGGGGGTTCCGCCCGATAAATATTACGATTTTTTTTTTTGCGCGGACCCCCTTCGCGCCTTTTGAAAATAGACCCCCTAAACAGCATTTTTAGAAAAAGTGGTCAACATGAAAGTTGTAGATCTCGTCGAGATCTACAACTTTCATGTTGACCACTTTTTCTAAAAATACTGTTTAAGGGGTGTTTTTTTCGTTTTTCCGGAGAGCGCGTTTTTTGTCCAAAAAGCGCTGCGCGGAAATACAGTGCCCCCATATATATATATATATATATATATATATATATATATATATATATATATATATATATATATATATATATATATATATTTGTCTCTGCACTAAATATTGCATTTAATGAATAGAGCATTTTTACAAACATTTCACGCTGCGCGGACCAAACCACAAAACCTCTCTCTTGTAACGTCCCGGCTAAATGCGCTTTTTGAAAATAGACCCCCTAAACCACGACTTCGCGCCTTTTGAAAATAGACCTCCTAAACAGCATTTTTAGAAAAAGTGGTCAACATGAAAGTTGTAATGATATTCCTCCCCCGCACGATGTCTCCTCCCTCTGCGTGCGCTATTCCTCTCCCGCGGCGAACCTCGGCGGCCGTGAAATGGCAAAAAAACCCTAGATCGGAAAAGCAGCGAAGCCCGTGTAAGACCCCCATTTTTTTTTCTTTTTCGACACCGGGGTCTTAGGCCCAGAACCGCCACCTTGTGATGATACCTTCGCACCCGGGAAGATCGTCACTACAAGATGCCGATTCTGCCGGCCAAAATTGATCACAACTGTAGCAATAAAATAAAAGCAAGTCCACAGAAAATCTCATGTATAGAAAATAAGCTCCACGAAGGGAGTGTCCACAGATAGTACATATAATTAAAATCTCGGGCTTATGCCCGGTACATCAAGTCCTCACTACAAATCACTCATCGCGGAAGCAAACTAATACAACTACTAGTGTTCGGGACTCACAGTCCCTGCTGTCTGGACTCCAGTACTAGACTGTCCGATCTCCAAGCGTGCCGACCTCCGGGGCTGCTCCTCCATGTTGGGCTCCGTGGTCCCCTAAATGATGTGGTTCGAAAACCGTTAGTCATAAAGACTAAGCCCTATCATCCCCTACCCCTTCCCCCATGACTCTTAGGTACCGAGCGGAGAGGAAGAAAGGGAAGAACATGAAGGTGGAGATTTAATCAAGGTACATGTGACAGCGGAACTAATCTAGCAGTTCTATAATAAATAAGTAGGAAAAGTAACCTTAACTTATGTGTGAAAGCGCATAAGCCAAGGGATCTTCTGCAAGGCTCCCATCGTATAAAGTGTCCAAAACCACTCATACGTTGGGGTGTCGGTTATCAAACAGCGGCATATATATATTGAAATTAACCTTTGATTTATAAACTTGCCCACACAAGCTTATAGATCAAGGGGTCGTTTTGCAAGTCATAATGTATAAGCGTCTCATACCACTTATACTTTAGGTGTTAGGGTTAAATGAATCGATTATGCCATGACATGCTAGTGGGTATGATGGACATGCAAGTGCAACACACACACCCGACTCTGTGCACACAGACCTTTAGTTCCCCCTTTCGGAGCCGTTACCTCCCAGGATACCTCCGTAGTGGCAGACGGAAGCGGTGGGTTGGGCCTCGCCCACCTCAAAACCAGTAAAAGCACCACTAGTCTGACCTATCATACACCTCAACGCTTGGTGCACGAAGCGGACTCCTGTGTACTCTTGTCGGCTGGCGCACCGGACTTAACCTTGGCTAAGTGCTAGTCACCTTGCCGAGTCAACGATATCGGTGTCGGTGCAATCGAACTCCCCGATATCGAGAACCTACCACCTTAATCCTTCCTATTTTATGCACATGCAGATTTAAACGTAATCAAACAACAATCGAGCCGAAGCTCCCTGGACCATTCCGTCCGTCTCTTAACCAACCGAGCCGAAGCTCCCCGGACCATTCCGTCCGTCTCTTAACCAACCGAGCCGAAGCTCCCCGGACCATTCCGTCCGTCTCTTAACCAACCGAGCCGAAGCTCCCCGGACCATTCCGTCCGTCTCTTAACCAACCGAGTCGAAGCTCCCCGGACCATCCCGTCCGTCTCTTAACCAACCGAGCCGAAGCTCCCCGGACCATCCCGTCCGTCTCTTAACCAACCGAGCCGAAGCTCCCATCTATTTTTCGGTGTTATCTGTGTTTGTGAAATGTGCATCCCTACTTACTAAGTTGCTCTTTTCAGTTAGTTTATACAGTTTACGTTAACCCAGGACTGCCCCCGGCATACCCCGTGAAGGGCTCTCAAAGGTCACTAGGAACTATGATGGTAGCTGAAGCCCATCGTTACCTTTCGCAAGGCACTTATTGTTATTGGTTGATTTTCTTACCCATTACCTTCTCATGTTACGATAGACTAACCTAGTGTGATTTAACATTCCTCTCTTCGGGAAAGACAATCTTTCGTCGAACCCCAAGCACCTCTTAACTCTAATCAACACCTCTTCTTACTAACCTTCCTATCCTTCTGTTGTGAACTCATCCACATCTATAAAATCCAGCAAGATGGCTAACTCCAATTATGCCAATTCATTTCCTTTCAACAATTTACTAAATGCAGACCACAAGGTTAAATGCCATGTAAAATGGGGAGTACATCAAATAATCATCCGATACTCTTATAATAATTAATGGAGGTCCATTATGACCTTTAAGCCCTAAATCCAGAGATCCAAAATTTTCCTTATTTATTTAATAATTTATTTAATTATTCTAGTGACTAAAATTTCCAATAATGAACATGAAGTACCATTTTCAGGCAAGATATCATTCCACTAATTTTATATGATATTTAAAATAAGGATTTAACTCATCTTCCAAAACATCTAAATTTTTCAGTAAGGTTTTATCGCAAAATTCCTATTTCATTTTAACCCTTGAAAATTCATTTAAAGAAATATAAAAGACTATATTGCTTCCAAAAATCCAGAGAAAATTCCAGTATGATTCTAATGGCATATAAATGATTTGGGACAAATTTCATAATTTATTTATCAGTAAATAGTCTTAATTAAATTATTGAATAATTTCCTCATTTAACAAGCTTGTGAAGTAAGTATCTCAATTATGTATCCATAAATCTTCATAAAATTTATATATGCATCTAATGATTCAAAATCTCTTCTACCAAACTTTTATAATTTATTTATCAGTAAATAGTCTTAATTAAATTATTTAATAATTTCCTCATTTAACAAGCTTGTGAAGTAAGTACCTCAAATATGTATCCAAAATTTTTTATAAAATTTATATATGCATATAATGATTCAAAACTTCCTCTGCCAAACTTTCATGACCTCCAAAGGGTCAGAGAGACCATAATCTTCAATTTATTAAATTGAGGTATCCCTTGTGTATAGATCTCACCAAAATGAGTGTTGTGATCTAACCAGTACTCTAAATTGACTCAAATCAATTTTAAAATAAAGTAGACTCATAGATCTACAATTTCTATGTTAATAGTTTTTCCTGATCTAGCCTCTAAGTATTTTTCCCAATTTATTTAATGTGACAGATAATTTCATTCAGAAATTGCTTTAAAAAAAATATAATCTAATCTTTATGGTACTGTTCATCTTCCTCAACAGCCCGAACAAAGCTTTAAAAACTCATTTTCCTATAGCTTTTCTGAGAGCTACTGCTGGCCATCCGGCCACTTTCCCGGCCAGCCACCACCACCACCACCTCCGTTGAGGCGAGGGCTACCGTCGGGTGGCGGCACGGCCGCCGGAGTGGCGGTTTCCGGCGAACCCGACCACCATTTTTTTTGGAAAAACCATGGAAAACTTCACCCGATCCAGCTCTTTTGAGCCGGATTTTCTCTCCTAATAACTTCTAAGATCTATCCATGGAAGAAGGAGTAGAGGAGGACCTTTTTGGCGGCCTGAATTCGGGAGGATCGCCGGGATGCCATGGCGGCGGCTGGTGGTTGTCGGCCTCTTAAAAAACACAGGAAACTAGCTGGCTCCTTCAGGAAAGTTGTGGGAATTACTCCTTAGACCTCAGTGAAACTTTTAAAGAGGGAAAGGAGGGGAGTTAGGTGGCTGAATGCCTTGTGCCATTTTTGGCCATGGTCAACAATGGTGGCTTGGTTGGTAGGGGGAGAATGCATGGCTCCAACCAGTCAAGGATTGGCTGGTTGGATTGGGGCTGCCTTCCTGGTCCTAATGCAATGAATGGAGGAGGTTGGGGAGGGGGAGGATGAGCACAAAGTCCTCCTTCCTTCTTCTTCCATCTCTTTCTCTCTTCTCCATGGGTGACTTTCTCTCTCCTAGTCACCAAGCCTGAAATTTTGGTTCCTACATATCCTATGGCAGCCCACAAGTTCATTTGGTTTCTTAAGTCAAGGTTAGCCCAATTGCAATGGGCTTGAGCTTGTGTTAGCCCATTTGGGCTAACTCGACCCAAAGTTAGACTAGGGCCCACCTAGGTCAAATTGGTCCTTGAGATTTCTTCAATGGGTCCTTGGTGACCCATTAGCCTCCCCTAGGGTCAAGGTGGGGTTGGATTGGCCCTTGGAGGTCACTTGACCCTTAACTAGGGCACTTTGACCATTTTAGGTCAAGGGTTGACTTTGGTCAACCTAGCCTTTATGATTGGTCCCAATGGGTCCTTGGTGACCTATTGGCCTCTCACTAGGGCTATGAGGGTATGGGTGGGGTCTTGGAGTCTTGGTGAAGCTTCATGATCACCTTAAGCCAAGGTTTTGGAGTTTACTATTTGCAAACCATAGTGCCTCTATCCACACCACCAAGTCCACTCGACTCTTTCTTGGGCTTCCTAGGGTTTTGTCATGACAAAACCACTCTTAGGGGTCTAGTTGGAAATGGGATGTTACAAATCCCAATAAACAAAACAAAGATTTCGTCCCTGAAATCAAGGTTAAGCCCACGGGGACTCCTATCGGGGAGAAGGAAACTTGTAACATCCCATGAGAATCGAAAGATTTAGATCACGACCATGTTCGCTATGTGAGGTTTAAAGGTGATAGTCAAATCTAAGACCAATTCGCTCAATTGGCAAAGTCTAGACCCCAATAAACAAAAGTTTAGCCCATATTCTTGAAATTTCAGTCCTACTAGTTTAAAATAGGAAGGTAAATTGAACATTCTGAGAGGTTGTGAGGTATACCTGACTGAAGAGTTCCGGGTATCTTTGACGCATCAAGTCCTGGGGCTCCCATGTGTGCTCCTCTCTTCCGTGATTTCTCCACAGGACCTTGACTAACAGAACCTTCTTGTGGCATTAAACTCGTACCCCCTTGTCGTCAATCCGGACCGATTCTAGGTGAACTGACCGATCAGATGCTATTGGTCCATCTGTGGTTGTAACTTGCTGCTCTGGGCATAGTAGAGCTCTCCTAAGAGAGGATATATGGAGTACGTCGTGCAGACTCGCCAGCTCCGGTGGCAGCTCCAGCCTGTATGCCAAGGGACCGATCCGCTCCTGGATCCTATAAGGCCCCATGTATCTTGGACTAAGATTCTTCCTCTATCCGCGTACCCGAGTAACTCCATGCATTGGTCGGATCTTCAAGAACACCTGATCTCCCACCTGGAATTCCACCTGACGGTACCGAGCGTCGTAATACTTAGCCTGCCGGCTCTGTGCTTCTAGCATCCTGTCCCATATCAATCTCACCTGAGCCTCGGTGTCCTCGACAAACTCCGAATCCAATGCCTTAGGGTCCTCGTCCTGTATCCATGACAGCGGAGTCCTGCACTTCTGTCCATACAACGCCTCATAAGGAGCCATCTTTATACTAGACTGGTAGCTGTTATTATACGAGAACTCGATCAACGGTAACAACTTCTCCCAAGGTTCACCGCGATCTAATATGCAGAGTCGTAGTAAATCCTCCAGAGTCCGGTTAGTTCGTTCAGTCTGTCCATCCGTCTGGGGGTGGAAAACCGTACTGAATGTTAGTCGAGTGCCTAAGTAAGTCTACACTGACCTCCACTCCCCGGATGTAAATCGTCCATCTCGGTCTGACACAATCGACTTGGGTATGCCATGATAGCGGACGAATTGCTCCACAAACTTTCGGACTAACACGCCCACCGAGTCATCCTTCCTGAATGGAATTAACCTTGCTATCTTTGTCAGCCGGTCGACGATCACCCAGATCGAATCATTCCCTGTCCTTGATCGAGGAAGTCCGTGTATAAAGTCCATGGCGATATCATCAAACTTCCACTCTGGTACTGGGAGTGGCTGTAATAATCCTGCGGGGTTTCTGCATTCTGCTTTCACCAACTAGCATGCCTTGCAATGGGTCACGAAGTAGGTAATATCCTTCTTCATGCCGGGCCAGAATATAGTCTTCTTCAGATCTGCAGTCATCTTCGTAATCCCCGGGTGTACCGAATATCGACTGCAATGAGCCTCCATCATGATATCCTCCCGGACCTGGCCTCCCTCTGGTATGTAGACCCGTCCTCTAAAGCATACTAAGTCATCCCTCAGTATGTAATCTCCCGCAGTGCCTGCTTCTATGGTCCGGAATATCGGCTCTAGCTGGGTATCCTGCCTCTGTCCATCCTTGACCCGTTCTCGAATGTCATCTATGGCAATTAATGACGATAGATACTCCCAGTACAACTCAGGGTGATCCTCAAACACAAAGGATATTTGCATCTTATCTAATATCTGAACCAACTCCAAGGCCATCAACTGTGTTCCTACCCCAGGATTTGCGGTCTTTTGGCTTAGTGTATCTGCTACCACATTCGCCTTTCCCGGGTGATAGTGCATCTCGTACTGGTAGTCTGCTAAAAACTCCACCCATCGTCTCTGTCTGATGTTCAGCTCTTTCTGCGTGTCCACATACCTCAAATTTTTATGGTCAGAGTATATGTCGCAGTGGACACCGTACAGATAGTGCCGCCAGACTTTCAGTGCAAAAATGACAGCTCCCATCTCTAAGTCATGGACTGGGTAGTTCTGCTCATGCTTCTTCAGCTGCCGAGAAGCGTAAGCTATTACATGGCCATTCTGCATAAGCACCGCTCCCATGCCCTGCTAGGAAGCGTCGGTGTAGACCTGGAATCCTTCTTTCCCTGAAGGGAGGGCAAGTATAGGAGCTGAAGTGAGTCGTCCCTTTAGCTCTTGAAAAGCCACCTCATACTATGGGGTCCAGATAAAGGGCACATCTTTCCTTGTTAGAGATGTGAGTGGAAGGGCGATACGAGAGAATCCCTCTACGAACTTCCGGTAGTAACCGGCGAGTCCTAGGAAACTCCGTACATTTGTGGCCGTCTTCAACTGCGGCCAGTCCCGGACTGCTTGGATCTTGGCCGGGTCCACCGCCAACCCAGCACCACTGATGATATGGCCTAAGAAAGCCACCTCCTTCAACCAAAACTGGCATTTGCTGATCTTCGCATAGAGCTTGTGCTCCCGTAGTCTCTCTAGAGTCAGTGTCAGATGCCGGGTGTGCTCCTCTTCCGTCCTAGAGTAGATCAGGATGTCGTCTATGAATACTATGACGAACACATCCAAGTAGGCCTCAAAAACCCGGTTCATGAGGCTCATGAATGCCGACGGAGCATTTGTGAGCCCAAAAGGCATCACGGTAAACTCATATAGCCCATATCTGCTACTGAAAGCAGTCTTTGGAATGTCCTCCTCCTGGATCTGTAGTTGGTAGTAACCCGACCTTAAATCCAGCTTCGAGAAATAATGGGCTCCCTCCAGCTGGTCGAATAATTCGTCTATCCGAGGGAGAGGATAGGTATTCCGGACGGTCAGCCTGTTTAGTGCTCGATAATCGATGCACAGGCGAAGTGTCCCATCCTTCTTCTTCACAAACAAGACCGGGGTTCCCCATGGCGAGGAACTCGGTCTAACAAATCCGGCTTCCACCAGTTCCTGGAGTTGGCTTCGAAATTCTGTCAGCTCTTTTGGGGCCATCCGGTAAGGGGCTCTAGCTGCCGGCTTAGCCCCCGGCACCAGCTGTACCCGGAAATCCTGCTCCCGGTGCGGGGGTAGCCTAGGCAGTTTCTCTGGAAATACGTCGGCAAAATCTCGCACCACCGGAATACTCGGGGTGGAGACCTTGGCCTCAGTCATTTCAAATATTACCTCATACACTTCTTCCCCCTGTAAGTGAGCCTTGACGGCCTGTACAGATGACAGCATGAGAGGGGGAATAGATCTAGTACCTTCAATGACGAGGTAGGAATCTCCATGTCTCACGGTAACTCTCTTGGACGTGCAGTCAATTTGAGCATGATTCCAGTTCAACCACGTCATTCCTAGGATCAAATCAAAGATTGGCATCTTTATGATCGTCGCTGGAGCTTCAAATATCTTTCCGCCGATCTCCGCCTCCATATCGCAGTGGGCCGAGGTGAACAAATCTGATCCGTCGGGTAATCGTATCCTCATCATCAGACCCGTGAATTGTTCCACGCCTTCCAACCCTTCTATGAAGGCCTCCGATACAAATGAGTGCGAAGCACCCGTATCAAATAGCGTATAAGCGGGTTTGCCGCTGATGAAAACTATTCCTGGGGTTTTGGGAAAAATTAAATGTCTTAGAATCTAGCTATGGTTTTCTTTCCTAGATTGTCATTTCTATATAAAATTTAACTTCATGAGGAAATAACTTTAAAAAATTTTCAGACGTACGAGTGATTACTTGCTCCGGGTTTCGGGGCTGAGCCAGATCTAGTGCATAAATTTGCTCCCTCTGCTGCCTGCGATCTGCACCCAGGAAACCACGTCCCCGACCACGTCCTCGTCCTCCAAACGGCTGGGCATGCGGGGCAGCCCGTGGTGCTGGTAGAGGTCCTTCCCTCATGGGGCAGTTTCTCCGAATATGCCCTATCTGATGGCAGTTGTAACACTCTGGTGGGGGAAATGCCATGCCCCCGGGTCTTGGTGCCTCCCTCATCTGAAGAGGCTGAGGAGCCATTACCACCGGCTCCCTCGGCTCTTGTCTTATTTCCTGACGAGGTTGGTCCTCTGTTTTTCTTCCTTCTCTCCCATCTGTGATGCGGCCCCACCGCTGATCATTCCGGACTCCCCGTCCCTGGTCCTCTATTGGCCTCTTTCGACCCCGAGTCGTGTGCCAATCAGCCTCAATCCTCTTGGCCATTTCTAAGATCCGAGAGATAGGTCCGTCAGAAACGAACAGAAGGGCCTCCCTCAAGTCCTCTCATAGACCCTTATAAAACCTTTTTGTGTAGCCCGCCTCATCTAGTTGATACGAATCTGCATAGCGAGCCAAGTGGTCGAACTCCCGATGGTACTCTACCACCATCCTGGTACCCTGCTTCAACTGTAAGAACCGTTCCTCCAACTCATCCCTGGCCGACTGTGGAACAAAATGTTCTAGGAGAGCGGTCCTGAACTCTTCCCAGGAGATTTCTGTAACCTCCCTACCAGCAAACGTTGTATCCAACAGCGTCTTCCACCACCTTTTTGCATGGGATTCCAGGCAGGAGACAACCAAAGCCACCTTCTCCTCCCAGGGGCACCGTATCCCAGTCAGCATTTCGTACATAATATCTAGCCATTCTTCTGTCCGTACAGTGGATTCTGTCCCCAAGTAAGATGGAGGAGAGAGTCCTCGAAAAATGCTCAGCCAATTGGCCCCCGGGTTCGGCTGCGGAGCCGGAACCTGCTGAGCCCTGAAAGCATCTAGAATGGCCGTCAGCGTTTGACCCATCTCCGAGTGTAAGAATGGAGTGGGGGACCGGGGGAGGTGGTGCAACAGTCGGAGTCTGCTGAACTCTGCCTTGTGGTGTTGGCTGCGCTGGGGGCTGCGTAATAGAAGCCAAATATAAGGAATCTCATAAAGTTAGCTAAAAGTGGACAATTTTTCATGTGATTTCCCATATGGGCCCACCACTGCTTCCGCTGCTTAGTTTGTCCCCAAACTAAACTCGAGCGGGGGTGTCCCAGGGTTAGTGGACTGCTACTTTTCTGATCGAGGTTTCCTCTGATACCACTTGTAAGACCCCCATTTTTTTTCTTTTTCGACACCGGGGTCTTAGGCCCAGAACCGCCACCTTGTGGTGATACCTTCGCACCCGGGAAGGTCGTCACTACAAGATGCCGATTCTGCCGGCCAAAATCGATCACAACTATAGCAATAGAATAAAAGCAAGTTCACAGAAAATCTCATGTATAGAAAATAAGCTCCACGAAGGGAGTGTCCACAGATAGTACATATAATTAAAATCTCGAGCTTATGCCCGGTACATCAAGTCCTCACTACAAATCACTCATCGCGGAAGCAAACTAATACAACTACTAGTGTTCAGTACTCACAGTCCCTGCTGTCTGGACTCCAGTACTAGACTGTCCGATCTCCAAGCGTGCCAACCTCTGGGGCTGCTTCTCCATGCTGGGCTCCGTGGTCCCCTAAATGATGTGGTTCGAAAACCGTTAGTCATAAAGACTAAGCCCTATCATCCCCTACCCCTTCCCCCATGGATCCTAGGTACCGAGCGGAGAGGAAGAAAGGGAAGGACATGAAGGTGGAGATTTAATCAAGATACAGGTGACAGCGGAACTAATCTAGCAGTTCTATAATAAATAAGTAGGAAAAGTAACCTTAACTTATGTGTGAAAGCGCATAAGCCAAGGGATCTTCTGCAAGGCTCCCATCGTATAAAGTGTCCCATACCACTCATACGTTGGGGTGTCGGTTATCAAACAGCAGCATATATATATTGAAATTAACCTTTAATTTATAAACTTGCCCACACAAGCTTATAGATCAAGGGGTCGTTTTGTAAGTCCTAATGTATAAGCGTCCCATACCACTTATACTTTAGGTGTCAGGGTTAAATGAATCGATTATGCCATGACATGCTAGTGGGTATGATGGACATGCAAGTGCAACACACACACCCGACTCTGTGCACACAGACCTTTAGTTCCCCCTTTCGGAGCCGTTACCTCCCAGGATACCTCCATAGTGGCAGACGGAAGCGGTGGGTTGGGCCTCGCCCACCTCAAAACTAGTAAAAGCACCACTGGTCTGACCTATCGTACGCCTCAACGCTTGGTGCACGAAGCGAACTCCTGCGTACTCTTGCCGGCTGGCGCACCGGACTTAACCTTGGCTAAGTGTTTGTCACCTTGCCGAGTCAACGATATCGGTGTCGGTGTAATCGAACTCCCCGATATCGAGAACCCACCACCTTAATCCTTCCTATTTTATGCACATGCAGATTTAAACGTAATCAAACAACAATCGAGCCGAAGCTCCCTGGACCATTCCGTCCGTCTCTTAACCAACCGAGCCGAAGATCCCCGGACCATTCCGTCCATCTCTTAACCAACCGAGCCGAAGCTCCCCGGACCATTCCGTCCGTCTCTTAACCAACCGAGTCGAAGCTCCCCGGACCATCCCGTCCGTCTCTTAACCAACCGAGCCGAAGCTCCCCGGACAATCCCGTCCGTCTCTTAACCAACCGAGCCGAAGCTCCCATCTATTTTTCGGTGTTATCTGTGTTTGTGAAATGTGCATCCCTACTTACTAAGTTGCTCTTTTCAGTTAGTTTATACAGTTTACGTTAACCCAGGACTGCCCCCGGCATACCCCGTGAAGGGCTCTCAAAGGGCACTAGGAACTATGATGGTAGCTGAAGCCCATCGTTCCCTTTCGCAAGACACTTATTGTTATTGGTTGATTCCCTTACCCATTACCTTCTCATGTTACGATAGACTAACCTAGTGTGATTTAACCTTCCTCTCTTCGGGAAAGACGATCTTTCGTCGAACCCCAAGCACCTCTTAACTCTAATCAACACCTCTTCTTACTAACCTTCCTATCCTCCTGCTGTGAACTCATCCACATCTATAAAATCCAGCAAGATGGCTAACTCCAACTATGCCAATTCATTTCCTTTCAACAATTTACTAAATGCAGACCACAAGGTTAAATGCCATGTAAAATGGGGAGTACATCAAATAATCATCCGATACTCTTATAATAATTAATGGAGGTCCATTATGACCTTTAAGCCCTAAATCCAGAGACCCAAAATTTTCCTTATTTATTTAATAATTTATTTAATTATTCTAGTGACTAAAATTTCCAATAATGAACATGAAGTACCATTTTCAGGCAAGATATCATTCCACTAATTTTATATGATATTTAAAATAAGGATTTAACTCATCTTCCAAAATATCTAAATTTTTCAGTAAGGTTTTATCGCAAAATTCCTATTTCATTTTAACCCTTGAAAATTCATTTAAAGAAATATAAAAGACTATATTGCTTTTAAAAATCCAGAGAAAATTCCAGTATGATTCTAATGGCATATAAATGATTTGGGCCAAATTTCATAATTTATTTATCAGTAAATAGTCTTAATTAAATTATTGAATAATTTCCTCATTTAACAAGCTTGTGAAGTAATTACCTTAATTATGTATCTAAAAATCTTCATAAAATTTATATATGCATCTAATAATTCAAAACTTCTTCTACCAAACTTTCATAATTTATTTATCAGTAAATAGTCTTAATTAAATTATTGAATAATTTCCTCATTTAACAAGCTTGTGAAGTAAGTACCTCAAATATGTATCCAAAATTTTTTCATAAAATTTATATATGCATATAATGATTCAAAACTTCCTTTGCCAAACTTTCATGACCTCCCAAGGGTCAGAGGGACCATAATCATCAATTTATTAAATTGAGGTATCCCTTGTGTTACACATGAAGTACTATAACTATTGTCCCAAAATTCCTAATTAAATTACCAAAGTCTTATAATATCCTTATGACCAATCTACCAAAATTTCACCTTAGTTTGAGGAGTTTAGATAGCCCATTTCAACCCTACAATGTTTGTTCCCTAAACTAGGGTTAGGGTTTTGTGGGTCCCAAACTTTCCAAAACACCCTAAGATTTTAACCAGAGGGTTATAGTTACCCTAATATCCTCTCTACAAAATTTCATAGTCATACAAGGTGTTTTGGCCACATGCCCTTCACAACCCTCAAAACCCTCTATTTAGGGTTTGAGCTTGGATCCTAGGGTAAATCAACCCTAAACCACCCCATTTTCCCTAAGGGGGGTGATAATGATCATACCAAGCCAGTGGTCAAAATATCAGCCTCTTATGAGGTGAGTTGACCACTCAAAACCTCAAGTACACTTTTACTTAAAAATCCTTCTTTTAAGGTAGAACTAGGGATTGATCATTCCCTAACCAAAACACCTTCAAATGAGGTGAAATTATTACCAGAGCCCTAAGATGCCCTATAAAACAACCCACCAAAATTTGGGGGAGTTTTGAGATGTTTGTGACACCCAAATAATTTATTCATGGATTATTAAATTTTTCTAAAAACTATAGAAAAATATTCTCCAAAAATTCTAATTTTTGGATAGGTCCTAGATATAGATAAGAATAGCTCATACCCAAAATTTCAAGTCATTTAAAAGTTTGGTTTGGAATGGGCATCAAATTCATTCTCTGGTCAGCCCTATGTATAGATCTCACCAAAATGAGTGTTGTGATCTAACCAGTACTCTAAATTGACTCAAATCAATTTTAAAATAAAGTAGACTCATAGATCTACAATTTTTATGTTATCAGTTTTTCCTGATCTAGCCTCTAAGTATTTTTCCCAATTTATTTAATGTGACAGATAATTTCATTCAGAAATTGCTTTAAAAAAAATATAATCTAATCTTTATGGTACTGTTCATCTTCCTCAACAGCCCGAACAGAGCTTTAAAAACTCATTTTCCTGTAGCTTTTCCGTGAGCTACTGCTGGCCATCCGGCCACTTTCCCGGCCAGCCACCACCACCACCACCTCCGTTGAGGCGAGGGCTACCGTCGGGTGGCGCCACGGCCGCCGGAGTGGCGGTTTCCGGCGAACCCGACCACCATTATTTTTGGAAAAACCATGGAAAACTTCACCCAATCCAGCTCTTTTGAGCCCGATTTTCTCTCCTAATAACTTCTAAGATCTATCCATATAAGAAGGAGTAGAGGAGGACCTTTTTGGCGGCCTGAATTCAGGAGGATCGTCGGGATGCCATGGCGGCGGCTAGTGGTTGTCGGCCTCTTAAAAAACACAGGAAACTAGCTGGCTCCTTCAGGAAAGTGGTGGGAATTACTCCTTAGACCTCAGTGAAGCTTTTAAAGAGGGAAAGGGGGGGAGTTAGGTGGCTGAATGCCTTGTGCCATTTTTGGCCATGGTCAACAATGGTGGCTTGGTTGGTAGGGGGAGAATGCATGGCTCCAACCAGTCAAGGATTGGCTGGTTGGATTGGGGCTGCCTTCCTGGTCCTAATGCAATGAATGGAGGAGGTTGGGGAGGGGGAGGATGAGCACAAAGTCCTCCTTCCTTCTTCTTCCTTCTCTTTCTCTCTCCTCCATGGGTGACTTTCTCTCTCCTAGTCACCAAGCCTGAAATTTTGGTTCCTACATATCCCATGGCAGCCCACAAGTTCATTTGGTTTCTTAAGTCAAGGTTAGCCCAATTGCTATGGTGATAGTTTTACTTTCAAGACAACCTAAACACCTAGAGGGAGGGGTGAATAGGTTCTAATTGCTTGTTCAATTTTTTAAGCAGAATTCAATTACAAACATTAAAATATCCAGCACAGCATTCACAGACATTTAATCATCACAGATTGCACAATGTTTTATAGTGTTTCCCCAAGGTCTGGGTACATCCACTTTCCCCCTTCACCTATCTAGCAGTATGCTAGATTCGGCCAAACTTCCACTATTCTCAGATCCTCAGATCCTACAACTCAGAACCTGGATAGGTTCCTACAACTCAGGCACAACAGCCCTACCTCAGCCTTGCCACAAGGCCTACAACTCAGAGAAGAACCTTCTCCTACACTCAGGCAAACATCCCTACCACTCAGAGATCAACTCTCCTACACTCAGCCTTTATATCACAGGCTTACAACTCAGAACTGTGTAAAACAGATCCTACAGAAATTTAGAAAAGAAGTTTTAATGTCTTGCCTTTGTTGAGAGAGAAGAGGACAAGACAATTCTTGATCAGCTAATGAAATCAACTGAATCTGAGCTTTCTTCAAAGCTTCTTGAATCTGAACTTAGCTGAGTTGATTTCCAAACAGCTTCTTGAGAAACCACTGATGGCTTCCTTCTTCTTCTTCAAAATGGGTGGATCCCTCTCTATCCAACACCTTTGATGATACTTCTGAATTCTTGTTAGAACTCTTCTTAGATCAATCCTGAGATCGTCTTCTTATATATTCTGATGAAGATCTTCTTTAGTGCATTACACCTTCTTGATTTGATTTCTCAATTTGATTGTCAAAGTTCAATCTTCTCATTACACATTTACTTCTCTCTGAATCTGTCTATTTATAGATCTTCTTAATGGTAACCGGCTGATCCGGATTATAACTATCTTCTGACAAGTCTGACAACATCAGTTAACTGGCTGCAACCCACAGCTGTCAAGTCTTCAAACAGATCCTGTGCCTTAGTCTTGGTCAGCAATGTGTTGAGACAGACTGTCAGGAAGTGTCGAGACCAACTGTCTGTATGTGTCGACACAAGTAACTTTGGTGTCGACACAGCCTTTGATGATGTCGACAAGTTTGCCTTTAAGTCGACACAGCTTCTTCAGAGAATAACTTGGTCTTGACTTTGCAGTGTGTCGACACAAGTCCTGTGTGTCGACACAGTTGTTGTAGATTCAGAACTCAGTATGTGTTGACTTAGTCTTCTGGTGTCGACACAAGTATTGTCGACTTCTGCCAATGTGTGTCGATTCTGTCTCATTGTGTCGACACAGCCTCCCAGTGTCGACACAAATGTGGTCAGTCGACACTGCTTCCCAGTGTCGACATAAATGTGATCGACTATCTTTCTCTGTGTCGACACAGCTTCCTTCAAGTGTCGACACAAATATTCTGAAGTGTCGACACTGTTTCTTCAGGTGTCGACACATGGACTTAGAATATTTTTCTGCATTCTTTAACACTTCTTCACCTGCACATGTCAACTTAAAACAACATCAAATACACCTTGATGTATATCATTGAGCTAAGTTGGGCTTCTTCAAATCAGGTACACATTTTCCAATGTACCCAACAATCTCCCCCTATTTGGAGAAGTCATAACCCTTATAGCCAATGATATACACCATTTATAAAAAGTATAATATGATGATATATGACATAGCAGGAATACTTAATATAAACAAAATATGAACAATCCATCACAGAGTGAACATTATATAATTCCAAACAAAATATGAACAATCCATCACAGAGTGAACATTATATGATTCCAAACAAAATATGAACAATCCATCACAGAGTGAACATTATATGATTCCAAACAAAATATTGTTTATAACTTGATAATATTTGATTACAGAGTTTTACATTGAATGATTTAATCAAAACATTACAAAATACTTTTGAAAGAACTTAAAATTAAGACTGATCAGGCTCTCTTATGACAATCCCTTTGCCAGATTGGATTTGAGCCTTCACAGGAGCTTCAACATCTTCAGCTGGCTTCTTGCCTTTTTGATCAGCCTTCTTCTTTGCTTCTTCCTTAAGCCTTTGCCTTTCAAAGTAATGAAAGGGCTTTGGGAAGTACTTGCTCGGCTCCTGAGCATCTGGTGGCAGCCTACCCAGCTTGGCTTTTCTTCTGAACTGTACTATTGCCTCCTGCCTAGCTTCATGCTTTTGCCATTCTATTTCATTATACCACTTTCCTCTTTCATGAACTTGGTCTTTCACAGCCTTCCATGCAGTGAGTATAATATTTCTTGAAGTAGGGCTCCACTGCTCAAAATCTGGCTTAAGTTCAGCCTGCTCTTTAAATCTCTTCTTAGATAGTAGAGCATCTTGCTGTTCTTTCAAAGTGGCCTCAGGCTTATCCACTTTCTCAATAACAACCCTGTTAACCTCCTTTGGAGGACTATACATTTCTTGAACTTGCTGATCAATCATATCAAAATCTGGAGGAGGGTAAATGACTTGGGCAACCTCAGGTTGATTGCCTTCAAGTAGACCTGTTTGTATTCCTGACTCAGCCACCATAGCATCATCACACAAAGGTGGATATCCCAATGTGGCTCGAATACTATTGGTCACCCATTTGGTGTGCTCTGAGCCTGCATGAACTAACAACCTCTCCCCCTTTATGGCTTCTCTGGTAATATGATCTCTTAGATCTTCCTTCTGAAATCTTATCTGTCCATCCAGATAATTCACACCCTCTTTAAAAAATGGTTTTAACTTTTGAAGCTTGTCAGAAATGTCCTTTTGAGAGGTAGTGATAGCAGTTTTAACAGATTCAATAGCAGCTTGAAATGTCTTATCAAATTCTTCCATCTCCTTTGCTCTAGCTGCAGGCAGGCCTGGAGTAGTCTTTTTCAATTCAGCAATAATCTCATGATGAGATTCAGTTAAATTGTCATTCATCCGTAGCTGATTCTTCAAAACATAGCTTTGCTTTAAAGCAATATCATCCACTTTAGGGATGATGGACTGCTGTTGTTTTGCCAAATACACCACAGCATTACCTCCCTTATGGAAGCAATCTGTCATCTCTTTCTTATGCATATTGACTTCAAATCGAATTGACTTTATATCCTGAGCCAAGTCAAATTGAAGGGCCTTATTGCTCTCATCAACATATTTTTCAACTGCCACTCTATGGTCATCTAACTTAACTTGCAAATCAACCATAAACTTGTTATAATTAAATTCAGAATGGGATGGTTGAGTTGTAGTCTGTAGAGCCTGCTTATAACCTTTGCTCCTTCTCTTGAAGACTACAAGTTTTCTCTTCTTAGCCATTCTGGCTTCTTCAGTCTCAGATTCAGATGAACTATCAGCTTGAACTCTTTCTTGAGGAGGAGGAGGAATATTTGTCTCAGTGCCATGTTGTTCAGCCTCAACATGCACAGACTCCCCCTCAACTATTTGCTCCTTCTCAATTTCTATCTCCATATCAAAGGCTTTTTCAATCTCTTGCCCCTCTTCTACTCTATCATTAGTCATATCAACATTAGGGAATAACTCATCTAGAGTATATTCCTTCTGAGCTTGAACAGAAGATGTATCAATTAGTTCTTCTATATTCAGATCTTTGGAGATATCAATTTGGACTGCCTCTTGCACTGGGTCAGATATCTTCTCCCCCTGTGCTTGTTCAGTATTGGTAATGTCCTGGGCAGGTGAGTATACTTGCTCCCCCTGCACTTGTGCAGAAATAGAAATATTAGAAATGTCTATAGTAGGGAAATACACCAGCTCCCCCTGCAACTGTACCTGGTCAGGAGTAGATACAATCTGGGCAGGTGAATGAGCTTGCTCCCCCTGCATCTGTGCAGGTATAGTGTCTTGCTGGGCTGGAGTAGACACAGGGTGATCTTCATCCTGCTTCCTCTCTTGTTCTTCTTGAAGCTGCTCAGTATCTTGAGCATGAGAAGAGGATTTCACTGGGGTGTCCTGCCTGCTCTCATCAGGCACATCCTTAGACAGCACCCTATCCCACCTAGAAAACAATCTCATGTCCATCTTTCTCATGTGATTGATCTTTGTTCCTGGCAGGTGTTGCATTTTCTCAGGGATCACTCCATTCAGATATAAACTCATAATTCTAGCCAGATTTGGCTTCTTTATTCTTTCCTTGATCTTTTCAAAAATTACAGCTGACCAATCAGTTGGAATTGTAAACACAATTCTGGTCATGAGGCTGAACATAGAGGCTGAAATCCTATCATGTCCCCCTGGTTTGCACAGAATCACCTTGCCAACTACTTCAGACAGAAATTTCCCTTGCTGATTCATCCCTTTCCTGTTGAAATCAGCTCCAATCTTCAGAGTGGGATCCAATCCGCACCATTGGATAGCCTCCCTTAACTTAGAAGCAGGGACTTCTTCTTCATTCTCAATTATTGGTAAATGTAGAATCTTCCTTAGACTTCTTGGGGTAATCTTCACTGTCGACCCATGCACAGTGGACTTTATCTTGAGAACATCTAAACCTATTGATGCAGAGATAAAGAATTCATGCACCTCCTTCTTCCATATCTTGGAAGGTTCAGAAACTATGAACTCTAATCTGGATTCGGAAATAAGAGAGATAACTCGTTGAACATCTGTTGGGGCTTCGGCAAAGGCATTCCTTACTAACTCATAACCTTCATTGACGTTGTCTTCAATCTTCGGCGCCATTGTTCAGGTGAGAAAGCTTGAGAGAAGAGAGAGAGAGAGAGAAAGTTGACACAGGGTTTCAGTCTCGAAAACCTTGTAAGCGTGTCGACTGAATAAGTTCTAGACCTATTTATACCTTCTATTGAAAGAAGATCAAAAGGCGGGCAAAAACAGTCTATATGTGTCGACACAGATGGAATATGTCGACACAAACTTCTATTGTCTCGACAACAAATCTGTCTACTATGTGGCGACACCAAATGTGGATATGTCGACACCTGAGAGATATAGTAGAGTATCAGAAAATCTGTATCGACTCTTAGGATAAGTGTCGACACAAAATTTATAAGTGTCGACATCACTATTTTGGTGAAGTTGACACTACATTCCTGGATAAGTCGACAATTTAATTCTTAAGTGTTGACACATATTCTCTGTGTCGACACAATATTTCTGACTTGTCGACATTACTTCACTGAGTCGACACATTATCACTGAATGTGTCGACACTATTTTACTTAGCCAATTTCTGTTTCTGTCTACACCACTTAAGACCATTTGATAATCTAATATGTTATTTGTAAGTTTGTTGATAATCTAATCAATGGTCAGCATGCCTAATTCAATTTTAAATTTATTGAATTTTGTTTCATCTAGAGGCTTAGTGAATACATCTGCTATTTGATAATCTGTTTTAACAAATTCCAATGTGATGTCTTCTCTTTCTACATGATCTCTAAGAAAATGGTATTTAATTTCTATATGCTTAGTTCTACTATGAGAAACAAGATTATTAGCAATAGAAATTGCACTCTTAGAATCACACAAAAGAGGTGTTCTACTTACTTGAATACCATAATCTTTAAGCTGATGCTGTATCCACAATAGTTGTGCACAGCAGCTGCCAGCAGCAACATATTCTGACTCAGCTGTAGATATAGCCACACTGGTCTGCTTCTTACTACTCCAAGATATCAATCTTCCTCCCAAGAATTGACAAGTACCTGTTGTACTCTTCCTATCCTCTCTACAGCCTGCAAAGTCTGCATCTGAATAACCTGTTAGTAGAAAATCTCTATTCCTAGGGTACCAAAGGCCTAGATTAGGTGTGCCCTTAAGATATCTCAGAATCCTTTTGACTGCAGTATAATGAGACTCTTTAGGGCAGGCTTGGTATCTAGCACAGACACATGTAGCATACATAATATCTGGTCTACTAGCTGTGAGATATAGTAGAGAACCAACTATTCCTCTATACAAAGTCTCATCAACAGGTTTACCTGCATCATTTTTGCATATAGGCATACTTGTCCCCATAGGAGTTCTCATGATGGAGGATGACTCCATACCATACTTTTTGATTAATTCTTTAGTAAACTTTGACTGGGATATGGACAAGCCATCATCAGTCTGTCTTACTTGGAGTCCCAAGAAGAACTTCAGTTCCCCCATACTGCTCATCTCAAACTTCCCTTGCATAAGTTTGGCAAACTTTTTACAAAGGTTGTTTTCAGTAGATCCAAAGATTATGTCATCAACATAGATCTGAACTAAGATGATCTTGCCTTTGGATTCCCTAAGGAATAGAGTTTTGTCAATTTTTCCTCTTGAGAATTTATTCTCAATAAGGAAAGTAGACAGGGTTTCATACTAAGCCCTTAGGGCTTGCTTTAACCCATACAAAGCTTTTCTAAGCTTATAAACATAATCAGGTTTAAGAGGATCTACAAAACCTGATGGCTGCTCTACATATACTTCTTCTTTAAGATCACCATTCAGAAATGCTGACTTCACATCCATCTGGTATACCTTGAAGTCTTGATAGGCTGCATAGGTAAGGAACATTCTGATTGCCTCCAGCCTTGCTACTGGGGCAAAGGTTTGATCAAAGTCAATCCCTTCTTCCTGTCTGTATCCTTTAGAAACCAATCTTGCTTTATTTTTCACTATTACTCCATTCTCATCCAACTTGTTCCTGTAGATCTATTTTGTCCCAATTATATTGTGGCCTCTTGGTTTAGGAACAAGCTCCCAGACATTGCACCTTCTGAATTGATTCAGCTCCTCTTGCATAGCATCAGTCCAGTGCAGGTCTTGGATGGCTTCTTCAAACTTCTTAGGCTCCATTTGTGATAGGAAACTTGAATGCAGAACTGTGCTTTGACTTCTGCTTCTAGTCTGCACTCCCTGTCTTGGATCACCTATTATCTGATCAGTTGGATGGTTTCTTAAATGTCTTGTAGCTGGAGGAAGATTCCCTTCTGGTTGAACATCTCCAGCTCCTTCATTATGCTGAACTTCTTGGTTTTCTTCATCTTCTATTGTGTCTTGTACTCCCCCTGGACAATATCCTTCATTTTCCAATACTCCATCTTCCCTTGAAGCTTCAGCAATGGAGAGCTTGTCCATTCCTTTGCTTATACCTGTTGAGTCATTTGATCTACAAGACAACTCACAGTTGATTAATCTTGTTTCATCAAACACAACATGCACAGATTCTTCAACAACTTGAGTAGTCAAGTTGAAGATTCTATAGGCCTTACTATTTGTGATGTACCCAACAAATATCCCATCTTGGGATTTGGCAGCAAACTTAGTCAAATATGACTTACCATTGTTAAATATATAGCATTTGCAACCAAAGATTCTGAAGTAGGATAGATTTGGTTTTCTACCTTTCATAATCTCATAGGGAGTCTTTTTGTGGCTCTTGGTGATAGAAGCCCTATTGATCACATGACAAGCAGTGTTTACAGCCTCAGCCCAGAAATATTCTGGTAGAGAGGTGTCACTCAATAGAGTTCTACCAGCTTCAATTAATGTTCTATTCTTTCTTTCAGCAATTCCATTTTGCTGAGGTGTTCTTGGTGAGGAGAACTCTTGGAAAATCCCAAAGTCTTCACATAACTTTGTCATGCTTTCAGATTGAAACTCAGTACCATGGTCACTTCTGATTTTGACCACTGTACTATTCAGTTCATTCTGAATTTGCTTTACAAAATTAAGTAAGACACTTGGGGTTTCAGACTTCTGTCTCAGAAAGAACACCCATGTAAATCTAGAATAGTCATCTACAACTACAAAAGTGTAGACTTTCCTACCTAGACTATGTACTGGCATAGGACCAAAAAGATCCATATGCAAGAGGTATAAGCACCTCACAGAATCCTTGTTTTCAAGGCTTTGAAAGGAGGATTTTGTCTGCTTGTCCTTTTGACAAGCTGAGCATATCCCTTCCTTCATACACTTAACTTGAGGACCATTCCTCACTAACTCTTTGATAAAGAGTTGGCCAATTGTCTTGTAGTTAAGATGAGCCAATCTCTTGTTCCACTTAACACAATGAGAAGCATTGTCATCAGCTACAAGACAGATGGGAGAAGCTTTATTCTCACATACAAAATTAAGACAATATACATTTCTCTTCCTATACCCAGTCAAAATGATCTCTTGATCACTTGACCTTTTGATATGACATCCATCCTTAACAAATGAAATGTCATATCCTAAATCACTCAGCTGGCTTATGCTTATTAGATTATGTTTCAAACCTTTTACATAAGCCACTTGGGTGATAGTAATCAGGTTAGAAGAAATGTTACCAAACCCTTTGATGACTCCTTTTTCAGATCCACCAAAGATCACTTTAGGTCCATCTTTGACAGATGAATACTCTTTCAGCAGCCCCTTTGTTCCAGTCATGTGCCTGGAACAACCACTATCCAAGTACCATATTGGGGCATGGTTACTTGGATTCACCTGCAACACAGATTTACTTACCCTTAGAACCCAAGCAAGTCTTGGGTCCTTGGTTCAAGTTAGCATTAACAAAGCTACCATTATTTCTTCTAACAGGTAGACTATTGTTCTTTCTAACACTTATGTTATACCAGTAGTCTAGTGCAAAATGGCCTCTCTTGCCACAGCACCAACATTCAAACCTATTGTATCTAGTTCTAGATACATCCTTGACAAAAGAATTTCTGTCCATTGTTGGTGTTGCAGCAGCTTCACCCACTGATTTTTTATAACCATTGGGTTTATGAACATAGGTAGGCCTGTTGGCATTTACACCCTTGTTTTTCAGAACATTAGACTTAATATGACCATGAATATTTTCATGATCATATAGGTTAGAAGGCACTTCCACCTTTTTAAACTTAATAGGGACTGAAAAGTTCAGTGGCTTGACAGGAGCTTTGCCTTTCCTCTTGAATTGGCCAGCCCTGGAGTTACCTTTGAATCCTAATCCTGCCTTACCCTTTTGATTCACAAATTCATCAATCAAGGGTAAGACAGACTTTGGCTTAGAGTAACTAGCCACTAAATCTTTTTCAATTCTTAGTCTGGCCTCCAGACTCTTCACTTGATCATTGGTATAATTAATTGTGCCCATCTGAATAATAGTTATATTCTTCAGCTTGGCAATTTCATTTAACTTTTGATCAATTACTTTCTCTAACTCAGTTGCAGCTACCCTTAATTCAGCAATTTCATGAGCCTGAGATTTAACCAGGTTCTTGCTTTTCTTAAGGGCCTACAACAAGTCCCCATACTTATCTATCAATTGATAGACATCTCCTTCAGATTCAGATGCATCTACATCACTTGATGCAGATGTAGCTGATTCTGTACTTGTACTACAAACAGATTTCATAGAAGGACATTGTACCTTATTAGGACCAGACTGATTCTGGCATATGTCCTCTTCTGATCCTGCCATTAGTCCCATGCACTGATGATCCTCTTGATCATAGATGGAGTCTAGCAACTGCAAAAACTCCTCTTCTTTAGATACAGCATATAGTCCAATATATGCTTCTGCTTCAGATTCTGACTCTGAAGTTGACTGATCTGTTAGGCTCTTATCCTTCTTTGTAACAAAGGATTTCTCCTTCTTGCCCTTTTTATGAGTCTTATTCTTGTCTGAAGACTCATTTCTCTTATCAGGACAGTCAGCCACTACATGTCCAAGTCTATTGCAACAATAGCAGACAATCTTTGAAGTAGTAGCCTTGCTGGGCTTTGATTTGCTCTTTTCTTTCCTTGATGACTTTTTCTTCTGATAATAGTCATCAACTTCCTGTGAAGTAGAGGGCTTAGACTTCCACTATTTCTTCTTCAAGAACCTCTGGAATTGCCTTGTGAATGCAGCAAAGTCTGCATCTGAATCACAGCTTTCTGAACCCTGATTATCTGAATTTTCTGAACTGACTTCTGCAATTTCCTTAGGATGGGATGGTGATATCCTCCTATTATTTCTGATGGATTCTGCATTAAATGCCACAGTCTTTTCTCTATGCTCTCCTCTTGAATTCTTTTCCTCCTCCTTCCTCACCAAAAGTTGCATTTCATAGGATAGCAGCTTTCCAAACAAGGTGGGAGGAGAGATCTCTGCCAATTTAGCCACTTCTCTTATGGCACAGATCTTTGTGTCCCAATCCTTTGTTAAGGATCTCAAGAATTTGTCATTCAGTTCATAAGTGCTGAAGACTCTTCCATAGGACATTAGCTCATTCACAATTCTATAGAATTTCTTATAGCACTCAGTTATGCTATCAGATTTTCCTTGTCTAAAACTTTCATATTCCTGATTGAGCATAGATTTCCTGTCCTGTCTTACTTCTTCTGATCCCTCCATGTAGACAATCAATGTGTCCCACATTTCTTTGGAGGTCTTGCAGTGAATCAGATTCTGAAATGTTGAATCATCTATGTCACTTACAATAATGTTCTGTGATCTTTTATCCATGGTTGCCAAAATGATTTCATCCTTGGTCATTTCAGAATAACTCTTTGGAGTTTGAATATTAGCATCAAGAACTGATACCTTCATTGGAATGAAGGGTCCTTCCTGAACTGTGATGTATATTCTTGGGTCAGATGCCTCCACAAACAACCTGACTCTTTCTTTCCAAATTCCAAAGATTTCCTTCTTGCATATGGGTAATTTCATAGACCCTAGCTCCTTATGATTCTCTCCAGAACCCATCTTCTTGAATCTTGATTCTGCCTTTCAGATCTACCTCAGACTGTTAACTCCTTTTTGAGGAACCTCCCTCTGATACCACTTGATAGTTTTACTTTCAAGACAACCTAAACACCTAGAGGGGGGGTGAATAGGTTCTAATTGCTTGTTCAATTTTTTAGGCAGAATTCAATTACAAACATTAAAACATCCAGCACAGCATTCACAGACATTTAATCATCACAGATTGCACAATGTTTTATAGTGGTTCCCCAAGTTCTGGGTATATCCACTTTCCCCCTTCACCTATCTAGCAGTATGCTAGATTCGGCCAAACTTCCACTATTCTCAGATCCTCAGATCCTACAGCTCAGAACCTGGATAGGTTCCTACAACTTAGGCACAACAGCCCTACCTCAGCCTTGCCACAAGGCCTACAACTCAGAGAAGAACCTTCTCCTACACTCAGGCAAACATCCCTACCACTCAGAGATCAACTCTCCTACACTCAGCCTTTATATCACAGGCTTACAACTCAGAACTGTGTAAAACAGATCCTACAGAAATTTAGAAAAGAAGTTTTAATGTCTTGCCTTTGTTGAGAGAGAAGAGGACAAGACAATTCTTGATCAGCTGATGAAATCAACTGAATCTGAGCTTTCTTCAAAGCTTCTTGAATCTGAACTTAGCTGAGTTGATTTCCAAACAGCTTCCTGAGAAACCACTGATGGCTTCCTTCTTCTTCTTTAAAATGGGTGGATCCCTCTCTATCCAACACCTTTGATGATACTTCTGAATTCTTGTTAGAACTCTTCTTAGATCGATCCTGAGATCGTCTTCTTAGATCTTCTGATGAAGATCTTCTTTAGTGTATTACACCTTCTTGATTTGATTTCTCAATTTGATTGCCAAAGTTCAATCTTCTCATTATACATTTACTTCTCTCTGAATCTGTCTATTTATAGATCTTCTTAATGGTAACCGGCCGATCCGGTTTATAACTGTCTTCTGACAAGTCTGACAATATCAGTTAACTGGCTGCAACCCACAGCTGTCAAGTCTTCAAACAGATCCTGTGCCTTAGTCTTGGTCAGCAATGTGTTGAGACAGACTGTCAGGAAGTGTCGAGACCAACTGTCTGTATGTGTCGACACAAGTAACTTTGGTGTCGACACAGCCTTTGATGATGTCGACAAGTTTGCCTTTAAGTCGACACAGCTTCTTTAGAGAATAACTTGGTCTTGACTTTGCAGTGTGTCGACACAAGTCCTGTGTGTCGACACAGTTGTTGTAGATTCAGAACTCAGTATGTGTTGACTTAGTCTTCTGGTGTCGACACAAGTATTGTCGACTTCTGCCAATGTGTGTCGATTCTGTCTCATTATGTCGACACAGCCTCCCAGTGTCGACACAAATATGGTCGACTATCTTCCTGTGAGTCGACACTGCTTCCCAGTGTCGACACAAATGTGATCGACTATCTTTCTCTGTGTCGACACAGCTTCCTTCAAGTGTCGACACAAATATTCTGAAGTGTCGACACTGTTTCTTCAGGTGTCGACACATGGACTTAGAATATTTTTCTGCATTCTTTAACACTTCTTCACCTGCACATGTCAACTTAAAACAACATCAAATACACATTGATGTATATCATAGAGCTAAGTTGGGCTTCTTCAAATCAGGTACACATTTTCCAATGTACCCAACATATGGGCTTGGGCTTGAGTTAGCCCATTTGGGCTAACTCGACCCAAAGTTGGACTAGGGCCCACCTAGGTCAAATTGGTCCTTGAGATTTCTTCAATGGGTCCTTGGTGACCCATTAGCCTCCCCTAGGGTCAAGGTGGGGTTGTATTGGCCCTTGGAGGTCACTTGACCCTTAATTAGGGCACTTTGACCATTTTAGGTCAAGGGTTGACTTTGGTCAACCTAGCCTTTATGATTGGTCCCAATGGGTCCTTGGTGACCTATTGGCCTCTCACTAGGGCTATGAGGGTATGGGTGGGGTCTTGGAGTCTTGGTGAAGCTTCATGATCACCTTAAGCCAAGGTTTTGGAGTTTACTATTTGCAGACCATAGTGCCTCTATCCACACCACCAGGTCCACTCGACTCTTTCTTGGGCTTCCTAGGGTTTTGTCATGACAAAACCACTCTTAGGGGTCTAGTTGGAAATGGGATGTTACAGCCCGCCCGTCAGAAGCCCAATACGCGGAAAAAATATAAATCCACACTGCGTGTAGGTACATATATCTGATATATATATATATATATTAAAATATATGAAATTTGATGGATTGTTGGTTGGCAGCGGATAAAGGACCGCCACCTCAGTGGCTTGTTTTGATGGTTTGTTTTAGGGGCTGCTGGTTGGTAGCAGATAAAGGACCGCCATCTCAGTGCTTTGTTGTTTGTGGGCCATACACTCAGATTTTTCCTGGTGTTTTGATGTCATTTGGAGCTGATCAGTTTCTCTTAAATCATAAATTGATATTTTTAAAAAAAAGATGAAAGAAATATATATACATATGCATCTATTTCGCTCCCGATTATGGGCTTGCTTACTTTGTTCAATATAGTTAGTTCCTTTATGCCTTTTTTTCTGTTTTTATGATTATACTGACTCTTTGGTGATAGCTTGTTCATCGAGTTCTTGCTACTCGAGGTTTGTTGTTCCTCTTTGGTTTCTATAGCACTGCTTGCAACTTGTTTATGAGGTGCTCTTTCTTTGAATGCCTTAGGTTCGGAGCAGTAGCAGGTTTGACAATTAGAGCTTGTGTTTCTGGTGTTGCGGGTGGTTGCAGCCGTTTGTTTCCCTCCTGTTTGTGAGGTAGCTACCTTTTGTTTCCTATTAGATTGGTTTCCTATGAGTTCGTGCCAGTTTGATGATGCCCATAGTGTTTGTTACTTGCTAGTTTTCTGATGTTTCTTATTGTATTTATAGACTTGCTCTTTCAAAATATTTTATGATATGGTGCACGTTAGTTACTTTCAACAACTATAAAAAAATTGCATTTTGATATGGAGGCAAAGCATACCTTTTAACTGAAAATCACATTATTTTGAAGTGCTAGAAATCTTCTTTTATACTTATGTACAATTTATAAGTTGCATATTCATTTCAGAAATGGTTGAGTCTTCATCTTCATACAAGATAATAAATAATCAAACTTAGTCTTTTCCGCTACGTAAACCTATACCTTTTGCTTGTGCACTAGTTGACCTACCAGACCGAGGGACACGGTAAGTAAACCTAATAATATAACTAAGTTTTAAAACATGATTCATAAGTCTTTTTATAAAAATAAATGAAAGGTCAGGGTTGCCTGAACGTCTGCAGTTGTGCTCTGCAGGCGTGACATCACGACGCGTATTTTCTCTAACTCTGACGTATTATTTAATACGGAGAAAATATGGGTTGTGTCAAGGCCCTCCGTGTCCCGCATGATAATAACCGGCTTGTGACGGCGGGCGTTACCTGCCCCCGACGATAGGCTTCACCCACCCCCAACCCCTCAACGGGCTTCGTCAGTGCCCATCGGGCTTCGACCATCCCCTACAGGCTTCATATCCTATATTACTATTATTTGTATTTCTCTTATTGTTTTCTGATATTTCAAGTATTTATTTTAATTATTTTTCTTATTTTTTTTGGTTTTCTATTATTTTTTAAAAAAAAACCCTAAAATCGACCGCACTCACTGGCAAAGGAGGTCACCTCTGGCTCACCGCCGGACAACCCAGGTTAAGGTCGTCGGCATCCGACGACACCGACAGCAAAGTCATGCCAGTCTGCTGGCGGTGGAGTTTAGCCAAACCGTCGGCAACCTCTGTTATGATTTTTTTTAAAAAACAGATCACCTGCTCACAAAGGTCCTCCGCTGCCGTCGGTGTCCTGCCCGGAGCCCGACAAACCCGATGGTAGGCTCCAGGAAGGCTGTCGGCGGCTCCACTGCCGGAGGCAGAGGACCTCCATTTTTTGCTTAATTTTTAAGAAATTTTTAAAAATAAACACGCACGGTCGGTTCACGCCGCTACCGGCGGCTTCCCCGGAGCCACAAACTGGTTCGTCGGTCCCCGACAAACCCTCTGGCGGTGCTCCGGCAAGGCCACCGCCAGTGGTGTCCCTGCAAGAGCGCTGCCGGAGCCCCCATCCCCGGGGGGTTCGCCGATTCCCAGCGAACCCGCCAGTGGTCTCCGAGCAGGCTGATGCCGGCGTGGACTAAGCTGCGTGAATAGGCCTTGCCAAAAATAGCGATTTCAGATGTATCAGGTTTTTTGGGGGGAGGTGGGTAGGTTGTTTTACGGTTAATGACTATTTGCAGACCTCAAGGTCATAATCTCATGGCTTTGATTTCATTTTTGGTTGAAACCTGGCATTAAAACATGCCAAAATGTTTTCCTATATATAATATAGATACACACACAATCATCTTCACATGGGCTATGCTCTTGTTTGATACTCTCTGCAGCTACAGTACCCCCAGCACCGGCAATATCTTAGCCCAAACTCGGCCACTATCGAATGCTCGGTCAATTAGCAGTGCTCAATGCTCTCGGGCGGAGACGGCGCCCGCATCCTGGCAGGCGGCGCCCGTGTGATGGCACCAATTGACCGAGCATTCGAGAGCGGCCAAGTTTACATCAAAAAAATTTGCATCACTTTTTTTATTTAATTTTCCAAAAATTTCATGATTTTTTCACCATTCTACAAAATAGCTAATTCCGCCACTACATCAACCTACCACTATTTCTCGTAGCTCTGTAACTAAGGCTGAGTTTGGGATACTGATCCCGTTTGGCTCCATTCCGATTTCAAACCGGGCCCTTTTAAAAGGGAGAATGTATCTCCAAAGATCAAGTTCAAAAGGGAGCCACCGGTCTGATTTGAACTGGAATTTAGCCAAAACGATGCCCCAAACAACTCTGCCGGCCCGGTTTCTGTTGAAATTTCACAAGATGAATATGATAGAGCTCTGATACCAAGTAAAAACTTTCAGAGCTATCAAACTGACAATATGATTAAGCAAAAAGCAAGAACCAGGCACAGAAACACTCCAACCATAAACTGAGCTTAATAAATCAGATGCAAAAGAAGTTAATAGCAAAGTCTTGTATAATCAACTATCTTCATTACAAGGCAAGACATATATGGCGGGAAATGATTTCACAAAGTAATAATAGGGAAGTAGAAAACAACAAACAAGTCGGGTGGACAGAAACTGAGACTGCCGAGTCCGCTGAGGTCGCCAATCCGCTAATGCACCAAATTGATCTACGGAGTTCGTGAAAACTGCAGATAACCCGTTATTCTACCGAACAACTTGTCCACTCTATGCAAGCCGCCTAACCGTAGAGGTTGCGTAGCTGCCAGAGTCCGCAAAAAAGAGCCACTTTCGAACTGAAAGAACAGACCGCCTAGACCCCCGAGACCGACAAACAGGTTATTGAACTGGAATTGCTGAAGTAGAGAAGACCGCCTGGCCGCAACTGCGACCTGCTGCAAACCGTTGATTGTAAACCACAAGCTTCACTGATCCCTGACCATAGTCAGAACCAAACTCCTGGCTTCTCAGTACTAGCCGCACAACCTACAAACAACAAACCGATTAACCTTCTCAAATCGCGCAGACAGGAAATATGAGGCTGCAACAATTAACCTACGCTCAACTTACTGTTCATTCAGTTACTGTTGATGTGATGGGGGTCCTATTTATAGGCACGAAGAGGAGTGTGATCACTACCATAATGGATAGAATCACCACCCTAGCTCGCAGCTAGCACCAAGCAGTCTGCTCAGTCTACATAGACAAAGCCAGACACCAGACAATCCGCTAGGCACCATGGCAAGAAGCCAATCCCCAACCTGGCGGACATCGCACCAGTCCGCATGTTGTAGCGGACACAGCAACATCCCGCACAGTCCGCGAACAGCGCATCAGCCCACAACAACAAGTCCACGACCAACAGGCACAAACCACCCGGTCAACCAGCGGATATTGCGGACTCTACGATCAACCTGGACTTATCACAAATTGTGACCAAGTCCAACATCCAACCAAACTCTGGCGCGAGATCGGTAGACAAGAGCTCAGTCCGCCAGCTCCCCAAGACAGTCCGCCACAAGCAGACTCTGTGAACTCAAAAGGAATCTGCACCTCCCCTGTGGATATACCACCTATCCGCACGACTACCTCGGACAACCAACCAGGCCGCACCATCAGACCGCCCAGGCCGCACCACCAGTCTGCCAGACTATCCGCCCAAGCCGCGTGGTCTGCCCAATCAACCCCCACTTTCACTTCACAATTTTCAACACTCCTCCTTGAAGTGAGAAGTGGTGACCAAGCCCAACAGTCCCCGTAACAGGGTAAATGGCACCTTCGGCAGCACCTTCGTGAAGATGTTTGCGATGTTGTCCCCACTCCACGCATGCTCCACCATAAGAGATCCCTCCAATACCTTCTCACGAATGAAGTAGTGCTCAATCTCTATATGCTTGGTCCTCGCGTGACAAACTAGATTATTGACCAGCTTCATGGCACTTTCATTGTCACCGCAAAGCAGAGTAGGGCCACACACTTCTTTATAAACGTCCTCTACTAGTCTCCTAAGTCAGATGGCTTCCCGAGTTGCCAAGGCCGAAGCCTTGTACTCCACTTCCATAGTAGAGACAAACATCGAGTCTTGCTTCTTGCTACACCAAAAAATACTGGCTGGTCCACACGTGAAGACATAACCGGATGTTGACTTTCGGTCGTCTGCATCTCCCTCAGAATTAGCATCTGAGTATCTTTGAAGAGTAAAACTTGTGTCTCTCATATAAAGGAGACTCATATCAGAAGTGGACATCACATACTTCAGAATGTTCCTTGTCGCTATCATATGAGGCTTCCTGGGTTCTGCCATATACCGACTTATTCGGCCAACCGCATAAGCAATATCTGGCTTTGTAATAGTCAAGTAGATAAGACTCCCAACCAGAGCCCGAAACACCAAAGGATCTGGAAGAATCCTCCCCTCATCCCGCTGAAGTTTGATGCCAGAATCAAAAGGAGTAGTGCTACTATTCTCCTCCCGCGTGCCGAATCGTTGAACAATTCTCTCTGCATAGCCCTTCTGGGAAACGAGTATGTCGCTCTCTTTCCTCTCCACCTAGAGTCTAAGGAAGTGGAGGAGCTCATCCAAGTCTTTCATCTCAAATCTTATAGCTAGCTATTCCCTGAGCCTAGCTACCTCCTCCTTAGAGTTACCTGTGATGATCATGTCATCCACATACAATAACACCAAGATCAAAAGCTCCCCCTTCTTCTTGATGAACAAGCTCGAGTCTGAATTGGATGCAATGTAACTGGAGAATTGAAGGTATTCTACAATCTTCTCATACCAAGCTCGAGGAGCCTGCTTCAAACCATAGAGGGCTTTCCGGAGCTTGCAGACGTAGTCCGGATGTCTTCAGATATATATCTCAGTGGCTGATCCATGAAGATATCTTTATCGATTTCCTTGTAAAGAAAAACGTTCATTACGTCTGATTGCCATATCTTCGAACCCTGGCAAGCAGTCAAGGCCATCACCACTCGAACTGAAGTCATCTTCATCACGGGACTGAACGTCTCTTCATAGTCTTCATCGTACTGTTGTGAAAATCCTCGAGCTACAAGGCGAGTCTTGTACCGCTCGATGCTCCCATCCGCCTTCTTCTTTAGCTTATATACCCACTTGTAAGTCATAGGAGTAACACCATCAACCTTGGGCACAAGATCTCAGGTCTCATTCTTCTTGAGGGTAGCCATTTCCTCATCCATGATATCTTCCTACTCCTTGACTCCAGTGGCTTCATTAAATCTAGGAGGCTCCCGCTCATCCAGGGGGGCCTGTGAAGAAACAAAAGACAAAGCTCACTATGTTTCCTTCGCTATAGCGAGCTGGAGGCTTGATGGTCCTCTTGGACCTCCGAGGAGTCTGCTCCTTGCTCACCACCTCACGGCTTCCTTAGAACCAGATCCATTCCCGGGCACACTTAGAGTATCGCTCCCCCTGCTTCCTGAACCAGAAGCTTCTGCCCTAGAGCTTGAAACACCTGGAGCTCTTGGTGACAAAGGAAGCTCCACCTGAAGATCTTCAGTAGCCTCCTTCTGCCTTTCATTGGCCCTGCTCTCCTGCAGCTCAATAGAGCCACCTCTATACGATGTCAGTTCATCAAATACAACGTCTCTTGATACAACAAACTTCCTTGTTGTAGGATTCATACACTTCCATCCCTTCTTCCACTCATCATAGCCCATAAAGACAAGCTTCCTCGTCTTTGCATCAAGCTTGGTCCTCTGAGCATCTGTGACGTGTACGTAGTAGGTTGATCCAAACACCCGAAGGTGTTCCATGCTAGGCTTCTCCTTGAACATCATTTCAACGGAAGACTTCATGTTGATCGGACTTAGAGGCATCTATTTAATGACATAGGTTGCGCAAGCCATTCCTTCCGCCGAAAAGGACTTGGGAATGCCCTTTGCACAAAGCCAACACTTGTAGGTGTCCGTCAAATGACGGATCTTTCTCTCCGCTACTCCATTTTGTTGTGGAGTATGAGCACAATGAGCTCTCTCTAGATCCCATGCTTTCTGCAGAAGTTAGAGAACTCGGATGAAACAAACTCACCTCCGTTGTCTGATCTAAACTTCTTGATCCACAGGCCAAGCCAGCCCTCCACTATCTCCTTGAACACCACAAACAATTGGAAAGCAGCTGACTTCTCCTTCATGAAATATACCAAAGTGTATCTTGAGTAGTCATCAATCAGCACTAGCATGTATCTGCTGCCTCCAAGACTAGCAGTGGTAGTTGTCCCCATCAGATCACTATAGATACACTCCAATGGTGCCTTACTCCTTATTTATGACTTGTCAAAAGGAAGGCAATGATCCTTTACATACTGACACCCTACGCAAACATGGCCATCACCGTAGGATGACAACTTGGGCAAGCCTATCACAAGACTTCTCACTGCCATGACTTTCAACCTGTCCATCCCAACGTACCCTAGTCTTTCATGCCAAATAGCACCGCTATCGTTAGCCTATATCTGATCAACATAAGAGCTTGTTGATAAAACAAACAAGTCTCTTACCCTTCTCCCTATATGAGCAACATCAACCTTTATCGTTGATATGTTGCAGAGAAACTTCACTTCTGTTGGGCCAAACAGAACGTGATGGCCCGCATCAACCGCATTGGTCACTGAGAAGAGGTTCTTCTTCATGACAGGTACGTGATACACATTTCTTAACGTGAGTGGACCCTGAGCACTATCCAAAGAAACAACACCCTCCTTCTCTACAGTATGAATATAATCATCAGTTATAATAATAGCTTCATTACCTGAGAATGTTTGCAGTGATGAGAACTTTGACTCGTCTCCAGTGAGGTGATGACCACACCCCAAGTCGACTATTCAGTCATCTTGGTAGTCGACGGTGGAAAGAGCATGGACACACATGCCCGTTTGAAAAGCTCCAACCCACCCGACCTCCTCAGCACTGGAATGAGCTCCCTCCTTATCTACAACATGCCCAGGTTACATCTTGATCTTCCAGTCTCGTCTGAAGTGACCTGTCTGATTACACCTGTATCACTTTAACTCTTTCTTCCAGTTCTTCTTAGGAGTGATGCTCCTCTCTTACTGATAGGAAGTTGAAGGCCCGTCCTCAGCAATAGTCTTCTTCTTCTTCTCCCATCTCTTCTTCTTATTACCTGTGAAGAAAGCCTCACTACCTCCTTCAGGGATAGTAACCCCTGCCATCTGTCTAGTCAGGCTCTCATGTGAAGCCAGCAAGTTCCCTAGCTCCAAAAAAGGTGGCTGAGTAGCACAGCCTTGAACAGAAGTCACGAAGACCATATATTCATCCTGCAAACCGCAAATTATGTGCCTCTTCAGCTTGGCTTCAAAAATCAGCTCATCGAGGTCTAGCGTTGATATCTTAGTACACAGGTTCTTCATCATGAGAAAGAACTTTGAGATGGGGAGATCTCCTTGAGTTGCTCTAGCCAACTCATTCTCTAAGAACTGTAGCCGCACTACATTCTTCCTGTTGAACAATCTATCAATGGACGTCTAAATCTCAGCAGCAGATTCACATCTTAAGATGTGATCAAAGAGCTCAGGTGAGATAGCCGCTTGAGAGCAAACTTTGCTTTCACATTGTTCTTCCTCCAAGCTCTCACTTGTTCCGCAGTGCATTGCAACAGTAACTTCTTGCTTGTCATCACCACCGACGACTTCCCACAACTCCTCACCCAGAAGATAGCTCTTCATACACGACTTCCACTTTTTAAAGTTAGTCACTTTAAGAAGTTCAATACAAAGACCCCTTACATAAGCTCCTTCCATTGCAAACACCATTGATCTATTAGCTTCCAGAATCGCCGAGCACAATTGAGGTTGATCACTGCTCAAGCCACTGTTCTCTCTGATACCATGTTGAAATTTCACAAGATGAACAGGAGATAGCTCTGATACCAAGTAAAAACTTTCAGAGCTATCAAGCTGATAACTTGATCAAGCGAAAAGCAAGAACTAAGCGCAGGACTACTCCAACCATAAATTGAGCTTAATCAATTAAATGCAAAAGAAGATAACAACAAAGTCTTGTATAATCAACTATTTTCATTACAAGGCAAGACATACACGACGAGACATGATTTTGCCAAGTAATAACAGAGAAGTAGAAAACAACAAACAAGCCGTGCAGACAGAAATTTAGACCGCCGAGACCGCCGAGCCCGCCGAGACCGCTGAGGTCGCCAAGTCGTTGCTGCACCAAACTGATCTACGGAGTCCGCGAAAACCGCGGACAACCCGTTATTCTGTCGAACACCTTGTCCACTCTCTACAAGCCGCCTAACCACAGAGGTTGCCTAGCTACCAGAGTCCGTGAACAAGAGCCGCCGCCGAACTGAAAGAACATACCGCCTAAACCGCCCAAACCGACGGACAGGTTATTAAACTGGAATTGCTGAAGTAGAGAAGACCGGCTGGCGCAACTGCAACCTGCTGCAAACCGTTGATTGTAAACCACAAGCTTTACTGATCCCTGACCGTAGTCAGAACCAAATTCATGGCTTCTCAATGCTAGCCTCACAACCTGCAAACAGCAAATCGGTTAACCTTCTCAAACCGCACGGACAGGAAATCTGAGGCCGCAGCAATTAACACACGCTCAACTTACTGTTCATTCAATTATTGTTGATGTGACGGAGGGTCCTATTTATAGACACAGAGAGGAGTGTAATCACTGCCCTAGTGGATAGAATCACTACCCCAGCTCGCAGCTAGCACTAAGCAGTCCGCTCAGTCTGCATGGACAAAGCCGGACACCAAACAATCCGTCAGGCACCAAGGCAAGAAGCCAGTCCGCAACCCAGCAGACACCACACCAGTCTGCATGTTGTAGAGGACACAGCAACAGACATCCCACAAACAATGCACAAGCCCGCAACAACAAGTCCATGACTAATAGTATTGGAGCCAAAATTGACCTCAACCAATGTTCAAAACAGGGGTGCAGCCAACACCTACTTCTCTCAAGCCCCGCCCCCTGACTAGTAGCTAACGACCTAGGACTGACCCAAAGCCTCAGCAGGGAGGTCCCACCTCACACTCGGAAGATCTCTGAGAGCTTCCCCTCCATAGTCAAAAGCTGGGCTAGGAGCTCCTCAGAAAGCACTAGAGATTCAGAGAAAAAATGAGAGTCTGCTTTCTAAGGAGACCTTGTGGGTCTATTTATAATCCTTTGCTGACTTGAAGTTACTGAAATACCCCTGGCTGGTCTGCCAATAGCCAAATCCCGCCGTTTGTAAAGTACTAAATACAGCCCCTGCTGGGGTTATATGGGTAATCTCATCCGAGGTGATTAAGTAATTTCACCCTGAACCCTGGCCCCCACTCGGCGAGAACCCTCTGCCGAGAACCCTCTCGCCTTCATTTGGCGGGAGCTAATAAGGAGTGTCGAAAATCTCGAGCCGAGCCAGTCCCCGCTTTCCGCGAGGTGCAAGTCTTCTCACCGACTCCGTCGGAAGCGGGTCTCGGGTGACCGATGGTGAACGTTCTCGCTTGACTCTAGGCGGGAGCTCCCCCTGGGAGGGAGCTCCACTAATCTTGACGTTGTCGCTGGACGTGGCATTGAGTGAGTGGAGCTTACTCGATGCCCTTGCTGCTGACCACAACGTTGAGTGAGTGGAGCTCACTCAACGCCCTTGCTACTGGACGCGGCGTTGAGTGAGTGGAGCTCACTCAACGCCTTTACTGCTGACCACGGCATTGAGTGAGTGAAGCTCACTCAACGCCCTTGCTGCTAGACGCGGCACTGAGTGAGTGGAGCTCACTCAACGCCTTTACTGCTGACCACGGCGTTGAGTGAGTGAAGCTCACTCAGCACGGCGTTGAGACCACTCAACGCCTTCTCGCTCGCCTCTGGTCGCGGGCGGGATCTCGCCTTCTCCTAGGTGGGAGCTCCTCTAGTGCGAGGGCTCTTCTGGCTTTTAGTCCCAAGCTAGCCTGAGGCTGGTCCAACCCCGACCGTTATGCCTCTGGGTCCCACTCAGCAAATATGGGGTTGTACACAATCCCCGCTCTTTTTGAGCTAGCCCTGCGCTCGAAAAGACACGTCCAACCCAGCAATATTTATTGGGCATGTGTCATTTCAAAAGGAGAATCTTTTGGTGGGCCATACCATGGCTATATATATATGTGCGGATATGCGGCCGTAAATCTGTTCCTGAGTCATCACTCCCCGCCTGAGCTCTCGTGAGATCTCGCCATGTGTTCCATACGTGTTGACAAGCCGCTCCCGCAAGACCTTCAAGACCACAACAATACGGTCCAGGCGCGAGCCCTGGCGAACAGCGTTGCGGTTGCCCCTTGGCTGGCGAGAAAGTCGACACCCGCTAATCCTTCCCCGCTAAGGAAGAAGAAAAAGAAGGAAAAAGGTGGTCCAGTGGGACCCTTCCCGCGAGAACAAGGACTCGCCTACCCCGACTCCTGATCGTGTAGATGACGCTTCCCTCCACAGAAGGTATGCCTCTCTGATTTGCTGATCCCCAAGATTGCGAGTCGAATACGATCTGATTATGCGCAAGGGTTGGTAACTGGCGGAATATCGTTTACAAGAAGCGGCTCGAGGTGACGACACAGGGTCACCGCTGGTGCCTCCGGACCCATCGCCTCACCCTCCCGAGGATAGACCACGGGTCGTGGGGGTCACTCCTCCGACTGCCTCTCCGAGAACCGCGAGGATGCTTTTTTTCTTCTTTTTCGGTTATCCCCTTCTGACCATTTCACTTGTAGCGTCTCCTATTGTCGAGCTGACTCCCCGCATCCTCAGCTCCCGCCGACCCGGGTCTCGCCACCCGGGAGTGCGAGATAATGGCTTCTAACCTGCTAGGCCAAGCGGCTAATCTCGCCGCACTGCCGGGAGGGGTGTCTATCGAGCCCTCCATTGCCCAAAAGGAGGTCAGCCATCCCGCGAGAGAGAACGACTTCCCCCATGCTTCCGGTCAGGCCGGGACCACTGTGCACGAGACTTTTCGCCCGGGACACGGAAAGCCACTCCACCTCCTCTATGGGACTGAGGGGGGGCCCGGGCCTTCTCGCCAGCCGCCGGCCAGTGGTTCTCGTCATGCTGCGGGTAAGCGAAGCATTATCGTAGCTTTTATTCATCCCTCGCCGTAACCACAACTGTTTTTCTCAGAGGATCCAGACTCGCGAATGGGGGCCGATGAAGATGATGATGAAGACGGAGAGGAAGAGGATGGAGAGAGCTCCCTCCTTCCTTCATCTGGCGAGATGGAGGACATTGCGAATGATGCCGGAAGAACAAAAGAACGAGGGAAGAAGATTGCTGTCCTCCTGTCGAAGCTTGTACGGCGGGAGCAGGCCCGCGCCACTGCGGAAAAAGAATTTCGCGAGATGGTAGAGCTGAGGCTGGAGGCCCTCAAGCGCGACTATTTTTTCAGTGAGACGGGGTGACCTGGTGGGCCTTCCATCGAGTCTTCTCCTGGGAGATGCATTGCGCAGATTTGAGACCAAGCCTGTCAGATCAACCTAGAGTGCACCACTGAAAGTGAGGGGATAAGTTGTAAACTACTCTAGAGGGGGGGTGAATAGAGTATTCAAATTTTATGAATAACTAGTCAGCTCCCTTGGAGTTGATTTGCGGAATAAAATAATCTGATACTTGAACCCTAAGAGCCTAACACGGTGAAGTGCACAAGTGAGAGAGTTAACTGAAATTTCAGTTTAACTATAAGCCTATCACAGCAACTAGCAAACCTAGGTAGTTCTATCACAGCCACAGAATAAAAAGAATAAGCAAGATAACCAGATGGACACAGGATATATAGTGGTTCCCTTTAAATAGGTACATCCACTCTTCTACCACCCTGGTAGGAATCCACTACAGGTTTTTGCTAAGGTGCCCTGCCACCAATGATCTGATTCAGGTAGATCAAACAGACCCTTTGAGCTTTTGATAAGGATGCTCAACCACAGGTTGTTGATAAGGTGCCCTGTCACCAACGTTCACTTTTGAAGAGGTGTGAACAAACTCTTTTTACAAAGGGGTTGAGAGGGTTAGATTATCTTCTCTGTTGTGAATACAGATTAGAGAAGACTTGTGGATTCTCTAAAGAATCAAAGTCTCCCCCTGGCTCAGTGAAAGTCCAGGGAAAGCCTTTGCTTCAGGATGAAGGAGTTTCAGATAAACTGAAACTAAATCCTCAGAGATCTGAAGACTGATTTTTATCAGGTCTTAAGATTCTGGAGCACTTGAAGCAGAACTGGAGCTTTTTCTGAAGTCTTGAAAACTCTAAGCAGATGCTCAGGAGACTTGAGAAAGAAAGAAAGATGATTGCTCTTGGCTTTTGCTTCAGGAAAACTTTTCTTCTCCTTGTTGTGAGATTGTGAAGAGCTGCTCTGATGATGCTTGAGCGAATGAATAATATTTCTCTGTGTCTGTAACTTCTTCTTTTGCTGAGAGAAGAATCTCTCTTAAATATGTCTTCACGTTTTTTCCTTTGGAACGGCTCTATTGATTTGAATTCTCGAGCCCTGCAACAGATTATCTCAAAATAGAATATAGCAATAGGAATAGAATGACCTATTAACTTTCTGTCAGTCCCAATAAGGAAATAAATGAATAGGAAAATATCTCAGCATAAAGATTTATCGTTCTTGGAAATAGCATACACCGCCAATGGCTAGAATACAGCCTGGCAATATATTTTGTATAATAAGACAAAAATGCTTTATCAAGAATACTGAATCCCGTGATTTATGCTTGACATATTTTGTAAATAATTCATTTGAATTTAAGCCAAAAAATTAGCACAAACATTCTTCAGAAAATCTTTCTAACCACAAGCTAACTCACTTGGAAATAAACCAAGGAATAAAATAAATACGAACAGATAAAAGCAGACAGAAAACGTCGAACAGGAGTTCGATGATCGTCGACCTGCAAACAGATCGTCGACTAATAGCAGGAATTTGTCGGAACAGAAATCGTCGACCAGAAATCGTCGACCAGCTAATAGATCGTCGACCGGCTAACAGATAGTCGACCAGCGAACAGATCGTCGACCAGCTAACAGATAGTCGACCAGCAAAGGCAAATATCTGTCGAGACAGAAATCGTGAAGCAAGAACACGATCGTCGACCTGTTGATGACAGATCGTCGACCATCCTTCAGAGCGTAGTAAGCTTGCTCTGAGATCGTCGACCAACGGTCGACGATAATTGTCTTGACTTCAATGATTCAATAGCCCTGCTATCGTCGACCATTGATCGACGATCGCGAGGCCTCGTTCGACGATGGTCGAACGGAAAAGCCTTAACCACAAAGACATCTAGAAACAACTAGCCTAAACTCTAGGTCAGTCATATACTGCCCTAGGGAGACTAAGCAATAATTAAACAGAATCATATATAAATTATATAGATCAAGAGAGGGCTGCAAGGGGATCACATAAGCCAAATCACATCTAGGGTACCAACAACCACCCTGTCTTCCTACTACAACCCGTCAGCGCCCCCGAGGACCAGACGGTGGGAGCGAGGACGATGGAGCTGGGAACCGTATTGACTTGAAGAAATCTTTCCCCTTCTCGCCTCTCGGCCTTCCCTTCTCGCAATGTACCATGTTTTTCTTTTATATATTTCTAACAGCTCACTTGTAACATTATTATTTATTATTATTGTTCTTTTTAGCTCTCGCCCGGCGAGAGCGATCCCTGCTTTGGTTTTCCTTTATGCTCCACATGGCCGTTTCAAAATGCCTTGCCCGAGTCTGAACCTTCGGTCAGTCGCTGTCATCCCGAGCCGGAACCTGAGGCGTCGCCGACCTGGGGCCTGTACCACCGCCGCTATTTTTATTTCTCTTTATTAGAAAAGACATCATTACCCTAATTTCCTATAAATAGAGGAGTCACCAAACACATTTATTTCTCCGATCCGGAACCTCCTTTCCTCTCCTCGTTGCTTTCGAGGCTTGCCGAGAACTCCCCCCTCTGCTTTCGTCTTCTTCTCTTGTTCTCGCCTGTCTTTCATTCTCGCCCATTCCTTTCATCTTCAATCCTCCCCACAGAATTCCAGGCGAGAACGAGGGACGTTGCCATTGCGTGGAAGCCTTCTGAAAACATCAATTCCCCACTTGTCGCCTAACCCCTGAAGAGTACCAGCGGATGACTTCCCAGTACGTTCCCGCCGGCTTCACCGCGAGACATCCTGGTAACCGGGACAGGGTAAACAATGCGAGAGAGGGGGAGCTCGCCATCCCCCTCGAACACTTTGAGGTGGGCTTTCGCCTTCCCCTGTGGCCAGAGATGCGCCAGGCACTCCGTTACTACGGTGTTGTTCCCGTCCAGCTGAACCCAAACTCGGTCGCCATCCTTGTAGCATTTATCTGCTACATGCGATCGGAGAAGATCGAGTTCAGCCTCCCGATCTTTCGAAAGCTATTCATCTTCTGCGCGAAGGGAGGGGTAGTTTTCTTCTCTGGGCAGCTGCTCAAGATAACCGGTCTCGCCAACAAGCATCATCGGGCGAGAAGTTTATCTTCATTTCTGGCGATTTCAACAGTGTCCCTCTCGCGCCTGTTCAATATGAGGATGCCGCCTACAAGCCGCCTACCCTGGGATCGCGCGAGAGCGCCATTCTAGAGTTCTTCGGGACAAAAGAATTTGATGCACAATTCCTCCGGTGGGACGTCGACTCTCTCCCTCCCGTGCCTCCCGATGAAGGTATGGTCTCATCTTCAATCTGATACTCCCATCCTAAACTTCAACACATTTCGTTACCGCCCTTGCAGGAGAGCGAGAAGTTCCTCTGCGCCAACCCTTTGACGAGACTCAGGGTACCGAGGGCCAGGCTGCGAGAGATTCGCTGGCTTTCGCGCAGTCTGCGGCCCTGGCTTGCCGGGACGAGCCTGCCCCGCCTCCTTCAACCAGCGTCGGGAAGCGAAAGCCCGGCTCCTTTTCGTCCCAGCTGCTTAAAAGACCAAAGCCATCTGCCGCCGATAAAGGGAAATCTGTGACGACTATACCCGCCCGACTTCTCGCACCAGGCCGGTCCTTCGAAGAGGTTCTGCAGGTGGCCAGCGAGATGACCCTTGCTGCCAGGAATAGCGGCGGGGCTCCTATCGAGAACCCTCTAGCCACAAGCGGGGCCGGTGGCGAGGGGGCGGCTGCCGAGACCTCCACTCGGTCTCCGTCCAAGGTGGTACCACAGGGGCACAAGAATTTTGGTCTCGGCGTGAGGTGCCTTGATGCGGAAGGGAACCCCCTGCTACAATGGGACCCGGAGGCCAACCGAGTGTCCCTCTCGACGCTGCTCCCAAGCTGGGCAGAGCGTGATGAGGTCACCGGTGAGGCCTTCGTGCTGGGCTACGGCCTTTACAGCCGGGAGTACGCCGGCCTCTATGATCAGCTACCCACACGGCTTCTGGCCTTTGACTCCGTCCGGGCCTTGATGCATGGGTTCGAGCTTGCGCACATGTGCGCATGCCGGAGCATCACTATTGACCGCAACTTTGGCGAGATGCTTAAGGCGCGGGACTGGGCAGTGGCCCAGGCGGCGGTTCTGAAGGCACAGCTGGCGGACGCTATGGAACGCCTTTCCTTGTGCCCAACGGAGGAGGTAAGTGAGATCTTTCGAGCACTCGCTCTCGAGCCTATAATCCACGGGTCGTCTCGGTGTTGATTTGTTTCTCCCTTCTTCAGGATTCCGCTCAGAATGCGGCTCTTCGCGCGGAGCTGACCGAGCTAAGATACAAGAACGTCCTGTTAAAGGACTAGCTCCGGCGCGTGGAAACGGCTGTGGTTCCGCCTCCCCCCTCACTGGCTGAGAGGCTGAGGAGCCGTCATTTCTCAGAATATGATATTGATAAGCTCCTGCAGGCCAACGCACAAGCAACGGTCAAGCTGACCCTTGAGATGTTGCGAGATGTGGAATGCTTGAACGAGGGTGGCAAGATCGTCACCGCTCCCATACTTGTTCCCTGGATCTTCGAGCCCATCCCGAAGCCCCCAGGCGCACCCGACTCCCCGCCCTTGGAGTTCCCGCAACCTACCACTGCCGGCGAGGCTGCCGGCGAGACATCCACGGAGGATTCTGGCGAGAGCTCAAGCGAAAGCTCGAGTGGGTATAGCGCGTCTCCTTGATGGGTCCTTTTCTTCTTTTTTTTTCTTTTTTGTTTGTAATGAGCGAGAGGCTCTCATTTTTGTAATATTGTGAGCAGTTTATAATGTAAATGTTGGAACTTTGCTCCCCTCTCTTTTTTCTAACTGTTAAAAATGAATGTTGCTCAAGAATGTTTCCGTCGGGGGCCCACGGCCCCCCCTAGGGTAGTCTCCCTTAGCGATCCATAGGTGTGAATGTACCGAGACCTTGAGACCGAGACACGTTGTTTCCGCGTTCTGCTGAGAGCTATTTGCCGAGAGTGTCGCACCTGGCCCCCCTTTTTTAAGGGAAGACCCCCTTTCTTACCTTGCGCGGTCGGTCGGGACTTCTCGCCTAGACCTTCTCCTTGTCCGACCAAGGATCCACCACCAAAGTCTCCCTGCCGGGAACTCCTTTTGTCGAGATCCCCTTACCCGAGACCTCTCGGTCGAGATTTCTCAAGGCCGAGACCCCTCCAGATCAAGGAGATCCTCAATCCTCCTGTTCTGCCTTCTGGGTGTGCCTTGGGTTCAAGCCTAGAACATTCGTGTCAAAATATTTGAAAATACCGAACCTATCCCCCTCAGGCGAGCCTTCGGACCTGCCAGCTAGATGAGTTCCTGCGCAGCGGGTCTACCTGGGGCTGAGCCGAGCTCGGGGTGTTGATGAAGATTTCACAACCAAACCTCTCCCCCACAGGCGAGCCTTCGAACCTGCCAGCTAGATGAGAGCCTGCGCAGCGGGTCTACCTGGGGCCGAGCCGAGCTCGGGATGTTGATGAAGATCTCAAAACAAAACCTCTCCCCCACAAGAGAGCCTTCGGACCTGCCAGCTAGATGAGAGCCTGCACAACGGGTCTACCTGGGGCCGAGCCGAGTTCGGGGTGTTGATGAAGATCTCAAAACAAAACCTCTCCCCCACAGGCGAGCCTTCGGACCTTCCAGCTAGATGAGAGCCTGCGCAGCGGGTCTACCTGGGGCCGAGCCGAGCTCGGGGTGTTGATGAAGATCTCAAAACCAAACCTCTCCCCCACAGGCGATCCTTCAGACCTACCAGCTAGATGAGAGCCTGCGTAGCAGGTATACCTGGGGCTGAGCCGAGCTCGGGGTGTTGATGAAGATTTCACAACCAAACCTCTCACCCACAGGCGAGCCTGCGGACCTGCCAGCTAGATGAGAGCCTGTGCAGCGGGTCTACCTGGGGTCGAGCCGAGATCAGGGTGTTGATGAAGATTTCAAAACCAAACCTCTCCCCCACAGGCGAGCCTTCGGACCTGTTAGCTAGATGAGAGCCTGTGCAGCGGGTCTACCTGGGGTCGAGTCAAGCTCAGGGTGTTGATGAAGATCTCAAAACCAAACCTCTCCCCCACAGGCGAGCCTTCGGACCTGCCAGCTAGATGAGAGTCTACGCAGCGGGTCTACCTGGGGCCGAGCCGAGCTTGGGGTGTTGATGAAGATTTCACAACCAAACCTCTCCCCCACAGGCGAGCCTGCAGACCTGCCAGCTAGATGAGAGCCTGCGCAGTGGGTCTACCTGGGGCCGAGCCGAGCTCGGGGTGTTGATGAAGATTTCACAACCAAACCTCTGCCCCACAGGCAAGCCTGCAGACCTGCCAGCTAGATGAGAGCCTGCGCAGCGGGTCTACCTGGGGCCGAGCCGAGCTTGGGGTGTTGATGAAGATCTCAAAACCAAACCTCTCCCCCATAGGCGAGCCTTCGGACCTGCCAGCTAGATGAGAGCCTGCGCAGTGGGTCTACCTGGGGCCAAGCCGAGCTCGGGGTGTTGATGAAGATCTAAAAACCAAACCTCTCCCCCACAGGCGAGCCTTCGGACCTGCCAGCTAGATGAGAGCCTGCGCAGCGGGTCTACCTGGGGCCGAGTCGAGCTCGGGGTATTGATGAAGATCTCAAAACCAAACCTCTCCCCCACAGGCGAGCCTTCAGACCTGCCAGCAAGATGAGAGCCTACACAACGGGTCTACCTGGGGTCGAGCCGAGCTCGGGGTGATGATGAAGATTTCATAACCAAACCTCTCCCCCACAGGCGAGCCTGCGGACCTGCCAGCTAGATGAGAGCCTGCGCAGCGGGTCTACCTGGGGCCGAGCCGAGCTCGGGGTGTTGATGAAGATTTCACAACCAAACCTCTCCCCCACAGGCGAGCATGCGGACCTGCCATCTAGATGAGAGCCTGCGAAGTGTGTCTACCTGGTGCCGCGCCGAGCTCGGGGTGTTGATGAAGATTTCAAAACCAAACCTCTCCCCCATAGGTGAGCCTTCAGACCTTCCAGCTAGAAGAGAGCATGCGCATAGGGTCTACCTGGGGCCGAGCCGAGCTCGGGGTGTTGATAAAGATTTCATAACCAAACCTCTCCCCCACAGGCGAGCCTGCGGACCTGCCAGCTAGATGAGAGCATGCGCATCGGGTCTACCTGGGGCCGAGCCGAGCTCGGGGTGTTGATGAAGATCTCAAAACCAAACCTCTCCCCCACAGGCGAGCCTTCGGACTTGCCAGCTAGATGAGAGCCTGCGTAGTGGGTCTACCTGGGGCCGAGCCGAGCTTGGGGTGTTGATGAAGATCTCAAAACCAAACCTCTTCCCCACAGGCGATCCTTCGGACCTGCCAGCTAGATGAGAGCCTGCGCAGTGGATCTACCTGGGGCTGAGCCGAGCTCGGGGTATCGATGAAGATTTCACAACCAAACCTCTCCCCCACAGGCAAGCCTTCGGACCTGCCAGCTAAATGAGAGCCTGCGCAGCGGATCTACCTGGGGCCGAGTCGAGCTCGGGGTGTCGATGAAGTATTCATACCACTCATTGTTCTTACCCTGATCTTTAAAATGAAAAGAGTTGACAACGGAACAAAGTATGGAATATATTATGATAGTATTTGAAAACAAAAATACAATCACTTTCTCCCCCTCACGGATAGAAGCGCTTTAGATCATCACCGCTCCAAGTGTGGCTCAAGGTCCTCCCTTCCACATCCTGGAGGTAATAACTTCTCGTTCTAAGGACCTCTTTTATTATGTAAGGCCCTTCCCAGCTCGGGTTGAGCTTGCCCACGGGGGCTGACCTTCCCGCCGCGTCAACCTTTTTTAACACCAGATCTCCTTCGACGAACTGCCTAATCCTGACATGCTTGTCGAAGTATCTTGCCATGCGTCGCTTGATCTCTTCTTGCCTGATGATTGCGACATCCCGCGCTTCTTCCATCATGTCCAGCGAGAGGTGCAAACCTTCCTCATTTCCCAACCTCCAAGTCTCATCTCCTTCCCCTGCCGCTGCGACCCGAGGGGACCGAACTTCGAATTCCACTAGCAGGACTGCCTCGCACCCGTAAGAGAGCTTGAAGGGGGTCTCGCCGGTGGCCGTGTTCGGAGTCATTCTCAAGGCCCATAGAACCGAGGGGAGCTGTTCCACCCAATTTCCCCTCAGGTTCTCCACTTTTTTCTTGAGCAGGTTTACGATAATTTTGTTTGCTGCTTCCACCTGTCCGTTGCTCCGGGGGTGGTGGACAGAGGCAAATCTGAGGTTTATCCCTAGCTGGGTGTAGAAGCTGATGAACTCCTCACTAGCGAACTGAGGACCGTTGTATGTTACTATTGCTTGAGGCAGCCCGTGCCTGCATATGATCTCCCCCCAGACGAAGTTCCTTATGACCTGCGAGGTGACTTTAGACAAGGCCTTAACCTCCAGCCACTTTGAGAAGTAATCGATCATGACCAGGAGGAATCTCCTCTGTCCACTAGCCGGAGTAAAAGGCCCGACCAAGTCCATTCCCCAAATGGCGAAAGTCTATGGTGACGTTATGCTCCTTAGTCTTTGACCAGGCAAGAGCTGTAGGGGGCGTACAGCTGGCACTTTTTGCATCTCCTCGCGAATTCTATCGCATCCTTCCTCAGGGTCTGCCAAAAGTACCCCTGCCTAACCACCCTTGCCTCTAGAGTCCTTCCCCCGAGTGACTGCCGCACTCGCCTGAGTGTATATCCCCAAGTATCTTCGGGACTTCTTCCTCGATCACACACCTGGCTAGGAATCCCGACGACATCTTACGATGTACCCCCCTTCCAACACCAGGTAGTGAGCTGCCTTACGCCTGAAACTCCTTGCATCTTTTACCTCCCCTGTCAGTTTGCCGGTTGATAGGAAGGTTACTAGTGGGTCCACCCACGAGGGTCGCCGACCTATCTCCATCAGCTCCCCTTCTTCGATCGCTGGTCAGAACAGTTCGGTTAGGGTCCCTCCTCCCCGAGGTCCGAACTTTGCCAATCGGTCGGCGGCCACACTCTCCTCCTGAGGGACGTGCTGGATTGAGAATGATCGGAATCCTCTGATGATTGCCCTTACCTTGGAGAGGTACTTTATGAGGGTAGGTTCTCGGGTTTCAAACTCTCCTCGAATCTGTGATGCCACCACCATCGAGTCCGTGAAGACCTCCGCATTCTGGATCTCAAGCTCTTTTGCCAAACGAAGACCGGTTATCACGGCTTCGTATTCTGCCTAATTATTGGTCACCGGAAAGTGATAGGCCACCGCCGTTCTATAGCTACCCCCTGGGGGCTTACCAACACCACTCCTCCCCCCATGGAATGCTTTCCCGAGGCCCCATCAACCATCACCTTCCACGCCCCCTGCTGTCGTGGCTCCTCTTCCCCGACTTCAACAACATAGTCTGCCAGGAAGTCCGCCACTGCTTGCGCCTTAATGGAGAGCCTTGGGACAAAAGAGATGTTGAACTCGCTCAGCTCAATGGACCACTTGGCCAGCCTCCTCGAGTGCTCCACCCCTTCAAAGATCTTGGGAAGAGGATGGTCGGTTACCACCCTAATCGTGTGCGCTTGGAAATATGGCCGAAGCTTCCTTGTCGAAATGATCAGAGCATAAGCTAGCTTTTCGAGGATGGGGTAACGGAGCTCCGCCTTCCTCAAGATCCGGCTTACGTAGTAGATTGGTAGCTGCTTCTTACCATCTTCCCTGACCAGAATAGAGCTCACGGCTTCCGCTCCCACCCCGATATATAGGGCTAGGTCCTCCCCTTCTTTTGGGCTTTGAAGTAGGGGAGCCTAGGAGAGCTGTCTCTTCAGTTCTTGAAAGGCTTCCTCACACTCGGCTGTCCACTCAAACCTCTGGTTACCCCTCAACACTTTGAAGAACGATGAACATTTGTCTCCAGACCGAGAAATGAACCTGCTTAGTCCAGCTAGCTTGCCTGCCAAGCGCTGGACCTCCTTGGCATTGCGAGGTGATTCCAGGTCTAGAATGACCTTTACTTTATCCGGGTTAGGCTCCACCCCTGCCGGAGTCAAGAGATGTCCAAGGAACTTCCCGCGACTGGCCCCGAAGACACACTTCAAGGGATTCAGCCTCATCTTGAACCTCCGGAGGGTGGCAAAGGTCTCTTCTAGGTCCCGCAGGTGTGAGCTCACACACTTGCTTTTCACCATCAGGTCATCGACATAGACTTCCAAGTTTCTCCCTCTCTGCCCCTGGAAGACTCGATCCATCATGTGCTAGTATGTGGCTCCTGCATTTTTCAGCCCAAAGGGCATCATCTTATAGCTGAAGCATCCCTCCCTAGTGATGAAGGAGACGTCTTTGACGTCGGGGGGAGTGCATGCGAATCTGGTGATAACCTGAAAAAGCATCAAGAAAACTCATAACAGAAAAACCGATGGCTGAGTCAACCAGCGCGTCGATTCGAGGCAGAGGGTAGCAATCCTTGGGGCACGATTTATTTAATAAAGAGAAGTCAATACACATGCGCCACTTCCCACCCCCTTTCTTAACCATTACCACGTTGGAGATCCAGCCTGGGTACTGGACCTCCGAGATGAAGCCTGCCTCCAAGAGCTTTTTGACCTCCTCGCGGATGGGCTCCTCCAGCTTGGTGGAGATGGTCCTCATCTTTTGGCGTATGGGGCGAGTCCGGGGGTCCAGGTTCAGGCGGTGACAAGCCACATCCGCGTCAATGCCCGGCTTGTCCGCCGCACTCCAGGCGAAGATGTCGACATTGCTCTGGATGCAAGCTCTCATCTGCTCCTGGTCCTCGGGACTTAGGCCCCCACTGATCCACACCGTCTACACCTGCCCTCCTCTGGTGGAGACCTCCATCACCACCACTTCTTCGGCTGGCTCCAACCGCGATTGCTCCCAGCCGACCCTTGCTTCTTCTTCAAACTCCACCTCCTCCCCTCCTTCAGCCTCCATTGCCTCCTCCGGCTTCTCCTCCTAGAGCTGGTGAACCTCCACACCCCTCGGGGCCTCCTGCTCAAATCTCGCCACTTGACCCTCCTCTTCATCCATCACTTCCTCCAGACACTCTTGTTTGACTCCAGCGGCTAGCTTCTCCTCTGCCTCCATCGCCTCCTCCAGGCTCTCCTCCTACTGCTGCTCGACTTCCTCCCCCCTCCGGGCCTCCTTCTCAGCTTCTCTTACCACTTGCTCCTCTACCTCCGGACTCACCTCCTCATGCTCTGCTAGCTCCCTCTACAGCTCTTCTGCCTCCGCCATCCAAGACACAGTGTTAACTGCCGTCACATAGCACTGTCTCGCCACCTTTGGATCCCCCTAATCCTGACCTGCACCCCTCTGTTATTGAACTTGAGACATTGATGAAACGAGGAGGGGAAGCAGCGGAAGGCGCTGATGAGGGGACTCCCAAAGATGGAGTTGTAACTACTTGGGGCATCCATTATCACGAACCTACAGTTCCGTGACACGCCTCCTAGCTTCACATGCAGTCCTACTCCTCCCTCCACCACCTTCCTTTATCCAGAAAACTCGAACAACGGTCCGTCTGAGGCTAGGACCCTCTTCCCCTCAACCTTCATCTCATCGAAGGCTCTCTTGAAGATGACGTTTACCGAGCTCCCATTGTACACCAGTATCCTGGAGACCGTAAAGTTCTCCACCGCTGTCTGAATCACCAGGGCGTCGTAGAATGGATCCTCGTAGTCCGGCATATCCGCGGATGAAAAGATGATTTTTTTATTCCGGAGGGGGAGCTAAGGAGGTCGAGGTGACCCCTCTGCGAAACATGGTCTGCAAGCTCCCCTTGCGGGTTGCCTCAATCCCTACCCCTCCGTGGATCACTCCGATCCCTCCTCGGGTCCCCACGTCTACCCGGTCTTCGCATCTATCTTCCTCCCCTCCCTGCTGTACTTCCACGATCCTTATAGGCGGATCCTGTCTTCCCCTTCTTCTGGCTTCCCGCATCTCCAAGAACTCCGGGCAGGTGGCCGTTGCGTGACCCTCTTCCTGGTGGAAGTCATAGAAGGGTAGCGCCACCCTGCCCCCTCTTTCTTCTCATCCTCTTCTTCCAGCCCCTCGAACTCCTCTTCTTCCTCCTCTTCCTTTACCAACCTCCATCGCTTCCTGCGGCGGCGGTACGTGGTCTCTCGGTCCCTGCCTCCACGCCTGCTGATCGAACCTCCTCGGCTCCCGAAGGTTATCCCTTCCCTGCAGACCTCCTCCTTGACCCTGGGGGCGACCCTCCTGAGGCCTCCAACCTAACCGGTTGTGTGGCTCTCGAGCCCCCCAATTTTGGTTCTGCCCCTGCCTCCGGGGTTCTTCTCTTCGCCTTTCCTCCCTCGGCTCCCTCTGCTCCCTCTGCTTCCCTGATGCTGGTTCCTTCACATCGTCCTCCGCCAACCGGGCTAACTTCCTAGTGAAAGCCGGGTTGGCTCTTTCGAAATCGATCTCTTTTTCCGCCCTCTCCATTAGCTCTTCAAACAAGAGAGGGGGAACTCTCTTCAGCTCCATGCTAAAGAAACCTGGTCTCAGCCCCAGGGTAAAGGCGAGCATCAGCGCATACCCCGGGACTTCCTGGACCAGGAGGATCTCTTCCTGAAACCTGTCAACGTAATGACCCAGCGTATCCTCCTGCTTCTGCCTTACCGCAAATAGGCACTCCTCCTCCTTCTTCCTCTTCTTCGATGTCGAGAACCTCAACAGGAACCCCCTATGCAGATCATCGAAGCTGTATATGGAACTTGCCGGCAACTAGTAGAACCAGTCCCGAGCCTTTTCCTTCAACGTGATGGCAAACAGCCAGCACTTGAAGGCATCCGTCATCTGCCTGATCGAGACTACATCCTCAAACCACTGAACATGCTGCACCAGATCATCCTTCCCCGAGTAGTAAGACATGTTTGGCTCCCGGAACCCCTCTGGCACCGAAGCCGAGATGATAAGCTCGCAAAAGGGGCTCTCTCCTCCTGCCTGGCGAGAGGGCATGTCTCGCTCCCTTGGCTGACTGGCTCGATCTGCGAGACCGTGCCCAAGGAATAATTCCCGCGCTGCTGCCTCTCTTTCGCCCAACTCTGCCGGAATCTCCTTTCCGGGGCGCTGTCCTGGGAAGAGTTCCCGCGCGGCCACGTCTCTCTCTCTCCAACTTCCGCTGGGAACTCCTTCCCGGGGCACTGCCCAGGGGCGTTCTCTCCAAGAAGCGGGACCGCCTCCACCGGAACCTGAGGCGTCTCCCACTCACTCCTTGCCGAGAAGGCCATGCTGATGGTCTGTAGGACCTCTCGCCTAAAGTCCTCCAACATCTTCCTTGTCGTTTCCTCCCCCGGGGTGGGGAAACCCCCTGAGCTAGGCGCTTCACCATCACCCCCAATCATGGGACCAAACTTAAGGCTTTCTTGTACCGGCTGCCTTCCACGCTCACCGCACCAGAACTGTTGGAGCCAAAATTGACCTCAACCAATGTTCAAAACAGGGGTGCAGCCAACACGTACTTCTCTCAAGCCCCGCCCCTGACTGGTTGCTAACGACCTAGGACTGACCCAAAGCCTCAGCAGGGAGGTCTCACCTCACACCAGGAAGATCTCTGAGAGCTTCCCCTCCAAAGCCAAAAGCTGGGCTAGGAGCTCCTCAGAAAGCACTAGAGATTCAGAGAAAAAATGAGAGTCGGCTTTCTAAGGAGACCTTGTGGGTCTATTTATAATCCTTTGCTGACTTGAAGTTACTGAAATACCCCTAGCTGGTCTGCCAATAGCCAAATCCCAACGTTTGTAAAGTACTAAATGCAGCCCCTGCTGGGGTTATATGGGTAATCTCATCCGAGGGTGATTATGTAATTTCACCCTGAACCCTGGGCCCCACTCGGCGAGAACCCTCTGTCGAGAACCCTCTCGCCTTCATTTGGCGGGAGCTAATAAGGAGTGTCGAAAATCTCGAGCCGAGCCAGTCCCCGCTTTCCGTGAGGCGCGAGACTTCTCGCCGACTCCGCCGGAAGCGGGTCTCGGGTGACCGATGGTGAACGTTCTCGCCTGCCTCTAGGCGGGAGCTCCCCCTAGGCGGGAGCTCCTCTAATCTTGACGCTGTCGCTAGACACGGCGTTGAGTGAGCTCCGCTCGCTCGACGGGAGCTCACTCGACGCCCTTGCTGCTGACCACGGCGTTGAGTGAGTGGAGCTCACTCAACGCCCTTGCTGCTGGATGCGGCGTTGAGTGAGTGGAGCTCACTCAACGCCTTTACTACTGATCATGGCGTTGCGTGAGTGAATCTCACTCAACGCCCTTACTGCTGGACGCGGCGTTGAGTGAGTGGAGCTCACTCAACGCCTTTACTGCTGACCACGGCGTTGAGTGAGTGAAGCTCACTCAGCGCGGCGTTGAGACCACTCAATGCCTTCTCGCCCGCCTCTGGTCGCGGGAGGTATCTCGCCTGCTCCTAGGCGGGAGCTCCTCCGGTGCGAGGGCTCTTCTGGCCTTTAGGCCCAAGCTAGCCCGAGGCAGGTCCAACCCCAACCGTTATGCCTCTGGGTCCCACCCAGCGAATATGAGGTTGTACAAACAGGCACAAACCGTCCGATCAATCAGCGGACATTGCGGACTCTGCGATCAACCTGGACTTATCACAAATTGTGACCAAGTCCAGCAACCAACCAAACTCAGGTGCGAGCTCGGCGGACAAGAGCTCAGTCTGCCAACTCCCCAAAACAGTCCGCCACAAGCGGACTCTGTGAACTCAAAAGAACGGCTACCTCGAACAACCCACCAGGCCACACCATTAGACCGCCCAGGCCGCACCACCAGTCCGGCAGACTATCCGCCCAGGCCGCGCGGTCTGCTCAATCAGCCCCCACTTTCACTTCACAATTTTCAACAGTTTCCTCCTGTTTGAAATAGAAATGGTGTCAAAATGGTGTACCAAACGGAGGGTAAGTCGAACAGAGGGAATATTAAATGGTAAATTTTTATCCACCAAATAAAAGGACAAAAATCAATACCGTAGATTTCTTGGTAATGCCAATTTAGTTCCTAAACTTTATGTTGTGTCATTTACTCATTTTTATCCACTTGGCCAACGTCCAGCTTCAACTTGAGTATAATTCAAGGACTAAAAAAAGATTCAACAAAAACTATTTTGACACAACTAAAATTTTAAGAACTAATTTGACATTGATTCAACTCTAAACCTAATATGAATTTTACCCCAAATATAATTTATATAATAAAAAAAACATAATCAAATTTAAGGTATTACACTGATTTATTCAAAGATCTGAGTACCAAACACCATATAAACAACTGCCCAGTAGTATGCTTAACAGAACACTACGAATAATCCGCTTAAGGATTTCTTCATGAGTGGCTGTTTCGTATTCAAGTCTGTCATGAGCTGCTGTTTCATATTCTGCCAAGCATACTAAGGAGTTGCTGTTGAAGTGAGTTAAAGGATTCCACATATGGAAAACTCATATCCTGCCGGAAGCAACTCCACCAGCAAAGACTAGGGCTCCGTTTGGGGGGGACTTATTTTCACCGGTCAAGCGGTTACGGCCGCATGAATCGGAGCATAATTATGATCCAGTTCATGCGGTCGTAACGGATTGACCGGTGAAAACAAGTCCTCCCAAACGGAGCCTAGAACATGTTCCATGCTTGAGATTTGCCCTAAGAAAACAACTTCCTCCTATGATAGCACTGAGATCAATGAGGAGTTCTTCATCTCCTACCGGGACAGCAACGCCTAGCTGCCACGGAACTTTATTTGTTATAAAAAGGGAATACTGTCTTCGATGACATTCCATCGAGCTTAGAATGTCGACCGAATACTTTTTGACCCAATTTGAGCTTTCCATGCTCCAAAAATCGAGGTAGCGGCGGCCGATGTTCCACATCCCGAGCTCTCCGTTGAAATCCACGAGATTGCCTCCGAGACTAAGGATGTTCTTCATCGGCGGCAGAGGGAGCCGATTGTAGTTTTCTGTCTCTGTATCGAAGGTCATGATGGTGTCGGGAATGACTTTATAATCTCTAAAATGGGGTCCGCACACGTTGCGTCGGATGGATGCCAGCCAATGTAGGCGGCCGTCGAATTCGACGGGGTGGGGATGGTGGTGGAAGGCGGAGAGGCGGCTGGGGATGCGCCTCCATGAGCTTTCGCCGACGACCAACACCTCGGTTTCGCGAGGGCTGTCGGCCGAAAGTCTTGTGAGACGATATTTGGATGTGGAGCGGTGGAGGTATAGGCACAAGAATATCGTGGATTGGCGCGTGCTGTTGGGCAGATTGATGGAGTGGCACGTGAGGGGATTGAGCAGGGAATGCTGATGAGTTCCCGTGTTCCAAAGGCATAGAAATCCGCCCCATGAGGCCTTTATGATGGCTTCTTTTAGCCGTTGTTTCATGGTAAGGTTGCGGAAGGCGACGCCGACGTTGGAGTCGGCGGAAGCAAAATAGAAGTTGGTGCCATTGATGATGATTAGCGATCTCCGAGAGCTGCGTTGGGCGTGGGATCGGACAAAGGAGTGGGTGGTGGAGACCGAGAGCCATGACTTGGAGACGCACCGGAGCCGGCCAACCGATCTCGCCGGCAGCCGCGACAGAATCTCGATAATCACGTCTTCGGGAATATTAACGGTGGTTCTCTCTTGCACAAGCCGCACAAAGTGCGGCGGCGGCGTCTCCTTCCGCTTAGCCGTCGCAGTCTTCATCTTCTCCCTCTTCCCATCATTTAGGGATTCTTTTTCTAGTGTTTATAAGTTATGTTAGGAAGTGACGGGCGAGATAGCAGGGTGCGGCCCACAATTTGACATGTTCAAAATCCTCGTGGCACAAAATTACCCAAATTAACTGGTGGTGATACGAAATTTCAGATTCAGTCATGTTTATTGGATTTGTTTTTTCTCTCTCTCTAAATATACACATTGTAATAGTCATGTGGTCACTAGCTTCCAGGGATTTATTTTCTCTCCCTCTCTAAATATGCACAAAGTGAGAGCCATTTGGTGTTTTTCACTCTAACGATTAGATCCATCACTGAATTATTACAAATATTGATTTAAAAGAAAATTAAGAAAATTATCCCCTCTAAAATGGTGACATCCCATTCATGATCTACTTTTCGCCGGATCCAATCCGTCGCATGCTCTGCCTGTCGCCATTTCTCGAGGGTAGTCATGCAAGGGACCTCAATCGTTTGCTCATGGGGATGCTTGTGGCGGGGAAGGTTATCACGTCGGATCACTATCGCGATTAGGCTAGTGCCACTGGCCGCACGGGCCCTATATAGTACTGTCACTCGTGAATATATGTATATAGTGATTTAATATTATAATATTTAGATTTTTTTCTTTCAAATTAATGGGTCGGATTGGTATATATGTTCTCTCCATTTTTGCCAGGCAAATGGGCCTCTATTTTTGCCTATCCTCTCTCTCCTCTAAATTTGGAGGAAGAGAGAAAATGCAAGCGGCTGTAAAAAAAAAATTGTATTTTTTTTCTTAAATTAGTTTGTTTACACAACTTTTTATAAATCTATAAATTTTATAGCCGACAATATAATATTCCAAAAATAACATATAATATATTAATAAAATCGTCTTTTCGAGACCTACAAAACGACATTAATATTGAATAATTTTTAATTATTATTTATCATACAAAAAAGATAAGACGTTTTACTGATTAAACGTACACATACATCAAAATACATTCAAATTAATATGCATAAAATTTTTAAAATTACATTCCTTCATTGTCATGTCGTGCGCATAAATGTTCAATCAGTGCATCTGCAAGTACAAAATATGCATCTCTTTTTGTGATCTTTTTATGCTGATTTATGAACTAACGAAATCTCTCAGCTTCACTTGTCTTCATTGTTCAACATTCTGAGTGTGTGGCGGCGTAGAAATATCGACATATTTATTTTCATCTCGCTCGTTTTCAAGAATCATATTGTGCATTAAAATGCAAGTTGTCACGATATCATGTAACACATGTTTATCCAAAAAAATGACATGACCCATTAATAATTACAAACCGTGATTGAAGAACTCTAAACGCTCGCTCTACATTTTTTAGGCATGCTTCTTGCATCATTGCGAAGTGTTTTTTTTATCTTGTGATTGAGAAATAGTTTGAACTAGTGTTGATCATTTCAGATATATTATGTCGGCTAAGTAATAACCAACATCATAGTTTTTTTTTCAAGATTGTATAATGAGTAGGAGGCGTAATACCCTGTGATAAGCTGACAAATAAATTGGACAATTGCAGGGCATTGATATCATTGTTAGAGCCCGATAAGCAAAAATATGAGTGTCATATCCACAAGTCATACGATGCTACTACCTCGAGAATGATTATTGGTCACCATGACGACCTGAATATTGGTCAGCTCATGTTGTTGGGCAGTTCTCCCATTGTCAATGCATACAATCTAGACTTTTCAGCATCCTTGGAAACCCTCATTTTTCACCTTTTTGTAATAATCGTGTTACATCATTCGAATTGGGATATCTCAAACATTCATCGTTGTACACTTGTACAATCGCCTGCAAAATCTCTTCAAATATTGAATCACAGTTGACTCACCAATTTGAATGTATTCATCGCAATTATCAGCTGACGTTCTATATGCCAACATACAAAATATTGCTGTAATTTTTTGTAAACTTGATAATCCAAGTTTACCAACTCCGTCCTTATTTCGAATGAAAAAATTATCATGTGATTCGACAACAACGACAATACGAAGGAAAAGATTCTTCTGCATGAGAAATCTTCTTCGAAAAAATGTTTCCCCATATGCGAGATGGTGGAAGCCAATATGGAGGAAGCCAGTATGAATGAGACCCACATTGAGTGTAACACCCCTTCCCAGTATTTCAGAAATCAGCCGTCCGGCCGGGTCAGCGATATAAAGAAAACTAGGAAACCGTATTAAAACTAGTAGCAGCAGGTAATAAAATCTATACTAAGCAATTTAAGACCTACAGCGGAAGTTTAAAAAGTAAACTAAGGGTAACCACATACCTGATATCTGGATTCACAGAGCCACTAAATAGGAAAAAGAACTGAATTAACTGAAAATCTGGTTAACCGTAAATAGTTTGATACAAATTAAATAAAAACATTAATCTGTTACAATGTTCTCATCTACAAGTACATGCTGAAATAGAGTAAACTGAATAAGATAAATAATACAAACTGACGCCACCATAATGCTCATCCTAGACGCAGTTTCCCACCTGGGTCACCTGAAAAACAGTGCCCACGAAGGGTCAGAGTAAGGAAAAATGACTCCTCCTAGTGACACTAAAAACAGTTTTACTTATGAATGCATGCATGCCTTTAAAATAGTCTCGTGCACTGAAAATATTTTATGCTATATGTTATGCATGCTTTTCCTATACTTCCTGGTCAACACAACTACTAGTTCTATATTCGTGACTTTACGTTCATTTACCCAAGTCCTGACGTTGACTAACTAGTGTACAGACTCACGACAGGTCTATACTTGAGTTCTATATGATTTCTAACCTGCTTATCTACTAGGAAGGCTCTAGGCAGAGTAGCTCCTAACGCGCAACTGAAACTGACGACCCGAGACCATCTTATGAACTCAATTGTTCTAGTGTCACGCGGACACGGTCTAGAATCTGCTAGCTGGCTCAAGGGAAGACAATTCCCAAGTCTGTACTACTCATAAGGTTCCATGCGCCTTATGAGAAAGGTAGTGCGCCTCTACCTAGCACGAAAGAACTCTGTGTGCTGGCTGACCTTTTTGGTCTGACGCTACTCTGCATGGGAAATCTTTTTGGGGAATTACTAAGCGACCCTTGACTTTCTTGTGGTCTACTAGAATGGACATTCACGCCCATGTTCGGAACAGATTCCAAACCTACGAACACGGTTAACGCTTTCGTACTCTACATTTCTGTTCAAAATCCGACTACTTGGGTCTTATGGAAATCGTGTCACCCTACACGTTTTTCGTGACCGTTTTCCTGTCACCCTATCGTTCTATGCATTGTCACGGTCCATGTAATGAATATATTCATGTGTATAAAAAAATACAATACTTGATATATCTAACTAAAAGGAATTTAAATTTCCTTACCGCAGTGTTACGATGCTCGTAGACTCGGCGCGACGACATCTTCTCTTCCGAAGGCAAATCCTACTACTGGGGACCTTCAGAATGCTGCCCCGACCCCACCAAAGTCCTGCAGGAAAGGGCAACCCTAAATTCAACATTTTCCCCTAAGGGTTTCCGGTGGAAAAATTCCAAAACAAGTAGGGTTTCAAAAATAAATGAGCTAGCTTCGCATATTGCCTTTAAGAGGGCAAACCAAGGCTTTCCAAACGCCCTACCCAACTTCTGTAGAGGCTTTAGAATCTCCAAACCTAATTTGGACACAAGGGAACGAAAACTTAGTCTAGGTTAATCTCCAAAACACTAATTTCCACGAAGGAATAACGAGAAAGAGAAATCGAACTTACCGAAAACAAAAATCGGATCTCACTTCTCCGGCTAGGGTTAGACCCGGCACTTTTACGGCCAAGGAAGGAAAAGGAAGGCTTGAAGGCGCCTGTAGAGGAGGGAGGAGGAGTCGAAAAAGCGTTCCGGAGGAGGATCGGGCGGCGGCGAGCCCTGCGGAAGGCGTCGGCTGCGGATCGGAAGTCGTCGGGCTCGCCTCTTGCGGGAGACGGAACAGGACGGGAGCAAAAGCGGTTTTTCTTCCGTGAAATGTGATGCGGGTTTTAAAATTAGAGGGGGGTGTGGCTATTTCTTATTAACCGCATTAAGAGAGGGGGAGAGAAATTGCTATTGGCACACCCAACTCACAAAACCTTAGATTACTACACATTTCACCGCGCGCGTCACAATAAAATATTTAAATGTGTTACGCACAGAAATTAACGCTCTAAATAAACTAACAGACGCTAATATTAGAAAAAGTAACCTTATACCTTGACGACGAGCTCCCTCGATCAAAATTCGTCACGACTGGACCCTACAATTTTAAATAAATTTTGCGTCAAAAATTCGGATGTTACATTGAGGACCTCAATTTGGAGGGCCTTAATTTGGAGGACCTCAGTTTGGAGGACCTAAATTTGGAGGAAGTCAGTACTGAGAAAGCCAGTACCAAGAAAGCCAGTACGACAGAATCCAATTTGGAGGACCTCAGTTTAGAGGAGACTAGCACGGAGGAAGCCAGTATGGAGTAAGCGACTATGACATACCAGGGCATGAAGGAAAACAACACGGGAAAAGCGTGTGCGGAAGTCGTAGCGAACTCATTGATGGCCTACCAGAATTTTAGTTTTAATTCCAAATGTAATATTTTGATTTTGAATTATGCAATGCATATTTTATTTTAATTGTAATCAGATTTAAAATAAAAAAAACTTAAAAAATATAATTAATATAATACAAAATTAATAATAGTTATAATAATAATTTATAAATATAAATATTATTTATATTTATACTTATTGATGGGGTCCCCATGAAATTTCCGAGCTGAGACGATTCAAGTAAAAGTGAGCCCAACCTGTCCAGTGGCATATAGAGAACTGTAAGCACCCGGGAAGCCAAGGTGAATGCGTCGAGCCCGGGCCCGGGCACGCACGGCCAGCGCGTGCACCCACGCAGCCCCCAGGCTGCGCCCCCAGGTTGTCGTGCCCCACGCAGTTGAGCGCTGCACGCACCCCGCGATCGCGCGCCACCGTCAGACCCTGTCGCCGCCGGCAGACCCCGCCGCCACCGGCAATCCCCGCCGCCGTCGGCGGTCCCTGGTGCTGTCGACGATCCCTGCTACTGCCGTCGCTTCCTCTAGTCACCTTGCCTAGGTTGCCCGAACTGTCCCGGGGAAGGAGAGGCACTATTATAATTTTGACAAAAATGGTGACCGTGTGATCGAAACAGAGCGATGCCATTCGCCAGCACAAATCACTCCCTAACGCAATTACTGACGCGTCTCTTCAGAAAACTATAAATAGGCCCCCTGGCCTTCATTTCAAGCAAAGCGGCTTCAAAGGCAAGAGAGAGCTCTGAGATTTTCAGGGGGGATCGTGGACTTAGGCCAATTCTCCGCTCAGAAATTTGCTCCACTCTTCTCCTTGCTCCACGGTCTCCTCTTGCCTCAAGTAACATCAACTGCCTCTGCGAGAGCGCTCCCATATATGCTCTGCATTAACGAGAGCGCTACCTTCGAACTCCATCTTGCATTACAGTTTCCTCACTCCTCAAGTAACGTCAACCGCCTTTGCGAGAGCGCTCCAATCTAGGTTTCACATCAATGAGAGCGCTACCTCCAGACTCCTCCTTGCGTTACATTTTCCTCACGTCTCAAGTGATGTCAACCGCTTCCGCGAGAGCGCTCCCATTTAGGCTCCCCATCAATGAGAGCGCAACCTTCATAAGATTCGTGGACTTAGAATATTTTCCATTCGAAACGCTCTCATCAAGGTTTCGCGAGCTTAGTGTCGTCTCGAGGCCGGAGCGCTTCCATAGAGGTTCCGAAGATTTAGTTGTTTTTCCTCATTTATCTTTCTTGTAACAGAGTCGCAGTCTGTCTCCCTTCGAGATCAAACCAATCTATGTAACACTCCAAGAGGCTAGTAAATTTTGGCTCGGCACAGTTCTAGCCACGTATTTTCCACCCTTTTCTTGTTTTCCACGTCAAAAACATATCTTGTTCATTGCTGCGGTTTTTTAACTGATTGCAGGGCCGACTCGACTTCGAGCTAAGGCGGTCAGATTCTCCAGACCAGGGAAAAAGCTGGTTGACCCGCAACAGTTATAAATATATAAATATAATTTCCAATATATATATATATATATATAGGGTTGGAATCCTGTGCGCACAAAGCCAAGTACGAAGATGTGAAGATGGATTCTCCGCCATCCGATTGGGTACTGTAGCTTCGCAATCGGAAGGCTGTGCATTGGCAGTACTGCCGGTGGCGGCGCTGCCAAGAAAAATTATAAATTTGCAGTGCTGCCAGTGGCGGCGCCGGGCTCGCCGGCCACGCCAACGAACGCCAGGCGGCCGGTGGCCGGCGAGCCCAGCGCCGCCGCCGGCAGCACTGAGAATGCTCTCTTCGCTTTTATACTTAGCCATTTTTCTATCACTCTTTCCCCTTGGCTTTGACTGCTAGAGCTTGACTCAAAGCCTTCTGTAATCTGGCGTTGAGTGAGTTGACATCACTCAACGCCTGTGGACTTAGCTATTTTTCTGACTTCCATCTGCTAACTTGATCTTCAAGGTGTTGAGATAACTGAATTGTCTCGACATAGCTTTCTTGACACTGTTGTCTTATATCTTACTGATCTCGAAATTTCTCCTGCAAAGGTGTCGACATAGTTGTGAAGTGTGTCAACACTTTTGTATCTTGACACTACTGTCTTGTATCTTTCTGGTCTCGACACTTCTCCTACAAAGGTGTCGACATTGTTGTTAAGTGTGTCGACACTTTTCTATCTTGATACTATTGTCTTGACATTGCTGTCTTATATCTTTCTGATCTCGACACTTCTCGTATACAGGTGTCGATATAGTTGTGAAGTGTGTCGACACTTTTGAACTTGCTTCAAGTCTGTACTCAGCACTTCTCTTATAAAGTATAGACATAGTTGTGAAGTATGTCGACACTTTTATACTTAGTCATTTCTTCAAGTTTTCACCCTGCACATGAAACTTAACTATACATCAAATACAACTTGGTGTATATCATTGACTTGTTTGACTTCTTACAAATCAGGGACATTGGGATCAATGGACCCAACACATAGCCTCATGGTCGTGCGACCTTCATCCCCCCCAGCTATCCCTATAAGGGCGGCGTACTGCTTGCTTAAGACGAGTGTTCAATCTGGCCGCCAGTCCCCTTTTACCGCCCTTGGTAGGGGCGGCCTCCCTGCTACCAAAAATTTGGTCGCCCATCTTTGGCCACCGCCCCTTCCATGGGCGGCCTCCCTAAAACTAAAAATGGGTGGCCATTTGGCCACCCGTCTTTGGCCACCACCCCTTTCAGGGGTAACCTCCCTGCTACCAAAAATGGGAGACCATTTGGTCGCCCATCTTTAGTCGCCGCCCCTTCAAGTAGCAGCTTCCCTGCTGCCAAAAATGGGCAGCCATTTGGCCAGCCATCTTTGGCCACCGCCCCTTCCAGGTGCGGCCTCCCTGTTGTCAAAAATAGGATGCAAATATGATGCCTGTTCTCTTCCTCAGGCTCCGATTAGGGGAAGCCTCCCCTTCCCCTCAGTCAACCGGCCTTCCACTGGCGATCGACCGAGTTCCTCCGGTAGAGTGTGGCCGTCCCCGACCAAGATTCTTCCCGCCGTCGGCCGACATTCGTTGTATGCCATGCGTTTTCTCATCCATCTGATCACGCTCCTGCCATCGTCATCGTCGGTTATACGGGAAAACACTTATGTAACCGCCCGCATGATCTCTCGTAATGGGGAAGTGCGTAGCCAAAAATAGAATTGGTCCGCTTCTACTAAAACTAATAAAATAATGTGCACATAGTGTGTTAAATTATCAGTCTGTGATTAATAATTACAGTGGCTACGGTCTGCGATTAATCGGGTAACTACTGTAGCTACTTTTGGGGTCTATAAATAGAGTCACGGTCCCTCCTTCATTTCCATTTCTTCTCTGCCTAAAAAATCCTCCTACAAATTTTCTCTCCTCCTACAGAATTTCTCTCTCATCATCCTACGGAATTTCTCTCTCCTCCTCCTATGAAATTTCTTTCTCCTCCACCTACGAAAATTTTTTATCCTCCACTTCTCTTTCTTGAGCACTCCCGTGTGTGTCTCTTTCTTGCGCGCTCTTACATTTATCTCTTCCTTGTGTGCCTTCACGCGCATTGCCTTCTTATGTACTCTCGCGCACGTCTCTTCCTTATGAGCCCTCTCGCGCTCCGCCTTCTTGCGCGCCCTCGCGTGCTCCTCCTCCTTACGCTCCCCCGCGCGCTCCGTCTCCTTGCGGGCACCCGCGCGCTCCTCCTACTTGTGCGCTCTCACGCTCGCCGCTTTCTTGCGTGCTCCCGCGCATGCCTCTACCTTGTGCTCTCTCACGCGCGTCTCTTCCTTGAGCGCCCTGAGCGCTCTCACGCACGTCACTTTCTTGCGCACGCCTCTTCTCTTCATGCTCCCCTCTAGTAAGCGCTCTGTGCACTCACCACCAGTAAGCGCCCAGCGTTCTCTCCTCCTATAAGTGATCTGTACGCTCTCATCTAGCAAGGGCCCTACGCGCTATCCTCCTACAAGCTCTCCGCGTGTTCTTCTCTGGCAAGCGCCCTGTGCGCTCTCTACTAGCAAGCGCTCCATGCACTATCCTCCAACAAGCGCCCTGCGCGCTCTCTACCAGCACGCACCCTACGCGCTCTCCTTTTGTAAGTGTTTCACGCGCCATCTCCGGCAAGCGCCAGGTGCGCTTTCTACCAGCAAGCGCTCTGCGCGCTCTCCTCCAACAAGCACCCTGCGCTCTCTCTACCAGCAAGCACTATGCACGCTCTCCTCTAGCAAGCGGCCTACGCGATCTCCTCCTACATGCACTTTGCGTGCTCTTCTCCTGCAAGTGTCCGGTGTGCTCTCTACCAGCAAGCGCTCTACACGCTCTCCTCCAACAAGCCCCCCATGTGATATTTTCCTAAAAGCGCTCTATGCACTCTTCTCCAACAAGCACCCTGTGCGCTCTCCTCCTACAATCACTCTGCGCGCTCTTCTCTAGCAAGCGTCTGGTGCGCTCTCTACCAGCAAGTGCTCTGCGCGCTATCCTCCAACAAGTGTCATGTGCGCTCTCTACCAGCAAGCGCTCCACACACTCTCCTCCAATAAGCGCTCTATGCGCTCTTTACCAGCAAGCGCTCCACACTCTCTCCTCCTTCAAGCGTCATGCATGCTCTCCTCCTACAAGCGCTCCATGTGATCTTCTCCAGTAAGTTCCCAATGCTCTCTTTACCAGCAAGCTCTCCACGCGCTCTCCTCTAACAAACGCCTTGTGCGTTCTCCTCCGACGAGCACCATGTGTGCTCTCTACCATATAGTACTCTGCGCACTCTCCTCCAGCAAACACCTTGCGCGCTCTCTGCCAACAAGTGCCCCACGCCCTCAAGAGTAAGCACTCCATCTACTGAAAGACAATTGCACCGTAGTTCTCCAAAAGACAATCAGAGACAAGAATAAGGCGCATAATGAGCGCGTCGCTCCCCGTAGCACACGAAAAAATAATTAGCTCTGTGGATGGTGGCCTATCACCCTACGAGCTCTCTCTCTCTCACCCTAATAACTATAATGAGAGGCGGCCTGTCGCCCACGAGTTCTTGAAAAAGTCTTGTGACAATGCTCAGATCCAGTGGAGGTTTTGTCAGCACAGATCCGGCCACATGGTTTTTTACCAAGTTGACGGGTTTTCCACATTAAAAAATTATTTTGTCAGCTTTTAATTTTATGTGACTATTTGCATGCTCGACCGCTCCATGGGCTAAGGTGGCCTAATTTAGTCCGGTCTATTAGGAGGTTTGAGTTTGCAGTAATAGTTTGGCACCGTTTGTGGGAAACGAGTTCCCCAAAGTTCGAAGAAGTCACAGAAGACAGTACCCACCGCATAGTGGTCGTGACTAGAGATCGTGGCAGGGAAAGCCGTCCGTGCCTCTGAAAGATGAGTCCCTGGGGAGCATCTCCCTGCTCGTCAACCTACCTGTTGGGTATTATATCCACAATAGCCCTGATTTGAATAAATGTTGTAACGCCCCTGGTTTTTTAGTGTTTATTTTAATTCCCGTAGTGAAATATTTTTGAAGTCAGGGCATTGCGTTGACGTGAAGTTAACGGGTGTCGTTTGTTGGAGCATGGGTTTGCTTAGTGGGTTTTCCTGTGTGGTTGGTTTTGGCTTGGTTGCGCACCTTCTCTCGTAAGTCGGGTCTGTTTTGGTGACTCGGTGGAGCTTTTGATATGGATTTCTACTTCGTTGTTGAATTCGTAGCATTGGAATTTAGCTACGGTGCGATTTTCGTAAAATTTTGAGTTGGGTTGGATTTCGGGTTGTTTTGGAATTATTTCAATGATTATGATTTAATATTATATTTATGTATAAATAGAAAACCGTCGCGTCAAACCCTATTCCCTGTTCATCGTCTTCCCTACCAAATCGTCGTCTGTTTTGCAAAAGAGAAGGAGCGGAGGGTTGTTGTGGGGTTTCAGCCGGCGATCTTGTGCGGTCCGGTGGCCGATTTCGACGGAGGAGTTGAGATTTTGAAAGCTCTCGCCGAGATCTACGCATTCATGGTAAGCTTTCATCGTTTCTCTGATTTTTGTGTGTGTGTTAGGGTTTGTGGTTTTGACCTCCTTCTTCCCTCAAAAGTTTCAGGAAGCGTTGCCTAGACCTTCTTGCGACCGATCCTTGCCATGGGATGTTGGAGGAGGCAGTTTTTCCGAGATTTGAGGCAAGTGGCGATTTTCCCCTTGCTTGCTAATTTTCCTTCCATGTCTTTCCTTTTCTTTCTCTCCTTGTATGTAGGAGTTGTGTAGGAGTTAGCTTAGAGAAAATCCCTAAGATAGTTAGGATTTTTTTGTCTAGAATCTGTCGAGAATGTTAGACATACTAAGTAAAAATCGTTGAATATAGGTGTAGAAGACTATCTGAAATTCGTCGAGTAACGTCATTAGATTCGTTGAGTATAGGTTATTAGCTTAAGACTATTTCGTCGAGTATAGGTTCATCCACTTAAGACTATTCGTCGAGTATCGACTGGCGCGGCATTAAGTGAGGTAGATTCGTCGAATATCGAGGCATCGGGTTCGTCGAGTATCGGCAGTATGGCATTAAGTGAAGTCCGATTCGTCGAGTATATTCGACTATTCATCGAGTGTGGCTTAGGTTACGAAGCGTTGAGTGACCAGGCAGCTAATTCATATTCGTCGAGTTAACACGCAGAATGAGGTATGATTCGTCGAGTATCGTTAAGTGAAGCATTGAGTGACCGGGCGACCGAGGCTAATTCGTCTAGTGTACCCACCAAATCAAGCCGATTCGACGAGTATCGCCGAATGAAGTTTTGTTGCCCAAATGAAGTTTTTTCGCCAAGTCCTTTTCGTCAAGTATCGACAGTATTCGTCGAGTATATTCGCCGAATTGTAGCTGGACTTATTGTTTTTCGCCGAATTTTGTTCTGTTCGCGGGTATGGTCCTTAGAGTGATTTTAGGGCTTGTTAAAAAATTTCTTTGGGTTTAGGCTTGGGTTTGGTGCTGGGTTTTGGGATGTGTTTTTACGGCTAGATCGGCAGTAGATAATGGACCGCCAATTGGATGTCGTTTGTCCGGTGACCGCCTCAGAAGTATTATCCGCTCTAGAGCTTTGGGTCGTGTCTCTCCCTCCCCCCTCTCTGTCTGTACAGGCATGTTAAGGAATTTCTATTTTTGCTATTCTAAGTGCTCTTGTACTTCTCTTTTATACTGGTACTAGTAAACTTGTAATTTCTCTACATTTAATTTTCTTTTTCTCAAGCAATAAAAATTGCCCTTTTCTACTTTTTATTCCCTTCTTTTTTCATCATGCACTACTCTTATGTTGATGATTTCTCCATCTCCATGAGTAACTAAATCTAATTAGTACTCGATCGAGATGATTTAAAGATGAAATAATCTTGCTATAATTTAGAATTTCTTTTCTTTTTTTGTTGATCACTTAAGATTTACCCTTAATCATAATTATTATAAGGTTATATCATCGATTTATAACTTTCATATTTGTTTTTGTATTTTAGTTAGCCTAAAGGCTCGTAAGACGAATGGATCACTCATGGGTAAAAAGAGTAGAACACAACCCTCGAAAGAGGACGATATATCTCTTTTGAATTGCAGTGAAATCCAATAGCGGGGTACATAATGTAAGACAAGATTTAGGTGATGCGATTTGAGAATGAGAGTTCAGTCGATAAACCAAAACATAGGTGAATGCTTTCCTCGAGTGAGGAGCGTTCATATTTTGGGAATTCTATTTTAGTTTTTTTTATTCCAAGGTGATTCGAAGATAGCGTGCTAGCCTTTAACTATCATTTTAATCTGGTTTATTTAATCACAATTCAGTCTTCTTTTGCAAAACAACTTCATGGTTTTATTGATAAAATAATAATGATTGTCTTGATGTAGAATTACTCAGCACGCCCAGAAGAATACGATCTTGATTTTTATAAATCATATACTATATTTGATAAGGTACACTAGCCTTTGTCGATATAGTCAATTTTCAGCTCATCAAAAGACTCGACTGGGTGAACTACGCGCGTGAGTAGTGCCCGCGCAAAGGGTTCAGAATCACTCCAAAAGGGAGGATGAAATGAAAATGGCACACGCCTAAGTGGAAGCCCTGTCAGGAACCACTTGAAGTAGCATGGGTACGTGCCACAACAAGCATGCATGCACCTGCATGCACGGGGAATGTGCCTAGCTAGCACGCGTGCAACCAGTGTGAGCACAACCAATATACACGCATGGCCAGAACATGCACACACAGTCTACACACGCACAGTCAGCACGTACGTGTGTACATCCCGAGCATAGCTATTGTACCGCCTCTCTGCCCGTACGCGCACTACCAACTCTTCGCCACCACCATTAGCCATCGTCGCTTCTGACTACAGCCGGGCAACTTGCCCGGGCTACCAAGACTGCTCAGGGGGCTTGTTCGTAATTTGCTGAAAATTGGTGATATAGGTGACGTGAATGGAGTAACATCATTCATCAATTCAAGATTTAGCCAGCCGCATTTACCAACATGTCCCTCCAAGAAAGCTATAAAAAGGTTTCCATACTTTTATTTGAAGACAAGCAACCAGAGAGACTTGAGAAAGCTTTGAGGTTTTCCGGCGACGATATGGGACTTAGATCGTTCCTTCACTCTGAATTTCCTCTACTCGCTCTCAATGCTTGCGAGAACGCTTTAGCAACCACAAGGGAAGGCATAAAAGAACTCTCTTATGGACACCCTGACTCTGTGGACTTAGTCATTTTTCTCCCCACTTTACTTTTGAGGCTTGCAAATAGTGAGGTGACATATCACCCTTCGAGGATTCCAACTCTTTTGACAAAAAAAGAACTAGTGGCTTTTGGCCTGACATAGATACAACCACGTGGTTTTCACCCTTTTCAGGTTTTTCACGCTAAAACATCTTGCTTGTCATTGTTATTAAATCTCTTTTGATTGTTAGCACACTCGTCTCACTCTCATTCTAAGGTGGTATGATTTTTTAAACTGGGGGAAAACTGAGCGACCTGTAATACGTATGATAATTAATGTTTAAATTTATACTAATATTTTTGCACATGTTATTAATAAAAAGGATAAATTTTAATCAATTATCTCATAATAATTTTTTCCATGAACTAAAACCATGACTGATACTTCTTTTCTAGCCATAAATTAAGAAATATGACTAAAATATTTGCCACAAATTAGGAAACTATGGTTAATCTTATCTTATTAGCCACAAATTAAACAAATTGTGGCTAATACTTTCATTTTTTGCCACGAATTAGGCATATATGGATAATATTAATTATTAGCCACATATTAGGGGTCATGGCTAATACTTGATTATTAGCTACGATTTTTGACCAGTAGAAAAAAAAGTATGGCGAGTAGTAGGACTTGGGAGAAGCAACATATATAATAGGTATAAAGATCTATAAAGATAAATTAATGAAGTTGTTGGATTTGACTCATAGTACAAATTGAAAAGGTATTGAAGCGTTTCACCATGCTTGAGTCTAAGAAAGGGTACTTACGAATGTCACAAGGTGTGAGTTTTTCTAAGGACCAATGTCTCAATTTTTTAGAAGATAATGGCCATATGAAGTTGATTCAATATGCTTATGCAATTGGATCAATCATATATGCAATGGTGTATACTCATTCTTATGTTTTGTATACATTAAGCAAGACTAGTAGATATCAGTCTGATCCAAGTGAAGGTCACTAGATGATAGTTAAGAATATCCTGAAGTACTTGTGAAGTATTATGGATGTATTCTTGGTATATGATGGTAAGAAAAATTCATTATAAAGGGATGCACAGATGCTAATTTCCAAACTGATAGGGACGACTCAAAGTCTCAGCCAAGTTTTGTATTTTGCCTAAATGGAGACACTATGAGTTGGAAGAATTCAAAGCAAGAGACGGTTGTCGATTTTACAATAGAGACTGATTATATCATTGCTGCTACTGTGGAGAAGGAGGCTAAATGGATTAGTAAATTCATCGATGAGCTTGATGTAGTTCTTAGCATTATTTATTAAGTGACTCTTTACTGTGACAACAATGTTGTCATTGCACAGGCCAAGGAACCTAAATTTTGTCATCGTTCCAAGAACATACATTAACAGTTCCATCTCATTTAAAGATTATTGATCGAGGAGATGTGAACATTTTTAGAGCTCCAACTGGTGAGAATATAGTAGATCCAATAACAAAGGCTCTTCCTCAGTGGAAGCAAGATTATCATACTCGATCATTATGTATTCGATATCTGAATGATCAAATATAGTGGGAGGCTTGTGGATATTAGTTGCGTCAGTTATATGTTCATGTTATAACTTGTACCATGTATGTCACTTACATTTTAAGGCATGTTCTTTTGTTAGGTATATTTATTATTATATTGATATATTAATTAAATATAATAAATGTTCTTGGGATGTTTGCTTCCATAGAAATTCAAGAGTATGATTTGAATGTGAGATCTTGTGTTCATATGAAGCATCATTCTTACGGATTATACTGATGATCCTATTTTCATCATATAAACTAGAGCAATGGTGATACATTGAGACTTGTGTGTGAGATTGACTGATGTTTGAGTCTTATATGTCATGATATTAAATATCAAGTCATCACATAGATACTTATTAGAGAATAAGTTATACTTGATTATTTTTTGGATTGTTATATGAATGTGTCATAAGTAGTTCTCATAGTGATAATGATATGTGTAGTTTTTTGAATTGAAGTCACTACAGTCATTATGTGAGGAGGAGCATACTTTGATGTCATCTAAAATTTGTCTTGAGAAAGGTTGATGATAAAGATGGTTATTGGGTATATTATGAATCATGCAAGTGATTGTGAGTTGATATAGATGAGATTTGTCCTCATATATGATAAGAGTTACATCTATGGGCCTCTTGATGGAGTGAAACTATGAAATATATGATCATGCTAAGTCGGGTAATATGTGATATTGGGCTCACTTATTTTTGATAGTTTACTCTAGACCATGCCATATAAGTTAATTATTAGGAGAGTGGCACGCTACATGCCTCAAGTTTACCTTGGATGTAAAAGACAAAGGGACCTGGCTACACTGGTACATGGGTCACAAACAGGTTTCATGGAGTTACTAACTCTTGTATTACTTGGATATCGATGATGCATTACTAGATGCCGCTCATTATTTGTGAGACTATAATTAATACGTTCTAGCTCAAGTAGGAGACCGTTGGAATCTTTTATGATCTATTAGTAATCAAGGATTTATTTTTACTACCAACATAATATGAGCCTGTGAGGTCGCATATATGAACATATAAATGGTTGCGTTAGTTTTACTTATATTGGATATAAATGAAATTCCAAGCCATAAACAATTTTAAATTAATTTGGATTAATTAAATAATGATTGATATTAAATGTATATCGAATTATATTCAAAATGAGAATGTTAAACCACTACTCAACATATGTTGACTTGAAAAGTCAAAGTACATTGACTTGGTGCGCATTTAATATAAATATAGGATTTTTTAGATACTAGTCAATGCACGTTGGCTTATGAAGTCGACACATGTTGAGTTTTGAATTTTGAGACTGTACTCAACACATATAGACTTATGAAGTCGATGTACATTGAGTTGGTGTGTGGCTGGTAAAAATTTTATATTATGATATAGTACTCAACGTATGATTGACTTACAAAGTCAACGTATGTCGGCATGTGTTAGCTTGCGAAGTCAATGCACGTTGGCATATGTTGGCTTGAGAAGTCGACGCATGTTGGCATATATTGGCATGAGAAGTCGACGTACGTTGATAAGTAAAATATAAGTCTCCATACAGACAAATCCATTGACTCCCTCTCTCATTGCACAAATAGATAGTTTGTGAAATTGCTATATATGTCATATTATAGGGTTTTCAGACATGAACATGTCTTTTGAGTTAGACGCTTATGGCAAATAAAAACCTGCAACTGCATCCTCTACAAAGCAAAACCAGTATTTCATGGAAATAAAGGAGGATGATAATCTTCTAACTCAAGTTCGTTGGATGAACGATAAGGTGTTTTTGGTGTTCGTTTGGATACTCATAGAGACATGATCTTGTTCTACATTATTGTTCTCCCACTCCAATTATCCTTCTCATAATTTGATTCTGACGCAGGTATGAACTCGTTTCTTGATTTATTGGTTTTTGCATGTTCATTGCAATAGGTTTCTTGCAAATATTTTGTTACGCATGTGATACATGAGAAACCCAACATAAGTGAAGCATGAAGAGTGGATTGAATGAGCGTGTCACTAGTATCATTAGGATATGCATTGGCGATAAGATTTTCTTCAACATTAATGCTGAGTAGTTTACAATCAAGCATTGGGAGAAGCTTAAGAGATAATATTTGTCCAAGTCATTTGTCACGAGATTGTTTTTGAAATAACGATTCTTTTGGCTGAAGATACAAGAGGGTGACAACTTGTAGGGGCACTTTATTATGTTTATTGACCTTCTAAACTAATTACGTGTGGTTGGTGCAAAATGGAGAAAGAAGGCATAACAATATTACGTCTTACATTGCTCCCATCGTCTTTTAAATGCATGGTGACCATGCTCCTATATGTGAAGGATGTCATGGGGATCGAGAAGGTAACATCAGCGTTACTGTCTATTCAAATATTGAAGGCCCCACTCTTTGGGTGAGCATATTTTGGAAGTTCATAGATGAAAGAGAGTGTTCGATAGGAGATCGAGGGTTGCCTGAACTTAGTCGGCATCAAAGAAGGGAGTTATTTGTTACCATTATAAATAGAGCGATCACACCAGGAGGAACCAACCCTTAACATGCATAGAGTTTTGTAGATGTCTAGGATGCAATTGTGGTAAGACTGTATCTAAGAGTGGAGAGTGGCAGTCTTTATACTATCACTATGAGTCACGACTCTAATAATGGTTGGATTTTGAATTCTGGTGCATTGCATCATCTATATCAGAATGCGTCAATGTTCAGTTCTCTAGAGGTGATAAACAGTTTGATATATTTTGATGATGATTCGAGTGGTGAGGTTCACCGAATGATTGGGTGATTCACAGGCTTGAGATATTATATTTTATGCCCATGATGTGTAATAATCTAATATCGTTGGGCAGATTGGGAATCAGGTGGATGCAGCTTTGTGTTAAGAGGAGAAGGCCTAGTAGTGACACATAGTGTGTTGTGCTCATGAAAGCTATGCAATTCATTAGCTTATACCCACTAATAAGGACCACGATGAGAGGTGAAACACCCATTGTTTCTGCAGGTGACATGGTGTGTAACATCCCCCTCACTTCTATACCCCATTGGGTTAGGGTTAGGACTTGAGTTGTGAGTAGAGGTCCTGAGATTACCCTAGGTTAGCTTGAACCTAGGAAATTGCTATAAGCACCTCAAAGGTGCACAAGTCTACCTAGGCCAATTCACTCCAAATTGGACTCACCAACTCAAAGTGACCTCACTAATAGATCCATAAACCTAAGAGAAACTTAAGTGACCCAAAAGCCTCATCATAGGGTCACCAAATTGGGCAAATTGACCAAAGTATCTTTTGGGTCAACATGGGCCAATTCTTCATCATTAGGTCCAATCCCCCCCCCCAAAAAAAACATAAAATTGACATCTGGTCTTAGGACTTCATAAGGGACCCAATCGACCCAAATTTCTATAATGTGTTCATCAATTTGACCAATTTGACCAAAGTCAAATTTAGCCCTAAAATTGGTCAAAATCACACTTATTGGCTAAATTGGCCTAATTAGGGCATCACCATGACCCAACCAACATTGGGTGATGTCAAAGGACTCAAGACACACACATTGGACCAGTCAACCCTTAAGTTGACCAAGTCAACCATGGTCAAAGTAAGCCCTAATTATGAAAATAAAAGCCTAAATCATATTCAATTGGGCTAAGCCCTAATCTAAGGCCCATCCAACAAGCCCACAAGCCAAATGACCCCCTATTCTCCTCTGAATTTAAATAGAGGAATTTCATGGAGGTCAAATTTGGAATTTCGCATGTTTGGAAGATAAAGAGGAGGAATTCATGGAGTGTATGCCACTTGGCACCTCCTCTTCATTCCCAAAGGCTGCTAAGTGAGTTCCCCATACATAGGGCATGTTCTCCCATTACTCCAGTCAAGTGACAACAAGGAGAGAGAGGGAGAGAGAAGAGCATTCAAACCATGGCCGCCCACCCCCTCTCTTGGCTCTTCTTATACACTCCCCCTCAGCCCCATTCAATCCTTTCACCACCTTCACCACCTCAAAAGCAATCGAGCTCGACCTCAAGAGCAAGGTTTTTGCTGGAGAACAGCTGTTTGGAGCAAGCACGCCAACAACAGCCACCACCATGGCCCATGGACATAACACCCTCCGCCATGCTCGGATTCAAGTCTATTTCTCCTCCCTTCCCTCTATGCTAGTATCCTAGATCCATTAGGAGAGAAATCGAGATCAATTGAGCCCGATCATATGAGAAAAATTTGAGAATTTTAAGGAATTTTGACTTGTCGGGTTTGCCGGAATAGTCACCTCCGGTGGCCAAGCCGCTGCCCGGCAACAGCTACCACCTCAACGGAGGTGGTGGCGGTGACCGGTTGGCCAAAAAAAGCTACGGGAAAGGGATCTAGGATGGTGTAATCTCGGCCCTTGGCTCATTGGGGAAGTCGAAATCATGGCCATCGATTTTGGATAATGTTAATAATTTAGATTATTATAAATATTGTTTGTGAATTTGTCACATAAAAATGCTATTTTAATCTTTAAAATTAAAGCCCTTAGATGGCTTCTTATGAACAGTTGTCTGAGACAACTTTTGTATATCTGAGTGTCTAATTTAATTAGGAACTTTAATTAGCCCATTTTGAGCACTGTAGCTCCCTGTAGGCCAGTTTTGGTGGGACTGGTCCTTAGGAAGGGACAGACAATATTTTGTTAACATCTTTTAAATGAATAGGGTTATGAACATGAAATTGCGAATATGTGTGTATGTACCCTAGGTATACCTCTTGTCCAAAAATGAGAATATTTGGACAACATTTTTCTATAGTTTTAGGAAAAATGTGATCTTTAATATTAATGAAATATTTGTGGTTTAAATAACCCTAATGACCCAAATTTTGGATTGGATGTTCCTTAGGGAAGTATAAAGCCCGGATAAAAATTTCAAGTCAATTGCACCTCTGCATGTTGGTGGATCCAACTTGAATGTTAAGATAGGGTAGAGATTTTGGGGTGCCTTTTGCAAAAATGAGAAAATTGAGATTTTAGCCCATTTGACTTGTGGTCTGCCAATATAACTTTGTCCATGGGCTTATGATGATGAAATAAATCATCCATAGTGATTTTAGGAATTTTGGGACAAACATCCTAGGGTTTTTAATTTATTTTAATTAGATAGCCTCTAAATTAAAGAAATAAACATGATCAAATTAATTGAAAAAAATCTAGTTTTCTGCCTATAGTCTTATAATGGCATGTTACATCTCTGGTAAATTATTTAGAACTTTTGAAAATTACTACATATTATGATTAGCAAAAATTACAAATATGCCTTAAGTGCTTTTGTGTAAATTATGTTTTTTAATACCTAAAAAATTCTGAAATTTTGAATTGAACATTTTTATAGTAATTTGAAGCTCTATGAAATTTTTTAGAACTTTTGAGTGACTAATTATGATACTTCATTTGAATAATGACATTTTTGCAATATTGTTATTTTATGGAATTAATGGGTCATTATACCTTATAAAATTATGAATATATGTACAATGTGTTGTTTTATCATTATAAACCTCTGAAAATTTAATTAGACTCACTAGATCTCTATACTTGGTACTTCATGAGCAAATTGATTTAGGTCATTTATTTAAATAATTTTAATTATGCCAAAATTTAATTAGGATAATTATGATCTTTTGATAGTCCATTATATTCATCATAATGAACCTCTGGTAAAAATTATAGATCATTTGGTAGTCACCCTTATAGATCACAAATAGTTACTTTGAAAATCGGGGTGCGATTATCAAACCTTGAAGCGGTAGATATGTCATCAAGATCATGATAGGAGAGTTACCAACTCAAGGAGAACATTGACATGGTGCATTCATTGGAGTTATTCTTGGGTCATTTAGAGTAATGAGCGTAAGTTAGCATCACGCATAATAAGGTAAGAATTAAAGGTTGAATCGTTCAACATATCGAGTGTTAGGGTAACGTAAATGTGATCACAAGAATGTTTCATATCTGAATTAGAGTCATGATCTGGTGGGAAAAGAATTCTGGTTGAAGTCCTAGGGCATGTCGTTAAGTATGAGAAGAATAATGTGTATGAACACTAAGAGGGGTAGTTATACTGGGAGTCCGACGAAAGATCGTCCCTCCCCCTTGAGATCATAAAACACTTAATGTAATCCAAGAGTAACCTTAAGAGAGGATTTTGAATAGGGGAGGCACCAATAATATTAAATATCTTGAGAAAGGGAGATCTGAGCTTTGGCCCATCATATCTCCTAGTACTGTTGTGAGCCCTTCACCAGGTAGACCTCGGGAAGTCCATGGTTAACCATAAATTGCTATTTACAACTAAAAGTTAGACAATAGTAGTCTAATAGGATGAAAGAACAACATAGCAACCTTACCCGTGTATGGGAAGGAGTGATTTAGGACTCATTCGTCCTGCAAGCTGGTGGCTCAGGGTAATGATAAATTAAGGACATGTTAGTCCTGCGAGCTGAAGGCTCGGTGATGTATAAGATTTGAGGAGCGGGTTGAAGGCTCAGATAGGTATTATTATACCTAGATTGTGATTGTTGTGGTGGGTCATTTGGTACCGGTCCAGTCGGCACACCGACAGAGGTACGTTGACTCTAGTGAGGAGTGCAGGTTTTTAGGGACAATAGGCTATTTATATTGTAGTTTTGAGGACTATCCTCTAAACGCACAAACGACCATAAAGACTGGTGGATTTCCAGCTAGAGTATGCAGGAGCTCCGCTATTGTGTTCTTCGTGTTGAGGCATACGTAAGGTCTAGGCCTGGTAGTGTGCATGCCCACCTAGGAGTGGAGATACCCGCTCCACTGCCATCATGAGCCATGATGGTAGGTACTTGAGAGGCTAGCTACCTCCAAAAAGTGGGAATGTTTGAAAGGTCTGTGCATAAGTCGGGTGGGTGAGTTGCATCTCAAATCATTGCATTGCATCGCATAGCATGACATATATTAATTAGTATAGCTTAGATTATAATTGCAGGTCCTCATCATATAAATTAGTATGGGCTTTTTTATATGATGAGTTACTTTGGAAACCTTAACTTATAAGTTTGTATGGGCATTCATATAAGTTAAGGTACGTCTTGTGATAGTAGCATAACTCGTTTACTTTATCTTTTTATACATTACTGCACTGCTCTTACTTTACAGTTACTGCCTTATAGTAGTTCTCTTTATACATATATACGTCTGCTAGTATAGTTCAATGTCACATGTTTACTTGTTGATACTGTCTTTGTTGTCATCCGCTTTCATCCTCCTGTACGGTGCCTAGGAGTCGTGGGGGTGAGGTGAGGACAAAATGGCTTGGTCTTTAAGACTAATGGTCGATTATGACCGTAGAAGTTCGAGGAGATGCACCAGTCGCACAAAGATTCACACCAGTTGCACTAGGAGGCGGTACATGAGGAGCAGTTGTCGCGAGCTACCATTACTCCTCAACAACAGGATACTCCCCAATAAGGGGTGGGGTCACACAATTGGTATCAGAGGAACAACGATCATTAAAGAAGTAAGTCCACAACACTGGTTCACCCTGCTCGAGCATTAATTTGCGGACCAACTATACAGCGGAAACACTAGTTTGCCCATGTGTAAAAATCATATTATATAGTCCTTTAACCAATGAGTTAGGCCAATCTTGATGATTTTATTAATTTTTTTATAGCCCTGAGTGAATACCGTCCTGCAGGCCACTGTTACCCCTCTACCAGTTACAACTCCGTTCCAGCATATCAAAGTATTTTGGAGTTTTGAAACTTCTATCATATTATTTGAGCTGAGTGTCGTATTTATTTATTTTTCAAATTTTCTACCTAAAATCATGGCATCCAAATTTTTTTACTATTGTTGTGGCCAACTCAAACCTCCTGGTAGACCGGACTAAACTAGGTCATCTTAGCCCGCGGAGCGGTCGAGCGCGCAAACTGTCACAGAAAATTGAAAGCTGGCAAGATAATTTTTTAACGTGGAAAATCTGTCAACTGGGTGAAAAACCACGTGGCCGGATCTATGCTGACCAAACCTCTAATGGATCTGAGCGTTGTTATAGGGCTCTTTCAAGAACTTGATTGCGATAAGCCACCTCTTTTTATAATTATTGGGGAGAGAGAGAGCTCATAGGGTGATAGACCACAGTTCATAGAGCTAATTATTTCTTCGTGTGTTGTGGGGAGCGATACGCTCGTTGTATTATGGAGTCCCTTGATAGTTCTTGGAGGCTGGAGCATTTTGCTACACTTGTTTTGTTTTCTAGGTCTTGAAGCTCGGGGGCGCGCTGAGTACGCCTTATCCTCAGCTTCTTGTCTCTGATTATCTTTTGGAGAAACGTGGTGTGGTTGTATTATCGATAGATGGAGTGCTTGCTCATAAGCACGTGGGGAGCTTGTTGGCAGAGAGTGCGCAAGGCGCTTACTGGAGGAGAGCATGCAGAGCGCTAGATGGTAGTGAGCGCACATAGTACTTGCTAGAGGAGAGTGCGCAGGGAATTTGTTGGAGGAGAGCATATGAGCACTTGCTGGTAGAGTGCGCACTTGGTGCTTGCCGGAGAAGAGCGCGCGGAGCGCTTACAGGAGGAGAGTACACATGATGCTTGTTGGAGGAGAGCATGTGGAGCGCTGGTGTTAGAGAGCGCACAGGGCTCTTATTAGAGGAGAGCGTACGGAACGCTTACTGGTAGAGAGCACGCATGGCGCTTGTTGGTGGATAGCGCGCGGAGCTCTTACTGGTAGAGAGTGCACTAGGTGCTTACTAGAGAAGAGTGCGCGGAGCGCTTATAGGAGGAGAGCGCACATAGCGCTTGCTGTAGGAGAGTGTGTGAAGCGCTTACAGGAGGAGATCACACAGGGCGCTTGCTAGAGGAGAGCTTGCAGAGTGCTTGCTGGTAGAGAGCATACTAGGCCCTTATCGGAGAAGAGCGCGTGGAGCACTTATCGGAGGAGAGCACGTAGGGAGCTTGTGGGAGGAGAGCGTGTGGAGCTCTTGCTGGAGGAGAGAATGCAGAGCGCTTGTTGGTAGAGAGCACACTAGGTGCTTACCGGTGAAGAGCGCGTAAAGTGCTTACAGGAGGAGAGCGTGCATGGCACTTGCTGGAGGAGAGCGTACAGAACGCTTGCTGGTAGAGAGTGTGTAACGTCCCTAGCCGATCCAACGTGACGATGTCACGGCTCCGCTCTAGGCGACGCTACCGGGCTGCAGCCCAAGCACCCCAACCCCTTTCCCTCCACAGGCGGGTTGTTGGTGGCCACAGCCTCCCTTTGATGAGCGAACTCGACAGTTAAGTTGGGCCGTACGGGGACTTCCCAGGAGGTCACCCATCCCAGTACTACTCTCGCCCAAGCACGCTTAACTATGGAGTTCTTTCAACCTTCATCACCAATTGAGCTGCAAGCTCAATTGGTGATGAAGGTTGAAAGAACTCCATAGTTAAGCGTGCTTGGGCGAGAGTAGTACTGGGATGGGTGACCTCCTGGGAAGTCCCCGTACGGCCCAACTTAATTGTCGAGTTCGCTCATCAAAGGGAGGTTGTGGCCACCAACAACCCGCCTGTGGAGGGAAAGGGGTTGGGGTGCTTGGGCTGCAGCCCGGTAGCGTCGCCTAGAGCGGAGCCGTGACATCGTCACGTTGGATTGGCTAGGGACGTTACAATAAAAAGTGCACTTTTTTATGTAACACCCCTAGCCGATCCAACGTGACGATGTCACGGCTCCGCAAAAGGCGTCACTACCGGGCTGCAGCCCAAGCACCCCAACCCCTCTCCCTCCACAGGCGGGTTGTTGGTGGCCACAGCCTCCCTTTGATGAGCGAACTCGACAGTTAAGTTGGGCCGTACGGGGACTTCCCAGGAGGTCACCCATCCCAGTACTACTCTCGCCCAAGCACGCTTAACTATGGAGTTCTTTCAACCTTCATCACCAATTGAGCTGCAGCTCAATTGGTGATGAAGGTTGAAAGAACTCCATAGTTAAGCGTGCTTGGGCGAGAGTAGTACTGGGATGGGTGACCTCCTGGGAAGTCCCCGTACGGCCCAACTTAACTGTCGAGTTCGCTCATCAAAGGGAGGCTGTGGCCACCAACAACCCGTCTGTGGAGGGAGAGGGGTTGGGGTGCTTGGGCTGCAGCCCGGTAGCGACGCCTAGAGCGGAGCCATGGCACTGCCACGTTGGATCGGCTAGGGTCGTTACAGAGTGCACAGGGCACTTGCTTGAGGATAGCTCACGGAGCTCTTGCTGGTAGAGAACGCATTGGTCGCTTGTCAGATAAAAGCGCACGGAGCGCTTGCAAGAGGGGAGCGCGTAGGGCGCTTGCTAAAGGAGAGCGTGTAGAGCGTTTGTAGGAGGAGAGCACGCAGGGCGCTTACTGGTAGTGAGTTTGTAGAGCGCTTACTAGAGCGGAGCGCGGAGAGAAGAGCTGTATACAAGGAAGTGATATGTACAAGAGCGCGTGAGGAGGCAGAGCGCGCAAGTGTGGAAGGAGGCGATGCGCACTGGGGCGCTCATAGAAGAGATAAGCGCGAGAGCGAACAAGGAAGAGGCACACGCGAGAGAACACAGGGAAGTAACGAGTGCGCAAGGAGGCGGAGCGCGTGAGTACTCGCAAGGAAGTAGAGTGTGCGGGGAAGCGCAAGGAGGCAGAGTGCATGAGGGCACACAAGAAAGATATGTGCGCGAGTCTACACAAGAAGGTGGCACACGCGAAGGAGCACAATGAAGAGATGTGTGCAAGGGCGCGCAAGGAAGAGGCACACACGGGAGCGCTCAAGGAAGAGAAGTGGAGGATAGAAAAATTCCGTAGGAGGAGGAGATAGAAATTCTGTGGGAGGATGAGAAAGAAAATCTGTAGGAGGGGAAGAGAGAAAATCCATAGACGAAGGAGAGATAAAATTCGTAGGAGCATTTTCTGGGCAAAGAAGATATGGAAATGAAGGAGGAATTGGAGCTCTATTTATAGGCCCCATAGGTAATTACAGTGGTTATCCGGTTAATTGTAGAACTTAACCAGCATAATTACTAACCGCAGACCGATAATATAACACACTATGCACGCATTATTATATTAGTTTTACTAGATGCAACCCAATTTTATTTTTGGTTACGCACTACCCCACTACCGGAGATCATGCAGGCGGTTACGTAGGTGGTTTCCTACATAGCCGACGTCGATGATGGCGGGAGTGTGATCAGATGGTGGAGAAAATGCATGGTGTACGGCATATGTCTACCGACGATGGCCGATGATAGGAAGACTCTTGGCCGGTGATGGCCATGCTTGACCGGAGGAACTCGGTCGGCTGCCAGTGGAAGGTCAGCTGACCGAGGGGAAGGGGAGGTCTCCCCTAATCGGGGCTGGTGGAAGAAAACGGGCGGCAAATTTTCCCCTAAAAGGGGCGGCGGCCAAAGATGGGCAGCCAAATGGCCACCCATTTTTAGTAGTAGAGAGGACGCCCCTGAAGGGGAGGCAGCCAAAGACAGACGGCTAAATGGCCTCCCATTTTTTGGTAGCAGGGAGGCTGCCCCTATAAGGGGTGTCGACCAAAGACAGGCATCCAAATGGCCGCCTATTTTTGGTAGCAGGGAGGCCGCCCCTGGAAGGGGCGGAGGCCAAAGATGGGTAGCCAAATGGCCACCCGTTTTTGGTAGTAGCGATACCGCCCCTGCCAGGGGCAACGGAAGGGGATGGGCGGCCAAATTGGCCACCCCTGCCAGATTGACCACAAGCACGCTCACGTGCGCCCTACGCCCCGTGCAGTCGGGGATGCCCGTATGAGTCCTTTGCGAACGTGTGATGGCGATCTTGGAAAGATAATGTGCGTGAAGGAATGCACACGAGTGCGGTCGGTGGTCAAGTATATGCGCACCGACCCCGCAGCTCGGTCGAACCCATTTTAGGGGAACCCCATTAGATGCCCCCCAAGTACTCAAACTCCATGGTTAGAGGGGAAGAAGGGTCAGGACTTATTTGTTGGATTGCGTGCTTGAAGATGATGCAAATGATTAGCGTAGCAGAGGTGTGGAAGTTGGTCTAACCTTTGTGCAAAGTGCTAACTTATGGTGGTTTGCGTGCATAGCAAAACATACATGAGGTGTAGATAGTGGAACATGCAAGGGACGCATTGCGCATCAGGTTTTGCGTTCAAGAGATCGGTAATGTGCATTGTGCGTGCTTGGGGCAACGTGCATGCTAGGCACAATATGCAATGTGTGCTTAATGTGCGCAATGTGCGCTAAGTGTGTGCAAGGGTGCAATGTGCACGGAACGGTACGACATAGCTATAAGCTTGGAGATAAATATCTCACACATAGTGGTGCCCATGCATTGTAGAAGCGTAGCCGAATTTTTTATTGGAGTTTTCACCAAGGAATGAGTGTGGGCACTCTGACACTGGCGTGGATGGGCGTAGATCTCATATTTTGTATCCTTGTTCCTTTAGGCACCGCTTGTACCTTCGTTCTTATAGTGAGTGTGGCATTGTTCTTGCGCTTTGGGTGCTTTTTATTGGTAATTTGATGGTGTGCTACCCTGATAGTAGTTGTTGTTATTGAACTTGTGCAGGCTCTGCTCGCCGAGGGGTAGGTGGAGGTCTCATGACCTTATCCATTATAACCTGGCGGGCGCCGACCGATAAGGGGGCAGGCTCCAAGTGATAGCAATCATAGGTCTTGCAACCTTACCTTATTTGGCGGACGTCAACCGCTTAAGGGGGAAGGACCCTAGTGGTGGCAGGCGTAGGTCTTTCAACCATACCTTATTTGGAAGGCACCGACCGCTTAAGGGGGCAGGCCCCTAGCAGTGTCAGGCGTAGGTCTTGAAATATTACCTTATTTAGTGAGCACAGACTGCTTAAGGGGGCAGGCCCTTAGCGGTGGAAGGCATAGGTCTTGCAACCTTGCCTTATTTGGCATGTGCTGACCACTTACATGGGCAGGCCCCTAGCGGTGGCAGACATAGGTATTGCAACCTTACCTTATGAAAGTTCTTATTTCAAGGTTAGCTGGTCACCTAGAGGTGGGGTGAATAGGTCTTTAAATCTTTTTGAGTCTTTTTACTATCTTGTTGCTTTCTTTTAGCTTTCAGCTTAGGGTGATCTAGATCTTTTCCTTAACACCTGCAATTAATAAAAGAAAAACAGACACACAAATAAGCACACAAAGATTTATAGTAGTTCCTCAAATTATGGGTACATCAACTGTCCCTCCCACCTTCTAACTCTTGTTAGACAAGGCCAAACTCCTCCAAATATGCTCCTAAAAGCTTACACCTCTGGCCCTCAACCTTACACTCAGAACTTCAACAAGTTCCTACACTCAGTATCCTTCTTAGGACACCTACCTCAGAACCAAGAGGTTCCTACCTCAGATCTCTACAGTGCTCCTACACTTAGTGACCCTCAAGCCACCTACCTCAGCCTTACACAAAGGCTTATATCTCAGGCTTCTCAGCCCTACAGATTCAGGCACACAGCCTTATTCTCAGAGTGCTGTAGCAATCCTATAGCTCTGTGTTGGTTCCCTAGTTTTTGATTTGGTCCATGTCATCTTATTTAGGTTTTATTGACCCAAGATTTATCTATTGTCAATGGTTAGACTAATTGTTAGTCTACCATAGGATAGACCCAGATAGGATAGTTGAGATTGGATAGAAATAGAAATTCTGTTTAGTAGAATTGTGCTCGATGATAGTCGTTTGTCGCTCGACGATCTTCGAATGCTGATCAACGATCTCAGAGATATATGTACTCTGAAGTGAGATCGACGATCTGCTTGCTCAAATCGACGATCATTTAGCCTAGGTCAACGATTTCTGTTTAGACTTTGTTCTGTCTTCAGGTCGACGATCTGCTTGTCCAGATCGACGATCTTCGATCTTTGCTCGACGATTTCTGTCTGTCTTTATCAATATTCATTTTAGATGATTCCCTGTAATATTCAATCTTATTTAAATCATATTCTATTCAAATATTTTGCTTATTAGAATACATATACTCTATTGCTTATTTGCAATATTTCTTATGCATTGATTTAAAAAATTTTGACAGAATAAAGTTGTTTGTTTTATTAAAAGAAAGAGTGGATTGTGTACAGCTGTTTTATAGTCGTTAGGCTTGGTTTCCTGTGCCAGTTTGTTAAGTCAAATTGAAAGGATATTTCTTTTATCATTAATTCCTTTTTAGGAATGATAGAGAGATTGCAGGTACAGGTTTCCATATTTTGTCTTATTCTATTATTTGGAAAGACTTTTTGTGCAGGGCTCAAGACCGTTTCACACAAGAGAAGTTTCTATATTTTAAGGCAGTCGGCTGAAGACAATAGTACAGACACAGAAACAAAAGAAAAAAAGAAATCTACTGTGAGAGAACAAGAGCTCTCAAGAAAAAGAATTTGTTCTTCTGCTGCTTCCTGAGTTCATCCTGTCTTCAGGAAAATTAACTCTCAGTGCTCAAGCTTTTAAGAAGAACTCTCCTCCCAGATTGCAAAGCTGCTGAAGAAGAACTACCATCGATATCTTGAGTCTTCTTCAAAGCTGCATCAGAAAAGGCTTCAAAGCAATCTGGAGTTCCTGCACCCTGAAGCAAAGCATCTTCCTGGACATTCTCTAAGTCAGGGGGAGCTTTGATTTTCTCAGAGCAATCCACTAGCTTCTCTGAACACAGAGAAGACACCTTCAACTCTTTCCCTTAACCTCCTGTAAAAGGGTTATTACTCCCTTCAAAAGTGAACCTTTTGTGGCAGGGCACCTAATCAAAAACCTGTGTGTTTGGTTCTTAGGCACCTGATCAAAAGCCTGAAGGGTTTCTAGATCTACCTGAAGTAGATCTTGTGGTGGCAGGGCACCTGAACAAAAACCTGTAGTGGATTCCTACCAGGGCGGTAGAAGAGTGGATGTACCCAATTGGGGAACCACTATAAATCTCTTGTATTGTCTGGTTGTTTACTTTAATCATTGATCTGTGGCTGTGATAAATATAACTAGGTTGCTAATTGCTGTGTTAGGTATAATGCTCAACTGAAACATCAATTAGCTTGTGTTTATTCACTACACTCTGATTAGGCTTTAGGTTTAAAGATTTTATATTTCAATTCCGCAATTTGCTCAAGAGAAGTGTTTAGAGTCTCTTAATTTTTGAATACTCTATTCACCCCCCCCCCTCTAGAGTAATAAGTATCTTATCCCCTCTCTTTCACTCTGTGCCCTTCCAGGCACCTACAGCTCAGTGCCCTTCTAGGCACTTACATCTCAGTATCCTTCCAGGCACCTACAACTTAGTGCCCCTCCAGAAACCTACAGCTCAGTGATTAATTAATCACCTACCTCAGGCACAAAGTCCCTACACTCAGTCTCCTCCAAGACCTACAGCTCAGTGACAATCATGTCACCTACAACTCAGTGACATTGTAGTCATCTACCTCAGGCACAAAGCCTTACTACTCAGGATGGAAGGACAGCCCTACTCTCAGATCCACACTTGGATCGTACAGATCAGTGATTCACCAATCACCTACCTTAAAACACCAAGTGTTCCTACTGCTCAGATCTAAAAAGATCTAGCACTCTGCCTAAATACTTATGCCTACACTCAGATTTAGTAAACATTGAATCCTATAGGGTAATTTATATGAAATGATTAAATAACGGACTCAGAGATTAATCTCTGAGTCTACCTTGCTGGACTGAGTAGATTTTAGTCCAGACCACTTGCTGTTGAAGAAAAGAGTCCTCTTCACCAACTAACTTCTTTGTTGATCAGATTTACTCAGCTACCTGCTATTGAAGGAATGAGTCCTCTTCAACAGCTATCTTCACTCTTGTTGAATCAGAAGAATCAACTATCTTGTTTTGCCCAGAACTATCCTGCTGAAGTGGAAGAAGCTTCAGCTATCTTTATCTGCCCTCTGGATTTCTCTGCTGGACTGCTCTTTCAAGCTCGTTAGAGAAGACAATGATGTCCAACCGCCTCTTTTTACAAACCCTAAAAGTTGATGTTTTCAAGTTAAACATTTCCTTTTATATGACCTTGAGATTCAACGGCTCTTAATAGGACTGTGGGCCCAGTCATGGAGGATAAGCGCCACCTCCCTCAGAAGAGGACAAATAGTAGCTTCTGGCACTACTGTAGCTTTCCCACAACGGCTCTGAAATGCTTTGACTTGTTGACTTCTGGTGACATCAGCTGATGTCATCCCTTTCTAGACTTAGAAAAATTCCAGAAACAATCAAGCGTTGAGTGATGTTGAATCACTCAACATGAGTAGACTTGGCCCTTCATTAGAAGCATTGATTGAATCTGCTTCACTTAGTGCTTCTGGACAATGAAATTCTGCTGACTTTGTCTCAGCGGTTCTTTAGCTTAACTGTCTCAGTGCTTTCTTGTCTCAGCGGTTCTTCTTCATAGCTGTCTCAGTGCTTTCTTCTTCTCAACTGAGACAAACACTTATCTCAACGGTTGTGCTGAGACTAACACTTGTCTCAGCGGTTGTGCTGAGACTAACACTTGTCTCAGCGGTTTTTCCTTAGACAAAAATCTAACTTGCCAGCTTACTCTTTTGGGTACCCTTATCCAATCAAGGGCTGTCCTACAAACAAAGACTAGACCAAGTATCAAATACACTATGCCCCTTAGCCTGATTTATGATGCCTCTTCAAATCCTAGGTAACATTGAAGGGCACTATTCCCAACAATCTCCCCATATTTGAAGAAGGCAGAACACCCATCCATGCTAAGGTGCACTAACACAAAAAGTATCATGACAGATCTGATAATACATTATCATGACAACTAGCCAGTCATGTAGAGGGCTAACTCCCTCATATGTGATAGGCTTTGCACAATGATTGATTAACCAATAATTTGAGTGAACTATCAATCATTAACAATTTTAAAACCTAGCCCACTGGTAGGTGGCTAACTAAATAATTAGAACATGCATAACCATTAACAGTATGATTAACAATTGTATAATCATTATCAAGGTGATTATTATGATTAAAAGATACATAATCATTTACAGGTTTAGAGAACCTTAGCCAATCAACAGTAGGCAAAGCTTGTGATTTAAGATATATATAGGAACTGTATACTAATCAATCACAAATAATATAACCAGGGCAAACTCATATTAATTTCATTGATAGAATTATGACATTGTTGCATAATTGATTCTCATTATAAGACCTTGATTAAAAAAGTTAAAGAACCTTAAGCCTTATAATCACTCATGTCTACTCATCTTTGATGAACTTGATTCAACACCCTTATCAGCATTAGCATCCAGCATTAGACTTTCAGCTCTGTTCTTCTACCTTTTAAAGTGTAGGGAGGGCTTGGGAATATATCTGGGAGGTATCTTCTTTGGGTTGTTTTTCCTCACCAAATTTTCTTTGAATATTCCCTCCCTTTGAGAATTCCTTTCCAAATGTTTAATCCATTCCTCAGAAGGGTATACACTATCAATATTCTTTAAAACCTGTCCATGGCTTAACCAGGCATTGATGATGATGGACTCAAAAGCATCACTCAATTGTTCATGGACTGAATCATCTTTGTTCTCAGCCCTCCTCCTTGCCATGAACTCTTCAGCTAACTGAGTTCCTTCTCTTTTCCTTCTAACAGCAAGTTGTGCATTCTGTGCAACTCTAGCTTGTGCTGGGAAGTTTAGGTCTTCTGGCCTCTTTTTGTCCAGAAGGGGCAGGTGCAGTGCCACCATGGTACCTTAAATCACATTGAAGGTTTGATCTTCAATGAGTTCTGCTATCTTAGCATGGCCTTTCTCCCCCTTTCTGCTTTCTTCAAAGATCCTATCCTGTATTAGTGTGGAGTTGGCTTTAATTCTGCTTGATGGGGTTTGAAATATTTTCTCATTATCATCAAGAAGCTCATCGTTTAGTAGAATGGCCTCTCCCATGGAGTGGTAGGCAACATTGGATACATGTTGGTTTATACTATCTACTGCACCACTCTGATCATGCTCCCCATCAGACTGAGCTTTCTCCTTCTCTGGGCTTGTCCCATCTAAGTATACATCTAAGGCTTCAACAGGTTCACTGTTATCTTCTATTGCATTGACATCTTCAGCAGCAACTACACCTTCCACATTTTCAGCAGCAATCTCATCTTTAGCAGTAGTCTCTAATATTTGTTGAGACCTAGGACTGGCATGGATTTCATCAACATGCCCAACACTGTCCTAGAGCTGGATGTTTACAGAGGATTGACCAAGAAATAAGTCAACCAGAAGCCTAACATCAGCAGGAGGAGTGGTTCCATGCTCAGTTTTAGAGCTGGAAGAACTGTCTTCTTCAGCAGGTTTCTTCCCTTTATCCCTTGATGAGTTCTTTACTTTAGAGGGTTGCCTCATAGGAAGTACTCTAGTGAATCTATCTAAGGTTTTGATGACCATTCTTTTTAGTAATGGATCTTCACACCTTGCTCCTGCTGGAAGCTATCTGGATGAGTCTTTACTAGGTAGAGTGATAGAATTCTGCCCAAGCTAGGAGTGTGAAGGCAGTCTACTATCCTCTGGAAGATGAGGGTTGCCCATGAGGTATGCTTATGAAGGATAATCCTTGTCATGACTTCAAACATTGACTTGGATATGGTGTCATGTGATCCAGGTTTGCATATTAGGGCTTTCCCTACTATATCTGCTAGTAGTTTTCCTCTTTGATTGAAGAATTTTCTTTTGAGTGATCCAACTTTGGCATCACTGAATCCACACCATCTGAGAGCTCTATCTCTGTCCTTGATGGTGATTTCTTCTTCCTCGATAGGGCTAGTGGAGGGTAGCTAAAGAGCTTTGCCTAGCCTCTTAGGGGTTACCTTAATCTTAAGGTCCTCAATTTTAGACTTATGGGAGTTCTTAGTGGGGGAGACCTTTACATTAGAGAAGAATTCAACTACCTCTTCTCTCAGAATGGTGGAGGGTTCAGATAGGGTGTATTCCAATTATGAGGTCTCAATCATCCTTCTAACTTCTCTAATCTCAGAAGAGGCATGAATGAATCCATTTCTGACTATTTCATAGCCATCCTGGAGCTCCTTTGAGATCTTCGACGCCATTTAAGCAGTGCGGCGAGATGCTGAGAAGGGTTTTGCCTCGACGGTTGGAGTTAGGGCTTTTTATAATAGTGTGGCTTTTTGTTTTATGTCACCCTTATATATATATTGAAAATGTTTAATTAATTTATCATAAGATTAAGTGATTAATCATTTTAGCTTAAAATTGTACTTTAGGCTTTAAAGCTTATTCTATGCTTCCTGATATGAGAGAGTGCACTCAACTTTTCTAGCATAATACTCAGCTCCTGATGATTATATTTGTTGGGTATTGTATCCACAATAACCTAGATTTGTATGAAGTCACCCTTGAACTAAGATGAATTAAGTTGTATTTAATATCCTGCTTGAGTTATGTATTTCCAGGACTTTATTGCCAAGTGTAGACCAATGTCAGTCTATAGTGGGTCACCAAACACAGGACCATACAATATAATCCCTCATTGTATGATCCATGGTGTTGACTCATGTGTAGCCTCTCTATTGGTATTCACTTTATTTTCAAGCACTAGGTTTGATGAAGGAAGACTTGTTGCTGATTGGATGAAGAAACAAAAATTTTCATAAAATAAAATTCTTCTAAGTGTTTTACTCGAGTAGAACTATAGTACTCGAGTAGAACCTTTAGATGTACTCGAGTAGGTCTAATCTAAAATTCGAGTAAAGGAAATGGTTCTCGAGTAGCTTGAATCTAGTTCTCGAGAAGCCAAGTCCATTACTCGAGTAGACCACTTCTCTTTCTCAAGTTATCAGTTTCTCCATCTCAGAATATTTCTAAGTATAACTCTCGAGTAGTTAAGTTTATCACTCGAGTAGATGAGCAATTTGTTTCGAGTGACAGAAGGAAAATTCTCGAGAAGCCTCTACCCCACTCGAGTACCAAATCCCTGTACTCGAGAAGTTTGTCTACTTCTCGAGAAGTCCAGTTCTAGTACTCGAGTAATAAATTTTTCTTCCCAGAATTTTCTCTAAGTTCTTTTCTCAAGAAGTCCACTTCTGCTACTCGAGTAGTATTTCTAGCACTCGAGTAATCCTCATTCCACTCGAGTGATATTGAGTTCTGTCCTGAAGTTTCCTTAAATGTTCTTCTCGAGTAGTTTGATTCTGTCCTCTCGAGAACCAGTTTTAGTACTCGAGTAGTACTCCCTTCACTCGAGAAATCCAGTGAACTTTTTCTAAAAATTGGTTAAGTCCCTGACAGATGGATTTTTCAAATAGCTTGATGTAATTGGTCTACATGGCCGTCATTAATGTTAAATCTAACTGTTAGGGAGATCCTATAAAAGATTCTGTCATTATGACTAACCCTAAGCACATGATTTTCTAACTTCTAAGAATTCTGGATCTGCCGTCTCCTTCCTAAAACATTTAGAAGCCATTGCCGCTCATCGTGCTGATTGCCAAGGAAGATTTCAATCCAGAAAGACTTACAGATCAAGATCTTCTTCAATCTCTTCATCATCTTTGATCTTGCGAGTCAGGTATCTCAGAACAAGGATCTAGCCGAGAGTCTTCTTCAATAATTTCTGATAAAGCCGCAAAGATCAAGAAGGAAGACCTAGGCACAAATTTCCAGATTTGAGGGTGATTTTTTGTTTGTATTTTCTAAATTCAATTTATTCTTGTAGGAGATTATTCTCCGAGTGTAGGAGCTTTGTTCTCCGAATTGTATGAAGTTTTCATCTTCCGAGTGTAGATCTATTTTGTGGATCGAGTTGTAGGAACGTTATTCCGAGTGATAGGATTGTTTTCAATCCAAGATTAGTGGAGTAGCCGGGTCTAGCGTATTGCTAGATCGGTGAGTGGAAAGTGGATGTACCCAAGATTGGGGAACCACTATAATTCTTGGTGTCTTTTGTGTTTGCTTGGTTATTTCTTGTGCATAAATTGCTAAAGTTTTATTCCACAAAAAGACACATAACTCACCTATTCACCCCCTCTAGGTGATTTAGGTAGACAACTTAAACACTTTTTCAATTGGTATCAGAGGGAGGTTGATCATTAAAAAGTTAACACCTTGATCAAATATGGCCCAAGTTGTCTTTTGAGTTATCCAAGCATGGACAAGGCCAAGGATTTTGCCAAGCTTCCCTTGTGCACAAAGATCAACTTCCCATATAGAAAGCGAGGATTAAGTTTTTCATGGAAGCTGTGGATCCAAGGATCTTCATGATTGTTGAAGAAGGTCCTTATGTTCCTATGACCATTTCCACTATAGATCCTATAAATAAAGTCCCTAAGAAATTGATGGATCTCGACAAAGAAGAGATTGCACTTATCTCGTTAGATAAAAAGGCCAAAAATATCATCGCAAGTGCAGTCGATGAATCAATGCTGCAAAACCTGATTCACTGCCAATCTGCTAAAGAAATTTTGCAGTCCCTCATCACCTTGATGGAAGGTATAGAAGAATTTAGGGATGACAGAAGATCCCTTCTGAATCAAAAGTATGAAGCCTTCTGACAATGACCCAAGGACACTATTGTAGACACATTTGAAAATTTCTTCAAGATAGTCAATCTTCTAAGAGTATATGGTCGGGTCTTGACAAATGGAGAGCTAAATGACAAATTTCTAAGGTCCCTGACTAAGGAGTGGGACAATAAAGTCTGTGCAATCCGGGAGTTTGGCAAGCTGGCAAAGACTGATCCTCAGAACCTCTTCGGAAAGCTAATATCTTATGAGCTGCAGATCAATTCTATAAAAGCTGAAGAAGAGAAGATTCGGTTCTTATCCAAGGAGAAGTCTATAACGCTGAAGGCAGACAGCTCAAGGAAAGCCAAAGCTGAATCACCTGCCCCTACACAGGTTGATAGTGAAGAAGAATCATCAGAGCCAAGCACCTCAGGCTCAGAACTATCTGAAGGAGGCTTCTCTATACTATTAAGACAGTTCAAGAAATTCTTGAACAAGAGGAAGAAGTGGAGAGGCAAGGATGCCTCGTATAGAAGATCATGCCATGATGGTGATCGACACAAGAAGGGTTCAAGTTGCCAAGACAGGTATAACTCTAAACAAAACAAACATATTTCTACTAACATTGTTTGTTACTGTTGCAACAAGCCAGGTCACGTTATTGTTTATTGCCCCCACAAGAAAAAGGAGGGTGGAAAAAGATAGGAGAAAAAAATCCTCTTACCATAAGAAGAGAACAGAAAGAAGCCTGGTAGCCAAAAAGGGCAAGACTCTCAGCGACTCTGACTCATTTGAGTCAAGTGAAGAAGAGGAAGCCTACTTTGGGCTCATGGCACATACTGATGAAGAATAAGAACCCCAGTTCACTGGGGAGGTAAAATCTCACACTCATCTTTCTGAATCAGAAGTTTCTGATCATGATCATGAGGACAGCTCTTCTAACGATGAGACTGAACTCATGGTCCAATATAAGGAGGTAATCAAGGCTTACAATATTTTTTGAAAAATCGTGAAAACTCAGGCCAAAGAGATCAAATCTCTAAAGGATGAAGAGAGCACTCTGAGAGGGGAAGTCGTCAAGATGGACTCACTCAGAGAAGACCTAAATATTATTATTGAAGAGTATAACAAGGCTCTCGAGCACCTAGATCTGAAGGAGAAGATCATCAAAGAACTGGAAAAACAACTTGAAGCAGAAAAAAGCTCGTTGAAAGCTTCTCCAAGCCCAAGACTATCCTTCCTTTGGTTGCTGAATTCTCAGCTCAGACCAAAGGTGCTAGCTTAGGCCATGTTGATACTCCTAGTAAATCCACTAGGAGAAATAAGGCTCAACGAAAGAATAAAGTGGCCAAGAAGGCTTTGGCCAAAGAAAAGGGGAAAGCTCCTCAAGATCATACGACATTTAAAAAGGTTATCTTTCCTACTAATAAGTTTGATCTTGATTCATCCTGCGGTCACTTCACTAGGCATACTTATGTAGTGCCCAAGTCTAGGTACCAAGGATGGGCTTGCCCTCGAAACTTTGGTGAAAGTATCTTCAAGGCACCTTATGAAGAGATTACTCTTCAGAGTTATGGCCCTTATAATCAAGGTCATGATATCAAGAAGGCATCAAAAGTAAAGCCTATTGTAGAAAAGCCTCTTAAGGAGAAGAAGCCATGTGAATTTCATCACCATGAGGCTTCTACCTCCAAGACTACTGCCCTTGCTAGACCACACTCTCTAAAGGTCAAGCAGGAGAAAATTAGGCAAAGATACAACAGGTTTGACTGTTGGTGTTGTGGCAGAATTGGTCACTTTGTAATTGATTGTTGGTATAACCCCAGAAACTATGTAACTCCTCAGTTTAATAATGTGAGAAAGACCGCTCATAATGTTAATATATGTAGGGGAGCAAGCTAACTAGAGACCAAGGACCCAAGCAAGTTTGGGTTCCTAAGGGAAATTGATTTGTGATTGCAGGAATGCCCAAAGACCACCAAAATTCTTATCTGGTACTTGGACAGTGGATGCTCTCAGCATATGACCGGGACAAGAAGCCTTCTTTAGAATTACTCACCATTCATGAATGGGCCAAAGGTCATCTTTGGAGGTTCTGACAGAGGAATCACAAAAGGATACTGTATGATTACCAATGGTAGTGTATCCTTTTCGGATGTGGCTTATGTGGAAGGATTGGGTCACAATCTTATAAGCATAAGCCAACTATGCGACAAAGGATACATCCTAGATTTTCATGCTAATAAGTTTTTGATAAAATCGATTGACAATTTAGAAACAATTTTATCAGGCACTCGTAGTAGAAATATATTTTGTTTGAATTTTATTTGTATAGACTCTTCTACACCAGTGTGTCTTTTGGCAAAAGATAGTGCATCTCTTGGTGACCAATGACACAAGAGATTAACATATATTAATTTCAAAACTATTAATAAATTATTTTCTCTGAACTTAGTACATGATGCCTCAAATGTCAAGTGCGTGAAAGATAGATCTTGTCACGCATGTGTAAAAGGCAAGCAAGCAAGGGCTACTTTTAAAAGCATCATAGGCAAAGACTCTAATAGGTATTTACACGTATTTCAAATGGACTTGTTCGGTCCACTGCAAGTTAGAAGTTTGGGAGGTAAGGATTATACGTTGGTCATTATTGATGATAACTCACGCTTTGTGTGGGTGTTCTTTCTGAAACACAAGTCAGATACCTTTGAAATCTTTACAAATTTTGTCAGGCAGATCCAAAATGAATACAACTGTTCTGTAGTCAAAGTCTGAAGTGATAACGGAACCGAGTTCAAGTTTGGGGCCATGACATAATTCTGTGAAAGCCTTGGTATCTTTCATGAGTTTTCCTCTTCTCGTATTCCTCAACAGAACAGGAGTAGCTGAGAGAAGGAATAGAACACTTATAGAGGCCTGTAGAACCATGTTGAGTGATGCCTCACTATCGGAGTACTTCTGGGCTGAACCCGTCAACACTGCATGCCACATGCAAAATCAAGGACTCATAAACAAGAACCATAAGACACCTTACGAACTTCTAAAGGGTAGAAAGCCGATTGTCTCATATTTTAGAATCTTTGGCTGTAAATACTTTGTTCTTAACAATGGCAAGTATCATACTACTAAATTTAGTGAAAAAAGCTTTGAAGGTATTTTTGTAGGGTATAGTAGCCAAAGTAAGGCATATAGGGTATTTAATAAGAAAACCCTGGTTGTAGAAGAATCTATTCACATTGTATTTGATTAGACAAGCTTACTGCAAGGTGGCACTTCTAATTTGTTTATTGAAGATGCAGGTTCAAAGATGAAAGAACTCAACTTGAGTGAGTCGATTGAAGAAAAAGATGAAAAGTTCATCAAGATGACTACTCCAACCCCTATTGGAGAAGTCATCCAAGATGATGAAGTCACTCCTGTAGTTGAAGACACTCCAAATGCAAGGACTCTAGAGCTCAGACATCTGAAGGATCACCTGATGGACCAAATCATAGGAGATCCCTGAGATGGTATCAGAACTAGTAGAGGTACAGCTAACGAGAATTTATATTTGAGTTTTCTCTCACAGGTTAAACCGAAGAAGTTTGAGGAAGCAAACTCAGACGCATCATGGATAATGGCTATGGAAGAAGAGTTGAATCAGTTCATGCATTGCCAAGTATGGAAACTTGTTCCAAGACCCAAAGGCAAGAATGTCATTGGGATAAAGTGGGTCTACAGGAATAAGATGGACGGGGATGTAACTATCATAAAGAATAAGGCCAGACTCGTTTCCAAAGGATACAGACAAGAAGAAGGAATCTACTTCGACCAGACGTACACTCTAGTGGCAAGGCTGGAGGCAATCAGGTTGTTCCTAGCATATGCTTCACTTAAGGGCATCACTATCTATCAGATGGACGTGAAGTCTGCCTTCCTTAATGGTGACATCAAGGAAGAGGTGTATGTGAAACAACCTCCAAGTTTCATTGACTCTAACTTTCCTGATTATGTTTATCTTTTATCTAAAGCTTTGTATGGTTTGAAACAAGCTCCTCGAGCTTGGTATGAGAGCTGTCTAGCTTTCTTCTTGAGAACAAGTTCACAAGAGAAAAGATAGATAAGACATTATTTCTTTGGGAAATTAAAGGCAAGATTTTGCTAGTACAAATCTATGTCAACGATATTATTTTTGGCTCTACTGACGACAACCTCTGCAAAAAGTTTTCAAAACTTATGCAAGGGAAGTTTGAAATGAGCAGTATGTGAGAGCTGAAGTATTTCTTAGAACTTCAGGTGAAACAATCTGAAGATGGAATTTTCATCTCATAGACAAAGTTCACCAAGGGGTTAATTAAGAACTTCGGAATATAGAATACAACCTCTATGAGGACTCCAATGGGTTCAGCTGTGTCTCTGGACAAGGATGAGAAAGGGAAACCTTTTGATGAAACCAAGTACAGAAGAATAATTGGTTCCTTGCTCTACCTTACTGCCAGTAGACCAGACATAATGTCCTCTATATATGTCTATACTAGATTCCAAGTGAACTGTAAGGAATCTCATTATGCTGCTGCAAAGTGGATTTTGAGATACCTTAAAGGTACACCGAATCTTGGCTTATGGTATCCAAGAAGTAATGACAACGAACTAATTGGTTACTCAGATGCAGACTTTGCAGGTAGTAAAGATAATAGAAAGAGCACTTCCGGGACTTGCCAATTCCTTGGAAGGAGACTCATTTCTTGGAGCAGCAAAAAGCAAAATTGTTTCACAATCTCAACGGCCAAGTCAGAATATATATCTGCCGGCAGTTGTTCTGTACAATTGCTTTGGATAAAGAACCAACTGGAAGATTACAATCTGAGAGTCAAAGACATCCCTTTGTTCTGTGACTTCTCCAATGGGATTGCAATAGCCAACAATCCAGTCTCTCACTACCGGACAAAGCACATAGAGCTGCGATACCACTTCATCCAGGAGCATATGGAGCATGGGGACATAGATCTATAATATGTCCCAACTGATAGGCAGATTGCAGACATATTCACAAAGCCGCTGGACGAGACCAAGTTCTCATTTTTCAAAACAGAACTTGGAATGCTCAAAAAAGAAGAATAGAGAAGGAGGACTCACAACACAGCTCAGAAATCAAGGAATAAGTCAAAAAGTTGAAATCTCTCAAAGTTAGACTTCATTTCTCGAGAAAGATGATGACTACTCGAGAACTCAATAATGACTACTCGAGTGCTTCTTTGAACTCTCGAGAACTCAGAAAGTCACTCGAGTGATATCGCTCGAGTACTAAATTTCTTCTCGAGAAGTATAAAGATGCCACTTGAGTACCGTCATTCCGTCACTCGAGTAATGATGATCCACTCGAGAAATAGGCAGACAAATTCTTTAATTATGTTCAAACTTCATTTTCACAACCCAACGTTTATACCGCCTCATTATAAGGTATGTTATGTATAATTACTTAATTAATCATCAACATTAGGGTTATATAAATAGAAAAACCAGATTTCAAGATTCTACATGAATTCAAATCCCTCTCTCTCGAAAGACCCTTTGTCTTCCACTGCTAACGCAGAGCAAGCCGTCGTCTCCATCTTCCAGCAGTCGATCTCTCTTAGTTTTCTGAACAAAATGGCACCGTCTTCCAAGGTCGGCATTGGCAGTGAACTGGATTTCGCCGGTATTGCAGAACTTTCAGATGATTTCAGAAATCTTCTCATTCTTCTTGACACCACTGGTTTGACATTCGTGCTCCAGCAGCCCTGTAAGATCTTATTTCCAGAAGTAGAAGAATTCTTTAAGAATATCAAAGTAAAGAGAAATGGGAAAGTCCTCAAGTCCAAAGTTAAAGGGATTAAGATAACGCTCACCAAGACCTCTGTTTCTTCACTCCTTCGGCTGTCATTGGTTGATGAAGAAGATGAACTTACTTATGAAGATACTGACAGAGCTTGCAGTTTCTGTGGGATTTCAATAGAAGTTAATTTCATTCAAAGACCAGATCTAAATCCTGAAAAGAAATTTCTTGTGGACATCATTGGGAAAGTTCTCCTATGTAGGACTAATTCTATCAGAGACATTTCTAATGACATGTTTGATATGATGACTACAATTATCTGTAGAAAGGGATTTCAATTTGGTATGTTAATTATTGGTAAGATAAGGGAGAGCATCAAGGCTCCTAATTATGCAAGGATTATCTCTCTGATGTTGTATGAGATAAATCCTGAAGTGTTTTATTTCTCTAAAGGAACAACTCTTCACCATATGAAGAAGGTATCAATCTCTTCTATTCAGAGGTGGGAACTGAAATTATTAAATCCTTCCCATGCTACTAAAGCCCATGAGCATCCAGCTGTATAGGATAGGACCCCATATCCCTCTCAACCTCATATTGCTAGCACATCTGGTGCAGCTGCTGAGGGGGAGCCTGCTCCTTCTGTTCAAGAAGAAAGAATGCCTACTCCACCTACTGCTGTTTCACTCCCTCCATCCACTCCAGAAGAAATTCTATCAGATACTCAAGTGCAAGAAACCATCCTTTCTACTACAGAAGACATCAAACAGATGATTGAAGAACTCAGCTCTGAAGAGCCTCTACCTCCCCTCCAGAAAGAACAACCTGCAGAACCTTCAAAAGAACCAACTCCAGCAACATCTCCTATTCCATCTCCAGAATCCTTTGCTGAACAATCTCCTGCTATAGAGAAAGAGCAAGAAGACACCATACTGATCTCAGATGAAAAAGAACCTTCTTCTGAACCAACTGAAGCTCCTTTGAAGAGTTTGGATTTCACTCTTCCCACCATACTTGGTGAGGAAGGAGATATTCTGATTCACACTATAAGAGCTCAGAGCTCTGTGATAGTAGAAGAAATTACTCTATGGGCTGCTCCTCCTCTAGTTACTCATACTACAACTCCAACTCCTGCTGCTAGTGATTTACTGGGAAAGATAGAACAGATGCTCACAGTACAAAGAAGGTATTTTGATGACTTCTTGAAGGATGTTCAAGAGAAAGTCACTGCTCTTGAAAAGTAAATGAGCAGAGGCTTTGTAGAGATTCAACACAATACTGATCAATGGAAGCACTTATTCAAGATAGGTGGAAAAGCATTGGACCACACCATCACCAGTGTTGGTTAGGTAATGGACCATTCTGTTAATCTAGCTAATAATTAGATATATCTTGAAAAGAAAGCCCAAGAGCACCTTATAAAGATTTGTGAAGAAGTGGGTATTTTCAAAGATGATACCATAGAGAAACTCTGTGTAGAATTCAGAAAGGGGAAGGGACTTGTAAAAGAATATTTAGAAAAATTTGATGCTAATGTAAAGACTCTATGGTCTGCCAAAATGGATGAAATTCATACTGGTGTAAAAGCCCAGATACAATCTGTGAAATTCCATACATATGACATTATTGTATGGATATATAACCAGATCTTCCCTGACTTCCAGGCTGACCCTAATATAATTTCTCATCATCTCAATCCCCTTGCAGAACTTTAGCCTGCTCAAATTCTTGCTCCTCAGCCTACTTTTTCTCATAGGCCTGAAGGGGAAGCTCCTCCTCCAGAATCATATGCTCAGGTATGGGAATCAGATATACCACAAGATCTACCTGAAGTACAGATCCCTATAAGAATAAAATATGGAGATGGAGCTTCTGCCAGCAGATTAATTCCAAATCCAGAGGCAGGGAAGAGGAAAGCACAAGAATTTGAAGAAATCTGGAGCCCAACTTCAAAATCTTTGATTCTTGATACTCTGAAGCTAGTAATGGATTACAAGGAAAAAAGGTATGATCAGTACAGCTCTCATGAATGGGAACTGTATGAAAAGTCTATGACCAAAAGAAGATTATATGATAGAGAATATGAAAGGAACACTCAAAATGCACATCCAAGACCTCCCAAATACTATCCTAAACCTTTCAGTTATTAGAGAAGGCAACAAGAGAAAAAGGACAGATAACAACAGCAATAACATCATCAAGCCCAAGGATGAAGAAAAGTTCTAAGAGTGTGGATTGGAATTGTGTAGAAATAAATTTTGGAACAATTCTATTTATATAAATCCAAAATTTTGATGATATTTTCTATGTCTTTATTTTTTGTACATGTTACTCTCCTTTATACATCTAGTCTTTTTATTTATTTATGTTGATATAATTCATCTTAGTGTAGAGGGTTCTGACTTCTACAAATAGAGGGAGATTGTTGGGTATTGTATCCATAATAACTTAGATTTATATGAAGTCACCTTGAACTAAGATGAATTAAGTTGTATTTGATATCCTGTTTGAGTTATGTGTTTGCAGGACTTTATTGCCCAGTGTAGACCAATGTCAGTCTACAGTGGGTCACCAAACACAGGACTATACAATGTAATCCCTCATTCTATGATCCATGGCGTTGACACATGTGTAGCCTCTCTATTGGGATACACTTCATTTTCAAGAACTAGGTTTGATGAAGGAAGACTTTTTGCTGATTGGAATGAAGAAACAAAAATTTTCATAAACTAAAATTCTTCTAAGTGTTTTACTCGAGTAGAACTATAGTACTTGAGTAGAACCTTTAGATGTACTCGTGTAGGTCTAGTCGAAAATTTGAGTAAAGGAAATGGTTCTCGAGAAGCTTGAATCTAGTTCTCGAGAAGCCAAGTCCATTACTCGAGTAGACCTCTTCTCTTTCTCGAGTTATCAGTTTCTCCATCTCAGAAATTTTCTAAGTATAACTCTCGAGTAGTTAAGTTTATCACTCGAGTAGATGAGCAATTTGATTCGAGTGGCAGAAGGAAAATTCTCGAGAAGCCTCTACCCCACCTGAGTAGAAAATCCCTATACTCGAGAAGTTTGTCTACTTTTCGAGAAGTCTAGTTCCAGTACTCGAGTAATAAATTTTTCTTCCCAAAATTTTCTCTAAGCTCTTTTCTCGAGAAGTCCACTTCTGCTTCTCGAGTAGTATTTTTAGTACTCGAGTAATCCTCATTCCACTCGAGTGATATTGAGTTCTATCCTAAAGTTTCCTTAAATGTTCTTCTCGAGAAGTTTGATTCTGTCCTCTCAAGAACTAGTCTTAGTACTCAAGTAGTACTCCCTTCACTCAAGAAATCCATTGAACTTTTTCTGAAAATTCGCTAAGTCCTTGATAGACGGATTTTTCAAATAGCTTGATGTGATTAGTGTATGTGGCTGTCATTAATATTAAATCTAACTGTTAGGGAGATCCTATAAAAAGTCCTATCATTATGACTAACCCTAAGCGCGTGATTTTCTAACTTCTAAGAATTCTGGATCGGTCGTCTCCTTCCTAAAACATTCAGAAGCCATCGCCGCGTGCTGATCGCCAAGGGAGATTTCAATCCAGAAAGACTTACAGATCAAGATCGTCTTCAATCTCTTCATCCTCTTTGATCTTGTGAGTCAAGGTATCTCAGAACAAGGATCTAGCTGAGAGACTTCTTCAACAATTTCTGATAAAGCCGCAAAGACCAAGAAGGAAGACCTAGGCACAAATTTCCAGATTTGAGAGTGATTTTCTGTTTGTATTTTCTAAATTCAATTTATTCTTGTAGGAGATTATTCTCTGAGTGTAGGAGCTTTGTTCTCCGAGTTGTAGGAAGTTTTCATCTTCCGAGTGTAGATCCGTTTTGTGGATCGAGTTGTAGGAATGTTGTTCCGAGTGGTATGATTGTTTTCAATTCGAGATTAGTGGAGTAGCCGAGTCTAGCGTATTGCTAGATCGGTGAGTGGAAAGTGGACATACCTAAGATTGGGGAACCATTATAATTCTTGGTGTCTTCTGTGTTTGCTTGGTTATTTCTTGTGCATAGATCGCTAAAGTTTTATTCGGCAAAATGAAGCACAACTCACCTATTCACCCCCTCTAGGTGATTTAGATAGACAACTTAAACACTTTTTCAATATTATATCTCCTATCACTGTCTTGATGTACCCTATTATTATCCAAACATTTTATCAATTTTAAATAGAATGGAGACTTATTATGCTAATAAGGTAGTTTTTATTCGCAGACTTATTATGCATTGATTTATAGGTTATTTGAGCTAGAGAGAAAAGCTACAAAATTTAACAGTGCAGATAATCTGATAGATAAGTAAATCATTGTTCTCCAATTGATGCACTTGATTTGTTTTATCTTAAGCACATCTAACTTAATTTAGTAATTTGTAAACTTAGTCTCTATACAAAAGAAAGAGACTTACCTTGAGGTTGTATGCCTCTAGCTTTTGAGGATTGCACACTTAATAGCTTTAACTTTTGTTCATTGCTTTACTTGGAGCATAGTCCTTGAGCAATCATCTTATCCCAGACATGTGCATGGAACATCCATTGTCCAAATACCAAGTCTTATTTAAACAGGTATTTGGACTAACCTGCAAAAAAGAGTTTATTTATCCTTATGAACCCAATAGTTATTGGGTCCTAGTTCATGTTAGCATTATAAAGCTTTTGCCCAACTCTCTGCCTGGGATAAGCACCTTTATTTCCCCTGGCCATATTCAAGTTATGCCAACAATCAATGGCAAAGTGGCCCACTTTCCCACAACACTAACATTCATGAATGTTGTACTTTCTCTTCTGGACAACACAGAAGGTGGAGGCTTTTAATTGCTATCCATGTGAGAAGTTAGCAGCCCTAGGCTTTGCTAAATGAACATTGGGGTTTACTGCTTCCTTCTTCCTGAATAAAGGTGCTAGAGAACTAAATACAACTGGTCCAAGATGGGCCATTTGTATTTCAACTTGTGGAGCCTGTCATCTAGTGGTCTCTCTCATCGCTTTAGATAATGGATATTCGGATCCAAATCTAAAGGATTTATTCAGAACTCTATTGCTAGAGAAGTCAATATTACTCCTACTGAGATCAGGTGACTTTAGCCCACTAGTAAAGCAAGCAAAAGATGGATCCTTAAGGGAAGGTCCAAACTTGACAGATTTAGAAGGTAAATTTACCATTTGAAATACTGTCCTCTTATCAGGGAATTTTGATTTGAATTGATGATTTGTGTGATCTATTCCCAGCTTCTCAGGGGCTTGGCTAGTTGTAACTTTTGGCAACATCCTCTGTGACTAAGGTGGATTAACCATAATCCCTAATCTCTCAGTCAATTTTTGTTCAAGATATATAATATGATTACACTTCTCTTCAAGAAGCATGGTCTGACACTCAAGACTTTTCTGGAGTTCAGACATCTCATGACTTTTCTTATAAAACTCAATAGATTTATTGTTATAAAGAGTGTTATAAGGCTTAAGAACTTCAATATCCTTTGCTTGCCTTTTGGCAAGCTTTCTGCTCTTCTTTAGAGCATCTAGAAGTAGTCCATACTTGTTAATCAATTGATTGACATCAGTCTCAGATTCTAAGCAATCTTCATCACAGGATGAAGATGCTTCGATGTCTAGACTGGTTTCATAGTCAGAGGCAGATGAAGAAATGGAGGGAGGTTATACCTTGATTGATTATGTATCTACCTGACTTCTTTCTTCTTATATTATTGCCATCAAGCCATGGCATCCACTGACTTCCTCATCCTCCTCATTGTCACTGTCTGAGTGTGACAGAGGGGCCCTAATTTGTATCCTCGCAACAGCATATTCCTCTTCTTCTTCTGGACTTGCAGCAACAGAAATCAGCCATATATATGCTTCTTCTTCTTCTGACTCTGAGGAGGAAGAGTTTGTCCAGCTTTTCTCTTTCTTAGCCACAAAGGACTCCTCCTTCTTCTTGTACTTGTGATGATGGTGGTGCTTCTTCTTCTCATCTTCTTCTTCTCTCCTGACTGGGCAGTCAACAATAACATGCCCAGCCTTGCTGCACAAATAATAGATAACTTTAGATAAAGTCCGTTTATTAGTTTTAGGGCCATACTTTTCTTCCTTGGTCTTAGATTGGCTGCACTTTTCCTCCTCCTATCTAGCAGCCAGCTTCATCTCATATGATAGCAGCTTCCCAAATAGAGTTGGTGGAGGAGTGTCAGCCAGCTTATCCATTTCCCTAATGGCACAAATCTTGGTGTCCCAATCTCTAGTGACAGATCTAAGGAAATTGTCATTCAGCTCATACTTGCTGAAGACCCTACCATAGGTTCTTAGTTCATTAACTATCCTAAAGAACCTCTCAAAACAGTCAGCCACTTTCTCAGACCTGCTTTGCGTGAAGGCCTCATACTTTTGGTTGAGTATGGACTTTATGTCATCTCTAACTTACTCAAAAGCCTCCATATAGACCACATGAGTGTCCCATATTCCCTTGGAGGTCTTGCAGCGTACTAGGTTTTGGAAGATTGAGTCATCAATGGTACTGGCTATTATATTCTGTGCCCTCTTGTCTAGGGTTAACAGCACTACTGTAACGACCCCATCCGTTAAATGACGTATAGTAGAAGGTCCGGCCGGGGCCCCACACTATATGCCACAAACAGACGGTGAGGTCACAGGATTTTACCAAACCAAAAACGAATCCTAACTCAGAGCATTCTAGCGGAAGCTTTAAGTAGTACTTTGAACTCTCAACCGGAATGTCCAATATATATAAAACCACCTTTATATATAAATATCACGGAATGTACACAACCACAAGAGTTTGGCCTTAAGGCCTTACAGTTCCTCTGAACATACATCATGATTTACAAACCTCGGCGCGCAGGCCGGCCATACATGAGTAAAAAGAGAAAACAAAACAACGCCATTCGCTGAGCCTTCAAGGGCTAGCCGCAGCAGCAGCAGCAACAGCAGTAGGGCTCGCCAGCCCATCACTTACCACTTGGCTCTCCAGCACCTGCACGGGAACAATCCACCCAACCGGTGGCAAACAATGCAACGGTCATCATTCAGCTGACCCAATTATAACCATCCTACCCCTTTCTCGGGGCATGAGCATTCTTTCCCTGCAAGCATGGCATCATCAAATAGCAATTATGTGCGCGCAGGCACATTCAAGCCATCACAACTATCGGCCATACGGCCCGACAGTCCGTGCACTCAGGGCACATTCTCGGTGTACCGGAATACCAGGGTCAACACCACCGTCTACACGGTATTTGAGCATTTTAGTCTTTCCGGCGCGCGGGCCTAAGACTCTCATTAGGCGCTCCAACAAAACCTATACCAGGCTTCCAAGTCGGACGGACCTAACGCAGGTACGGATCAGCCACCCCCCGTTGCTCAAGTCGCCGAGCCACCTCGAATACGGAAGTATCCATGGCTTTTTATAGGCGCGGGTCGGTTTCACCTTTCCTGTTCGGCAATCTGCCTTTTCATCGAGTTGCAGCCCAACGGCTCAACTACTCACAAAGTGGCAACGCACGGCCACAAGAGTTGCCGCCAACCCTCTTCATTTCCTGGACATCGTCCAGTACTTCCTGCCGCACCAAGCAACAGGTAGGAACAAGGCATCACAAGCCATAAGCATCACAAGCCATAATCACGGAGCCTTCTCCGATATGCAAACAAGCATCACCAATCCAGACCATGTCCAGATGGGCTTCACACAGCATGCCTAGAGCCGTACTCCAATTCCGGCCTCTAACAAGGGGGACTTCACATATCTACCCCAAGGGACACCACAACCCACCGCACACTCGCGGGGAAGGGCTTTCCCTATGCAATGCAGAAAAGAAGGACTTCACATGTCCAAGGAGGGAGATCGTTACCCTTGTCGATCTCTTCGGTGCCATCGAAAACTAGCCGGTGAGAAAGAACCGCAGCAGCCTTGCCTTCACAACGCCGGCTTCGGATCACGAATCGAACCACGGGAGCTCCGCCGGTGGCTTGCTCTCCTCCTCCTTCTTCCTCTCTTCCTCTCTCTTTCTCTCTTCCTTAAGCACAAATGAAGAATGAATCTTCATCCTTCTCTCACGACTTAATCCAGCCCAAGAAACCACCTGAGCCTTTGGATCAAAAGAGAGGAAACTGAACGGCCAAGATTTTCCCAAAACTTCACTTTTTGGCCGACACGGCCTGTGACACGCCCGTGTCATAGGCCGTGTACCCCTTAAGCGGTACACACAGTTTGAACCGACTGCACAACACGGGCCATCGACACGCCCGTGTCGAACCTGACACGCCCTTGTCAAACCTGAGACACGCCCGTGTCTCCTGCTCCATCGAGCTGCAACCAGTACACGGGTCGGAACACGGCAGCTGACACGCCCGTGTCCAGCCTGACACGCCCGTGTTCCCGGCCGTGTTCAAGGCCGTGTCCGGCTCTGACTTGAATAGGCCAAATTCGCAAAATAAATCGAACACGCCCTGGGACACGCCCGTGTCCCAGGCCGTGTACACCCGACACGCCCTGGGACACGCCCGTGTCCCAGGCCGTGTAACCTGACCTGCTACTCAAACTTATCTTGAGTCTTTTTGGGGCCTTTTTGGGGTGTTACAACCCTCCCCCCCTTATCAAAATTTCGTCCCGAAATTTGCACGGTAAGGAAACAAAACCCAGCAGCTATAACTCTGTTATAACAAAAATACACGGTCTACAGTTTATACAAATAACTCGGGAAACTCAGCTCGCATGGTCTGCTCTCGCTCCCATGTTAGCTCTTCACGGCCACAATTGTCCCATCGGACCTTGACCATCCCGATCACTTTGTTCCGCAACTGTTTCTCAGCTCGATCCTCGATCCGAATGGGTCTAACCCTCGTCGTTAGCCCATACTCGACCGGTACCCGATCAGCCTCCACGACTTGAGCTGGATCCTTTACCGCCTTACGAAGGACTGAGATGTGAAACACATCATGTAATCCACCCAAGTCTGCTGAGAGTGCTAGTCGATAAGCAGCTTCCCCAACTCGCTCCACCACCTCAAACGGACCAAGATACCTCGGACTTAGCTTTTTCAAACGCCGAATCCTGGACACACCTTTGAAGGGTTTGATCTTCAAATATACCCAATCACCCACCGCGAACTCCACGTTCCGATGTTTGGCATTGTAGTACTTTGCTTGACGATCTTGGGCTATCAATAGCCTCTCCCGAATAGAGCGTATGAGCGAAGTAGCTTCTTCGACTTCCTTTTTCCCATTCAGCTTCGATTCGCCTGCTTCTGCCCAAGCTAAGGGTGTACGGCATTTCCGACCATACAACGCTTCGAATGGTGCCATACCAATACTCGCTTGGTAGCTATTATTATAGGCAAATTCGACGAGGAATATGTAATCTTCCCATCTCTTACCAAAGTCTAGGGCGCACATGCGGAGCATATCCTCCATCGTCCTGTTGGTTCGTTCAGTCTGGCCATCCGTTTGGGGATGAAAGGCCGTACTAAACGCCAATTTTGTACCCAACATTTGATGAACGAGCCGCCAATCATTCGATGTGAACCGCCCATCACGGTCACTAACGATGCTCCGAGGAACACCGTGCAGTCGAACAACCTGCTCCACATAAAGCTTGGCCAAGGTTTCCACTGAATCGTCTCTTCTGTTTGGGAGGAAGTGCGCCACTTTCGTCAACCGGTCCGCAATCACCCAGATTGAATCATGACCGCGTTGAGATCTCGGCAATCCGTGCACGAAATCCATCGAAATATCATCGAACTTCCACTCCGGAATAGGTAACGACTTCAGAAACCCGCCAGGCTTCTGGCATTCTGCTTTCACCAACGCACAGGTATTGCATTTCGCCACATAACGAGCCACATCTTTCTTTAGTCCGGGCCACCAGAACAGCTTTTTCATATCCCTGTACATCTTTGTGCTCCCTGGGTGAACTGAGTACTTTGCAAAGTGAGCTTCGTACATCAACTCTTCCCTCAGTTTACCCACACTTGGGACGCACACTCGACCATTTCTCCGTAACAACCCGTTATCCCAAGAGAATTGATCATCCGGCCCATCTTTAGCATAGCGCTGGAGACTTTCATCAAGCTCCGTTGCTCGCCGAACTCTGTCCGTAAGGTCATACTGCACCTCCGTCCAGTTCAAGCACGCATCGGTTAACGCACCCTTGTCAACACACGATATCTCCATTGCTTCCAATTCCTGGATCAAACGCTGATCATGCCTCTGCAACCAGCTTGCCCGTACCGGAGTCTTCCGACTCAAAGCATCAGCGACCACATTTCCCTTCCCGGGGGTATAGTGAATCTCGAAGGTGTAGTCCCCAAGGAACTCCATCCATCTTCGTTGTCGCATATTCAGATCCTTCTGATCCAACAAATACTTTAGGCTCTTGTGATCCGTATAGATATCCACTTTGACGCCATATAGATAGTGCCGCCACAACTTGAGCGCAAAGATTACCGCCGCCAATTCCAAATCATGGACGGGATAATTCCGCTCATGCACTTTCAACTGACGCGAGCCATAAGCAATCACTTTCCCAAACTGCAGAAGAACGCAGCCTAAGCCGCTCCCAGATGCATCACTATAGATCTCATACCCATCGGTACCACATGGCGATGTCAACACAGGCGCCGTGGTCAAACGACTCTTCAAGTCTTCAAAAGCTCGCCCGCACTCCGGCGTCCAAATGAACTTTTGATCTTTTCTCGTCAGCGTGGTGAGAGGTAAAGCAATCCGTGAGAAGTTTTCCACAAACCGTCTATAGTAGCCGGCCAGTCCAAGGAAGCTCCTGACCTCAGCCACTGAAGACATCACTGGCCAATCTCGGATGGCACTTATCTTCAACGGATCCACCGCGATACCCTCTCCGCTGACCACATGGCCTAAGAAGGCTACTGAAGAGAGCCAGAACTCACACTTTGAGAACTTGGCAAAAAGCTTATTCCTCCGCAGGGTATGCAAGACCAATCGCAAATGGTTTGCGTGATCCTCTTCCGACTGAGAGTATACTAATATGTCATCGATAAAGACAATAACAAACAAATCCAAATACTCTCGGAACGTTCGATGCATTAGGTCCATAAATACCGAAGGCGCATTACATAGGCCAAACGGCATTACCGTGAACTCATAATGACCGTAGCGTGTTCCAAACGCCGTCTTGGGAATGTCACCTTCCCTAATCCTTAGCTGATAATATCCCGATTTCAGATCCAACTTGGAATAGACTGTTGATCCCGCCAGCTGATCAAAGAGGTCATCAATCCTCGGAATCGGATATTTGTTTTTCTCCGTCAGCTTATTCAACTCGCGGTAGTCAATACACAACCGTAAGCTACCGTCTTTCTTTTTCACAAAGAGAACAGGCGTGCTCCAAGGTGACATACTTGGGCGTATATATCCCTGCTCCAACAACTCTTGCAATTGGACTTTCAACTCAGCCATCTCTTTTGGCGCGATGCGATATGGAGAGCGGGCCACAGGTTTCGCACCTGGCACCAACTCAATAGAGAAGTCAATCTCCCGCTGGGGTGGTAACCCAGGAAGATCTTTAGGAAACACGTCGGCAAACTCTGACACAACTGGCACTTCACCGACACTGGCCTTTGGCTCAACAGCCTGAATTAGCGTGAAGAATAACTCCGCGCCCTTCCGAACAGCATTGACGACTTGGAGTGCAGACAACAGAGTCCCGCCAACTCCTCGCATACCAGCGAACTTCGTCACAAGCCCGGTATTCTGGCCCAGTGTAATCTCTTTGGAGTTGCAATCAATATAGGCACGCTGCTCCGAGAGCCAGTCCATAACAAAGATCACATCAAACTCCGATAATGGTAGCACAGCTGCACTCAAACCGAAATCCCGACTTCCTATTTGCACAACCACATCGCAAGCCCTATCCGCAAGCATCATACAGCCATTCGGCAATAGCACTCTTGTACTATCCACCGTCACATGACTTGGTACCCCAATGCGAGATACGAAATCCTCAGACAGAAAAGAATGCGAAGCACCCGTATCAAACAGGGCTCTCGCCAAATTATTCCGAATCAGGACAAAGCCTGCAGCACACACATCATGCACAAGCTAAACAAAACCAAAACCAAAAGCACAGCAAGTAAACTAAATCAACTCGTACCTGTGACGACGTCACTTTGCTTAATCGCTTCCTGTTGGCCAAGTTGATAGATTCGGGGCTGCGCCTGGGAAGCAGAGGAATCCACCACCGCTTTGCCCTTCTCAGCATACGACGCACCCGTCTTCTTTTCCCCTTTGGGCTGCACAACCCGACAGTCACGAGCAATATGCCCCACCCGGCCACAGTTATAGCATGTACGAGCATCCGGCCTTGATGTCGCTCCCGACACAACGGTCGTAGTCACTTGCCCCGATGGCTTGGACCTCTTGCCCCCTTTCTTCTGGTAAAACGACTTGCCTGGGCGAGGTGCTTGAAACTCTGGCTTAGACACCACCAAGCCCTTATTCCCTTGCACTCGCCTCATGTCCTTCTCCAACGCGCACGCAGTATCAACCAACGCCTGAAACCCTTGGCTCACAGAACTCGAAAGCAGGAATCGTAACTCATCCCGCAATCCTTCATAGAACCGATTCGTTTTCCTTTGGTCATCCGCGAAGATTGTTCCCGCATATCGTCCCAACCTGGTAAACTCGTGCAAGTAGATATCCACACTATCGTCCCCTTGCTTTAACCGTTGGAACTCATTTTCCATAGCAATACGTTGCGCCGCTGGGACATGTTTCGCCAGAAATAATCGAGAGAACTCCTCAATCGATACTTGTGTTAATTGCCTGCCCGCCAAATGGTGTAGCTCAACCTCGTCCCACCACAACCGCGCCTCCCCTTCAAGCATGAAGGTGGCTAAGGTGACCTTGAGAGTTTCCTCCGCCCTGATCGCTGTCATTATCCTCTTGACACGCGATAACCAATCTTCCGCCTGCGTTGGGGATCCCATTCCCGCAAACGTAGGAGGACTGAAGCTCATGAATTGCTTCAACTGTCGGTCAGCTGCTCGTGGATCTACAGCCTCAACCGGCTCGGGTCTTACATCAACACGAACTGGCACTACTGCCGGCTGCGCTTGCCCGGTCGGCTGAATCATGGCAAATAGCGCCTCAGCAACTAAGCGAACAGTTTCCGCAGATGGAGGAGGTGTTGGCACCTCAGCTGGTGCCGCACTCTCATTAGAACGCTGGGGCTCAGACTGCCCAGCACCACTACGTGTCACCTATAGGTGGACAAGACACACATTAGCGAACGTATGCAAGCAAAACAACACAAAAAGGAACGCGCAGATTCCTCAAACAAGATTTTGTACATTCCTTAATGGACATTCCAGAGTTCATTAGCGTTACAGCAGGTCGCACAAACACGTGCTCGCCACCCCACAAAAGAATTCGACCACGAATTCGAAAGAGGAAGACCGAGAAAGGCTGATACCAAAATGTAACGACCCCATCCGTTAAATGACGTATAGTAGAAGGTCCGGCCGGGGCCCCACACTATATGCCACAAACAGACGGTGAGGTCACAGGATTTTACCAAACCAAAAACGAATCCTAACTCAGAGCATTCTAGCGGAAGCTTTAAGTAGTACTTTGAACTCTCAACCGGAATGTCCAATATATATAAAACCACCTTTATATATAAATATCACGGAATGTACACAACCACAAGAGTTTGGCCTTAAGGCCTTACAGTTCCTCTGAACATACATCATGATTTACAAACCTCGGCGCGCAGGCCGGCCATACATGAGTAAAAAGAGAAAACAAAACAACGCCATTCGCTGAGCCTTCAAGGGCTAGCCGCAGCAGCAGCAGCAACAGCAGTAGGGCTCGCCAGCCCATCACTTACCACTTGGCTCTCCAGCACCTGCACGGGAACAATCCACCCAACCGGTGGCAAACAATGCAACGGTCAGCATTCAGCTGACCCAATTATAACCATCCTACCCCTTTCTCGGGGCATGAGCATTCTTTCCCTGCAAGCATGGCATCATCAAATAGCAATTATGTGCGCGCAGGCACATTCAAGCCATCACAACTATCGGCCACACGGCCCGACAGTCCGTGCACTCAGGGCACATTCTCGGTGTACCGGAATACCAGGGTCAACACCACCGTCTACACGGTATTTGAGCATTTTAGTCTTTCCGGCGCGCGGGCCTAAGACTCTCATTAGGCGCTCCAACAAAACCTATACCAGGCTTCCAAGTCGGACGGACCTAACGCAGGTACGGATCAGCCACCCCCCGTTGCTCAAGTCACCGAGCCACCTCGAATACGGAAGTATCCATGGCTTTTTATAGGCGCGGGTCGGTTTCACCTTTCCTGTTCGGCAATCTGCCTTTTCATCGAGTTGCAGCCCAACGGCTCAACTACTCACAAAGTGGCAACGCACGGCCACAAGAGTTGTCGTCAACCCTCTTCATTTCCTGGACATCGTCCAGTACTTCCTGCCACACCAAGCAACAGGTAGGAACAAGGCATCACAAGCCATAAGCATCACAAGCCATAATCACGGAGCCTTCTCCGATATGCAAACAAGCATCACCAATCCAGACCATGTCCAGATGGGCTTCACACAGCATGCCTAGAGCCGTACTCCAATTCCGGCCTCTAACAAGGGGGACTTCACATATCTACCCCAAGGGACACCACAACCCACCGCACACTCGCGGGGAAGGGCTTTCCCTATGCAATGCAGAAAAGAAGGACTTCACATGTCCAAGGAGGGAGATCGTTACCCTTGTCGATCTCTTCGGTGCCATCGAAAACTAGCCGGTGAGAAAGAACCGCAGCAGCCTTGCCTTCACAACGCCGGCTTCGGATCACGAATCGAACCACGGGAGCTCCGCCGGTGGCTTGCTCTCCTCCTTCTTCCTCTCTTCCTCTCTCTTTCTCTCTTCCTTAAGCACAAATGAAGAATGAATCTTCATCCTTCTCTCACGACTTAATCCAGCCCAAGAAACCACCTGAGCCTTTGGATCAAAAGAGAGGAAACTGAACGGCCAAGATTTTCCCAAAACTTCACTTTTTGGCCGACACGGCCTGTGACACGCCCGTGTCATAGGCCGTGTACCCCTTAAGCGGTACACACAGTTTGAACCGACTGCACAACACGGGCCATCGACACGCCCGTGTCGAACCTGACACGCCCGTGTCAAACCTGAGACACGCCCGTGTCTCCTGCTCCATCGAGCTGCAACCAGTACACGGGTCGGAACACGGCAGCTGACATGCCCGTGTCCAGCCTGACACGCCCGTGTTCCCGGCCGTGTTCAAGGCCATGTCCGGCTCTGACTTGAATAGGCCAAATTCGCAAAATAAATCGAACACGCCCTGGGACACGCCCGTGTCCCAGGCCGTGTACACCCGACACGCCCTGGGACACGCCCGTGTCCCAGGCCGTGTAACCTGACCTGCTACTCAAACTTATCTTGAGTCTTTTTGGGGCCTTTTTGGGGTGTTACAACTACCCCATCTCTGTCCATCTCAGTATATGCATTGGGCACTTTCAGAGTTGGATCTATGGTGGAGGCCTTTGTAGGGGATAATAGGACCTTCCTATACTGTCACATAGATCCTAGGATCAGATGCTTCCATGAACAATCTGACTCTTTGCTTCTATAGGCCAAATCCTTCCTTCTTATAGATTGGAAGCTTCATGGCCCCTGGCTCCTTGTATTTCATACCTGAATCCATATATAATAATTTCTAGCGAACCTTGTAGGCTTACTCAGACTATTAGGTCCTTTTTGAGGAACCTCCCTCTGATACCACTTGAAAGTTCTTATTTCAAGGTTAGTTGGTCACCTAGAGGGGGGTGAATAGGTCTTTAAATCTTTTTGAGTCTTTTTACTATCTTGTTGCTTTCTTTTATCTTTCAGCTTAGGGTGATCTAGAGCTTGTCCTTAACACCTGTAATTAATAAAAGAAAAACAAACACACAAACAATCACACAAAGATTTATAGTGGTTCCCCAAATTATAGATACATCCATTGTCCCTCCCACCTTCTAACTCTCATTAGACAAGGCTAAACTCCTCCAAATATGCTCCACAGAGCTTACACATTAGGCCCTCACCCTTACACTCAGAACTTCAGCAAGTTCCTACATTTAGTATCCTTCTCAGGACACGTACCTCAGAGCTCTATAGTGCTCCTACACTCAGTGACTCTCAAGCCACCTACCTCGGCCTTACCCAAAGGTCTACGGCTCGGGCTTCTCAGCCCTACAGATTCAGGCACATAGCCCTACTCTCAGAGTGCTATAGCACTCCTACAGCTCAGTACCCAGCAGGTACCTATCTTAGTGCCCTTCCAGGAACCTACAACTCAGTGATTAATTAATCACCTACCTCAGACACAAAGGCCCTACACTCAGTCTCCTTCAAGACCTATAGCTTAGTGACAATCATGTCACCTATAACTCAGTGACTTTGTAGTCACCTATCTCAGGCACAAAGCCCTACTACTCAAGCTAGTAGGACAGCCCTACTCTCAGATCCACACTTAGATCCTACAGCTCAGTGATTCACCAATCACCTACCTCAGAACACCAAGTGTTCCTACTGCTCAGATCTAAAAAGATATAGCACTCAGCCTAAATACTTAGGCATACACTCAGATTCAGTAAACACTGAGTCCTACCGGGTAATTTACATGAAATGATTAAATAACTGACTCAGAGATTAATCTCTGAGGTTACCTTATTGGACTGAGCAGATTTCAGTCCAGACCACTTACTGTTGAAGAAAAGAGTCCTCTTCACCAGCTAACTTCTTTGTTGATCATATTAAATCAACTACCTGTAGTTGAAGGAATGAGTCTTCTTCAACATCTATCTTCACTCTTGCTAAATCAGAAGAATCTGCTATCTTGTTATGCCCAAAACTATCCAACTGAAGTGGAAGAAGCTTCAGCTATCATTATCTGCCCTCTGGCTTTCTCTGCTGGACTGCTCTTTCAAGCTTGTTAGAGAAGACGATGATGTCCAGACGCCTCTTTTTACAAACCCTAATAGTTGATGTTTTCAAGTTAAACATTTCCTTTTATATAACCTTGAGATTCAAAGGCACTTAATAGGACTGTGGGCCCAGTCATGGAGGATGAGTGCCACCTCCCTCAGAAGAGGACAAATAGTAGCTTCTGGCACTACTGTAGCTTTCCCGTAACGCCTCTGAAATGCTTTGACTTGTTGACTTCTAGTGACATTAACTGACGTCACCCCTTTCTAGACTTAGAAAAATTCCAGAAAGAATCAAGCATTGAGTGAGGTTGAATCACTCAACATGAGTAGACCTGGCCATTCATTAAAAGCATTGAGTGAATTTGCTTCACTCAGCGCTTCTAGACATAGAGAAATTCTACTGACTTTGTCTCAGCGGTTCTTCTGCTTAATTGTCTCAGCGCTTTCTTGTCTCAACGGTTCTTCTTCACAGCTGTCTCAGCGCTTTCTCCTTCTCAGCTGAGACAAACACTTGTCTCAACGGTTGTGCTAAGACTAACACTTGTCTCAGCGGTTGTGTTGAGACTAACACTTATCTCAGCGGTTTTGCCTTAGACAAAAAATCTAACTTGCCAGCTTACTCTTTTGGGTACCCTTGTCCAATCAAGGACTGTCCTGCAAACAAAGACTAGACCAAGCATCAAATATACTGTGCCCCTTAGCCTGATTTGTGATGCCTCTTCAAATCCTATGGAACATTGAAGGGCATTATTCCCATTACCTTATTTGACGGGTGCCAACCACTTAAGGGGGTAGGCCCCTATCAGTGGCAGGCGTAGTTCTTGCGACCTTATCTTATTTGACGGGCATCGACCGCTTAAGGGGGCAGGCCCCTAGCGGTGGAAGGCTTAGGTCTTATGACCTTACCTTGTTTGATGGGCACCAACTGCTTAAGGGTCAGGCCCCTAGCATTTGTAGGCATAGGTCTTGCAACCTTACCTTATTTGGCGGTCACTATACACTTAAGGGTGCAGGCCTCTAGCTGTGGCGCGCATAGGTCTTGAGATCTTACCTTGTTTGGTGGGCGTCGATTGCTTAAGGGGACAGACCCTAGCGGTGGCAGGCATAGGTCTTGTGACCTACCTTATTTGGTGGGCGCCGACTGCTTAAGGGGGCATGCCCCTAGCGGTGGTAGGCGTAGGTCTTGAAACCTTACCTTGTTTGGCAGGAGCCTGCCTCTTAAGAGGGTCGCAGGTGTAAGTCTTGCGACCTTACCTTATTCGGTGGGCACCGACCGCTTAAGGGGGTAGGCCCCTAGCAGTGGCAGGCGTAGGTTTTGTGACCTTACCTTGTTTGGCAGGCCCCTAGCAATGGCAGGCGTTGGTCTGATCATTAAGTTCCTTTGTGATGCTAGATAAAGTATACCCATTAGAGAGATTATGTTGGGTACATTGGAAAATGTGTACCTGATTTGAAGAAGCCCAACCTAGCTCAATGATATACATCATGTTGTATTTGATGTTGTTTTGAGTTGACATGTGCAGGTAAAGAATTGTTAAAAGTTTACAGGAAAAAAATTCTAAGTCCAAGTGTCGACACAAAGGAACATGTGTCGTCACATAGAAGAAAGTTGTCGACACAACACTGGGAAAGTGTGTCGACACAGAAGGTGTAAGTCGACACTACTCTGGGAAAAAGTGTCGACACATAACATAGTCTACAACAACACTGGGAAAAAGTGTCGACACAGAAGAAGTAAGTCGACACAACACTGGGAAATTGTGTCGACTCAGAAGAAGTAAGTCGACACAACACTGGGAAATTGTGTCGACACAGAAGAAAAACGTCGACCTCAACATTGGGAGAATGTGTCGACACTGAAGAAAATAGTCGACCACAAGTTTGTCGTCACCAGCAGAATGTGTCGACACATAGTGAGTAAGTCAACACTTATTAAAGTTATGATTCTACAACAACTGTGTCGACACACAGGACTTGTGTCGACACACTGCAGAGTCAAAGACCAAGTTATTTTCAGAAGAAGATGTGTCGACACAAAGGCAATTTTGTCGACATCACTGAAGGCAGTGTCGACACCAAAGTTAATTGTGTCGACACAAATAGACAGATGGTCTCGACACTTTCTGACAGACTGTTTCAACACTAAGGCACAGGACTTGTTTGAAGACTTGACAGCTGTGGGTTATCACCAGTTAACTGAAGTTGTCAGACTTGTCAGAAAACGGTTAGAAACCGGATCAGCCGGTTACCATGAAGAATGTCTATAAATAGACAGATTCAGAAGGAGAGAAAGAAGAACAACACACACAATTAAGAAGATATAGAACTGATCCTTTGAAATACATTGGAGAAGGGTTATATTCTACTCATTTCAAGAAAGTGCTAGGCACTTAAGAAGATCTTCTCCGGGAGATCTAAGAAGACTATCTAAGGATAGATCTAAGAAGAGTTCTAATCAGAATTCAGAAGAATCATTCAAAGTTCTGGACAGAGAGAGATCAAGTCAGAATTTGAAGAAGAAGAAAGAATCCATCAGTGGATTCTCAAGAAGCTGTTTGGAATCAACTCAGCTAAGTACATTTTCAAGAAGCTTTGAAGAAGGCTAAGAAACAGTTGATTGCATCAGCTGATTAAGAATTGTCATTGCCTCTTCTCTCTCAACTTGGCAAGACAATTTAAAACAATCTTTTCTATATTTCTGTAGGATCTGTTTATACAGATCTGAGTTGTAAGCCTATGTTATAAAGGCTGAGTGTAGGAGTGTTGAACTCTGAGTGGTAGGGCTGATTGCCTGAGTGTAGGAGAAGGATATTCTCTGAGTTGTAGGCCTTGGGGCAAGGCTGAGGTAGGGCAGTTGTGCCTGAGTTGTAGGAACCAGTTGGGTTCTGAGTTGTAAGATCTATTGATCTGAGATAAGTGGAAGTTTGGCCGAATCTAGCATACAGCTAGATAGGTGAAGGGGGAAAGTGGATGTACCCAGACCTTGGGGAACCACTATAAAACATAGTGCAATCTGTGATGTGTTGTTTTCTGTGATTGCTGTGTTTTTGTATTAGTTAATAAATTGAATTCTGTCTAGAAGTTTTAGAAAAAGAAGCAGGACCTATTCACCCCCCCCTCTAGGTGTTTAGGCTGCCTTGAAAGTTAAACTATCAAGTGGTATCAGAGGGAGGTTCCTCAAAAAGGACTTAACAGTCTGAGGTAGATCTGATAGGCAGAATCAAGAATCAAGAAGATGGGTTCTGGAGAGAATCATAAGGAGCTAGGGTCAATGAAATTACCCATATGCAAGAAGGAAATCTTTGGGATCTGGAAAGAAAGAGTCAGATTGTTTATGGAAGCATCTGACCCAAGGATTTACATCACAGTACAGGAAGGCCCCTTCATACCAATGAAGATATCTGTTCTTGATGCAAATATCCAAACACCAAAGACTTATTCTGAAATGACCAAGGATGAAATCATCTTGGCAACCATGGACAAAAGGGCACAGAACATCATTGTCAGTGCCATAGATGATTCAACATTTCAGAATCTGATTCACTGCAAGACCTCCAAGGAGATGTGGGACACATTGATTGTCTACATGGAGGGATCAGAAGAAGTAAGGCTGGACAGAAAATCTATGCTAAATCAGGAGTATGAAAGTTTTAGACAAGGAAAATCTGATAGCATAACTGAGTGCTATAAGAAATTCTATAGAATTGTGAATGAGCTAATTTCCTATGGAAGAGTCTTCAGTACCTATGAACTGAATGACAAATTCTTAAGATCCTTATCAAAGGATTGGGATACAAAGATCTGTGCCATAAGAGAAGTGGCAAAATTGGCAGAGATATCTCCTCCAACTCTGTTTGGAAAGTTGCTATCCTATGAAATGCAACTTATGGTAAGGAAGGAGGAGGAAAGAAACTCAAGAGGAGAGCATAGAGAAAAGACTGTGGCATTTAATGCTGAAGCCACCAGAAAGAATAGGAGGAAATCACCATCTCCTCCTAAGGAAGTTGAAGAAGGTAGTTCTGAAAATTCAGATAGGGGTTCAGTCAGCAGTGATTCAGATGCAGACTTTGCTGCATTCACTAGGCAATTTCAAAGGTTCTTGAAAAAGAAGCAATGGAAGTCTAGGCCTTCATCATCACAGCAAGTAGATGACTATTATCAGAAAAGAAGGTCATCTAGGAAAGAGAAAAGCAGGTCAAAGCCCAGCAAAGCCACTACTTCAAAGATTGTCTGCTATTGTTGCAATAGGCCTGGACATGTAGTGGCTGAGTGTCCTGACAAAAGGAAGGAATCTTCAGAAAAGAAGAAGACTTATCAGAAAGGCAAGAAGGAGAAATCCTTTGTAGCAAAGAAAGATAAAAGTCTGTCAGACCAGTCAACTTCAGAATCAGGATCTGAAGCTGAAGCATATATTGGATTATATGCTGCATCTGAGGAAGAGGAGTTTATGCAGTTGCTAGACTCCATCAATGAACATCAATGCATGGGTTTGATGACTAGATCAGAAGAGGACCTATGCCAAAATCAGTCTGGTCCTAATGAGGTAAACAGTCCTTCCAGTACATTTGTTTGTAGTACAAGTGAAGAATCAGCTACATCTGCATCAAGTGATGAAGATGCATCTGGATCTGAAGGAGATGTCTATCAATTGATAGACAAGTATGGGGACTTGTTGCAGGCCCTTAAGAAAAGCAAGAACCTGGTTAAATCACAGGCTCAGGAAATTGCTGATCTAAGGGTTACAACAGCTGAGTTAGAAAAAGTCCTTGATCAAAAGTTAGCTGAAATTGCCAAGCTGAAAAATATAACTATTATTCAGATGGGCACAATTAATTATACTAATGATCAAGTAAAGAGTCTGGAGGACAGACTTAGAATTGAAAGGGATTTAGTGGCTAGTTACTCTAAGCCAAAATCTGTCTTACCCTTGATAGATGAATTTGTCACTCAGAAGGGTAAGGCTGGATTAGGATTTAAGGGTAACTCCAGGGCTAGCAGATTCAAGAAGAAAGGCAAAGCCCCTATTCAGCCACTAAACCTTTCAGTCCCCATAAGGTTTGGTAAGAAGAAAGTGCCTTCTAACATATATGATCATGAAGACATTCAGGATCATATCAAGACAAATGTTCTGAAGAACAAGGGTGTTAAGGCAAGCAGGCCTACCTATGGTCATAAGCCCTATGGTTTTAAGAAACCAGCAGGAGAAGTTGCAACAGCACCAGCAATGAACAGAAATGCTTCTGACAAGGATGTATCTAGATCTAGATACAATAAGTTTGAATGTTGGTGCTGTGGCAAGAGGGGTCATTTTGCATTGGACTGCTGGTATAACACAAGTGTTATAAAGAATAAGAGTCTACCTGTTAGAAGAGGTTATGATAACTTTATTAAGGCTAACCTGAACCAAGGACCCAAGACTTACTTGGGTTCTAAGGGTAAGTAATTCTGTATTGCAGGTGAATCCAAGTTACCATGCCCCTATATGGTACTTGGATAGTGGTTGTTCCAGGCACATGACTGGAACAAAGGGGCTGCTGAAGGAGTATTCATCTGTCAAAGATGGACATAAAGTGATCTTTGGTGGATCTGAAAAAGGAGTCATCAAAGGATTTGGTAACATCTCTTCAAACCTAATTACTATCACCCAAGTGGCCTATGTAAAAGGTTTGAAACATAATCTAATAAGCATAAGCCAGCTGAGTGATCTAGGATATGACATTTCATTTGGTAAGGATGGATGTCATATCAAAAGGTCAAGTGATCAAGAGATCATATTGACTGGGTATAGGAAGAGAAATGTGTATTGCCTTAATTTTGAATGTGAGAATAAGGCATCCCCCATTTGTCTTGTAGCTGATGACAATGCTTCTCATTGTGTTAAGTGGCACAAGAGATTGGCTCATCTAAACTACAAGACAATTGGCCAACTCTTTAGTAAAGAACTAGTGAGGAATGGGCCTCAAGTTAAGTGTATAAAGGAAGGGGTATGCTCAGCTTGTCAAAAGGGCAAGCAGACAAAAACCTCATTTCAAAGCCTTGAAAACAAGGATTCTGTGAGGTGCTTATACCTCTTGCATATGGATCTTTTTGGTCCTATGCCAGTTCACAGTCTAGGAAGGAAGGTCTACACACTAGTGGTTGTAGATGACTATTCTAGATTTACATGGGTGTTCTTTCTGAGACAAAAATCTGAAACCCCAAGTGTATTATTTAAGTTTGTAAAGCAAATTCAGAATGAACTGAACAGTACAGTGGTCAAAATCAGAAGTGACCATGGTACTGAGTTTCAATCTGAAAGCATGACAAACTTGTGTATAGACTTTGGGATTTTCCAAGAGTTCTCCTCACCTAGAACACCTCAGCAAAATGGAATTGCTGAAAGAAAGAATAGATCATTAATTGAAGCTGGTAGAACTCTATTGAGTGACACCTCTCTCCCAGAATATTTTTGGGCTGAGGCAGTTAACACTGCTTGTCATGTCATCAATAGGGCTTCTATCACCAAAAGCCACAGAAAGACTCCCTATGAGATTGTGAAAGGCAGAAAACCAAATCTATCCTATTTTAGGATCTTTGGCTGCAAGTGCTATATACTTAACAATGGTAAGTCTTATTTGACTAAGTTTGCTGCCAAATCCCAGGATGGGATATTTGTTGGGTACAGCACAAATAGTAAGGCCTATAGAGTCTTCAACTTAACTACTCAAGTTGTTGAAGAATCTGTGCATATTGTATTTGATGAAACAAGATTAATCAATTGTGAATTGTCTTGTAGATCAAATGACTCAACAGGTATAAGCAAGAAGATGGACAAGCTCTCCATTGCTGAAGCTTCAAAGGAAGAGGGAGCATTGGAAAATGAAGGCTGCTGTCCAGGGGGAGTACAAGAGATAATGGAAGCTGATGAAAACCAAGAGGAGCAGCAGAATGAAGAAGCTGGAGATGCTCAACCTGAAGGGAATCTACCTCCAGCTATAAGATATCTAAGAGATCATCCTACTGATCAGATAATTGGTGATCCAAGACAAGGAGTGCAAACTAGAAGCAGAAATCAAAGCACAGTTTTGCATTCTAGTTTCTTGTCTCAAATGGAACCTAAGAAGTTTGAAGAAGCTATCCAAGACCAGTACTGGATTGATGCTATGCAAGAGGAGCTGAATCAGTTCAGAAGGTGCAAGGTCTGGGAGCTTGTTCCTAAACCAAGAGGCCACAACATAATTGGGACTAAGTGGATCTATAGGAACAAGCTAGATGAAAGTGGAATAATAATAAAGAATAAAGCAAGATTGGTTGCAAAAGGATACAGGCAGGAAGAAGGGATTGACTTTGATCAAACCTTTGCTCCAGTAGCAAGGCTGGAGGCAATCAGAATGTTCCTTGCCTATGCAGCCTACCAAGACTTCAAAGTATACCAGATGGATGTAAAGTCAGCATTTCTGAATGGTGATCTTAAAGAAGAAGTATATGTAGAGCAGCCATCAGGTTTTGTAGATCCTCTTAAACCTGATTCTGTGTACAAGCTTAGGAAAGCTTTGTATGGGTTAAAACAAGCTCCAAGGGCTTGGTATGAAACCCTGTCTACCTTCCTCATTGAGAATAAATTCTCAAGAGGAAAGATAGACAAAACTCTATTCCTTAGGGAATCCAAAGGAAAGATCATCTTAGTCCAGATCTATGTTGATGACATAATCTTTGGATCTACTGAAAACAACCTTTGTAAAAAGTTTGCCAAACTTATGCAAGGGAAGTTTGAGATGAGCAGTATGGGAGAACTTAAGTTCTTCTTGGGACTCCAAGTAAGACAGACTGATGATGGATTGTCCATATCCCAGTCTAAGTTCACCAAGGAATTAATTAAAAAATATGGTATGGAGTCATCCTCCTCCATGAGAACTCCTATGGGCACAAGTATGCCAATATGCAAAGATGAGGCAGGTAAACCTGTTGATGAATCATTGTATAGAGGAATAGTTGGGTCACTACTATATCTCACTGCTAGTAGACCTGACATTATGTATGCAACATGTGTCTGTGCTAGGTACCAAGCCTGCCCTAAAGAATCTCATTATACTGCAGTAAAAAGGATTCTGAGATATCTAAAGGGCACTCCTACTCTAGGTCTTTGGTACCCTAGGAATAGAGATTTTCAACTAACAGGCTATTCAGATGCAGATTTTGCAGGATGTAGAGAGGATAGAAAGAGTACTACAGGTACTTGTCAATTCCTGGGAGGAAGACTAATATCTTGGAGTAGTAAAAAACAGACTAGTGTGGCAATTTCCACAGCTGAGTCAGAGTATATTGCTGCAGGAAGCTGCTGTGCACAGCTATTATGGATGCAGCATCAGCTTAAAGATTATGGTATTCAGGTAAGTAGAACACCCCTTTTATGTGATTCTAAGAGTGCTATTTCTATTGCTAATAATCCAGTTTCTCATAGTAGAACTAAGCATATAGAAATCAAATATCATTTTCTTAGAGAACATGTAGAAAAAGGTGACATCTCATTGGAATTTGTAAAAACAGATTATCAAATAGCAGATGTATTTACTAAGCCTTTAGATGAAACCAAATTCAATAAATTCAAAATTGAATTAGGTATGTTAACCATTGATTAATGTATTAAACAAAATCATTAACAATGCTATTGAAATGGTTAATAAGTAAGTAAAAGTAGTAACAACAATAATCAAGTGTTAAAAAGGACACATTGAAGTTACAGAAATTGGCTAAGTAAGAATGTGTCGACACATTCAGTAATAATGTGTCGACTCAGAGAAATTATGTCGACAAGTCAGAAATATTGTGTCGACACAGAGAATATGTGTCGACACTTAAGAGTTTTATTGTCGACTTAACCAGGAATGTAATGTCGACTCAACCAGAATTATGGTGTCGACACTTACAAAATATGTGTCGACACTTGTCTTAGTGTCGACACAGAATTTCTGTCTTTCTACTATATATCCAAGGTGTCGACATAACCACAAATTGGTGTCGACACATAGTAGACTGAAGAAATGTCGAGTTAATAGAAGCTTGTGTCGACACATTCCGTCTGTGTCGACACATTTAGACTGTCTTTGGCGCCTTTTGAACTTCTTTCAACAGAAGCTATAAATAGGTCAAAAAGCTCTTTGTGTCGACACGCTTTCAAGGTTTTCGAAACTCAAACCCTGTGTCGACAGTCTTTCTTTCTCTCTTCTCTCAAGCTTTCTCGACACAACGATGGCGCCAAGGATTGAAGACAATGTTAATGAAGGGTATGAGTTGGTGCGCCAGGCGTTTGCAGAGGCGCCGCCTGATGTTCAAGGAGTTATCACCCTTCTCTCTGCATCAGGGTTAGAATTTCTTGTCTCAGAACCATCCAAGATCTGGAAAAAGGAGGTGCATGAGTTCTTTATCTCAGCATCAGTCCATTCTACTGAACTCAAGATCAAGTCCATTGTTCACGGGACTAAGATTAAGATTACCCAAAGAGGTTTGAGAAAGTTTTTGCAATTACATGTGGTTGAAAATGAAGAAGAGGTTCCTAGTTCTAAGACAAGGGAAGCCCTTCAATGGTGTGGTTTGGATTCAAACATGAAGATTGGTGCTGCATTCAATAGGAAGGGTATGAATCAGCAAGGAAAGTTCTTGTCTGAAATAGTTGGGAAAGTAATTCTCTGCAAGACAGGTGGACATGATAGGATTTCTGCCTATATGTTCAACCTTATGACCAGGATTGTCTTTACAATTCCTACTGATTGGTCAGTAATCCTATTTGACAAGATTAAAGAAGGGATCAAGAAGCCTAACATGGCTAGGATCATAAGTCTATATCTCAATGGAGCAATTCCTGAAGTGATGCAGCAACTGCCAGGATCTAAAATCAATCATATGAGAAGGATGGACATGAGACTATTCTCCAGGTGGGAAAGGGTGCTGACTAAGGATGTGCCTGAAGAGAGCAGGCCAGACACCCCTGTGAGATCCCCTTCTCCAGCTCACGAGACTGAGCAACAACAAGAGGACCCACTAAGGATACAGAGTGAAGAACAACCTGCCTCCACTACAGTTCATCAAGTAGATACATCTGCACAGATGCAGGGGGAGCCTGTTCAATCTCCTGCTCAAAATGTATCTACCCCTACTCAGGTACAAGTGGTACAGGTGTAGGGGGAGCAAATGTATTTTACTATAAAAGACTTTCTAAAAGTTTTTTTTTCTCACTGCACAGGTTCAGGGGGAGCATGTGTCTTCTCCTACTCCAGATATGCAGCTGCCTGAGAATGTGCACAAGGATGCACCTAATGACTTATCTTCAGATGCTCCAGTTCAAAAAGAATACACTCTGGATGAGTTATTTCCTAATGATGACATAGCTACTGATAGAATAGAAGAGAACCAAGATGTTGAGCAGCCTCTTGACATAGAGCTAGAACAAGAAGTGGAGAAAGTTCAAGAGATTGAAAAAGTTCAAGAAATAGAGGAGGAGCAAAGAATTGAGGGGGAGCCAGTACATGTTGAAACTGAGCAACATGGCACTGAAGCAGATAGAGTTCACATTGAGAGTACTTCTGAATCTGAGACTGAAGAAGCCAGGTTGGCTAAGAGAAGAAAACTGGTTGTATTTAAAAGAAGAAGCAAAACTTATAAGCAGGCTTTACAGACAACACCTCCACCTCCACCTCCTGAAGTTGATTATAACAAGTTCTTGGTGGATTTACAGGTGAAATTGGATGACCACAGGGTGGCCATTGAGAAATATGTTGATGAAAGAAACAAAACTCTGCAGTTTGACTTAGCCCAAGATATCAAATCTATCCAATTTCAAGTCAACTTGAATAAAACTGAAATGACAGATTGCTTCCACAAGGGTGGCAATGCTGTAGTTTATCTGGCTAAACAACAGCAGGCTATCTCTACAAAGGTGGATGATATTGCTTTGAAGCAAGGTTATGTTCTGGAAAATCAAATAAGAATGAATGACAATTTAACTGAATCACATAATGAGATCATTCTAGAGGTGCAAAAGATTGTTCCAGGGATGCCTGCAGATAGAGCCAAAGAAATGGCAGAGTTTGATAAGAATTTTCAGGCTGCAATTGCATCTGTTAAGACTGCCATCACAACCTCTCAACAGGAAATATCTGAAAAGCTTCAAAAGTTAAGACCATTTTTCAAGGAGGGAGTGAATTATTTGGATGGCCAAATTCGATTCCAGAAAGAAGATCTTAGAGATCATGTCTCAAGAGAAGCCATAAAGGGGGAGAGGATGCTAATTCATGCAGGCTCTGAGCATGCCAAATGGGTGACCAATAGTATAAGAGCCACATTGGGATATCCACCATTGTGTGATGATAACATGGTGGCTGAGTCTGGTCTACAAACAGGACTACTTGAAGGTGACCAACCTGAGGTTGCCCAAGTCATATACCCCCCTCCAGATTTTGATATATTGGATCAGCAAGTGCAATATATGTATAGTCCTTCAAAGGAAGTTGTAAATGTTATCTTTGGAAAGGTTGATAAGCCTGAGGTAAATTTGCAAGAACAGCAAGATGCTCTACTGTCAAAGAAAAGATTTAGAGAGCAGGCTGAGCTGAAGCCAGATTTTGAGCAGTGGAGTCCTACTTCCAGAAATATAATACTCACTGCATGGAAAGCTGTCAAAGATCAAGTTCATGAAAGGGGCAAGTGGTACAATGAGCAGGAATGGCAGAAGTATGAGACAAGACAAGAAGCCATTGTACAATTCAGAAGGAAAGCTAAGCTGGGAAGACTTCCACCTGATGCTATGGAGCCAAGCAAATACTTCCCAAAGCCTTTTCACTATTTTGAAAGGCAAAGGCTCAAGGAAGAAGCTAAGAAGAAAGCTGATCTTAAAGGAAAAAAGATGGCTGAAGAATCAGAAGCTCCTGTGACAGCTAAAATTAAATCTGGCCAAGGGATTGTTATTAGAGAGCCTAATCAATCCTGATAATGTTTAGTTCTTTCATAATGTTTTGTAATGATGTAATGTGATCTGTCAAAGAAAAACCATGTAATCAAACATTACCCATTAATAAACAAAATATTGTTAAATCTGTGATAGATTGTTTTATCCATGATGTTCTTATTATTTTGTTTATAATTAAGTATCCCTGTGTATTGTCATTTATCATCATTTTATACTATTTCTAAATGGTGTATATCATTGGCTATAAGGGTTATGACTTCTCCAAATAGGGGGAGATTGTTGGGTACATTGGAAAATGTGTACCTGATTTGAAGAAGCCCAACCTAGCTCAATGATATACATCATGTTGTATTTGATGTTGTTTTGAGTTGACATGTGCAGGTAAAGAATTGTTAAAAGTTTACAGGAAAAAAATTCTAAGTCCAAGTGTCGACACAAAGGAACATGTGTCGTCACATAGAAGAAAGTTGTCGACACAACACTGGGAAAGTGTGTCGACACAGAAGGTGTAAGTCGACACTACTCTGGGAAAAAGTGTCGACACATAACATAGTCTACAACAACACTGGGAAAAAGTGTCGACACAGAAGAAGTAAGTCGACACAACACTGGGAAATTGTGTCGACTCAGAAGAAGTAAGTCGACACAACACTAGGAAATTGTGTCGACACAGAAGAAAAACGTCGACCTCAACATTGGGAGAATGTGTCGACACTGAAGAAAATAGTCGACCACAAGTTTGTCGTCACCAGCAGAATGTGTCGACACATAGTGAGTAAGTCAACACTTATTAAAGTTATGATTCTACAACAACTGTGTCGACACACAGGACTTGTGTCGACACACTGCAGAGTCAAAGACCAAGTTATTTTCAGAAGAAGATGTGTCGACACAAAGGCAATTTTGTCGACATCACTGAAGGCAGTGTCGACACCAAAGTTAATTGTGTCGACACAAATAGACAGATGGTCTCGACACTTTCTGACAGACTGTTTCAACACTAAGGCACAGGACTTGTTTGAAGACTTGACAGCTGTGGGTTATCACCAGTTAACTGAAGTTGTCAGACTTGTCAGAAAACGGTTAGAAACCGGATCAGCCGGTTACCATGAAGAATGTCTATAAATAGACAGATTCAGAAGGAGAGAAAGAAGAACAACACACACAATTAAGAAGATATAGAACTGATCCTTTGAAATACATTGGAGAAGGGTTATATTCTACTCATTTCAAGAAAGTGCTAGGCACTTAAGAAGATCTTCTCCGGGAGATCTAAGAAGACTATCTAAGGATAGATCTAAGAAGAGTTCTAATCAGAATTCAGAAGAATCATTCAAAGTTCTGGACAGAGAGAGATCAAGTCAGAATTTGAAGAAGAAGAAAGAATCCATCAGTGGATTCTCAAGAAGCTGTTTGGAATCAACTCAGCTAAGTACATTTTCAAGAAGCTTTGAAGAAGGCTAAGAAACAGTTGATTGCATCAGCTGATTAAGAATTGTCATTGCCTCTTCTCTCTCAACTTGGCAAGACAATTTAAAACAATCTTTTCTATATTTCTGTAGGATCTGTTTATACAGATCTGAGTTGTAAGCCTATGTTATAAAGGCTGAGTGTAGGAGTGTTGAACTCTGAGTGGTAGGGCTGATTGCCTGAGTGTAGGAGAAGGATATTCTCTGAGTTGTAGGCCTTGGGGCAAGGCTGAGGTAGGGCAGTTGTGCCTGAGTTGTAGGAACCAGTTGGGTTCTGAGTTGTAAGATCTATTGATCTGAGATAAGTGGAAGTTTGGCCGAATCTAGCATACAGCTAGATAGGTGAAGGGGGAAAGTGGATGTACCCAGACCTTGGGGAACCACTATAAAACATAGTGCAATCTGTGATGTGTTGTTTTCTGTGATTGCTGTGTTTTTGTATTAGTTAATAAATTGAATTCTGTCTAGAAGTTTTAGAAAAAGAAGCAGGACCTATTCACCCCCCCTCTAGGTGTTTAGGCTGCCTTGAAAGTTAAACTATCAGATTACACATAGGTCAACACGATGTTCTATATAATTAAGGATTACATTGCACAAAATTGTGTTTGAAGACCTATTGTAACCCGATAATGGTTTCTACTTGGGAATAAAATCCTGCACCACACATAACTAAAACTAACATCAAATACAACCTCAATTCAACTTAGTTTAAGGGACACTTATCACAACCCGCATTTTCTCGACATTTAATGACATATCAAAGTAAGAGAAAACATGTGTCACGATGCCATGTCAGCAAGGGATAACTGCAGATGCTTGGGCAAAACCCTATCTTAACTCCTTTAGGTGAAATCCATAAGTTATTAAGAGAAAAATCCAGTTTAAGTTTAAGCGGATAGCCGTATCCCTCGACTCAATGGCTCATCTAGTCCACAAGAAAAGTAATTATACGCTGCGAAAAATATTTTATTTACAATAATTGATGTCCTACATGAGTATAAACATCCCCGAAGGATAACTCATGGTATGCAAAATCCTATGCTTACAGTAAGTATAAAAGTAGCTTTTACAATCGGTAAATCTAGTGACTTAGCTTTCAAATATGTCATGTGTTAGGTAATAGTAGTAATAATCTTTATACTTTAAAATATCTAGCATGCAACCTAGCATAAAACCTTCCCAGAGAGCAAGTACAACCAACCAAAAAGGTAAACTAGCAGCTAGCAGAGTATTCAATATTACAAAAGAAAAGCAAGAAAGGGTTTACCAAACCCGACTATAAGAAAAGCTGAAACCACAGCTGATTAGCCAAATTGAAACAAGTAAAGCAGAAATTTTGCAATAAAGGAGTAAGAAAAATTGCACCAAGTGCGGAACAAAGCCATGCCCAGCTAGATGAGTTGTTACGGAATGGATTCATTAAATTGAGTTCTTCACGGTAGGGAGCCCCTGTGTTGTTTGTGAAGAAAAAGGATGGATCAATGAGGTTGTGCATTTATTACAGGGAATTGAATAAGGTAACCATCAAGAACAGGTATCCCTTGCCGAAAATAGATGACTTGTTTGATCAGTTGCGTGGTGGCACTGTGTTTTCAAAGATTGACCTTTGTTCAGGCTACCATTAGTTGAGGATTCATGAGACGGATATTCCACGGATTGTTTTTCATTCTCGGCATGGACATTTTGAGAATTTGGTGATGTCCTTTAGATTAACTAATGCACCCTCTGCCTTTATGGACATGATGAACAAAGTGTTTAAGGATTTCTTGGACAGTTTTGTGGTCGTATTTATAGATGATGTTCTGGTATATTCACTCAATGCTGAAGAGCATGCCCAGCACTTGCGGTTGGTTCTGTCTATTTTAAGGGAGCATAGGTTGTTCGCCAAGCTAAGTAAATGTGAGTTTTGGCTGCCTCAGGTTTCTTTTCTAGGTCACGTGGTTACCAAGAATGGAATTTCTGTGGACCCAGAGGAGATTACTGCTGTAATAGATTGGAATAGACCTACCACACCCAAATAGATAAGAAGTTTCCTAGGGTTGACAGGATATTATAGAAGGTTTGTGGAAGATTTCTTTTCTTTGTCTGTGCCGCTGACTAAGCTTACGCAAAAGAACGCAGTTTTTGTTTGATGCGATAAGTGCGAAGAGGCTTTTCAGGAATTGAAGAGGAGATTGTGTACTGCCCCAGTTTTGTCTCTGCCTACTGAAGGACTGGAATATGTTGAGTATGTGGATGCATCACACGTTGGACTTGGTTACATGTTGATGCAAGAAGGAAAAGTGATCGCATATGGGTCAAGGTAATTAAAAATTCATGAGAGGAATTACCCTACGCATGATTTAGAGTTTGTAGTCGTGATTTATGACCTGAAATTATGGAGACACCTATTATATGGCGCTCTATGCAAGATTTATACGGATCATAAGAGTTTGAAATACGTCTTCACTCAAAAGAAATTGAACTTGCGCTAGTGGAGATGGTTAGAGTATGTTGCAGATTATGATATTGAGATCCAATACCATCAGGGCAAAGCTAATGTGGTAGCCAACGCCCTAAGTAGGAAGATTGCAAAATTTTTTAATCTTTTTGTTGATTCGCTGGTAGAGGAATTTCTCTTGATGAATATTTCTATTGGAGGTTGTGACTCGTCGAGCAGTTTGGAAGTAGTAGGGCCTTCATGGATTATGCTTATAAGGCTACACCAAAAGGATGACCCTGATTTGTTGCACCTTTATAATTGAACTGAGAGAGGAGATTTGCTAGACTTTTCAATTGAAGATGCAGGTACCTTGAAGTACTGTAACAGATTTTGTATCCCCGCAGTTAAGGACATTCGACTTAAGTTGTGCAATGAGGCGCACGGTTCCAGTATTGCCTATCACCCTGGTTCTACTAAAATGTATAGGGATCTGAACCAGATCATTTGGTGGCTTGGTATAAAGGGCGTTATAACTAAGTTTGTATCTGGATGTTTTACTTACAAGTGAGTTAAGGCTGATTATGGAAGGTCATGAGGCAAGTTGATGCCTTTAGAAATTTCAAGTTTGAAGTGGGAGAGTATTTCGATGGATTTTATTACTAGATTATCGAGATCTCCCCAAGGACATGATTTAGTTTGGGTTATAGTGGACTGACTGACGAAGTGTGCTCACTTTGTGTCGTTCAAGATCGACTACTCCATGGAGAAAATAGTAGAGTTATATTTGGATGAGGTTATCAGACTATATGGGGTGCCGGTGAGCATTATGTCAGATCGAGACTCCAGGTTTACGTCTCATTTTTGGAAAAGTTTACAGGAAGGGTTGGGTACCGATTTGAGGTATTCCACCGCTTATCATCCACAGACTAATGGTCAAACTGAGAGAGTAAATCAGATCGTGGAGGATATGACCAGATGTTATATTTTGGACCACGGAGGAGCATGGGATGAGCATTTAAGATTAATGGAATTTGCTTACAACAACAGTTTCAAAGAAAGTTTGCAGATGGCCCTGTTTGAAGCCTTGTATGGGAGACGTTGCAAAACTCCCTTGTTTTGGGCCGAGGTTGATGAAAGATCGTTGTTAGGTCTGAAAGTCTTGGAAAAAATGGATATATCTATTAAGCATATTCGAGAGAAGCTCGTATAGCCCAGGAGCATTATGAAAAGAACGTTAATTGACAAAGGAATGATTTGGAATTTGCAATTAGGGACATGGTTTTTCTTAAGGTTCCCCTATGTTTGGCGTTAAGAGGTTTGGTAAGAACCATAAGTTGGACCCTAGGTATGTGAGACCTTTTAAAGTTATTGAACGGATTGGTGTATCAGTTTACAGGCTGAATTTGCCTGTGAATTTTCCTGGTGTGCATGATTTGTTTCACGTGAGCCAGTTGCGGAAGTGTGTTGTTAGTGACCGATAGATTCTTGATGTTTTGCCCTAGTTAGATCCTAACCTTTCAAATGTAGAAGTGCATGTTCGTGTTTTGGACACTCAAGATCAGGTATTGAGAAGGAAGACAATACCCATGGTTAAAGTTTTGTGGCGGAACCAAGACGTAGAGAGCGCGACTTAGGAGTTGGAGTCATCTATAAGGGAGTCTCATCCTCATCTGTTCTCCTGATGCTTTTGGTAAGTGTTTTCTTTGATAGCCTTTGGTTACTTTTCTTCTGTTTTGGATTTAATCTTTTTTATGTCAAGTTTCGGGACGAAACTTCTTTTTAGGGAGGGGTGGTTGTAATGCCCATAATTTTTCGGTGTTTATTTTAATTCCTATAGTTGCGTATTTTTGACGTCAGGGCATTGCGTTGATGCGAAGTTAATGGGTATCATTTGTTGGAGCATGGGTTTGCTTAGTGGGTTTTCCTGTGTGGTTGGTTTTGGCTTGGTTGTGCACCTTCCCTCTCAAGTTGGGCCTGTTTTGGTGACTCGATGGAGCTTTTGATAGGGATGTGGTGGAATTTTATCTTTGAGTGGTGTTTTACTCTAGTTTGGTATGTCGAATTTGGATTTCGACTTTGTCGTTGAGTTCGTAGTGTCGGTATTTAGTTACGGTGTGATTTTTGTAAAATTTTGAGTTGGGTTGGATTTCGGGTTGTTTTGGCGTTATTTAAATAATTATGATTTAATATTATATTTATGTATAAATAGAAAAGTGTCGCTTCAAACCCTATTCCTTGTTCATCGTCTTCCCTACCGAGCCATCGTCTGTTTCGCAAAAGAGAAGGAGTGGTGGGTTATCGTGGGGTTTCAGCCGACGATCTTGTGCAGTCCGGTGGTCTGTTTCGACGGAGGAGTTGAGATTTGGAAAGCTCTCACTGAGATCTACGCATTCGTGGTAAGATTTCCTCGTTTCTCCGATTTTTTTGTGTGTTAGGGTTTGTTTTTTGACCTCCTTCTTCCCCCAAAAGTTTCAAGAAGCGTTGCCTAGGCCTTCTTGTGGCCGATCCTTGCCGTGGGGTGTTGGAGGAGGCAGTTTTTCCGAGATTTGAGGCAAGTGGCGATTTTCCCCTTACTTGCTAATTTTCCTTCCATATCTTTCCTTCTATTTCTCTTCTTGTATGTAGGAGTTGTGTAGGAGTTAGCCTAGAGAAAATCCCTAGGATAGTGAGGATTTTTTGGCTAGAATCTGTTGAGAATGTTATACATGCTAAGTAAAAATCGCTGAATATAGGTGTAGAAGACTATCTGAAATTCGTCGAGTAATGTCAATAGATTTGTCGAGTATAGGTTATTATTTAAGACTATTTTGTCGAGTATAGGTTCATCCGCTTAAGACTATTCATCGAGTATCGACTAGCGCGATGTTGAGTGAGGTAGATTCGTCGAATATCGAGGCATCGAGTTCGTTAAGTATCGGCAGTGTGGCATTGAGTGAAGTCCGATTCGTCGAGTATATTTGACGATTCGTCGAGTGTGGCTTAGGATAGGAATCATTGAGTGACCAGGCAACTAAGTCATATTCGTCGAGTTAGCATGTCGAATGGGGTACGATTCATCGAGTATCGTTAAGTAAAGCATTGAGTGATCGGGCGATCGAGGCAAATTTGTCGAGTTTAACCGCCGAATCAAGCCGATTCGACGAGTATCGCCGAATGAAGTTTTGTTGCCAGGTCCTTTTCGTCGAGTATCGGCAGTATTCGTCGAGTATATTCGCCGAATTGTAGCTGGACTTAGAGTTTTTCGCCGAATTTTGTCCAGTTCGTCGGGTATGGTCCTTAGAGTGATTTTAGGGCTTGTTAAGGAATTTCTTTGGGTTTAGGCTTGGGTTTGGTGCTGGGTTTTTGGATGTGTTTTTATGGCTAGATCGGCAGTGGATAAAGGAACACCAATTGGACACCGTTGTGTGAATCATTGCACTTGGTGTTTCGTTTGGTCTCTTTTTTATGGCTTGTTGGGTTGGGTTGGGCCAGGTGACCACCACCGCAGTGCCTTTGTGAGACATTTGGGTCTGGTAGTTTAAGCGTTCAACGAAAAGAAAAAAGAAATTCTAAATTATGACAATATTATTGTATCCTTCATCTCGTTCGAGTATGATTTAGTTTCTCATGGAGATGGAGAAAACATCAACATAAGAGTAATACATTATGAAAAGAGAGGGGAGTAAGAAGTAGAAAAAGTCAATTTTTATTACCTAAGTAAAAGGAAATTACAAGCTTGCTAGTACTGGAAGAAAAGATAGTACAAGTTCACTTAGAATAACAAAAACAGAACAAGAAATGTCGAATTAAACTCTAAAATTTGATCCCTTGTTGGTTGGAGAAGCTGGGATTTTATAGCTGAAAAATTGAGGTTATACGCCCCCAGATCATGCACGTGACCTGGGGTGTGTCTGGGAAGAAATGATAACGGATGGACGGGCGCAATCTGACATTAATTATGTGTGTTACGGCTTGGTCACGCCCCTTGGTCATTCCTGTGACCAAGGGCATGTAATCTTTTGTACGGCTTCTGGAGGAAAATTCTGGAGGGGCGCGCGTGAAACAACTGATCCGGGGAAGTACATGGGCGTATACCTTATTACACAAGCATGACCTAGCTAGATCGTGGGAGTGGTTGTTGGGGAGCTGCTGGATTGGCTTAGAGGCGGGTTACGGGCATGACCTGGATGTCACACCCCCTTGTCACGGGCATGATCTGGGGCGTGTAAATTTAAATGACATGGCAGACACATTCTAGATTAGGAGATGGGTCCTGGGTGTCACACTATGTCACGCTCCTATGTCACGCCTGCGACCCGGGGTTTGTATTTTGGGATTTTTGCAGAATTGCTCTCATTTGACTTTTGATTATACATGGTTGCTACAAATTGTTATAGGCCGCCCAACTATTCCTGAAAGCATAAAAAAGCATTTTAGGCTATAATTAGGATTAAATGAATAAAAGACGATTATTTTATAATAAAATATTAAGTTAAAATAAAGATAATTAATGATCTACCATCTGCTTGCTTGAGCATTTTGGTCGAAGTTCAACCATTTTGACTCGAAAATCTTTAGGGGTGTTGCAGACTGCTGGAGGCTCTCAGTAGATCGGGCTAACTAGACCGTATTAGCCTTCTGAGCATTCGAGCATGCAAACAGTCAAAAAAATACAGAATAAAGAAAGTGACTTTTTTGCCATGGAAAACCCATAAACTAGGTGAAAAATCACACGGTCGATACAGTGTCTGTAAAGCATTTGTTTTAGGATAGTGAGAGAGCTGGAGGGGGTGAATAGGTCTAATTTATATCTTGGCTAATTTTGGCTACTTTTGAGTCACAGAAATTTACTTAGTGTGTGAATTAATCCAATCATAGCATTCAAGAAAAGCAAAATATATCTAACTATAACAGTCACATCACAGTATAACAAACAATTGAGCACAACACACAATTCACCACAGCACAGCACATACAGTTTTATAGTGATTCCCCAATTTATGGCTACATCCACTTCCCCCCTTCGCCTATCTAGCAATGAACTGGATTCGACCAAACTTTTTCTTTCTTTTCCTCAAATCCTCAAATCTTACACCTCATAGCCCACTCTTACAACTTAGACAACGCAATGTCCTACCTCAGATCTTTCAGATCCTACAACTCAGATTCCTCTCCAAGAATCCTACCTCAGAGTGCACCTTCACTCCTACTCCTCAGGAAAACCCTTGCCCTACAATCTCAGAACATTCCAGTTCCTATAGCTCAGAGAAATTTCCCATTCTCCTACCTCAGGCACACAGCCCTACCTCTGCCTTTATAATATAGGCATACAACTCAGAGAAATTAATCCCCTAACCTCAGATCTATAAATAAATCTTACAAAATAACAAAAGAATTTTGTGTTTTGAAATGTCATCTAGAAAGAGAGAGATTAGTGACTTCTTCTTGATCAGATCTTGATGTGAAATCTTCTCCCTTAATCCTTGTTGTAAAGAAAATGATCCAACCCTTCTTAGCTTTTTCAAAGCTTTTTGAAGGAGAAGTTAGGGTTGAACTTAGCTGGAGAAGATAGAAGATGATCCTCGATCAGCCTCCTTTACTCCTTCAGAATTCTATCAATTTTCTCTAACAAATTTGAAGAATAAGAATGTGAATTTATTGCTTGTGTTTCTGTCGAGTTGATCTTCTTTTATAGGCTTTGGTAAAGGGTGACCGGCTTACCCGGTTAACCTACTGACATCTGACAGTTCTGACAGCTATCAGAACTTCAGGTTTTGAATTCTGTACTTAGAAGAAATTCTGTCCAGAGAGCTTCTGCATGAAGGTGTTGACACTGCTGCACTTTGATTGTGTCGACACCAGTCCTGGGTGTTGACACTTCTCTTATAGGGAAGTCAACACAAATCTGTGTGTGTCGACACATCTAACTTCTTATCTCAACACTTGTGTGAAATGTGTCGACACTAGTCCTGAGTGTCGACACAGATGATTTCTTGTCTGACGATGTCGACCCAAGTCCTGAGTGTTGACACAGCTTTTATTCAGTATCGACATAACTTGTGTAAAGTGTGTCGACACTAGTCCTGTGTGTCAACACAGTTGCTTTCTTATTTCACGGTGTCGACACAACTTGTATCTTGTCTTGACACTACTTTACTAAGGGTGTCGACACTAGTCCTGAGTGTCGACACAACTTGTTTCATGTCTGGACACTGCTTTTACAAAGGTTTTGACACTTTGTCTAGTGTCTCGACACTTTTATACTTAGTTTTTTTTTTCTGCACAAATAAACTCAACATACACCAAATACAAATTTTGTGTATATCATTGAGTTGAAAGGGCTTCTCCAAATCAGGTACATAATTCCCAATATACCCAATAATCTCCCCCTATTTGGAGAAGTCATAACCCCAATTCAATGATAAACATAATGATACCAAAATATGATGATAAAGATACAAAATCAACAGTGCTTAACAAAATATAAAGTAACATAATTGATAACATATATATAATACAGTGCTACCCAAATTTTTCATTATATCTTGACAAAAGAATACAATTATCAGATTTGTTATGTTGTTCTTTTAAAACACAAAATTACATAATGAATCAACAGATAAAATTTCTTAGGAAAGATCTGGCTCATTAATGATCGACAATGGCTTTTCCTGATTGAATTTTGGCCTTAACTTCAGGCTCTTTGTCATTAGCTATCTTTTTTCCCTTGTCAATCTTGGCTTTAGAAATCTTTTCCTCCTTGAGCCTTTGCCTCTCAAAATAGTGATAAGGCTTGGGAAAGTATTTACTGGGCTCAATAGAATTAGAAGGGATCTTCCATGTCTTTAGATCATGTCTGAATTTCTGGATGACCTCTTGCTGCTTTAAATGTTTAGCATACTCTTGCTCTGTGTACCAGTTTCCCCTGTTAGTGACATTAGTATTAACTGCTTTCCATGCAGTGAGGATAATTGATCTGAAAGTTGGGCTCCACTATTCAATGTCTGGCCTTGCTTCAGCTTGTTTCCTGAACCTTTTCTTTGACAGCTGAGCTTCTTTTTCTTTTAGCAAAGCAGAATCAGACATCGCCACCTCTTTGCATACAACATTTTGAGCTTATGGTGGAGGACTGTATATGGCTTGAATATCAGTTTATATAGTCTCAAATGGAATTTGTGTAGGAGGATTATACATGGACTGCTCGGCATCAAGAATAGCTTCAAATTGAGCTGGTTGACAACCAGAATTAGCAGTTTATATAGTCTCAAATGGAATTTATGCAGGAGGATTGTACATGGACTGCTCAACAGTATGAATAGCTTCAAATTCAGCTGGTTGACAACCAGACTCAGCAGTTTGGTCTCTATCATACCATAGGGGAGGATGGCCTAGAGTGTCTCTGATGTTATTTGATATCCAAGTAGCATGCTCAGAGCTAGTCTTTATCATAACCCTCTCCCCCTTTATGACTTCTCTTTCCATATGATCTCTCAAATCATTCTTTTGAAACCTTACTTTACCATCTAGATAATGTATTCCTGATGTTATAGAATTCTTTACTTTTAGTAAGTGGTCATCCAATTCCTTGTTAGAAGCCTTGATGTCCTTAATCAATGAGGCTGAATGAGCTGTCAATTTGGTTTCAATATCCTGGGAGGTTGAAGTAATCTTTGTCTGCAATGCAGTAGTTTGGTTCTTAATTTCTTCCAAAGTAGTATCATGCATAATTATCATATTCTCATTCATTCTGGTATGATTCTCCAAGACATAGCCTTATTTTATAGCTATGCCATTTTCCACTTTCTGAGATTCTACTTGCTGTTTTGCAATGTGCACTACTGCATGTGCACCTCTCTGAAAGAAATTTGTCATGTCCTTCTTGAGTAGATTTACTTTAAATCTTATAGATTTGATATCCTGAGCTAGCTGAAACTACAACTCCTTGTTGCTTTCATCAACATATTTTTCAAGTTGAGTCCTTTGTTGGTCAAGCATAATTTGTAGTTGAACTAGCAGAGAGTTTGAATCCACTAGAGGATCAGATGCTGGTCCAGATTGTATAATTTTCTTATAACTTTTACTTTTCTATTTCAGTTCAGATAATTTCCTTTTTTTTCAACAGAATGGCTTCTTCCTCTTTAAATTCAGAAGAACTTACCATCTCAATAGACTTTTGCTGTTAAGCATCTTTAGTATTTGGGTTAAGATCTGGCAACTCCCCCTCAACTATTGCAACTTCTTCATTAATATTAATATTTTTTAAGTTAGCATCTTCTTGCTAATTTTCAGCATCAGGAACTTGGTTCTATGGAGTTGTAGCACCCCTGGATGTCAGATTCCTTAATCAAAAGAATTTCTTCCTCAGTCTCCTTAGAGACTAGATCCTCATGTTCTTTATCAATCTTTTCCTATTCCAGATCTTGTACTACTTCCATTATTATAGTATGTACAGTATCTATATCAACCTGATCCAACTCCTATACAGTCTCCCCCTCCACCTGATCACCAGTTCTAGGTGAGGTCCTTGGAGATTTCTCAGTAATTGCTTCATTTTGTTTCTCAGAGCTTGAACTGACTTATTCTCCTAATTCACTGGAAGAATCATCATTCACAACTATAGTCTTCTTCTTTTTCTCCTTCTTCTTGTCAGTTTTAGATGTTTCCTTTGTTAAAACTCTGTTTCATCTTGATAGAATCCTCATATCCATCCTTCTCATGTGGTTGATTTTTGATCCAAGCTTAAGATTGAGACTGTCAGGTATGACTTGGACTACATAGAGACTCAGAATTCTTCCCATGTTAGGCTTCTTGATACTTTCTGTTATTTTATCAAAGACCACTCTACTCCAGTCATTCTTGATTTTGAAAATTATTTTGGTCATCAGCTCAAGAATAACTGCTGAGATCCTGTCATGTTCCCCTATCTTGCACAACAGCACTTTGCCTATAACTTCAGACAAAAATTTTCCTTGGGTGTTCATACCCTTTCTGTTTAAGGTACCTCCAATTTTAGTGGTTGGAGATAATCCACACCACACCAATGCTTCAACAGTCCTGGTGGTCTCCATTGCATCTTCCTGATCGATTCTTGGTAATTGAAACACCTTGGCCAATTTCCATGTTGTGATTTTTACCTTTGTTCTAATTACCTTTGACTTGATTTTGTCTGAGTTAACATTTAGTTTGGTATTTGAGAAGAATTCTGAAACTTCTCTTTTCCAGATATTTGACGGTTCTGAAAGAAGATATTCTAATCTAGTGTCTGTGATTAGATCAATAACATTCCTTATTTCCTCTTGCGCTGAGTCGAATCCATTTTGCACAAGCTCATAGCCTTCAAAGATGTTGTCAACATTCTTGGGAGCCATTGGAGTTGAGAGAAATTTAGGAAAAGATGTGTCGACTAAAGGAATGATACGTCTTGACACACAGAAATCAAAAGTTCAAGAGATCAAAAAAGCATAGTCGACTTCTATTCTCTTACCCCTTTTATAGTCAAATCTTTCCTGAAGTTGAAAGGGCGCGTTGTATTTAGACTATTCTAAATTTTGGGTAAATACCTAGTGTCAACACAAGAAAATTAGACTGTCGAGATGTGTCGACTCAAGTCAACATAAGGATTATGTCTCTCGACACAAACCTTTGGGTCTCGACACCCTTATGTCTCGATACTAATTTTAGTTTCTCGACACTTTGCATTTATACAGTGTCGACATACTTTCTGGTGTCTCGACACATTTCTATCTATAGTGTTGACACACTTACTAGTGTCTCGACACATTTCTATCTTTAGTGTCGACACAGTTACTGGTGTCTCGACACTTACTCAACTGTCTCGACACATTCTCTGGTGTCTTGACACAATTTTTGACTTAGTCAAAATTTTGTTTTCTACAATGTAAATATTTGACTCTTATGTTGTCTTACTAGTTTATTTAAGTTGGTAGACTTTATAACTTAACTTATATAAGTTGAATAGGTTTTCTTAGGTACTAATGACAATGGTTATTCTATGTTTAACATTTCTAGTTCAAACTCAAAGAAATTGAACTTGTTTTCATCTAAGGATTTTGTGAAGATATCAACAATTTGACTTTCTGTTGGAGTATAATGTAAACTGATGTTGTCTTTTTCAACATGTTCTCTAAGAAAATGATATCTGATTTCTATGTGTTTGGTTCTACTGTGAGAAACAAGATTATTAGCAATTGAAATTGCACTAGTAGAATCACAATACATGACAGATTTACTTTATTGTACACTGTAGTCCAAAAGTTGATGCTGAATCCACAGTAACTGTGCACAACAGCTTCCAATTGATATATACTCAGACTCAGTTGTATAAATAGCTACACTAGTTTGTTTCTTGCTACTCCAACTAATGAGTCTTCTCCTAGAAATTGATAAGTTCCATATGTACTCTTTCTGTCCTTTTTCCATCCTACAAAATCTACATCTGTGTAACCAGTTAGATCAAAATCACCATTCCTAGGATACCAAAGCCCAAGATTAGGTGTGCCTTTTAGATATCTCAGTATTCTTTTAGTAACTGTATAATGAGACTCTTTAGGCCATGCTTGGTATCTAGCACAGACACATGTTGAAAACATGATATCTGGTCTACTAGTCGTTAAGTAAATGAGTGAACCAATAATTCCTCTATACAAGGACTCATCCACCAGTTTCCCAGATTCATCCCTATGTAGTGACACTAATGAACCCATTGGGGTTCTCATGGTAGAAGAATTTTTCATACCATATTTCTTAATCAACTCCTTTGTGAACTTAGACTGAGAGATGGATATACCATCTTCAGATTATCTAACTTGGAATCCCAAGAAAACTTCAGTTCACTCATGCTACTCATTTCAAACTTGTCTTACATAAGCTTGGCAAATTTTCTACATAGCAGCTCATTAGTTGGCCCAAAAATGATGTCATCTACATAAATCTGGACTAAGATACTTAAACTTTTGATGTCCCTTAGGAATAGTGTCTTATCTATCTTTCCCCTAGAGAACTTATTCTCTGTGAGAAAGGTAGACATGGTCTCATACCAGGCTCTAGGTGCCTATTTTAACCCATACTATGCTTTATGTAATTTGAAGACATGAGAGTTAAGTTTAGGATTTACAAAACCTGGTGGCTATTCTACATAGACCTCTTCCTTCAAAGTACCATTTAGGAATACAGATTTTACATCCATCTGGTAGATTTTATATCCATTGTAAGCTGCATGTACTAAAAACAACCTAATGGATTCTAGCCTAGCTACAGGTACAAAGGTTTGGTCAAAGTCTATTCCTTCTTCTTGTCTATATCCCTTAGCCATAAGTCTTGCTTTGTTTTTAACTATAACTCCATTCTCATCTAATTTATTCCTATAAATCCACTGTGTTCCTATGACATTATGACTTCTAGGTCTAGGAACTAAACTCCAGACCTTACATCTCTCAAATTGATTAAGCTCTTCTTACATTGCCATAATCCAGTTGGGGTCTGAATTGGCTTCTTCAAACTTCTTAGGTTCCATCTGAGAGAGAAAGCTAAAGAATAGAACCTCATTATGATGTCTACTCCTAGTTATCACTCCTAGCCTAGCATCACCTATTATTTGATCAATAGGATGATCTCTAAGGTGTCTAACAGCTACAGGCAGATTCCTACCAACACCTAGTTCTTCAGGTGGAGGATGAATCTCTTCCTCCCCCTGGGCAGTGGCTGTGTCTTCTATAGGAATTACAACATTTTTTCTAGACTCTAATTCTATATCAGATGAATCTCATATATTTAATGTTTCCATCTTAGAGTCAATATCATTCGACTAGAATTATTAGTTAGTTTAGTATGTAAGACAGAAGTTTCATCAAAAACAACATTGATAGATTCTTCTACCACTTGATGTTTCAAGTTATAGATTTTGTATGCCTTGTTATGATTATTATAGCCTACAAAGATACCTTCATAGGGCTTTTCTGAAAACTTGGTTAGATATGTTTTCCCATTGTCTGAGACATAACACTTACTCCCAAAGATTTTGAAATTGAACGGACTTTGTTTTCTGCCTTTCATTAGTTCATAGGGAGTTTTATTATGATATTTGTTGATCAAGGCCCTATTATGAACATAACAAGCAATGTTCATACCCTCAGCCCAGATATATTTTGGGAGAGATGTGTAACTTAGCATTGTTCTAGCAGCCTCAATGAGAGTTCTATTTTTCCTCTCAGCAACCCCATTTTGCTAGGGTGTTATAGGAGAGGAGAATTCCTGAAGGATCCCTAGTTCTTTACAAAAATTTGTCATTCTTTCAGATTAAAATTCTGTGTCATGGTCACTTCTCAACTTGACTACAGAACAACCCTTTTCATTTTGAATTTGTCTGAAAAAATCAGCAAGAATATCTAGAGTTTCAGACTTTCTCCTTAGGAAGAATACCCAAGCAAATCTAGAGTGATCATCTACAATCACAAAGGTGTAAGACTTTCTACCTAAACTGAGAACTTGCATAGACCAAATAGGTCCATATGAAGTAAGTACAGACACCTCTCAATATCTTTAGACAAAATGCTCTTAAAAGAGACTTTTGTCTGTTTGCATTTTTGATAAGCAGAACACATGCCTTCTTTGGAGCATTTAGCTGGGGACCATTTCTAACTAAGTCCATAAAAAATAGCTTACTCGTAGCTTTATAATTTAAGTGAGCTAGCCTCTTGTGTCATTGCACACACAAAGAGTCTTTATCACTTGCTACTAGGCATATAGGAGAATTCTCATTTATGCTTAAGAAATTTAGATAATATATGTTGCCACTCCTAGTGCCTGACAAGATGATCTCTTGATCACTTGCATTCTTTATCAGACACTTATCATTGTGGAATATGATTTCAAAACCTATATCACAAAGCTGACTTATGCTTATCAGATTGTGGTTCAATCCCTCCACATAATCTACTTTTGTGATTGTCACTAGACCATTAGAAATATTACCATATCCCTTGGTGAGTCCTTTTTATGAACCTCCAAAGATTACTTTTGGTCCATCTTTTATTGAAGCAAAGTCCCTTAGCAGACTTCTTATTCCAGTCATGTGCCTGGAATAGCCATTATCCAAGTACCATATTGGCATTTCTGTGGTACTTGGAACCACCTACAATCATAGAATTAATTTACCATAGACACCCAAATAGTTTTGGTGCCTTGTTTATTGTTAGGCTTAGCTGTGTGAAGCACATCAAGCTTTCTTAACAAATGAGTTTGTGACTTAAATGAGAGTGTTGTTGGGTTGTACCAACAATCTAGGGAAAAATGTCCAACCTTCTCACAACACTAACATTCAAATCTGTTATATCTTTTCCTAGGCTGCACCTTTGAAGTTGTACTTCTGGGCAACTTAGAGTTGATATTCAAATTCCATGGTAGTGGTGTAACACTGACACCCTTACCTTTCAGGTTTAAGTGTTGTGTATTGAGACCAGATCTAAGAATTCATTGGCTCCTTGGATTGGTCATTCCTTATGGTGGTCTGTGGGCCTTATAGCCTTTAGATTTTTGTCCTTTCTAGTAAGGCTCCTTATTGTCCTTTCTTGTGGTGCACTCAGAACTCATGTGTTTAGGAACATAATCCCTTACATCTATTAGAAGTCAGATGCTTGGCTGGTTGGTTAGTTGGATCCATAGGGACTTTACCCTTAGGTTCAGGTTTCTTATTAATCTTATTATATTCAATATATCCTACACTACTTCTAAATGTTGCAGAAAATGTATCAATAATATGTAGCATAGACTTAGGTCTTGAGAACTATTTCAGGAGTTGTCTTCCTTGAAGAAGCTTTGCTTCCAGGTCCTTGACAGTCTTGTCTTGTTCTACAATAGTCTCAGTTTGACTATCTATTTTATTGGTTAAGTCTATGAGTTTCAGTTTTTGAAGGTCCAATTTAATGTTGGCCCTTTCCAACTGTAATGGTACTGCTCTCAAAGACTCTAGTTCTTTGGCTTGTTCCTTAACAAGCTCTTTGCTTATAATCAAGGCTTTCAACAACTTCCCATATCTATTGATGAGTGTGTTGAAATCTGCTTCAAAATCTGAACCATGTTCACTATTAGAGTGTGAACACAATTCATTTTCTGATGTAGATTTAGAGCCTGAGGCAACACTAGAAGCAAGAAATTTTACCTTGGCAAAATTTGAATAATCATGTTCTTCTACTTTTGCTAGGGTCATCATCCCTTGATCAATACTATCATCACTATCACTGGATGATAGTGTGGTTATTCTTCTGTTGCTGGCCTCCTCAATAGCCATTAAGCCCATAAGAGTCTCCTCCTCTTCTGATTCAGATGAACCTGTCTCACTGTTTGAAATAGTGGTTTGCTTCTTGGCCAAGAGGCTTTTGTCAGCCTTCTTGTGCTATCCAATCTTCCAATTTTCAGACTCTTTCTCCTTTCTTTTCATTGGGCAGTCAGCAATGACTTGCCCTTGCTTATTATAGCAATAGCAAACAAGATTAGTCTTAAGGTGTTTCTTCTGTGAAGAACCATACCTGTCCTCAGATTTCTTTTTCCTGGGTTTCTCTGAGTGATCTGTCTTCTTGTGAGAAGAGTCTTCAGCTGGACCCTTCCTGCTACCCTGCCCTCTTCTCCTCAACATCTTCTTGAATTGTCTTGAGAAAAGTAGCAGTTCTTCTTCTGTCATGTCCCCTCCTAATAAGGAGGATTCTGTGTATTCAGAGACTGCATCCTATCTTTCTGAGGGAGCAGATTTCTCCCTGACTTTCCTTGATGTCTCAGCCTTTAAGGCCCAAAACTTCTCTCTGTTAAGTGCTCTTGTTGAGTCTTCTTCAAACTTCCAGAGATTCAGTTATAGTTCATGGGATAGCAGCTTACCAAATAGAACCTGGGGGTCTATATTGGCTAAGTTGCCCATTTCTCTAATAACACAAATCTTAATGTCTCATTCCTTATTCAAGGACCTCAAGAATTTGTCATTTAGTTTATAATTGGTGAAATTCCTGCCATATGTTCTTAGGTTGTTCACTAGTTTGAAAAACTTCTCAAAACTCTCTGCCACTGTATCTTTCTTGTCTTGCTTGAAGGCTTTATACTGCTGGTTTAATAGAGATTTGTTGTCATCTCTAACCTCATATGTGCCTTCCATGTATACAATTAATGATTCCCACATTTCTTTAGATGTTTTGCAATGAATCAAGTTTTAGAATGTGGAGTCATCTATAGTACTAATAATTATATTTTGAGCCCTCTTGTCCATAGAGGCCAGAATTATCTTATCCTTGTCCATTTCCATGTAGGTCTTAGGTGTCTTTAAGTTGGCATCAAGAACTGACACTTTCATGGGTATGAAAGGTCTTTCCAATACAGTGATGTATATTCTTGGATCTGCAATCTCCATGAAGAGTCTAACTCTTTCCTTCCAAATCCCAGAATTTTCTTTAGAGCTGACTGGGAGCTTGATGGAATTGTTTTCTCTTTGAGCCATGATTTATTCTCAGTTAATTCTTAGTATTCTCACAAGGCAGTTATACTTTTTCAGTGAACCTCCCTCTGATACCAATTATAAAGCGTTTTTAGGATAGTTAGAGACCTAGAGGGGGTGAATAGGTCCAATTTAAATCTTGTCTACTTTTGGCTACTTTTGGCTACTTTTGAGTCACAGAAATTTACTTATTGTGTGAATTAATCAAATCACAACATTCAAGAAAAGCAGAATATATTTAAGCATAACAGTCATAGCACAACATAGCAAATAATTGAGTACAATACACAATTCAGCATAGCACAACACCATTTTATAGTGGTTCCCCAATTTATGGGTGCATCCACTTCCCCCCTTCTCTTATCTAGCAATAAACTAGATTTTGTCAAACTTCTTCTTTCTTTTCCTCAGATCCTCAGATCTTACACCTTAGAGCCCACTCCTATAACTCAGACAATACAATGTCCTGCCTCATATCTTCAAGATCCTACAACTCAATTTCCTCTCCAAGAGTCCTACCTCAGAGTGCACCTTCACTCCTACTCCTCAGGCAAACCCTTGCCCTACAACCTCAGAACCTTCAAGTTCCTATAGCTCAGAGAAATTTCTCCTTCTCCTACCTCAGGAACATAGCTCTACCTCAGTATTTATAATATAGGCTTGCAACTCAGAGAAATTAATCCCCTAACCTCAGATCTACAAATAGATCTTACAAAATAACAAAAGAATTTTATGTTTTGAAATGTCACCCAGAAAGAGAGAGATTGGTGACTTCTTCTTGATCAGATCTTGATGTGGAATATTCTCCCTTAATCCTTATTGTGAAGAAAATGATCCAACCCTTCTTAGCTTTTTCAAAGCTTCTTGAAGGAGAAGTTAGGGTTGAACTTAGCTGGAGAAGATAGAAGATGATCCTCGATCAGCCTCCTTTCCTCCTTCAGAATACTATCAATTTTCTCTGACAGATTTGAAGAAGAAGAATGTGAATTTAATGCTTGTGTTTCTGTCGAGTTGATCTTCTTTTATAGGCTTTGGCAAAGGGTGATCAGCTTCCCCGGTTAACCTACTGATATCTGACAGTTCTAACAGCTGTCGGAACTTCAGGTTTTGAATTTTGTACTTAGAAAAAATTCTGTCCAGAGAGCTTTTGCATGAAGATGTTGACACTGTTGCACTTTGATTGTGTCGACACCAGTCCTAGGTGTTGACACTTCTCTTATAGGGAAGTCGACACAAATATGTGTGTGTGTTGACACAGCTAACTTCTTGTCTCAACACTTGTATAAAATGTGTCGATACTAGTCCTGAGTGTCGACATAGCTGATTTCTTATCTGATGGTATCGACCCAAGTCCTGGGTATCAACACAGCTTTTATTCAGTCTCAACATAACTTGTGTAAAGTGTGTCGACACTAGTCATGAGTGTCGACACAGTTTCTTTCTTGTTTCACGGTATCGACCCAAGTCCTAGGTATCGACACAGCTTGCATCCTGTCTCGACACTACTTGACTAAGGGTATCGACACTAGTCATGAGTGTCTATACTAATCCTGAGTGTCGACATAGCTTGTTTCCTCTCCGAACACTGCTTTTACAAAGGTGTAGACACTTTGTCTAGTATCTCGACACTTTTGTACTTAGTTTATTTTTCCTACACAAATAAACTCAACATACATCAAATACAAATTTTGTGTATATCATTGAGTTGAAAGGGCTTCTCCAAATCAGGTACATAATTCCCAATGTACCCAACAGTGTCCACCAAACTTCCACTAGATAGCATTGCTTTACAGGGATTTCAGAAGAAGATGAGGGAGACAGGCCGCTCCTTGTTATACTTGATAGTAAGAGAAGGGTGATTTTCGAAGTGTTATAGGGCACCGCTCATAAAAATAATGACTTGCTTCTATACGCAGAGGGGTGCACACAAACTTGGGCGCACTAGCGAACTTCTCCTTGGGTTTGGAATACTGATGCTCAGAAGGCTCGCAGTGCAGATTATTCGATCATGCATGCGGACGACTGAGGGCAGATGAAGGTCTTCCTGCGATCTCTGAAATGCTTGAAAGAACTCGAGGACTGCTTTGATCATCAAGAGAAGTTCTGGGGGAGAACCTTTGAATATGGAGAGAGAGAGAGAGAAAGGGAGAAAGAATGAGAATGTAGGAGGAAATCTCGGCGAAGCCAAAAGTGTCCAAATGAAGGAAGCCTGGGTTCTATTTATAGATTTTAGGAGGGTAGACCCTATAATTTTTCCTGGTAGTTATCAGACGGACAAATAGGAGAGCCCAGATTTGAGAACGGGGATCATCAGTTTTATAGGAATGACAATTTTGCCCCTGGGTATATTTGGGACCAAACGGAGAAAGAATCGTCAGCCAGATGAGGAGACAAGCGGCCCGGTGAGGCTGGCGACTACGACTGAGGCCACCCATAGATTAGGCGTCCAAGCATCGGCCGACCACTAGAGAGCCGGCCGAGCTTGAGGCCACCTATACACCGAGAGGCCAAGAGGTTGGCCGACCATGTGAGGGCCAGCCGAGGCCGAGGACGCCCATGTATCATACTGTCAAGCGGCCGACCAGCCACTTGAGGTCTGGCGGAGGCTGCCCATGTATCGGGAGGCCAAACGACTAGCCAAGCATGTGAGTGCCAGTAGAGGCCATGACAAACAATGTGTCGGGCAGTGAAGCGAGGTTCGGTCGAGGCCTAGGCTGCCCATGCTCTGGGAAGCCAAGCAACAGACCGACTGCACAAGGGACGGCTGAGGCTGAGGATTCCCGTGCACCAGGAGGCCAAGTTTTGGTCGGCCAAGGCCAAGGCTGACCGCGTGTAATGGCCTGGCCCGCTAGTAGCACAGCGCCGCCGGCCTACCAGTAGCCCGGGTTTAGAGCTTAGGGGTTGCCACACCCAACAAGGGCCGCACAGCATGTCTCGCCCCATGGCGCTACTGGCAGTAAGCCCAAACATCAAGGCATGCAGGCCCATTGCACCCCAACCAAATCATTGTGCCTGTTTCTCAGCAATAGTAGGTTGTTGCCACGGGGTTTCGAACCCGCGACCTTGATAAGACTCTCTTCCAATATAGCTCATCTCCAACTGAGCTGCACAGCAACAGTAGGTTATTGCCACGAGGTTTCGAACCCGTAACCTTGATAAGAATCTCTTCCAGCAGAGCTCATCACCAATTGAGCTATAGCTCAGTTGGTGATGAGCTCTGTTGGAAGAGAGTCTTATCAAGGTTGCGGGTTCGAAATCTCGTAGCAACAACCTACTGTTGCTGAGAAACATGCACAGTGATTTGGTTGGGGTGCAATGAGCCTGCAGGCCTTGATGTTTGGGCTTAGTGCCAGAAACGTCGTGGGGAGAGACATGTTGTGCGGCCCATGTTGGATGCGGCAACCCCTGAGCTCTAAACTCGGGCTGTTGGTAGGCCGGCGGCGCTGTGCTCCTAGCGGGACAGGCCGTTACACCGCGCTTCGGGAGGCCAAGCGACCGACAAGCCATGCTAGGGTCGTCTAAGGCCGAGACTACCCGTGTGTCGGGTGGCTAAGCGGTTGTCCGCCTGTGCATCAGGCAACCAAGCGGCAAACAAATTGAAGGATACAATTAACAAATTTCATAGTGGTGAATTATAAGGCCAGACTTCAAATTTTTTTAAAAAGACACCTTGCTCATACAATTAGCAAATTTTGGAACAACGTTAAAAGGATACAATAATTGCTCGACTAAACTCTTTGCAGGGCGTGCGACGCGCACAAAATTTTATAAAAATGAGAATTAAACAAACTAGCGACAAACAAATTGTAATGAAAACTTGATAAAATTAATTAAACTACTCCTATTCCTCGATACGTACTGGGATTATTGTCATCCCAACACGACTTAATCAGAAATAAAAAAGTGCTAACTGATAGGACTATGAAAATATAAATGAACAAGCAACTATTTTATTATCCGTTTCAGTAATGGGTACCGATACAGAGATAGAATAGTCACCCTAATACCTGTATAATAATACCTACAATATGCTTGGGTCAGGAGCAGATAATATGAGGAAGAGTCCACTTTGCCCTTCTCCACATGTAGGTGATCCAATCCAGCATCGATCTGCATTGTAGGCCTGACCACTTCTAGAATCAAATCCACAGGGGAAACCTACAAAGGATCAAACACAAGAACAAGATCAAAAAATAAATCGGAAGAATAACATAAAAGAGTTAAGTTTGTATGAGTGATCCCGATATCACTCCTGATAGGTTGATGCAATAGGAAATTGTCGACATCGTCGACAATGCTACAAGGCTCAGCATAAACTTTAGTGTCCTCCTCCATGATTTGGATTTCCTCTACCGATGCTGAGGTAGTCTCCTCCTCACCTTAGAGAATATCCTCCTCCATAGGAATAGACACAACACTGCAATCACCTGCCTTATCCTGCATAACATCCTCAATAATATCTTCAGAAACAAATGTAGTAATATGCACAAGAGGGGAAGGAATAGTGCTAGGGGAAAATCAAGCATTGATTCCTCATAAAGAATCGAATCCACGGGTAATGATAAATCTATAGTGGAGATGGGCTTGACCATGTCAGAACATAGATTTGCCATAACTACTTAGATAGGCTTATCTGTAGCATTCCCTTCAAAACATGAAGATGATACAAGTACGTAATCAGAGGCAGAAGATGTGTTGCCAGAAATAGGTGTCGGGATGATCCGGATATCCGGCTCATCATCCTCATCCAATTGGTGAAGATACTCAACATAATCCTTCAGATCGTGAACGGTGCTCCGACAAAACTTACACTATTTTTCATTCCTCCTCGGTCCTTACAGGGCCGGATATGACTTTCAAAATGGTACATGCAGCGAGGATGAGTGGCCGTCAGACATAGGCATGGTATATGAAGTACAGTAAGATTTAAGTGCTCTGTACACTGAGTCTCGAGAATTATAGCTATTATCTCTTGTATAGCATTTATCACTAGAGTAGGAGAAATCTCCACACCAACGACAACGAATATAATTCTGCAAATATGGTGTAAAGAAAGCCAGATTCAAAAAGATAAAGACCTCTGTGCAAACTATTACACTCAACAATAAGTTACTAAAGCAACCTATAATTAGAACAAGAAAAAGTGAATAAATAAATAAGGAAGAATTACGAAAAATGAAAAATCTATACAACTAATTTTGCTGGCAAACAAGTCATGACACCAGTTGCATTCCCTGACAACGACACCAAAAACTTGATGTGATTACAACAAGTGTACCAGTCGTAAAAATAATATAAAACGACGAGAAATCCCCGAGTATCAATTTTGAAGGAATATAGGTTAGGGCGCGTAATTCTATTTCTTAGAAAATTATTTATAAAGATTTTAAAACATAGCTTTAAAATTGGCCTGGTGATTTGCAATTATCAAAAACTAAGACTAAACTATTGTTGGTCGTTGGCACCGCATCGCAAAGTGAATGGGCACTATGCAGGCCGCTATGCACTACTTTGTTAGGCGGATGGAAGAGTAGGCACGCTAATCGGGTGAGTTCACCGGCAGAATAAAGGGTCGCAAACACCTCTTCGCAATGCATGCCACTAGCAATTGCTAGTGCGACTATCCAAACACAATGACAATGAGATGAAGGATGGAAATGGTGGTGCATCCTTAACACACATAAACCAATAGAAATTCCAAAGACATGAAAATTAACATTAAGAACTAGGGTTCATGAGTACATCATCCAAATCAAGAGAAAATGAAGTAAAAAATCACTACTAAGAAGATAAGTGCGCGAAATACAACCAAGACTGATGACTCATAGCAGATTCACGGAAGGATTTGTTGGGTCGTCACTCCACATCCTTGCTCGGTCCGTAATTGACGTCTGTGGTAGAAGAGGGTTGTCACTATCTCTCACTTTACTTGTCTTCTTCGGTAGAATACTCCTTGGCCACATATCTAGCAAAGAACTCCACTTGACGTAGCGAGGAATGCTCCAAATCGATCCTTAGAGGTTCGGGATGACGAAGGTGGCCTAGGACAAAGTCCTAGCGGAAGAGTGGAGGAGGGAGGAAAGCTGGAGCTCCTCCCAAAGGTGGGCGGTGATGAAGGGAATAACGAAGCGGAACTGGGCGAAACAGGTGGGAAACATGAGATGGATCTGAATTAAGGCATCACATGCGCTTAAATGCAAAATCCTGTGAAAAATGAATGCGTACGGTCGTGCGTTCGAACCGTGCAATAATTACAACAAAATTTCCAATCCAAGACAAGGGTCCGCCTGTGCGATTTCTCCTCACACACGGTTATAACAACCGTGCGCGAATAAAATTGCACAGGACGGGACAAAACTTCGATTTTCAGGCCAAATAGAAGATCGTGCGATTTTCTTCTCGCACGGTTGAATCCAACCGCGCGTGAAGGAAACACGCCACCAATAAATACATAAAAAATTTAGACAAAGTTGGTCACTCGTGCGATTTGTTCTCACATGGTTATAGTCAATCGTGCGTGACCAAAACTCACGAGTGGAGGCAAAACTCTGAATTTTTGTATATTGGTCTCGCACAGGTAAAACTGCCATACGTGAAGAGGAATCACACGGTCGTGCGATAGACGTTCAAGCTGATAAAAGATAATGCAAGGGCAGAACGCCCAACAATGGATTGGACGCTGCCCCAGCATGTCTAAAATGGCAATACTACCAAAATAAACCAACATGGAGCACCATGTGCTTACCCCCAGCAAAATAATGCGCAATTGCACACCATAATGGGCAAAGAGTGCACTTCGAGTGAAAGTGAAGGGCAAGTGGAATATAAGCATTTATGAACTAAAAGAGAAGTGCAAGTGCGTGAAAACGAGCCCAAATGAGTCTGGAAAACCTTATATAAATCAGACTCATCATTAACCTTCAATAGATCAATAAATTTGTTTGAGTTTTGTTGTGATCATAATATTTCAATTTGTGTATATCAATAGTTTTTATTTAGGAATATATCATGGTTGGCCAGGGCTTTCAGTTACTTATCTGAGAAAAGCATTGTTAAGGTTAGAAATGTTAGATGGTGTTTTTATTATTTTCCCCCCATTAACAAATTCATATCAGGTTAGTCATGTTAATTAGAAGGGGCTTTTATGTTGACATAAAATGGTTAGGAAGGCCAATGTGTGCTAATAACATGTTGGTGTGCAAATATTATTATTTGGGTTATGAATATAATTTGACTATGAATAGCGGGTGTCAGTGTTCTTATAATAATTTTAAATCCATTGAATTATTTGTCACAACTTCAAATTGAGGTAAATATATATTTTTAAACTCGGGCAAGTATTTGTCAGGGCTTTAAATAATGCAAAATTTTTTTTAATAAATCAGTCAAGTATATGCCACGACTTCAAATCATGCTAATTTTATTTAAATCAGACAAGTATTTGTCACAATTTAATATCATGGCAAATGATAAACTTTTAGCCACAGTATCACATTTATGACAAATAGATGCTGAAATCAAGACCTTTAATCACAGTTTAAAATCTTGGCTAAAAGTCATGACAAAAGGGTATTTGTCATGAAATGAGCGCAGCAAATACTTTTACCATGCTCGCATTGTCCATACCCCTTTGTCATGGGCAGGCCATGGAAAAAGACTTTTTGTCACAGTTTTGGACTTTTGCCATGACAATTTGCCCTGTCAAAAAAATCATTTTTTGTCATTGTCCTTTATATCAAAGCAGTCTCCTAGCCTATTCTTAATTGCTTGTAGAGTTAGAATGTCATTCTCAATCAATAGTATGTCACCTACATATAATATTAGGAATACAACAATGCTCTCACTAATTCTCTTATAAACACAAGACCCATCTTCATTCTTGATGAACTAAACTCTTTGATTTTCTCATCAAAAAAAGATTCGAACTTCGAGAATCTTGCTTTAACCCATAAACAAATGTCTATAATTTGCACATTTTAGTGGCTTCATTTAGATATACAAAACCCTCTAGTTATGTCATGTACATATCATCGAGGAGGTTTCCATTAAGAAAAGTTATTTTAACATCCATTTGCCAGATTTTGTAATCATAGTATGCAGTAATAACAAGCAGAATTTTGATGGACTTAACCATGGAAACATGGGAAAAGACCTCATCATAGTCAACACCATGAACTTGCTTGAAACATTTAGATACAAATCATTCTTTCAATGTTTGTACATTATCATCCATGTCGATCTTCTTCTTAAAAACCCACCTTCACCCTATGGATCGTACCCCTTCAGGTGGCTCCACCAAGGTTTAAACTTGGTTTGCATGCAAGGATTTCATTTTAGATTTTATGGCCTCAAGGCACTTCTAGGAGTTTAATCCATTCATATTCTCTTGATATTTTGTAGGTTTATCACCATGATTCTTAATAAACATATTACCAATTTAAGACATGAGAAATCTATATCTCACATGCTCAAAATGTGGTCTACCATATCTACGCAGAACTTGTGTTGGTGTTTTCTTATGGAAAAACCATCAACATTTGATGTTTTAGGGTGTATCAATGAATTTTTTAACACTTCCAAAAATTCATATAAACCTTCCAAAAGATTGGTAAATGTAACCTACCTCTCTTACCACTATTAGGTTTCCCAAGAATGACATGTATAATAGAATATTTGTAAGAAACTCATTGCAGTGACCATGTAAAAACCATTAAATTATAGACGGGAGGTCTTGTTATTGCATAGTGTCTGTCTTGTGATGTGCTCATGTTTATGATATAAACTTTTTTCTCAAGTGATTAAGTCATATGAGGATCTTATTGATCACGGGTTTAACCTTCTTCTGATTAACTTAGCTCTAATACCACTTGAAATATATGGTAATCTCTTGAGAAGAGCTCTAGAGGAGAGGTGAATAGAGTACTTAAATTATAAGTAGATTTATTTTACTGTTTTTCACAATTTTAAGGAATACCCATATTATATCACAACCACAACAATCAAGTAAATAAAAATTTGAATAAGAAAAGAATAGGGAAGAGGCAAGCAACACATCGACATAAAAAGTTATAGTGGTTCCCCAAATGTCGGGTGCACCCAATCTTCTATCGTAGTAGCAATTCACTATCTCTAGTGATGAGTTTTTTGATAAGAAGACTCTTAAAACTAGGACTATTGATAAGGTGTCCAATAAGAACTGAGTCTTTTTGTAAGAAGACTCTTAAAACCAGAATTGTTGATAAGATGTCGAAGAAGCACTGAGTCTTTAGGTAAGAAGACTTTTAGAACTAGATTTGTTGATAAGATGTCCAAAAACCATCGTGTCTTTTGGTAAGGATACTCTTATAACCATCGTGTCTTTTGGTAAGGAGACTCTTAGAACCACTAAATCCTTTGAGGAGGGATTCTCAAGACTCCTTCTATACTGATTGGTTTGAAGAGAAGTTTCCATAAAGATATCTCCTTTCAATAGAGTTCTAGATATATAGTTTTGGTAACATTGTGTGGATTCATGTAGGAGAAACAAATTCTAAGATGAAAAAGTTTTTATTCTCAAGAGAAGGGAGGATCTTCTTATTGTCTTCGGAGAGTAGAAGTCTTCTTTTTATTATTATCTTGTTTGCTCCTATTATTCTAAAGTTTTAAAATTTGCATACACCGAGAAAGAAAGGAGAAGAAAAAGTCATACAATTTGTTTATTTGGTATCAATATATGTATCTTATTCTTTTTTGATCCTTGAACACTCATTTTGTTCACATCCCAACTAATTCAGAAAAAATCATTCCAATTTGTCTTTATTTGAGTATTAAATGCCGCCATATAATATTTCTTCATATTTTGCTAAATTTAGTTCCAACACTAATATTTGTTTCTTGAAATAGGTAGCCGCTAGAAGATACCTTTCTTGATAGGGATGCATCTTTCCTAAAATAAGTAGCGGCTAAGAGAATAGCTTTCCTAATAGTATTGTATTTTCTTAAAACTTGTTGTAACTGTTAGAAAATAATCCTTCTTGATTTACCTGAGAGTATCTTGAAGAGTTTTACCTTAACCCAGGAGAAGAGTTGACACAACTTTGACATTGAAAGTCTATGCAGCTTGGACATAATAAGTTAATGCAGCTCAGAGTGGTTGATAAAAGATCAGAATAACCCTGGGGAAATGTTGACACAACTTTGATCATACAAGTCGACGTAACTTCTAGAAGTAGAGAAAGAAGTATGCGTAGATCTAGGAGAATTCTAGCACTGCTCTGAGTACATATCAACATTATCTTGATTTCTATAGACGTTGTGTCGAATTTCATTCGACACAAGTACTTGATTTGAGACCATTTTACAAATAACTTCTTTTCTTTCCAAGACTTCTAACTGTTGGATCGAGTGGCCAACCTTAGAGAAGATGAATAAGATTTTAAATTAATACAGAAATAAATTAAATTTCAGCAAGACGACCTTTTTTGGAAGCTACCACGGGGAGGTAATGCTACAGTTGGCGTAATTCACTGACATGGTTTCATTTTGTAGAATGTTGTTTCGATATTTCTAACACAGTACTTAATGCACCGGCACATGCAGACACGAAAAATAAGATGAAACAATGCAACTTGATTTTATTCAAAACTAATAAAAGGTTTACACATAAGACAAAACTAGATATCCATGACACCGGAGATCGGAGGCGATGAATATGACACCATTTTGGTATATATACTGAACCTCACTCAAGGACCGATTGGCGCTCTCCCTTTCCTTTACAGAAAGGTCTTTGAGATGCCTCCTCACCTTCCTACCCGGAAGGGTCTTAGAGCCCACTAGATCTCCCCAATCTAGATGTCCTCCAAGGAAGATTTCCCACAGAACCCTTCCCAGATTCCTACGACCTCGCCGGTCAATTTTCCTCACACACAAAGAGGTTAGAAAAGAGAAGAATACAAATAGAGAAATAAAAGTTAGAAACTATTTCTCCCTCGAAAAGAGTTTCCTCCGTAGAGCGGCGTGTGATCGATGCTTCAGAATATCGTTCTTCTTGCACATGATCAACTGATGATGGTCGTTGTAGAATTTTCTCTTCGGAGATCTTCAATCACAAACAGGAGGGAGATAGTTCTCTTTTCCTTTCTTGGAGATGGTGGTTCATTGCAATCGATGTGGCAGCGGAACTCTGATCTTGTGTAGTATCTTTTTCTTATCTCTTCAGGAAAAGAAATACATGCTTTTATAGTCGTTTTAAAATAAGCTACCGCCGGCGCTAAGGTTACTGCGCGGCGGTAGGTTTTTTCATGCGTTGTTGCCAGCTAGCCATCACTAAATTAGGAAAAATCCAAAAATACACTCTTGCTGATTTTGGATAGCGCGACGCGGTTATAAGCACGGAGTGGTAGACTTGTCAAAGGTTTATTCTTAATGCCACTGACTCGCCAGTAATCGATATGGCTAGCGCTCGGAGGTAGGTCCTAGCGCCCGACGGTAGGTCATAAAGTGGAAACATGCCATCCTCAACTTATAAGCCTGCATAGCTAGCATAGGCGGTAGTACTAGTGCCCGGCAGTAGGTCACAAATAGTAGAAACATAGTGTCTTCATGCATATAAACCTGCACATTATACCCAATACAAGTATGATCAAATACAACTTGGGATTTGAAATTATCAAACTAAAGAGATGCATAACAAAGTTTCCAACACTAACGAGCAGAAATAACATAATATTTTGTATAGATCATTAAGGTTTATCATAAAATCACTTTAACTCTAATCTGCTTTATAAATTTGAGGTTTTCCCAACACTTTACAACCTTCAAATTGTTCTTGCTCCTCTTGTATGACAATTATCTAGTGCGAGCCTTCAATTGCTTCTTTAAACTTCTTAGATTCCATTTTTAAATTAAACTCAATTACATTATTTATTTAAATTTACTTCTAGTGTTGCACTTTATCAATAATGTTTCCAATTACCTATGTGATTGGATGATCCTTGAGGTTCGTAAAGCCTCTTGGATCATTAGGCCCTATCTTAGGGAGTTTGACCTCTCCAATCTCTTTAGATGTATAAGGGGTAGCAACTAATGTAATTTATTGAGATTCAGAATAATTGATCTCAACAACTGCTTCAACTATAATAGGAGATGTAGTTGGAACAAGTTGTTGTGTTCCAATTTTAATCTCGTCATCTACATATTCTTCTTGATTACACGAAACTCAACTACTTACAAATGGGTTCTTGGAAAGATGGGTTAAGAAGGCTCATCTAGCTCTATTTTATCAAGGACTGCAACTAACTCATCTACCTACACACTTGGATTAGCTAAAGATCTTTTTCTCTTACAAAAATATATTAGTTTCATCAAAAGTAATATGCATATATTCCTCCATGCACAATATCCTCTTTTTAAAACATTTATACACTTTACTAGATATTGAGTATCAAAAAAATATACCTTTATCTGCTTTTTTATTATACTTGACAAGATATAATTTGTCATTATTCAAAATAGAATAATTATACTAAAGACCTTGAATTAGGATATATTTGGTGCTTTCCCTTTCAGAACTCCATAAACAATATTTTACATAGCCCTATGGATTAAGCATTCATTCAAGATGCAATAAGCAATATTTATAACATCAGCCTAAAAGTATGTAGGTAAATTGTCTTCTGCTAACAAAGTTTGATATGTTTCAATTAAAGTTCTATTAAGTTCATTTTGTTGTAGAGTTCTAATAGTAGAAAAACCATGCTTGATTCCCTTACTTTCACAGATTTTATTCATCCCATGAGCTTCAAATTATGTACAATGATCACGTCTAACTAATACTACAAAGATATTCATCTTATTTTGGGTTTGTTTAATTGAAGTTGTGAGAGTTTTAAAGGTTCTAGACATGGCCTTTAGAAAGAATGCACGAGTAAATCTTAAGGAGTCGTCTATAATTACTAGATAATATGACTCCCTTATAAATTATTGACTAAAATAAAACCAAATAAATCCACGCTAAGTAAACGAAGTATCCTTCATGAACTATTGTAAATTTTACTCTTAAAAGAAACTTTGATTTTTTTACCAAATTGACATGCTTTCCAAGGCTTCTCCTTAACATATTTTGTACTCTACAAATCTCTTACTAAGTTATGTTTAGCATGCTTAGATAGAGTTTTAAAGTTAAGTTGTGCAAGTCTTCTATGCCATATTTCAAAATTGAAAATATATGAATTAAGAAAAACACCTTTAATATATTTGAAAGAAAGTCTATAAGATAGATGTTTCATTTTCTCATACTTTAGAGGATAGTAGTTTCTGAGGTACTTTCCATAATCTAACTCTTATCTTGTGTAAATATTACCTTGTATCCCTTATCACAAAGTTGGTTGATGCTTATAAGGTTATATTTTGAACCTTCTATATAAGACACTTTTGTGAATGTGATCTTTTGCATGCACTTTGCCATAGCCTTTGGTTTATCTATAGTTTAAGTCTCCAAGACAACTTTGGGACCGTCTTTTAGCCCAAAGTCAACCAACCATCTTCTATCCCTAATCATGTACGTAGATCATCCACTATCTAGATATCACAATTAGGGTCTAGTGCTTCTAGAATTCTCTTGCAAAAACAAACTACACATTAAAGTTTTGTTAACTTGTGATCATAGCAATTATAGCTTTTTGGATCTTGATCTACGGGCCCAGATCGGCTCGCCCTTCTCCCCTAATCGGGCAGAGAACCTCCTTTCCAACTCATTATGAGTTTTACGGCTAGGTTGAGCGAGAGAGAGAGAGTGTAGGAGGAAGAAGATGGAGATTCCAGCATTGGAGGTGCACCGGAGCTCCATTCGACGATTCGAGATCGGCAATGCAGAGAGGGTTCAAAGATGCTCGTGTTTATTCATGCACTTCAAGATTTCCACGGTGAGGAAAAAATCTTTAGAGTAACGACATTTCTCCTCTCAGTCTTAAGATGTGTGCTTGGTATCTTGTATTTCCATGTTTTTTTCTGTATTTTGGCATCAGATTTCTCAAATGAGAGGGATTTGGGTCGCCTTGGCTCAATAAGAACCACCAAGTCTATCGAGTACATCCCCAACATGATTGCATTATATATCCATGTTCATTAACATATTAAGCATGGTGTATAAAGCTGAACTCGTAGTTGATGGCCCAATTCAGTGATGTTTGTTTGATGTGCACTTAGGGCTTTTGTTTGATGTTTGTTTGATGTGTAGCTCGGTTGGTGATGGGGCGCGGTTGGAAGGCATTGTTATCAAGGGTTGCGAGCTCGAGGCCTTGCACAAACAACTCATTATGCTGACAAATAGGCCAGAGAGGAGTTGTGGTGGCACATGCTACAACCCTGTAGCGATGCTTGGCCCTTTTGTCGGGTCATTACAATAATGAATGTTGAATTTCGGGCGAGGAATGCACGCGGTGATTATTTGGGTGGATTGTGATGTTCAATTGTATGTTAAGGCATAACTTCATCTCTATGATAGGTTATCTAGATCACGTGATATAGGAATGCATATGTGGAAGGCATCCCGGCAAGATAGGTCCCCTTATGTTAAACTGGAGAGAACGACTATCCTTATCGATAAGCCTGATGGTGTGAGTATCCATATGCGGGTGGGGTCTAAGCTAGAGTTCTTAGAATGGCTGTGATGGTTTGGTGAAACTGATGAGAATTGTTATACTAATAGATAAGCCCGATGGTGTGAGTATCCATATATATATGAGGTTTAAGATGGAGTTCTTAGAATCAGTTGTGATGGTTTGGTGAAACTGGCGAGAACGACTATACTGGTAGACAAGCCCGATGGTGTGAGCATCCACGTGTGAGTCTTATCTAGAATTCTTAGAATCGGTTTGTATAACGTTAGGGGTGTGAGTACCCCAGTGTTGATGTGATGTGATGATATTTGATGATGTGATAGTCTCATACATAGGATAGGGTGTCTTGGGTGAATCCCGGGTTGCATACATGATGCATTACTAGACCCCATTTACTTTATGCTCAACATAGAAACATGTTTAGTGATTATAACATATAGATTAGAGCTAATTATGCTTATCTATATGTTTTATTTCATTTTCATACGAAGTCCTGACTTGCAGGGTAATGTACTTACGTGGGATTCGCTTGGACGACTAAGAGGAGTGATGTTATTACTTAGTTATGGTCAGCCTTGGCTGACGCTCATGTACTGCTTCTTTTTTGTTGGTTTAAGGGAAAGGATTGCAAGCTGGAGCTAGCTCTCCGACAAAAAGTTTAAGCCTTATGGAGCGTTCCCCCTCCTATTTTACTATTTTCCTTAGCATTATTCCAGCTTGTATGCTGAGGTAGATTAGGAGTTGCTACTTTTGTTTGTTATGCTGGATGATGATTTGGACTCTTATTTGTAAGATCATAAGGCTGGATCTCTCCTATGTAGTTGTGGACAATTTCTGGGTGTTTGGCTTAGTATTTCCGTTGTGTACTGGTTATTTAGATGGAGAATGCTTCCTATATCAATTTAATGCTAAAGTTGTGGTAACTCTATATTGTGGGGTCCCAACCTAACCTATACTATATGGTTGTTGTAGGTTAGATGTTATAATTTGGTATCAAAGGGAGGTTTAGGGGTTCTGGACCGGTAGTGAACGATTTAGTGTAATTGAATCGTGTAAAAAGGAGTTATTCATATTGGAGTTATTTTTGGGACTATGTGTAACGTCCCTATCAACCTTTTGTGTACTCTCATTTTCACTAGGTATGGTTCCCGTTACCAGACTGCAGCCCAAGCACCCTAGAGTCACTTCGTGCCTATTTTTTGGCCATGGTGCATTGTCGAGGCCAGGTCTTGAACCTGCAACCTCCTTGATAAGGAGCCTTCAACCACTCTTCATCACCAATTGAATTGGCATCCATCTGGGTTGTAGCCCTTGCAACCCCTAACCCCTCTTCACGCTTGTTTCTCTGTCATGGAGGGTTGTTGAGGCCAGGTCTCAAACCTGCAACCTCCTTGATAAGAAGCCTTTAAACCAATCATCATCAACACCTGATCTCTCAATTGGTAATGAGGAGTGGTTTGAAGGATCCTTATCAAGATGGTTGCTGCGTTCGAGACCTGGCCTCAACCACCTGCCGTTATTGAGAAACAAGTGTAAAGAGGGGTTGGAGTTGCATGGGTTGTAGCTCGGATGGTTGCATGGTTCATCTCACAGTGGACGTTTCCCATGGAGCAGGGTCAGGTATGTTACAAAAACGTACACTTTTTAATGGTTTCAAGCTCCTTATCAAGAAGGCTGCAAGTTCGAGACCTGGCCTCAACAACCCACAGTGATTGAGAAACAAGCGCAAAGAGTGGTTGAGGTGTATGGGCAGCAGAACAGATGACCACTTGCATCTTACGGTGGATGTAGTCCCGTGGAGCGAGGCCAGGGACATTACACCATGAGTGTTGTGTTTGATGTCTGTCTATATGATCTAAATTACTAGTTATGTTACATATATTAGGGTGACATCAACAATGTGGGGACATCGAGGATGCGAGAGGACTATTCGACAAGTAGTGATACTGCCCCATACCTCATGAATATGAGTGTGTCCCTGGTAGATTTCCATCGTATGCTAGCAGAAGCAATGATGATGGCCCAAGCTACGATAGTGCCACAAGTCGTGTGTAATGTCATGTTCGTCCAAATAATATAACAGTAGGTTCTGTCGGGATCACGCCATATTGAGCGCACAAGCTAGGTGTTACTTAATTATAAGCAAAAAGTATAACCATGCACATCATAGATCAACAAACACTAGCAGAAAGATTATTTTTATTAACAAGAATATTTAATATATTAGGTAGTGAAACAACATCAAGTGTATTGAACTTAAAGCCATACATTCTTTTCAACAAAATATAAATATATGGTTTACATACTTCGGCATACAGACCGGCAATACATGAAAGCTATTATAAAACTTTGGCCTTTGAGGGTCAGCTTAGCTTGGGGCTTCTGCCCGCTACTTCTCGCTCAGCTTGCCAGTATATGTACCATCCACAAATAAGCGGTAAACGAGGATAAGCTATGAGCTGACTAAAATATATCTTTCTTCTTTTTCTTTTGATTTTGGCCAAATCTTTTCCTTGGTTTTTTCTCCTTCCTATCAATTTTTGTAATATTATCTTTTTTTGTCTTTTATGCATTTAGATGTTATGTATTCATGCTTCCTACATTAGAATAATCAATTTCATCACAAGATATTTTGTCATATCTTGGCTTATGTGTGGATCCGGTATCTCCATTCTTAAAGTCTTCTTCCATGATACACTTCTTAAATCTCTCTATAATAAGACCAATCAATTCATCATCTAGGGCATACGATTCTTTACCAATTGCTTTGAGAGAAATTGAATTATCCTTTATTGTAGTATCAAACTTCTCTTTCATCTCATTTTCTTCTCTAATTTAAAGGAGTACCTTATATGACTTAAGCTTTCTTATGAGGGTATCATTGGATATCTCCTTGTGGCATCTGGATTCTCTAATAGCCTGAATTTTTGAATTTAACAAACTTGGGAAGCACATGAATAACTTGTCATTGATCTTTGTCGTGGAGATCTCCTTGTATAGCCCCATGAGTTCACTGACAATAAGGTTGAATCTCTAATACATGTGAGATATATTTTCCCCTAAATTTTTTTTCAAGTTCCGATATTGAGAGATGAGTAGATAATTCTTATCTTTCCTTTCTTCCGCACTATCTTTCACAATCCTTATAAGGGAGTCTCAAATTTATTTGCCATAACAATAGTTTTTCACCAATTGATAGATATCATTAGTTATAGTTGACACTGGTATATTTATGTCACTAACATCATAAACCCTAGCCATCTTATCTCATTCACTCCATTCCATCTTTAGGCTTGGGAATATCCTTCTCATCTTTGTCATTCACCTTTGTTGAAATGTATGTAATTGTCAAAATGGAATCAAAAATATCATCATCAATAAAATTCATATGCAATCTAATCCTAGACTTCCACAGTGCAAAATTCTCTATGTTACATATAGGAGGCCAAGTACTAGCAAAATCTCTGAGTTATAACATATTCATAATTAACTGGTAATCAGATTAATATTATATGTAAAGGATATTGATTAATCAAGGGGTTAGTTGTTATAGATTAACTTCACTTTGATATTAATTAAAAGTGCATAATAAATTGAGAATATTAACACAGATTGCTCCAAAGGGAGAGTCTATAGAGTATTTAATATTGTGTAGACTTAATCACATGCACAACACATTCAAAAATTAATGAAAAATAACTAATGAAAAAATAGAAAAGAAAATCTAAGTTATAGATCAAGCAGCCAAGAAGAGATAGGAATTTTACAGAAGTTCCCCTAAAATTGGGTACTCCTCTCTTCTACCATAAATAGGAATCCACTTCCTAAATTAAGACTCGTGTCTTTTGATAATGAGACTCTCAAAACTAGTCTTGAGTCATTTTATAAGGAGACTCTCAGAACCACGGTTGAATTCTTTTGAAAGAAGTTCTCAAAACACTGTACAATTATCGTTGAATTAAACTGTCCACTTTTCTATAATATAAAACAATCTTTATCAAATTCAGACTATTTTAGGAGTTTAGTTCAATGTGAATTCAGTCGTATTCAATCTCTTCTTCTTCTTCAGGAAAAAAGAAAGAAAATAAGAGAGACTTCTTCAGATGGAGAGAGTATGAAGAAGGTGAAGACTTCAGAGTAAGTAAGAGAAGCGTAGAATCCATGATTATGGTTTCCTATCTTGCGCTTGAGTTTTTTATATATTGATCAAACAATTCTGATACTCATCAAAGATACATCAAAATGTTCGACGTCTCTTAGAATATCTTCTCCTTCACCAAAGTACCAAAGTGTACTATATCCTAGGGGAAAGCTTTCCCTTTCTCCTGGAAAATGGTTGACTAATCCTTCGCCTCATCCTTATTCTGCGCTGGGCTCTTCATGTTTGGCTCTCATCATTTAATTGACTTTTTGTTTGTGCCTTACTATGACGTTACATTATCTGTGACATTTATCTTCTTTTCTGATAATGAGGATAGCCAGACGCGGAAATCATGGTAGGGGGCGATTACAGAACGGCTTACCTCTTGATTGACTCTCCTCGCATCTGTTCTCCTTCTTAGGATTGATCGGCATTTTGGTTATGTCCTCTTCCAGTCCTCCAGAAGGTCTCTCGGATATATCTCTTCCTGTTTTTTCAGTGTGAAACATGTATTTTTGGCAAGCAGCCACGTTAATCTTTTCCTTCTCATTGTACTCGGAGCTCTGCTCCTTGTTTTGGTACAACTCCGATATATGGGTCCGTAAAGATTACTAATATTTCTGGCTACCGTTATTTTCTTACATTTATCGATGATTATTCTCGAAATGACATGATTGATCTCCTTCGTGATCGTTCTGATCTTCCCCGCGTCTTTCGGGCCTTCATTTTTGAGACTCGCACTCAATTCTCTGCTCCCATTCAAACTATTTGCACTGATAAGCGTGCAAGTATAATGGCCATGACTTCGCGACCCTCTGCTCCGAGTTTGGGTATTCATCAAACGTTTCTTGTCATATACCCCACAGCAGAATGGTGTCGCCGAG